>CM049927.1:0-725000 GCA_027405835.1 Asclepias syriaca | reverse complement strand
TAGATCAGAATCACATGTTTGGGGAACAAAAAGAGGACAATTGGAAAACACCTTGTAACAACATTGTTACTTTGTAGTAGAGAAATTATTTTCTTTATAATTTTTTTTTTTTGATGTTCATGATGAGGATATATGACCAGTATGTATGTATATATATATATTTTTTTTGTCCAAGCTAGGTGATTAATTTAAAGTGAGGCAAAAACCCTATACAAAATTCCATGACTTGACCAATGATTATATATATATATACATACATACAAAATAATTAGATTCATCCATTTCATAGATCATCATCGTATATGTATGTATATCACACACACACACTTTGTCTCTTCAAATTGAATACATTTTAGAAACGGTGTTAATTTTTCTAAGTATATATATATATACATATATATTTTAAAGAATCTTAGAAATTAGCATGGAAATTTTCATAGACCGACAAGGGGCTCAAATGCTGCCATTAATGGAGGCGACAACCATTTGATTCCCCCACTGATATTTGCAGGTATTTGTCCTTCTCTCTCCCCTCCCATGTAATTAGAGCCCCCCCCCCCCCCCCCCCTTCACTCTCCCACTCTTCTCCGCCATCTCTATTCTTTCTGAACTTGACTTACTACTTGTGTGTACATACATATACATATACATACATATATATATATATATATATATAATAATATATATATATATATATCACCTCATCATATTCATCTTTCATACAATCTAACCCATACATAACTTTTTTTTTTCTTCATCCCACTTTATATATACATCAAAATCTCCTTTTTTTTCACTCTTTCCCTTCAAATCAAGACTTCTTTCTTACACATATACATACATATTTTTCCTCCTATATATCTTCCCATCCCTCTTTCTATTAAACCATGCTAAATACTTCTTAATTAAAGATTTCTTCAAGAAAGCTTGAATCTTTCATCAACCCTTTTTATTTTATTTTATTTTCATTTTTTGTATGTTTCTTAATTTCATTCACACCATGAGCTACGAACCAAACACATCCCTTAATCTCAGTTTAAAAAACAATGAGCAAATAAGCCTAGACCTAATACTAGATGGATCCTCATCATCCTCGTCATCTTCTCCGATTAATCAATCCGGCGCCGGCGGGGAACCTCGAGTTTTCTCTTGTAACTATTGTAGAAGGAAGTTTTATAGTTCACAAGCACTAGGTGGACATCAAAATGCGCATAAACTTGAAAGAACTTTAGCTAAGAAAAGCAGAGAATTAAGTTCTTCGGTTCGTCCCCATGCAGCAGCAGCCGGAGGAGGAGGACATGTAGTACAAAATCACCACCGTCTAAATCCAGCAGCTACCGGTTCTTCCAGTAATACCGGTCAATTGATGAAACAACAACAGCCGCCTTATTACGGGTACTGTTATGGAAGAAGAGATTCAATGGAAATTAATCCTAACCATTGGAATCAAGGTTACAAATCTCATGAGACCGTTGATGAAGATTTCTCGGGCCAGCTGGATTTATCTCTAAGGTTGTGATTTATATATATATATATATATATATTATTTTTTTTCCTCTAAAATTTGGCTAGGACGAGGTTGTCCTAATCTTTTTTTTCTTTTTTTTCTTTAATTATATGTGTTACATCAACTTTGTGTATTTGCCACTAGTATTTTAATCCATACCCTCCCCTCAAAAAAATGTTCTTTCTAGAGAGAGAGAGAAAATTATTATTTATTATTAGACTTGTAAAAAAATTTCTATCACCATTCATGTTATATGATCATTGAAACTTTCTCAAAAATTTTAAGAATTATCTCAAAAACTCCTTCAATAATATATATATATATATATATATATATATATATATGTATGTATGTATGTATTTTTGTTATATTGGAGGAGTAAGTATAAAAATGTACAATTTAGATTAGATTTTTTCAGGCGGTGATTGAGTTGATTGTTTTCTTTTGGTCCACCGTGAAGAATAATAAAAATATTTATAGTACGGGAATTACTAAAATTGAAGAGGTACAATGTGGTCTGATCAAATATTTCCATGTTTATAATCAGAATACCAATGAAAAATTAATCCCATCTTTTCCATTTTTTTCATTACATTAAGATTTTAGAAAAGAAATAAAAAACAGTGTAATCTTTTATTATATTACATAAATATATATATATATAATTGAATGATAAATTACACAATCATTGTTATAAGGAATATAATCAATGATATAATAGAAGGTTTTTGACTATACACTAAAGTGTAAGATATGATACATACATACATACATATATACATATATATTATATATATATATAATATATATATGAGTAAAATAATGATAATAATAATAATTACATTACATATAGTTTCGAGTTTTTTCTTCCTCAATTATCCATTCAAATGTTTGGACAAGGTACATTATATTGTCCACTAAGAGAATATTAGAATAGTATATGTCCTTTTTTGTTTTTTTTTGGGTCTGAAAAATTTTTCTTGTCCGTCGGTGATTAGATCATATCAATAATTATTTGTTGGTTCTAATGATTTAATATAACTTGTGTTATTGGGTTCTACACAAAAAAGAACAATTATATAATACTGAAAAATAAATAAATAATAAATAAATAATAAATAAATAAATAAATAAATAAATAATATTATATATATATATATTATTATTAAAATTCATAACTAGATTATTAATAACCAAACGTAAGGACTAAATTGTGGCAAATATGATTTTATCTTAAAAATGTTGAGACAAATGTAACTTTTATTATAAATAATATTTAATTGTATTACATGAATAAAATTACGTCTCGAATATTGTGAAGTAATAGTGTACGATGGATAATTGAATAATTGACTTAGAGTGCATTATAATAATAAAATGTAACCTTTTAAGACTATATACATTTGTTCTATTTTTTTAATATATCAAAACTAAGTATCGAATGTTGTAAAATACGGAAAAATTATTAAGAATGTACGTAAAAATAACGATATAATCCATATTTATACATAACATAGACTTTATCTCATAAATTTGATTGTATGCACAAAAAAAGAAAGTAAAAATTTCAAAGAGAATGGAGGAGTTTGAAAAGTTAGCAATGAAAGGAGCATTCACAACTGCAAATTGGTTTAAAAGTTATGATGTCGGATAGTCGAGAAATTGGAAAATGGAGATATGACTTCTTAAAGCAGTGTGCTTTCATGTATGGCCATAGAATGCAAAGACAAATTCAGGTGCAGCACCACTTTCTGTGTTGCCTTCTATTCTTTGGTTTTAACCTACAAATATTGAATCACCTATCGTGGTCCTCTATTTACTTTGGTATCACCTCCAGTTCATTTGCACAATACATACATATACATACATACATATATATATATATATATATATATACACTCTTGGAAACTGGTTCAGTGGTCCTTCTATATATTTCACACTCTTATCTCCGTTAACTTATTACAAGAAGTTATAAATTTATTCTCTTAACACTCTCCTCATATATAGGTGGATGACAAATTTTGTGAATAAGAATACATGTGCACACAAATCAAATTTTTTTGGTACCCACTTGGGGCACCCAGTGTCTTCACCTTTTGAATGAGATATTAATTCCACAGAGCTCTCGTAAAATTCAACTAGAGGGTTAGAGCATGATCCATAACTTTTAATATGAAGCTATTTACTCCAGGGAAGCATTAGAATTCCGCTTATCAACTATCCTTAACTACCGGGTTCAAATTTCTAATAATTAAAATTTGAAACGTTCAATTTCTTGCTCTGATACCATGTGAAAATTGAAGTGAACATTGATCCATAACTTTTAATATGGAGCTATCTATTTTATGAAATTCGAATCCTCGATCATCCATCTTTGAAGGAGCATTAGAAGTCTGCTTATCAACTCTAATAATTAGAATTTAAAACGTTCAATTTCTTGCTCGAATACCATGTGAAAATTGAAGTGAACGTTGAAAGAATGAAACCGGGATTTCATAATTATTGAATAATGAATATAATAGAAATATTAGAGTATATATTATTAATTTGTTTTGCAAAAGAAAGTGATTTGTATAATAATTCTTGGAAAAAAGATTAAGAATGTTAAAGATAAAAAGATTGCCTCTTCCATGTTAGAAAACGTACGTTCTTTTTGTGTGGTTGTATATGTTGTGACGGATTTAAATTCTGCCGATGTTGATTTTAGGTTGTTTTCATTTAATTTTTTTCCAATTACCAATAATTTTAATTATAATCTTCTTTTATCCTTAAGTAATTATCCTATACCAAGAATTTGGAGACACAATATATCTAAATAAAAGTGAATAATTAATAATTGTTAAAAAGTTTCTTAAAAAAGCAATGTGGGAGTTAATACAATTTAGAATAAATAGAAACTATTTGATATAGATTAATACAATTTTTGTAAAATTATTTAAAAATTTATTTATTTATTCTATCAAATTATTTTTAAAAATATAAAAACACTTACGTATATAATTTAGAATTGAATATGGAAACATGGTGTAACATTCCAAGTTGAAAGTCACAAGAATGGACGAAGGTGTGTGGGGGTGGAAAAGAACTTTCATCATCTTCCTTATTGCAATATTTTTCTAGTTTTTTCCATTTTCACCTCTGAATGGAAATTTTTATCCCAAAAGTATTTGACTATATTCTTGTGTGGTATTTTCAGTTGACATGACCACCAAGAAAAAACAAATATATAAAATATACTATAATTGAATATTATTATAAAATATTCTTGACTATAAGAGTTATTTGATTTTACACGTTAAAGTATTAAATATGGTAAATTTCAATTTACTTGAAAATGCATCAAGCATTTCTTGAGTAGTATCGATCAATAATATATATATATATATATATATATATATATGTATTGTCTAAATACAATAATTAGTCGGTATTTATATATATTATCATTACTAATTTAAATTTTAAGATTCTAATCATCAAAATTGTCGAATCTTTCTTCCTTTTGTCTTTCTCGAGATATTTATAGGATTTCTTTTTCTTTCATTTTTACAATAATTGTTATAGATGGGTTAAGCCCAATTGATGAGCCCATAGAAGACAAACTATTTCAATTCCAATTGAACTATTCAAATCAAATTAATCCAATTTTCATTTATAAAATAAATTTTTTTAATAAATTAATTTATTTAAAATATCTTGTACCGCTTGTAAAATAAATAAGTTAATATATATATATATATATCTCATTCTTTGCACCATCACTTTTACAGTTCTAAATATAGGGAAATAGATTGAAAAGCATATGGTTCCAATAATTCCAGAAATGCCCTCAGAGAATTTATGTGAAATATAAATGCTTAAGCTAGAATCATCATCACAATTCCTTATTATAGGATTAGGTCAGAGTTAATTCCCTAATAATTGTTTAACCAATCTAAATCTATCTCAGTATCAAACTTGAAACTCCAATAAATGCATATATACATACATACATACATATATATATTATAAGTCCGGCTGCAATTATAAGTCCAGCAACATTCTGAATCAATTACTTGCTATTATTTTTGTTATAGAAAAAAGAATATATTGACTTTACTATAAGTATATAAATTCATTTTTATATATTATTACACATTCATTTTACTTATAATTATATGATCGGTATTACATTTATCCCTGACTAGCGTCTTTGTTAGGGCTCACTCGATCATACTTAGTTTCAGTCCAAAATTAATCAGTAGATAATGAGATTTTAGAGGTGAAGGACGCTAGAGTCTACTCAAACATAATTAGTTTTAATTGTGATACATAAAAGTTTGTGATATCATTACACGTTCACTTTATTGAGGTGGATGTGGATTAGATATCACAATATATATATATATATATATATGATTTGATTATATAGAGAAATCAACACCATAATTTAATTGATTAGGCAGATTAATGTGATGGTTACCTAAAGATAATGTTTTTCTTTGCTTTCATATCCCACTTTTTATTCTCACCTCATTTGATGTAATCGATGTATTGAACTTAAGCCATATTCAACTTAACCTAGTTCTACTAGACATGCATTTTTCAATTTGACACGGAACCGATTTTATATGTATATATATATATTCTATAATTACATTAAATTTGATTAATTTAAAATTAAATATTGTTGATTTTTAGGTGATGTTCTGTAATTAATAATCTGATGAACCAATGTAGTTTAAATAAGAATTAATTTGAATTCATTTAAAACACTCCAAATAAATTATATTTATAAAAATAAATAAGTTTAATTCATTTATATATATATTATATTGAAATTTTGAGGTATATTTGTTATTATAAGTGACACTATTACCAACTGAATTATATATTGTTTTTTTAAAGAAAAATAAATTAAGATGATATTATATATATATATATATATATATATTATATATATATAAAAAGAAAATTCTTGGATGCGCATTTCATTTTCAAGTTTATTTATTTATTTCTAAAATTATATTTAGAAAGAAAGGAGAATTCGGTATGTATAACTTAAAAAGGACGTTACGTTACGTATGGTAGTTTGTATAGAGTTATACATATATAAGAAGAGAGGGACAAATGAATTTCGACAAAATTAATGTAAAATAGAGATATATATTAAAGAAGTGTTAATTAATTAATGATAGAGAGATCTAAGAAATGGGAAAAACAATATCTATTAAAAGTCTCCATCAATCTTTATTACATGCATGCTCTATTTGTCTCTATTGTCCCCAAACGTTGTTTGTTTATATTTGTCTTTTTAAGTAAATTTTGAATTTATAATCGTTTAAATAAAAAATTAACTTTTTCACTTAAAATTTACATTTTTTTTATTTTTTCTTCCTTTTTAGTATTTAAATACATTAATTTCTTTTTAAGAAAAATTACGAACTTCAAATTTTAAACAATTAGCATGAATAAATTAAATTCAAACCTTAACCTTATGTAAGTCAAAAGTCTGATTATCGATGATTCAATAAAACCTCAATTTCATTTGAGAAATTGTTGGATAAATTAGATTAAAGAAATAATTGATCTGTTTTTTAATTTTAAATTTTTAACCCTAACTTATTATTAAAAAAACTTATTAGTCATAATTCAATTAATAACACTTTCATTTATAATTTTGAAATAAGAGATCATAAATATAGTACAAACAAAAAATCACTTATTAAGATACTTTTTACTTAAAATTTAAATCATTCGAATATGGACCAAATTTTGTATATAGCTCCATGCGTGCATTAACATAAGACCCATACACACACACACACACACACACACACACACATATATATATATATATATATTATATCAGTTGCTGAAAAAATAAATTAGACAAGGAGTAAAATATTAAGGTGAGAAAGAGGATGGATACAAACAACTTATGAAAGGATTTTCATATTTTATATTAATTAAGGTAATAGTTAAATATACCATATATATATATAGAGAGATATATATATATCATCTTGTGTTTCTGTTTTTCTTTTTGTTGTGTGTGTGATTTATTTATTCTGGAGTTGATTGGTTCTTCAAGAGTAAGAAGCGTTTAGGAGAATAGAGTCTGAACAATTTGTAGGCCGAGAAGGAAGAAATGACGGCAAGTACAATGGACGCGGCGAATCCACACAGCAAAGAAGCCCCAATTTGTTTGCAAAACCTAGTAAATTTGTCACATACTTTCATCCATTGTAAACTTTTCGCACCTGTTACTGCTAACATTGACGAATCCGTTGCCGCTGAATTTGCTCCAAACACCATGTACACCACCCCCTGCATGCATCCCATTCTCAATTCATTACCCGAACACAAAAACCCTACTCGATTATATAAAAAGTGTAACTCAATTAATAATAATAATATAAAAAACGTAATGTTTCAATTACGAAATATATATATATATAGATATAGGCAATTAACATTATTGAAAGGTGGAGAGTTTGTTGAGAGTCGAACAAATTGGGGACCTTCTCATTACTATCCTTAGCTAGCATTGACTTTCAACACAGTAACACAAACCCAATTCATGTGCCATTAATTTTATTTTCATATATATATATATAAAGTAATTCCAGTTGTATTAATAACCTGGTATGTATACACATATATATCGTATATGTATATATGTTCGAGTAATTTCTTACTCATTTTGATGGGCAACCATCAGCTTTAATGTGTAGACCTTTCGTACAGTTGGTGGAACATTTATTATTATTACCACATAGGAAAAGTCAATACTCATATAATACACCACACTTAATTTTAGTTAAGTCGTAATTAAATTAAAATTAAATTAGGCCTAATTTCCTAATTCTTAGGAAATACTAATTTTTTAAAATAATGTTACTATGATTCGCTTTCGTAATAAATAAGGAACGGTTATTAGTCACATTATATAATTTTTATTTGGTTTTGTCCTTTTCCTATTTAATTTCGAAACTCACCACACAGCTCATATATATACGTTAAATAATTAATAGACACAAATAATAATAATAATAATAATTTTTTAAAAAAAGGAAGAAGAAATGAATAAAATTAATTACCTGATCTACCAAGAAAGAAATCCAAGAAAGCCTCCTGGAAAGTGTAGCGTAGTCTTGTTTTTGTAATTTCGTGGGGAAGAAGAAAATTCCCAGAATGTGAAGAACATTATAAGCAGCAGCAGCCAAGTCAATCCAAACCAAATCACTATAATTCAAAAAAAAGAAAAAAAAAAACACACAATCAATCAATAATGAATTATTACATACATATATATATATATATATATATAGAGAGAGAGAGAGAGAGAGGAAAGAAAAAGTACTGACAAGAGAATATCTTGGGCTCTGAAGGTGGCTTTAATGGCTACGGTGTTAAAAAGAAGCTTCGTTTGAGTATTGAATCTAATCAGAATAGCGGTTAGTATAAGTAAAGCCGTTGCAATAAGCCTTAGAAGAACATCATATTTCCCATTCTTCATTTTCTCTCTCTAGATTCTTTTTTAGCTACGGAACACATATAATTACTTACTCACTGATGAATGATGAGGTATGAAGCGGTTTTATAAGCAACTTCAAAATGGTAGATATAGAGAGAGAAAGAGAGAGGAGAGAGAGACAAATTGAGAAGCTTTGGTTAAAGCAATATTATATGTATACTTTATATATATATATATATATATATATATATATATATATATATATATACTATAAAAGCCACTTGACACTTGTGAATCCGTAAAAGAAAGTAAAGTTCATATACACAATATTTTATTTTTTAAAATTACATTAAAACTGTAAATCAGTCAAAACAGCTGAGAATATATATAGTATTATTAAAAATAAAATTTATCAAAAAAAAAAAAAACTTTTAACATTTTATTCACTTATATATATATATATATTTACTATATATCAGTAATTGGCCTTGCATTCAGGGGGAAATCCAGTAGGGAACCTTTTAGAATCAGTGCAATAATTATAGATCATGTAATTCTTTTGCACCCATCTCAGCTTATCTAATAAACTTATGGGATTTTGGTCGCCGGCCGCCGGCGCAGTAATTCCGGTATTAAAGTTTCTATAGGAAGCAGTAAAAGGTGCTTGTGTCCAGTCAGTCTTTATAAGACCTCCTCTCGTAGCCCATTCGTCTGCGTTCCAAATACTCGAATACAGCTTCATTGGCTGGCTTTTAGGAAATGCAATTCCCATAAATTCCAAGTTCTTGAACACCCTTATTGGTATTCCATCCACCAAGAATCTTATAGTAAAAATTAATAATCATTAATTAATTATATAATCTTGATAAAAAAAGAAATGTACATATATATATATATATATATACTTACACAATGGTGGATGGGAACCAATGCATAGAGTAAGTATGGAAATCAGCCGTTGGATCAAACCATAAGTAAAATTGCTGTTCTCTTTCTCCTTTTCCTTGTGTGTACACGTTTGTGTGTACAATATATGGTTGACCACTCAAGTTTCCAAGAAATTCAAAGTCAATCTCGTCATGATTTGATCCCGTTGATGACAACTGCATGCACAAGAATTACTTACAATATGTACGTATATATTCCTTATTTAAAAAAACCCTAATTCGACAAAATAATACGTACGTAGAAGGCAGTGACAGTGCCAGCAGAATTGCCAGGAACAAGTTTGAGCTGCATATCAATTCTTGCAAACAAATAATCTTTCTTGGATTGAAAACCAGAGCCAGATGTTTGATCCAAAGATAATGTAAGAAGGTCCCCATTGTTGAGTATTTTTCCTCGGCCATTTCCCCAAGTTATGTCAAATTCTTGGTAAAATTTACTCTCACAAACAACAAAACTCACTACTGAGTATGTAATTATAACTACTACTACACACAATATTTCTCTTCTTACCAAACCCATTGATAATTATATAACATTTGCACAAAATTTGAGGAAACAAATATATATACACACAGAGAAATCTGAATGTCTCGGGAAATAACGACATCTGGAAATGCGAACTATGTGTTGCGAAACACCTGTGAGATGAAGATAAGTTTTAATAATAATGTATAAAGGACTCATCTGTACCGCCACTTCTTAAATTAATATACATATATGTATGTAAGTATATATTGAGAAAATTGTTTGGATTTTCTGCCGATCAAGATATATAGTCGTCTCGTTTATCCGAGGAAAATGAAAAATCGGCATCATCTGCGATTATAGTCAGAAACCGTGAGGATGTCATGCAGGAAAAACAGAATACGTGTCAATTTCTGCCGAAGAAAATAATGGAACCGACAGAATATATCTCGGAATCGGGGAAATTGTTCTTCAAAATTCATTTATGCGCTGAATTCAATCGTGTCCTTTTTTTTTTATTCTTTTTTGTTTGTGAAAATATATGGGCCGGGCCTTCTTGAAAAAAAGAAGGTATATGGGCTGGAGCCTCTTAATGAACTTATTCACTTTAGTGACCCAATTTCTTTTGGGCTTTTCTTTTTCATTGTAAAGTTTTGGACCCACCAGGTTAATCTATTGGCCCACCAAAGATAGAATTGTTGCTCCCTATTACCATGACCTTGAGTGTAAACATTTGTGTGTACAATGTAAGGGTCACCACTTAAGTTGCCCAAAAATTCAAAGTCTATTTCATCATGACTTAGCCCTTGTGATGATAACTACAATATAACACAAACATTTCCCAATTAAATAAACAAAACTTTTCGACATTCTACATTCTACATTCGATGTGGGAGAAACTTTATTGGTGAAAAATATGCCTAGATAATTACTTACATAATAAGCAGTAACAGTGCCAGCAGAGTTGCGAGGGACGAGTTTAAGTTGTATGTCAATTTTGGCAAAAAGGTACTCATTCTTGGACTGAATTCCACAACCAGAAGCTTTGTCAAGGGAAAGTGTCAAAAGTTTGCCATTGTTGAGGATTTTAGCCCGTCCGTCGCCCCAAGTGATATCGAAATCTTTCTTGAAATTACCGGCCAAGACGAGAACAGATTGGAAAGAAGAAAAACCAAGAATGCAGATGATCAAGACAAGTAATTTTGAGGATGATCTTTCTTTAGCAGAAAACCAAGAAAGAGAAGCCATTATTGATGATGATGTCTAGGATGTAATAACTCAATTATTTTTTACTAAAGAGAGTGGGAGAAAACTTTTCATGGATGTGAGTGATCGAATAAGTATATACATATATTTAACCATTAGAATATTGAAAGGTGTATAGAATGTTGGGAAATAAGGATATTTGAATGGAGAAATTAATAATAAAAATAGAAGAGATTTTGTGATAGATCAATGTATCTTTAAAATGGGAGTGTGTTGGAGAAGGAAGATTTGAAAGTGGACAATTTTATTTTTCAACTTTCTTCATTGCATTCACAAAGGCTTGCTCAACCGCCTATTTATACTACCACTATGTTCGTTTAACCGATTTAAACTTATATCTAAGCTAATCTACATTATTTTTAAAATACATTTAATTATCATACATCTCCCAATTATTTTAAAACATTAAATACTCGCATTTTGTTAATTATAAACTATTGATTTCTGTAGAATATTCTACAAAAGGTGGTGAAGATAATTCAAGATAGAATATATTTCTTTCAATCTTGAAATTGTCAAAAAAAAAAGACTCAAGTGGTAATTATAATGTCACTAGTGGAGCAGCCAAGGAAGAAAGAATATATTATATATATATAACAGCTGGAACAGGGCTGAAATGCACCAAAGAAAGTGGTGGGCTATAAATCTTATGTGGTAAATTTAGAAGCCTGCCAAGTGGCTTATTAGTGTATTCAAAGTAATCATAGTAATCATTCCACATCATAATGGAATTATATATATATATATATAAATTGCATAAAACCAAAACCATAGTGGAATTAAAATCTTGCACTCAATTCTCACACGGTTTTTAAGTTAGGTGAAAGATGAACCAAAAGCAGAATATATTTGTACATATCCCTTAGGCCAAAGGGGCCCTAAAGATTGAGTAATATCCAGGAACTTCTATTGGCTGGCTACCTCCTAGGAATTTTTGTACACAAATTGTTTTCTTTTTTAGATTTGGTACTAGAAAGATATCTTCCGTAGTAGGTGTAAGAAAAAAAACAAAAACAAACTTTGTCTGGAAATAGAATCATTTTCCTATAGTCCATTATTAATAGTTGAAGGTAGAAACATCAGAAATAACATCATTAAAATTACCTAATATATATAAAATCATTAAAATATTTGAGTATAATACATTAAACCAAAATCAACCCTTATTATTTCCACCTGATTTTCTTGATCTTCCACGTCTCCTACCTCTTCTACCTTTCCTAGTACCACCAGAAGAAGAAGTTGTTGGTACATTAATGTTGCATTCAGGAGCAAGTCCTTGTGGAAATCTAGCATTATCTTCACAGTAATTGTAAATCATGTGTTTCTGCTGCAAAGATTTCATTTTTGCCCTACTTTTACTATCCAATTCCTCAGTCAGCCATGAATAATTCTTAATATCTCCAGAATCACACGATGTTTCTCTTGTCCTGTACGACCAAATACATCCCGCGGACCTAAAATTTCTGTACGAAGCTGTAAATGGTGCTAAACTCCAATCAGTCTTTACACGTCCACCTTGTGTTGCCCAATCATCTGCATTCCATAGACTCGAATATATCCTCATTGGTTGATCTTTAGGGTATGGTATTCCCATTGATTCCATATTCTTGAATTCTCTAATAGGCATCCCATCAACATAAAGCCTAATATATATATATATATATTAACATTGTTATCACTGTATGTATAATAATCGTGAATTGATAATATTGAACTTACACAATGGCTTTTTTATTCCAATGAATGGAATAGGTGTGGAAATCTTGAGTGGGATCAAACCACAAGAAAAATTGTTGTTCCCTTTCTCCTTTCCCTTGGCTAAAAACATTAGTATGGAGTGTATATGGATTACCAGATGAATTTCCAAGAAATTCAAAGTCTATTTCATCATGAGCTGAGCCTTCAGAAGACATCTACAGTAATTTAATGAAGAATGATGATTAAAAAAAAAGAAGAATCAAGAAACACAATTGAAAATATTGTTTAGTGTGAAAAACTTACATAGTAAGTTGTAACAGTGCCAGCAGCATTTCCAGGAACAAGTTTAATCTGCATATCAATCTTGGCAAAAATGTATTCTTTTTTAGATTCAAAACCTGATCCAGATGCTTTGTCTAGTGACAACGTTAGAAGTTCACCTCCCTCCAGCATTTTTCCCCTCGTTTCACCCCATGTTAGAATAAAGCATCTATTGAACGTCCCATTTGAAAAACCTGTCGTGCTCGTGCTACCATATAAAAACAGGAAAATAAAAATTTCATCTTTACCTAAAAGACATCCATTTTAAACAATAAAGATACAATCTTTAAAATAAAAATTTAATCTTTACCTTAAAATACATCCATTTTTATACAATAAAGATCCAATCTTTAATTAATTACATAAATATAATACCTGGTTTTGCCATAAAATGTGGGATGCAAAAGTTGCGTCGGAGAAGTTTCTACGTTCCGGCGAAAGATAGACTGAGATATGAGAACGTCCACCTGAACCAATCCCCCATAAACAAAAATGAACAATGTGTATAAATCATATAGAGAGAGAAAAACAAAAAGGGAAAGAAATAAAGGAAATGGAAACCTTGAAAACGAAAATTGCAGCAAAGATAATGAAGGCAAGATATTGAAATGAAGATCTTGATCGAGATGGGGTTGAGTGATTTCTTGGCGGTGCCATTGCATTTTGCTATGCCTATTATTATTATTATAATTACATATTGAAAAAATGTAAAGATTCATCTTTGCATTACCATATTTCTGGCTCTCTCACAAACCCGATTTGATACAAAACTCACTTTCTCCATTTTCGGAATTTTACTTCTTTATTATTATTATTATTATTTTGAAGAAATTATCTCTCTCCCGTGATTTTCCTTTTGTGTGTTCCGTATTCATCTAAATATTTGTGGTGACAAAAAAATGCATTATATATACACTTTAATGTGTATCTATTTTAAGCTGTAAATATAACTTTGGAAATTTATTGAATTAGTCCTCAACAAAAAAAAATAGTGATTTCCCCCTTTTTTAAATTTTTTATTGTATTTGAAAGAATGAAATCTATTGATTTAAAAACAAAAAAGGAAAAAAAAAAAAAAAAAAAAAGAGATTGAATTGTCAAAAAGATGATGAAAACGGGGTTGGCGGTGGAATATGGGCATGCACAAAAAACCCGTACAGGCCTTCCACTTGTTCCTTCTAACGTTGTCTGTCGTCACCCGTCCCGTTAAAGAAATCCCCAGAAACGCGGTCCCATAAATCATATACATATATATATATATATATATATATATATATATATATATATATACATAAAAAATATTAATCATGGTTTCAATCGAATTAATCTATTATAAAAAATATTTTTACTTTAAATTTTAAACAATTACATACATAAATGAAAATTTAATTTTAAAAAAAAAATTTATATATTTTAACTTTTTATTCGATAATATATATAATATAATCAAAGACTCTTGTTTTCGAAAAAAATTCTTTCAATATTTATTTCTTCATATATAAATATGATTCGAAAAACAATTAAATTATTTTTAAAACTCTTCTCAATTTCACCAATAGATTACTATGGTTGGATTAGCTTCTCGAACAACCTTTTACGTACTACAATCCCATCTGTCTCCAGCTGGAAAAACTACTGTTTTTCAAATCTTTTTTTTTTTTATTCTTTTTTAACTTTACTGCAGGCTCCCACAACAACTTGGCCTACTTTGAACCTTCCTTTGAATTTCTTTCCAAACTTCAGCTCACTTATAAATACTGATCCCTTCCATCATCTTTCTCATCTTCACTTTCTACAATTCTCTCTCTCTCTCTCTCTCTCTCTCTATATATATATATATATATATACATACATATAGCAATTGATCAAAACAAAATTATAATATGGGTTTTCCTTGGAATTCAATTAACCATCTTATGATTGTGTTAGTTGTTACAATAATATTTGGGGTAGCAAATTGTAGTAATTTCTACAATGATTTTGACATCACATGGGGTGATGGGCGTGCCAAGATACTCAACAACGGAGAACTCCTTACCCTCTCACTTGATAAAACTTCGGGCTCTGGATTTCAGTCCAAGAATGAATATTTGTTTGGAAAAATTGATATGCATCTCAAACTTGTCCCTGGAAACTCAGCAGGAACAGTAACTGCCTATTATGTAAGTTCATTTCATTTCTCCACCTATATATATATATATATATTTAGTCATCAGTTGATTAATTTTGTTGTGATCATCAGTTGTCATCACAAGGACCAACCCATGATGAAATAGACTTTGAATTCTTGGGAAATGTCAGCGGTGAACCTTATATTCTTCACACTAATGTATTTAGTCAAGGCAAAGGAAACAGAGAACAGCAATTCTATCTTTGGTTTGATCCAACTGCTGATTTTCACACCTATTCCATCCTTTGGAATCCTCAACGTATTGTGTAAGTATAATTCACAACTCCCACATCTGAAAATCATATTAAAATTTTCTAATATATATAAGAATTTCATTTATCTTATTTTATATATGTTGGTGTAGATTTTCAGTGGATGGTACACCAATAAGGGAATTCAAGAACGCGGAATCAGTAGGAGTTGCATACCCAAAAAGCCAAGGAATGAGAATATATTCGAGTCTTTGGAACGCAGATGATTGGGCTACGCAAGGAGGTCGTGTGAAGACGGATTGGAGTAAAGCTCCATTTACGGCTTCTTACAGAAATTTCAATGCCTATTCTTCTTGTATTTGGTCGTCTGGAAAATCTTCTTGCAATAATAATAATAATTCACAGTCATCGTGGATCAATGAAGAATTGGATGGGACGAGACAAGAAAGACTGAAATGGGTTCAGAAGAATTATATGATTTATAATTATTGTACTGATGCAAAGCGATTCCCGCAAGGATTTCCGCCAGAATGTGCCATGAATAATTCTTCTAATTAGGAAAAAAACTCGCCCACGATTATTGTGTGTGTATATATATATATATATATATATATTATAATTCCTTGATTCTTTTTTTGTTTTCATTATTAGTGGTTTTAATTACATTATGTAATAAAATTATGTTTGCCATGAATAATATTATAGTGGTTTGTTGAGAAAAATTTCATTTTTGATCAACATTTATAATTAATTGTTTAGTATTATTTTTATTATAAAAAAATATGAGTAACACTTAATATATATATATATATATTGACATGGTCAATTAAACTTATCCAAATTGATATTCAATTTTTTATACTACTATATATATATATATAGTCACATTTTAGACAATTAATATTTTATGTACGAAAGAGAGTTGTAATAATTAATAATAAATAAGTATATTACTTCTGGCTCTTATTAGTTATATACACAAAAATTAAAGTTTTACAAAATTATCCAATGTTTGGATTTGATATATATATATAAATACAAATACCTCAAAATAATAATAAAATCCAATGTCGTGCCACTTCAAACCTCATGGTATTCACATACATTTTATATATATATATATATATATATATATATATATGTGCATCTCAAAGCTACTTTTGCAGAAGAAATATAGTGCTCCAAAGATGTGGGGACTAGCCATCTTCTTATATTATATTTCTTGAAAAATAAAATAAAATAAAATTTATATCTACATATTATAAACAATTTAATTATATTGTTTAAAAGAATTTTAGATTTATATTTAATAATGGTTCAAAAAAATTTAAATGAAATAAAATTTTAAATTAATATATATATATATATATATATATATATATATATATAAAGTATGTAAAAAAAAAGTGAGAAACCAAAACGAGGTTTGTTGACTTGTTGTATTGCCTTGTCTTTTTCTTTTTTTTTAAGTAAAAAGTTGTAGAGCTTATTTAAGGAGTAATTGATTGTCCAACAAGGAACAATGACCTATTCCGTGTTTCTTAGACTTATCTAGAAACTATATTTATGAACTTTGGAAATTAGAAATACATACATAATATATATACATAGTATTTACTGAACCAATGTCCAAACATGCAAAGTCCCAACTCATGACTTAAAACAATCATTTATTAATTTACCAAATATCTCTTACGAGTCATGACCCAACTTGAATATAAAACTTTTTCAGCAAACAAGAGTCAACAATATATATATATATAAAGTTCTTCTTTTTTTATTATTGAATTTTACCCTATGAATTAGTCCACATAGAAAGATAAAAAAATGAAACAAAAAAAAAATCAATGAATAAAAGTAAAAAGAAGAGAAATAATTCAAGCACAATAACCTCACTTTTCTTTTCTCTTGTTATCCCCATCTGTGTACAGCTGCACAATGTATATCTTGCCTTTGCTCAAACACAGCCAAAATCCTGCCTTTTGAAACAACCTTCTTTACCCCTTTCTCAATTCACCAAGAATCATTCAACCTATTTTTTTTTATTGTGAAAGCTACATAACATAAAAAATCTGATATTCGTTGTTAATATCATTTAAAAAGTTAGAATAAAATTCTCTTTTAATTAAAAATTGAACTTTATGAACACACTCAAATATAATTTATATTTATAAAAAAATATTATGAATTGTGATATGATTTTTGTGTTTGTTAAATGTCATAATCTAAAATTAAATATTTTTGTTTTTTATTTTTGAGATATTAATGAATTTAAGTCAAAGTAGGAAATTCAAAATTTGGAATTTAAAGAAACCAGTTGATAGATATCTCTGCTTCTTGATTTGATGTCTCCATAATTATTGTATTGTTGGGTGTTACCTAAGAACCAATTCCAGATTCCTTTGTTCAACTAAAATGGTGTCTAAACAATTAATTATCATGTTGTTAGGATGAATAAGCAACTTTATTTATAAATAAAAAATTATTAGTTGGAAACATAATAGAAACAAAATTATTTATAAAAAAACTAAAATTGTTGATGTTTAAGCTTAATAAATGGAAATACTTTATTATTCAAAATTATTGTTTCTCCATTTATTTTTTAGATATTTATGTTATAAAATCTAACTTGTAAAAAAAAAAATTCATTATAATTCTTATATTATACTCTTTACTTGTAAACTCATATAATATTTTTTAAATTGTGATTTTCGTCCCACATCAGAAAAGTAAATGAATATATAATAGTATAAATGAATGAGCATACAAACCTAGGTATCCTTTTCACAGTGAAAACAAGTGATTCGGTCAACTGAGTCTTCTTGACAACCCCAGAAAGACTTAAAAACAGCCTGACAACATAATAAACAAAAGAAAGAAATAGTTCTGAAGATAAGAAGGAAAATTTCATATTACAAACAAAATCATTGTAAATATAATATTCAGCTTTACTATCTTTTGCATAAACATTTTCCTCAAATGTCAATGTCAGGAAGGTAATAAATTGCACAACACAACAACATATGTTGGGTTATTCAACCCTAGGGCTCATTACAAATTTGACAAGAGTGAGTAATAATCAAGTTAATAATGAGTCAAAAGCAAACTTCTCACTGTACAGGGATAATATACAATCGTGGTGGTGGTGTCTGCTACAGAAACAGGTCATCTTCAAGAGTGTACCTTAAGAGAAACTACTTCTGCACAACCCCAGGGAACACAATGCTATTCATCTTCCAACTCCACAATCTGTGCCCGCCTCTCAGCGGCTTTCTTTCGGATGAAAAAGCCCCACCTCATTGCAGCCTTGATTTTAAGCCAACCCACAACAGCTTTTCCAGAACGTGTGCGATCCTCATCGTACCCAAAGTTTTGTGAAGGAGAAGGTATATAAGATGGGAAAGAAAAACCATCATCGGGAATATTACCACCCCCATGTCCCCCCATGCTAAAAAGTCGAAGCAAGTGCTGCATATCTTCATTTTCAAGCATTTCATGACTTCTAATACGAATTTCCTCCTCTGATAAAAATTCCTCAACACCCTTATCCCGACTTTGGGACCAATCATCAAAAGGATTCATATTAGATTGCTGAACAGATGTTCCAGCTGTCTGGTATGATGATGATGAGGATGACTGCGGAGGACCAAGAGCTAAAGCTGCCCTATTATCATATCTTGCATTTTGAATTTGTTGAGAATTGTTCACTTGTTGGTCAGACAAACCAAATTCTGTACTCCCAAACTGAGTGCGAGAAGAAGTCAGAAGCTGAGACTGATTGGAGTATCTTCCAGTTAGGTGGTCATTATAACCTGTGCCTGCAATTTTGAAGGAACATAATGAAAGAAGAGAATATTAGACATGACAGGAAACATATCATCTTTGTAGGAAAGGAGAATACAGCATAAAGCAGGTAGGTGTGGACAAGATGATTTTGGCAGGAAAGACGCTGCCTAAAATGAAAATGGCAATTTAGAACCAAAACAAGAAGCTGTTGCAGAATCAATATTTTAGTCTTTTAATAGCGATTGTACATTTTCAAAATATATATAGAGAGAGTAAACAGCATCCTAATTGGCATGTTTAATGAGTGGGGGAAAAAAAAAAAGGTAAAATTTCATTAATGCTTTTTGTGCCCAAAACAGATGCAAACTGTTTCACAACTTACATGATGACAAGAAAAAAGCAATTAGCATACTATCAAATCATCATAGTTTACAATTGTTCAGTAAAATAATATTGACCAACATACCTCCAATCAGCATATTTGGATCCACTACAGATGGCTCGGTAAGGATTGGAAGTGGCAATCTTCCTGCTGAAAGTGGATTATCCAAAGCAGCCGGGTAATCTACTGGTCCCATCGGAAGTTCATTCCGAGATGCAGCTGATTTCTTGTTTTGCTTAGTGTTCAAGAGTGATTTGCCATCATACTCTACAACTTGGTTCCAATTGTCATATGCTTTCTTAACCAAGCCATCAACAAATACCTAAATGTAAAAGACTTTCCAAGGTTAGAAGTTCCTTAGACGGACAGAAATTCAATCATTTAGCATTTTAAACTATAAATAACACGTACCTTCTGGGTGTCAGAGAGTGAATCAGACGGAAAATATTGTTCACCAGCAATAAGACCATTCAGTTCATAAATGTTGTTAAAAACAACAGCTACACTTCTTGAATCATCACTGTAATACACATAAACCTTCCCACTCAAGACACAGGTTTTTGCATGCTCAATGAGGGCATCCCACATTTTATTGGACATACCACTGCCAAGAATCTACACATGAAAATATATGAATTAAATGACTACAGATAACATTAAAAAAGAATTAAAGAAGGAGAGAACAGGAATTTCATAGACTTACATTTCTTAGTTTCTGTGAGTCCCTCACCACAAGCCTAAGAAAGTCTTCAACAGAAAATATCCCTGCATTATTTAGCCTTTTGTGGAACGATCCATCTTTCCCTATCTTCTCCAATCTCCATACTTCATCATTTAATGCAGGTGGATAATGTTTCTTGTATACTATCAAGGGAAAAATACAATTTAAGAATTGTTTCAATTATAAGAATAATACAAAATCAAAAAATGCAAGGATTAGGCAGCTTACATTCCCCTCTATGGTCTTTGACAGTAAAAGCCTCTGTCTTTGCTTCACGTATTCGTATTCCCTCAAAATACCCCGAAGCAACCTTAAGGCCCAATCTGAACTTTCTACTCCTTATCCAACTTGAATTATCAGTAAATGTGAGTTCCCCTAAAGTCCCCACACCTTCCTTTAGATTCACCTGTAGATCACCAGTTAGGAGGGGCCTCTTTCCTTCACGCTCTTTTACTACGTGACTTTCAAATTCTTCTTGTGTCCAGCTTTCATCATCTTCATTGTTAAAATCACCCTCTAACACAACAACATCCAGCTTAACAGAGGATTCAGGCCCAGATGTTACTACATGGCCTGTATTTGCATCAACCAGGACAACATGAATAGTAGCACCCTGCTCCCCTTCTACTTTACCTCCAGTGAAAAGGGGCAGAGAGAGCCTGGACCTGAAGTGTAGCTGCAAGGTTCTCCCATCTGGGCCTTCAAGTCGTTTAGGGGATGACCTGAAAGTACCTAAATGTTTTAGGAGGAATTCTAGAGACAAAGGCATACAAAATAAACAGAGTGCATAAAGAGCTGAGTATAGAAAAATAGTTCATATTGCAATTATGCAATACTTTTTGCGAGCTCTTAAATCCTAGCATGTAACATTTTCGTACAAAATTTGAAACAATTGTAGTAGAATGTTAATGATAATATAGTGAAACAATCACCTGCACTGTGCATGTCTGCACAAGTTATAGGCCCACCAAACAATTAATGTATCTATTTAAAGGAGAAAATGAACAGATCTCAAATTCAGAGCAAGATACACCAAAAGCAAATTCCTATAAGGTAATAAATGTTCACCCAAAATTTAGAAAATCAAATCCAACCTTCCAGTTAACTTTGCAGGACCCAGCTTTGCCAAAGCACGTTCCACTTCTTCACTAACCTGTTCAGTTTCATTTGGAAACAAGAAAAAAAAAAGGACACAGAAGACTTTAATAAGAGAAAAAAATTATTCAGGACTTAAAAATAAAACAGCCATAACAGGTGGTTAAGCTTACAACTCTCCGCAGAATTGGCTCCAAGGATGAGCAAAGTTTCTGTAGACTATCCACCTTTAAGGCTTCAACAATTACACTGCATCAGATAGTCAAAACCAGACCACAATCAGTCAAAAGATTGAAGTCAGGCACAAAAATGCAAAGTTAGAGAAAGAATGATCCGATTGAATTATGCTCGCTCCACTTTGTAGGACCTATTCAAGAAGACTTTACTGAGACTTGTATTAGAATAAAGTACAAGAGAGTTCAGACAATTTAGTTAAGCCAGACGCCTAAAACACCTTGAGTTTTTTCTCTAAAATCCTACTGAGGATGAAAGTACCCTGAAATTAGCAATATTGGAAGAATCTTTACTGTCCTGACTGGAACTAATTTTCAAATTTCCAGTCGCTCTCCATTGTTATGCTTCACTTAGAGGGGAAAAATGCTTGTTATTCTGAATTCAGCTCTATGAGATTTCCTAACTCCTAAGTAGCACCTGTATTTAACTTTATTCCAGCGCACACAACGAGAACCAATACCAAACGAAAAAAATATTATAAGTAGCATTAACAGAATTGGAAAGCAATTGCAAAGCCCTAAATACTAAGACACAAACTTCAAGTTGCAGAAATTCACATCTAAAATAAGGGGAAAATGACCATCTAAATGAATATTCAGTAATGACCTGCTAACACAATCTCAGAAATTCATAGAAAGAAAGAAAAATAAATCCCAAACCACTGTTCCTCCAAGAAGAGGCAAAATCAAAGTATGAACTTTCCGCAAAATCAACCACCACCAAAAGGAAACGTTAAGCTAAGAATTTAAAGAATTATATACCTAGCCAAAGCAGGCCTTTTCCTCTCCTGCTGCTGGTCATCATCCCCCTCCAAACTCCTCTTCCTCGTCTGCATTTCGCAAAACTTATCCCCAAAGCAGAGCTAACCAGTAAAACAATATCCACAGATCTTAAACTCGCCAACAAGCTCCAATTTTCCTTAACCCCCTTCCCCCAGATCCCCTCAAAATAATAATTAATCCACTCAAAACCCTAATTTTGTAACACCACAACTTCACTTGTACCAAAATAAAAAAGAAAATTACTCCTACCTGATGATACTCAGTTCACAAAGTCCCCAACTTTCCCCGTAACACGTAGATACAGTGAAAGATTCCGGCAAAAAGAAGAGTCAGGTTCTGATTCAGTCGCTTCTTCTAGTGCGTGCTGCGTGAGAGAGAAAGAGAGAGAGAGAAAGAGAGAGAGAGAGAGAGAAGGTCTGCTCTGACGACTATGGAAGCAAGCAAAGTAAAGGGATAAAAAATCTAGGTTAAAAACGTAATTATACTGATAATAATGTCTTTGTTTGTCTTTGTATTTAATTTAATTAATTAAGATATAGAAATCTTTTTCGATTTTGCTTTTGTTTTCTTTTTCACAGCCGCTATCTCATTGGCTTCGACTGTCTTTGGGAGATCTATGCCGTCCGTCTTCGGCCTCTATGACGGCTGCCCGCCAATGATTTCTCCCGTCGGGAATATTCACATTTTATTTTTCTTCTTTTAACGTTAAAACCTCCAATAAATCTTTTAAATAGAATATTTAAATATGTAATAAATAAATAAAAATAAGCATTAAAAAAATTAATATTTAATTTATCAAATTTTATTGAAATATATATATATTTTAAAATATGTCTTAAAAATGTCATAAATTTTTATATATAAATTTTGTTGTTTTCTGACTCCACGAAATAAAATAAAAAAGAAAAAAAGAAAAAGAAGAAACGTATCTCCAAAGGTGATGATATTGTAACAGAACTTGGTGTTTTCCGTTTCTTTTCTTTTTTTTCTTTCTCAATTTTGTTTCATTGCCATGTTATACTATCCGTACTTCCCCCTAAGAATCCACGTGGCATCATCATCTCCATGCATCCTACACTAGTTTGCCACCTAGTTCTTTCCACCTACCATGTAATTCATATAAAACCATTGTTACTCTGCTTCACAATATTTGCAATTTAGAATAGTGATGATGAACAACTTATGCAATAGAAATTGTTCTTGTTGTTCTTCTTCTTCTGCTCAGCTGATTGCTGAAAATGAAGATGTGTTTGCAGAAATCCTTCTTCATTTGCCTGTGAAATCTCTACTTCGTTTCAAATGCGTTTCAAGAAAATGGCGTTCGGTCATTTCTAGTCCTTACTTTGCTCTCCGTCACACTCGGCGGAATTCGAGCAGGGGAACGTCCAGTCTATTGATACTCAGGAGTCGAGCATTGCTTATTCTTTCTCTGGGTAATAATGATCATAATAGTTCTCCGGCTGGATTTAGAATCCCGTCTTTCAATTTTTTGAACCTAACCCCAGATTTCACTTTGAGGATTCTGGGGACTTGTAATGGGTTAATGTTGTGCTACTTGGGTTCTGCTTTCAATGGCTGTAATTTTTCTTACTGCGTTTGCAATCTCACGACCAAGAGATTCATCACGCTTCCCCGACCGGAAATGATCGCGAATAAACACATTCTCGGTGTCAATTTGGCGTTTGATCCATTGGAATCGCCCAATTTCAAAGTTGTTTGTGTCGGCCAATCGTGCATCCTCAACGATCACCATTGTCAAATTGAGATTTACTCCTCCGAAACTGGGCTATGGAGACGCTGGAATGGTTCATTCTGTAACCAGTACAATATACTGCAAACCTTCGATCAAGGTGTTTTCTGCAATGGCGCAGTTCATTGGCTCTGTACTGTGGGCGATTCGCTTTACTTCGATCTCAAAGATGAGAGCTTAAAAACTCTACCGATGCCTCCAATTCACGGAGATATTTACACCCCTAAGAGAATGAGGCATCTAGGTCAATCTGGAGGGCATCTGCAGTTAATCGATAGTGAAGCAAAGATGTACCACAATCCTCCAATGGACATATATGAGATGAACGGAGACTATTCCGGCTGG
Organism: Asclepias syriaca; assembly: GCA_027405835.1. Taxonomy (NCBI): domain Eukaryota; kingdom Viridiplantae; phylum Streptophyta; class Magnoliopsida; order Gentianales; family Apocynaceae; genus Asclepias; species Asclepias syriaca. The sequence continues at coordinate 699,856 of CM049927.1, read as the reverse complement.
TTTTTGAAGTACAGTATCGACCTTAATGACATCGGTTGTCTATTTCCGGACATGGTTGGACATGTTGAGGTACATACTCAATTCTTTGAGGATGGCTATAGTGTGCACTTGTCTAAATACTTCTTGTACTCAATACTAAGTGTGGTTGGAAGTGAAGATGGGCAAAGTTTGGAAGTTATTTTGTCTATACCAAATAAGATCATTTCTTATAATCCTAAAGAAAACAGTGCAAGGGTTCTTCTCTGTCTTGGGGATAATATGAACACATTAGATTACAGATGGCGTGATGTTTATCAGCTTAAGGATACACTTTCTTGGCTCTGACGAACCCAACACAGTTTGTTTTACCTAATGTTTTGTGATTAGAAATGTAATAGGTATACACATTGTTTCTGTCTTCTTCATTGAGAGCAAGATAAACCCATAGAAAAGAAAAGCAGCACCACCAGATGTAATTTATTTACTTACATAAAACTTCTTAAGGATTTGATGGTAGTGCACTGAATTCCTCGAGTCTTGTGTATACTTTCTTCAGCAATTGGTTGCATGTCTGCGGCAAAGTGCAAGGGGTGCACATGAGATAAATGACATTGCCCAGAGGCCTCAATGAAATGCCATCCTGCTTAAGCTTCTGAACAAGAGAACTGGCATATAGAGATGCATACCTGCAGTTCAGTTCAGTTCAGTTCAGTGGGGCACAAAACGTCTGGTGGTTATTAGCAGAAGTTCCAATGCAAAAACAGTAGATGAAGTTAAAAGACGTTACCCAGCATTGCTTCCCTCAGCTCGAAGTTCCAATGCAAAAACAGTTCCTAAAGTAACCACTCTCTGGACAGCAGGATGGGAGGATATCTGGTGAACTAATTCTGGATCCCACAGCTGCAAAAGAATAATATTAGTGCACATTATAGAGATGACAGATTATGGTTTATTCAATCGAGTGAGTGATACCTCTCTGAGTGATTTCCCTCCAGGTAACATATTCTTGTTTGTTTGAGGATTCTTGAACCATTGAATGGACTTGACGGCAGCAGAACAACCTATGGAATGCGCTGTGTATGAATGCCCATGTAAAAGTGCCTTCAGCTGAAACCAGTGCAGAAGCAATGCAAAATATATCATTATATATATATATATGAAATACATGCCCGGAAAACTGATGCAATGACTTTACCTTGGAGTCGCCACTAAATACTTCAAAAACAGATTTTGATGCTAATGTGGCGGACAAAGGTACAGTTCCACCAGTCATTAGCTTTGAGAAGCAGCTTATATCAGGCTGACAACGGAGTAATTTGGCAGCAGACTGAAGAAAGAAACAAGAGTTCTATCATTTGCTGAAAAGCAAGCAGTAAACATGTACTCATATACTTATATAACAAACCAACCTCTGCACCAAGACGCCAAAATCCAGTAAAGACCTCATCAAATATAACAGGGATTTTTCGACTTTGACATTCTGTAACGAGTATTCGCTGGAAAAGTGGATCAATCATTTCCATTCCACCAGCACCATGGATTACTGCAACCAACACAAAACCCTAATCCTCACTCAACATATTCATGTAAAAATATTTGTTTGGAAAGTTAAGATATTACCTGGTTCAATAATTAATGTTCCAATACGTGTAACAGTTCCAGAGTCAGCAATTGATAACTCTTTTGATATATATGATGAATAAATTCCAACTATGCTTGAATCATCCCGGCTCCCCTCAAAAATTTCATCACGGTCATGGAAAGCTGCCAAAAAGAGTTTAGTTTCTTCAAGAAAGATAACTGAAGAAAACTAAATCGATTTCACTTACAAATATCTTTCTCGTTTGATCCTTCATCTTGAATCTTCTCTGGAAGCTGAAGTTTCCATACACCATTTGACATGAAAACTGTAGGAGGATCCAGAAAAAGACCTCTTCCTGAATACCTGTGAAATTTTCTCAGATCAATACCTGGTATTTATGATTCCCGGAATTTAGTCAGATATATCCATACCAAGGTTGCTGGAAAAGGCCAGTATATGGGGAAGGTGCTTGTGCTTCCATTGCACCCAGAGTATCACCATGATAACTTCCTGTTAAAGCTAATACCTAATTCATGAGAAGAAACCTTCCAAATTTAGTTCTGTGTAGCATAAATAATAACAAATAAGTAGATTTTCAGATAGGGCTAAGAAAAGAAAAAGAAAAAAAATTGAAATATGACCTTCAGATCAATTTCTCTTATAGTGTTTGGGTCAAAGTGGATTCCATGGTCAAACAAGAATTTCCGAAAAGCCATTTTGAGAGCAATTTCAACTGCTGTAGACCCGTTATCTGAAAAGTATGTTCTTGCAGCCCATCCTAATCACAACATTCCATCTTATTCTTGCACCAAAAGTCCAAAACCATGACATCTGACATTATTCAGAAAGAAGACTAACCTTTTCCAACACCATTGAGCAAAAGCTCGGAGCATTCAAGAACTGGCTCGTAAACATTCTCAGGAAACATCACATGCCCATAACGTGCAGTAGTATAACCAATAGTCCTTGCAAGCTCAATCTGAAACCACCTAAAAAACAGTTGCAGCAAGGCATCTTACAGATGATGCTTGTAAAGATTTAGACAGCAACAAGTTGATTCTTAAACAGAGAAACACATAAATTTCCTCTGGCTGTTTGGTTTATGGGAAAGAAAATAGAAGAAAAGAACATACTCGCATTATTTAGAATTTCCTTTGCTAAAAAGGAATGCCTATTGCTCATACAAAAATGTACAAATGCAGATAGCTATAAAAGAAGTTTTTCCAGGAAAAAGTTACCCAAATAGAGATTAATGACAAACAAAGTACTGCACTCTTTGTTAGCTGCTATGTTGAAAAATTGTCCATAAGATGGCAATTACAAGTAAATTTCAAAAGGCTTCTGAAGTGGTAGTAACAATAATAATGAAAAGAGGAGTTTGTTAACTAAATATCAAATTATTCCAAGGGGAATAATATCCAGGTCAAAATCTAGTTAGGGTTAAGTTTGCCGGTGGTATAAGAAACCAAGAGATGACACTATGACTGGTAGTCATGCCATGGGCGACGAAGCCAGCTGAAATTCTGTGGAAAAATAATTAGATTGCTGAATTTTTAAATGAATATGAACTTCAGAATTATCACAATTTATTCAAAATTTATAAACTCGATTGCTAAATTTAAGAATCCACAACTTTTCTTCATATGTTTCCTATCAGTTAATCATCACAGGTAAATCAACAAACATTGCTCCAGATAGAGACCAATTATACGACAGAATAAAGATTATTCGAAGTCATCAGATAATCAGGATTCAAAGGCCTATCATAAGAACACAAACCAGCTATGATATACTTGGGGAAAAACACAAAGAAGCCAAAGGACTGACCTGTAATTTAGCATCAGGTCCCTGTGTCCACCAACTTGCAGAAGCATCAAACTGTTGATTCATGGAGCTAAAACTCCGAGACTATAAAAAAAGAAGAAAACAAAAATTAGCTCAAGGTGGGGTTGAAATCATGAAGTGTAGAAACATCAAGATATTGCAAAGAGGTATTACATGCTGTCCATTAAGGGAGTATTAAAATGACCTGAGAAAATCTAAAAACCAGGGAACTCAAAAGAGCAAGTAAGCACAACTTCCATAAGCACAGAAGGAATTCACAAACCTTGTAGACTGAAAAATTCTCTCCACAGCGTGAATCAATAACTGTAATTTTCTCTTCTGGTACAAATTCATGTTGAGTAAAAGGCCACCAGAAAATATCATGAGCCCTTTTTGGCATTTCATTTAATCTCTTCACCCTTTCAACAAAGGCTGAGAGCATTATCTCTTTTAGAGAACTAAATACAGGTTGTGACTTGCCAAACCATTCAATCAGGTTATCTGACATATCTTTCGGAATGGGTGGAAGCAGCAGCACAGGGATGCTGTAATGAGCCAGATCCACAAGATATAAAATGAAGAGAGTTAAGTAGTTAATGAAGACGTGAGCAAAGAAATTAGCAGTTAAGGTTGAAAGTGAAATTTCTGCAAATGGAAGTCAAAAAGGAAAAAAATAAAAATAAAAACAATCCAACCTCATATAGACATGGAGATATACAAAGACTAAGAAATGTACTTTAAAGAATCGTGCTGATCAGATCAGATGCTCCTTTCAAGAATATTCACAAGAAGAGAACAAAAACAATCATCTAAGATTAAATTACATTACCTGTTTTCCAAATAAGATGATAGGGGCACCTCATTTATAAGACCATTATCTTCGAAAACAATAGCAACAATATCATAACCACGAAGTTTCAAACTTTCATAAGCAGAAATGGTTCCTGAAATGCCACCAAGTCTACCATCCCCAACCAAAATGGCAGGCAATCTAAAAGGCCTGCTTAACAAAAAGACATGAAAAAAGCAGACTTGTTATCGAACAGATAAATAATGTCACTCACAAAGTTAATTCGTCCATAGCCTTTTCATCCATCTTTGTTGATCTGAACTCACAATTGACTATTATCTCCTATATCTACTAATGATGATCTAGAAAACATAAACTTTTTTTAGCTTGGAAACTTCATTCTTATCTCTAATATGTTCTCTACCGGAGAAATGTGACTCTGGAACTGGTCTACCTCTAATTATATTTAAACAAGGATATCCATGTTATTTCCATGTTTTTCATTAAAAATTCAACATTATAATGCCAAATATACTCATTTGGAACCTAATCAAGGTAAGAACTATATTTCAGATAAAAATTCACTTTTAGTTGCAACAGATGAATTCAGAGATTTGCTAAGTTATGAAAAGTTCTTTAGCTTACCGATACAAGTCACATTGGAGAGTACCCGAGGGCCCAGGACTTGCAACACCACCAGCAGTCTCAATCACAGACATAACACTCAAATCTTGATTGCAACTCCCTTCTTTCTCATTCTCATTCCGCAAACCAATTCTCAAGCCCCTCTTTAACATTTCCAGCAATTCATGATCTTCTACTCTAGCTCCTTCTCTTTCTGCTGCTAAATGGGGTGAAATCGCCTCTCTCCATCCATACATTGTCTTGCATAACAACTCAGAAAACGGCCCTGTCCCTTCCCCTTTTTCAAGCCTCGTCAATTCCCTCTCCTCATACCACTGCAAATCCTCGAATCCATGCTCAACGAGAGACCTTTCTGATCTTTCGCCAATCATTCCCGACCCAAGACTGGTACTTTTCCACCTAAAATGACATTAGACGCCGGAACTGAGGTTTTAAGCACATGATTCGACGCAAGGACGGAGAACCCAGGACGGTTCTGGAGGAAAAAATCAGAATATTTTCTGTAAACAAACCGTGAATCCGAGTCTTCTGGGAAACCAGTTTGGACAGGCTTGAGATACACAAATTTCTTCCCAATGCTGGTGGAGGAGGAAGATGAGAGAAAAGAAATGGAAAGACCTGCGGAGACAAGGGTTTTGCCTAGAGAAGTATTTGCAGCCCAACAGTGTAAATTGGGTGAGTTAATGGGTATTCAATAGTTGGAGGAGCTGTTGTTGTAGTACAAAACTGTCTCCTCGCCGGCGACTGAAGACGGCGGACATGAAGGAGCAAGAAGGGTTTAAGGAAAGAGCGGCGGCGGTTTAGCTGCATGATTAAAGTCGAAATTGGGTACATTGGTGGTTTGTCCTGTTTCTAAGTCTTTAAATCCACAGTATTTTTCAGTACAACGACTACAGAAGTCTTGTTTCACGTATGAACAGACCTATAATCAGATTCATGGAGGTATACAGAAAGATTTCAAAACTAAGGTTAATTCTTTACCTAATCCGCCCAACTAATAACACTACCTACCTACCTCGAGAATCCTGAAGCCTACAGTTGTTTTATCCTGGAAATCCTGCAAGAACCTCTCTCCAACATGTAAATTCCAAGATTCAGATGACGAATTCAGGAATTAGTTCTCTGATGCTGTTAAACTGTCTTGGGGTTTATGCCGTCAGTATAGCAAAAAGAGAAAAAGAAAAAATCTTCTATAGGTTAGTGGTGATGAGACAGGAAAAATAGAAGAATGCACATAACGTCACTTGTTATGATTTAGTATATCCAGTACTAAACTATGCCTAATCATATATATATATATATGTGTGTGATAAAATATAAGTAGGTTCAAATTGTTCACCTTTCTTGCAAAAATCAATCATCACAGTTACATTCACATCCTTATAAAAAAAAATTTCTCAGGTGCAAGACACCGGCTGTTAGATGATACATAGTAATAAAAACCATTGCCTGCAAGAATTCAAAGAAAATAAAGCCATAATGGAGCATTCATCTAAGTATTTGTTTGAAAGCTCATGAGCTCAAAAGAAATTAAATCAAAATTTTCAGGAGGTCATCCCAGCAGAAAAACAAGAAAGCATTGGGTGTTCTCTTTCCAATCTCATGTTCAGGCTTGAATGGCCTCTGACAAAAATGCTCTCCCCGGTTGTCTGTTAGCCAAAGGTCCAAGACAGCCAAGAAGCTGTGTAAAACATGAAAAAGTTAGCAACTTCAAGGAACAGAACAAGAATGACAACAGAAAGGAGAAATTGAAATCAAAAGAACCAGGCCGATCCTTGTGGCGGTAAGAAAAAATTAGTTATATAAGTTATCATCTTTAGCATGTTTGAAGAGGTCAAACCTTAGCATTGACACCATCAGATGCAATCCTGTTCTGTGCCTTCCATTTCACGTAATCTGTGCGGTTGAATTTGGTGAACCCCCTGATTCAAAAAGGAAGAAAAAAAAAATGCTAAAATCACTCATGCAGCACAGACTACTATTGGCAAACTTAAAATGATTGTTAGACAACTTGACTCCAAAGAGAATACTACAAAGATCCATCATAACCCCAAAATAAACAGTAATCATAGGTAATGGCACATAAAATTAAAAGGTATAGGAACAAAAACAACCATAATCTAGAAAAATATAAGCTCCCTATCAATGGCAGAAAATTTACAGTCAAAAGTAAGATTTCTGTTTAAATGATGAAAAGGATATGCATGCAACACTTCAAAAGTTTGAGAACTTAAGACTATGCCATGTTCAGTAATATGTAAGATTGACCAAATACATAATGCACCTTCAGAAGTGGAAGCCTGGAGGTTAAAGGTTAAGCTTAATGACAAGGAAAAGGTAAACTCCCTATATTGTATTTCTCGAAGTAGAAGAAATTCAAAACAAATTGTATAATTACCATTTTCTGCTGACAATGATCTTTTGCGACCAGGGAATTTGAACTTTGCACGGCGCAAGGCCTCTTCGGCATGATGGCTGTTCCCATCCTTGCACCGAACGGAGAGAAGGACCTGACCAATTGCCACACGGGCACATGTTCCTAGTGGCTTACCAAAAGCACCTCTCATGCCAGTTTGGAGCCTATCAGCTCCTGCACATGACAACATTTTGTTTATACGCAAAACATGGAAAGGGTACACCCTGACCCTTAGGTGGAAGGCATCCTTTCCAGCAAACTTAGTCATGTACTTGTTGCATGCAATACGAGCAGCTTCAAGTGCCTCACTGGAAACATTCTCTTTCTCCCAACTAACCAAGTGCACACAGAAGGGGAATTCATCAACCCCCTTTTTCTTCATTCCAACATCATAAATCCTGATTTTGGGATCAGGCACACCACGGCAATAACGAGACTTTGGGTATGGCTTGTTCTTGATCTGACGATAACATCTAGCAGGTCCTGCAAAAGGTATACCAGAAAACTTCAAAGGGAATACAAAGAAAGAGTTGAAAAGGTAACGTCAAAATTAAATCAAACCAACAAAAGATATTCATTCTGACATGAACATGCACCTAACATAAGCCTCATGTATGATTAGCATAAACACTTTCAACTTTCCTTCCTGATAGAATGGAAGTTCATCTTATATGGCAAGTCAGCAAGTATAGAGAAAAAATAATCCATGAAAGTCCCATATAACATCTTCATTTATCCAAAATCAAAGTGAACTTTCAAAAGTCCAGAATCCTTTCAATCCATTGATTGAAGTGTGAAAACTTCATATGAGATTCCCTCAATAGCAATCCCAAGCTTCCATGTTTCTAAAATAATATTCTTTGACAATGTGGCAGCATAATTCATTAGGGAGGCAACATTGTTTTCTGAGGTGTTATAAGGCAGTGTGGCAACTCCACATCTTAAGTCTTAACTCCCTCATGGCTTCTATTTATCTATCATATTCTAGTGAGAACGTGGCAGGATAATTCATGCAGCAAGCAACATTGTTCGCTAGATACTGTTACTGCAATTCATTCAGCCAATTCCATGCAATAAAGTGACACTGCAAACTACAGAAGCACTTTGTTTGGCATTTCACTTGGAAGAAAAAACATATTCAGGAAAAAAGAACCGAATTTTATCTCCTGTTAGATAATTCTAAATATTAGAAACAAAATTAAGCACAGTTTAGATCAAATTCAACATAAAACTACAGCAAAGAAAACAGAATGTACAATGTTCTCGGATTCTCATAAAAATTATAGCATAACACCAAAGACTGCAAAACAAACTCATCAAAGTCACTAGAAACTTACTTCTCCCCATGCTGCGCTGGTTAGATCTCTCTGCTCTTTGGAAGCCGAAAGAACCTCAAAAACCCTAACCCTGCACACTTGGGGAGAAATGGTGTCTAAATTTTCCCGGCCGATGAAATTTATTTGAGGACATTTTCGGTATATAATAATTAAAAAAAAAAAAAACTTCACACGGGCTGGGCTTTGAATGAATTACGTCATGACAGACCTTGGGTCAGCCCTTTGCCTAAGCTTTTTCTTTAAAAATATCTAATTAAAAAATAATAATAATAATGGACCAATATAATAAATTCGACGTATAGAATAAAACAAATATTTCCTATAAAAATATAATTATAAATTTCAATTATCATTGGAATTTACTCCTGATTATTATTATTACTATTATCCTTTTCCGTTGACTTGGTAAAAAAACAAATAATATTTTAAGAAATTATCATAAAATTCAAAAATTTAAAAGCATGAAACAATGAATTATATTAAATATTATAGAGATAAAATTCAATAAAATAAATAATATAAACGTAACGATCCGATCTAAAAACTAAAAACAAGTTTTGGCAACTGATCAATTCAAAATTCTGATCAAATTCCAGAATCATTTTGATTACTGGTATTATTTCTTCATGCATTATTAATAATAATAGTTTCGATTTTTTATTTTTTTTTGTGTGTTTTAAGGAAATAAAAATAATAAAAATGTCTGGACAAAGAACAGGAAGAGCGGATTCTGGCATAGCACCGCTTCTGAAAAAATATTATCACCAAAACTACAGTTTCTCTTCTTATCCTCCTACTCTTGAAATGACTCCTTCGCCTCCTCCTTCTCTTCCGCCACGCCGCTCTGTCTTCCTCGGCGTTGACGTTGGTACTGGTAGCGCTCGTGCAGGTCTGTCTTCATCTCTTTCTCTTCAGATTTTGATGCATTTTATACGTTATATGAATAATAATGAAATGAATTTAATTCTGCGGTTTTCGGTGTTTTTCTCTGTTTGTTTGCTGGAAATTTCTTTATAGCTTTGGATAAATCTTTTATAATGTTGTGATCACAAATTTTTTTAATCATATGGAAACTTTCATCAAATAATTTTTTTCATTGATTATAAAACACATAGCTGAAGCAGAATGAAGTTGAACCAATGAATTGCTTTCAACCACTCTGGACATATTATGCTGACATGGAGGGGTAGAATCTTAAGAATAAATTATTAGTTGCAAGTTTACGACTTGGAAGTTGTACAATTCACATTGCATATGGCCTATTTATTCATAAAGAATAAATAAATATGAAGTTGTGATTGGGAACTAAGGCAGCATCATACTCTGTGGTTACTCAAACCCAATAGATTTTCTTTTGATGGAGGTTTTTAATTATCTGTTTGATGCTTATTTCTGTAATTGTTTTAGAAAATGAACACTCTTTTCAGTGTACGCACACATGCTCTTAGCGTTCCTTTCTTATACAGGACTCTTTGATGAAGATGGGAAACTTTTAGGTTCAGCGAGTAGCCCACTACAGATTTGGAAGGATGGTGATTGCGTTGAGGTGATTGTTTATGTTCATTAGTTTGGAGAATAACTAGAAGTTATTCAAGATGTCTTTCAAATAATATGTGCTTACGATACATTCTTCTTGAGGTTTTTCCTAGTAAAAGATGCCAAATGGGCAATTGATTGCATGTACCATTGTTTAGAAAATTTTGTCTGTTTCTTGTTCTTTTCTTCTATAGATAAGACTGATTGTGCTCTTCTAGTAACCCCTACACTTCTATTGACAAAAGATAAAGTAAAAAAATCAAATTTGATGATTTTATTTCTATACTTTCTGAGTCCAGCAATCTTCAACTGACATCTGGCTTGCAATCTGCACTGCTGTAAAAGCAGCATGCTCCCTGGCAAATGTAGCTGGTGAAGAAGTAACAAGTTTGGGCTTTGCTGCTACTTGTTCTCTTGGTTTGTATTTCTGATCTTCCCAAATGAAGTTTGAACTGTATGATTGCATGTTGTAGATAACTTTGTTAATTTGGTGAGGTCTCTTATATTTGTAGTTTAATCTATAGTTATATATATACATATATATATATATAACCAATTTTATTTGGTCAATTAACTAATTACTATTATTATTTTAATGCTTTGGCAGACCAGTGAGGAGAGGCGGTTTTGCTTAGGGTTTTGGGATTGCAGAAGTTAGGGTTGTTCGGGAATCGTCTGTGGCGACGACCATAGGAATAGTGAATTCTCTCTCTCTCTTTCAGTTCAAAGATGATGCGAGTGGCGGAGATCGGGAAATTGAAGGCTCTGTCTTCGTCTCTAGAATCCCTAAACTATCAATTCCTGCAGCGGTGTTCTGTAAGCGGAACTGCGAAGGGAAAATCCAAATCTAAAGCAGCGCAACCTTTGAAAAGATTTAAGGTAACCATCAGGAAGGGTATAGATACTGCACCTAACGAAGGACCCAGAAGGAAGAGCGAGTTCGATGAACTGGTTGATGAATGCTTAGGTTCTTCTTCTCCGCTTAGATTTTTGAAACCTAAGGAGAAAGCTAGGGAAGCGGAGAGGCAGAGAATGGGTCTCAAAAGCAAGGCTATGGAAGAACAAGAAAAGAAATGGAAGAAAATGAAAAAGGAATTTGATTCCCCGTTTCTGATGGGAACTCCCGGTTTTGATTTGATTAGCTTAGGTCTCGTTGATGAAGATAAGATTCCCAAGTATGAATTGACGGTTGAGGATGGTCGTAAGCTTGCTAAGGAGTACAGTAGAGTTTTGATGAGAAAGCACAGAGCAAGACAGGCTGCCGAATCTACACTTTTGAGTTTGAAGAAAGAAGCCATTGAAGCATTGCCTGAGAATTTGAAAATGGCTGCTCTGGTTCCTGATCTATCTCCTTTTCCTGTCAACCGTTTTATGGCGACTTTAACACCTCCCATTGAAGGATATATTGAGAAAGTTCAGGAGGCAGCCAAGAAGAGTTCTGGGAAGGAAAAGCTCAGATAATCCGATTTTAAATCTTTTAATCTTATTCTAGTGCATTTTCCATGTTGCTGGAAAGATGTTATCTTTTTTTTTTTTCTTCTTTGCATATGATGATTTCATATGTTTTTTAACAAGAAAGAAACTTTTGTCTTGGCCTAAATGTTTCTTCTGCATAAAATTATCAGTAGGAAGTGTTCTTTTGAATAAAAGAATGTTCTTGAAGATGTTTCATATGTTAAGCACCACTCTGTAATAAAACTTAGAGCAGATTCTCAAACAACCTTAATTGGTCATTTTATTACTGATCAGAGAGGTTCAATCTAGAGTAATGTACTCAGAAGATTCAATAATTACAAAAGAATTGGACATAATAATTCATTAAAGAGCTGCAGCAGCAGCATATGTAGTATTCAGACAAACAATTAGTGGGATACTAATACAATGATGATCTCAATCCAGTCCACCTCGATCAAGCATGTCAACCAATGTCATCCTTCTTGGAAACCTTGGTGGCAATCTTAAAATCATTGCATCCTCAATCTGAATTGGCAAATGAGTGGCTACAATGACAATGCCACCCTTCTTTCTGTGCTCAGCAATAATATATTCCAGCAATTTCACACCATCATCATCCAAAGCTACTGAAGGCTCATCAAGCAACCAAATTGGTCTGTCAATTGCCAGCAGTCTGGCTAGCTGTAGCCTTTTCCGTTGACCCATAGATAGCATTTTTGCCTTATCTTTAGCTAATCTTCCAAGCCCCATAAGTTCCAAAGCAGGTAGAGACCTACCTTGCTTGCCTTCAAGAACTTCAAACCACTGAACATTGTCAAGAACTGTGAACTTGTCTTTAATAGCATCTTTAAGGGAAAGCCAGTTCAACTGAAGCTTGTATTGATGAAAGATTCCAGAATCAGTGATGTCATGACCATTCCATAGTATCTCACCAGCAGATGGCTTGGAAAATCCAGCCAACATGCGCAAGAAGGTGGTTTTTCCAGAGCCATTAGTGCCTGTGAGCACAAGTGCTCCACCGTCATGGACTGATACATTTACATGGCGCAGGATTTGTTGAGCATTTCTCATGCAAGAGACATTGTTAAGCAGAAGCCGGGGCAGTGGAGCCTTGCGCAAAGACATAAAGTTCTGGAAAGAAAAAAGAAAAAAACTATCACTGCAAGTAGAACCTCAGAGTTGCATAAGCTCAGTCAGATTTGTCACAAATAGCTTTCTTGTCAATTATTGAATATAAAAATATTACTAACAAGAAAATAGTTGAATGAAGAATCAAATTTGAATACTGTAACTCAGATTATGAATGCCAGAAAAAGATATAAGCATCAAATTGGTATAAGCAAAAAAGTAAGCGCAAAGTAGTAAAAAAATACATTCTGTTCATATTCTTGAAAAGAATTTTTAGACACTGCTGAAAAATTCAACTTCCTGAGAACCAACATATATATATAAACATTTCCTGGATTCGCAAACATCAATTTTTACTTAGTTGTTGAAATTGGGAGTGATACGCTTCAGTGATACACAAAACATCCATGATCACTGGAAAACTTAGAAAGAATGCAAATGATCATACGGTTAGGTGGGATGCAGAGCTCATAGAACTAAAATACCAGAGTTGCTCCAAACTATATAGTTTATCCTCACACAAAAAATAAAAGTTCAAAAAGCAGAGAAAGATGATGCACATATGAAAACCAAACTTCAACATAACTTCGAGACATTACAAACTACAAATAAAAAATTCAAAATTTTTCTGAAGTACAACCTATTCACGTTAGATCCTTTAAAAATGCCCATACACTATAGAAGTAAAACAACTAGAAATCTTAAACTATGAAACTCATTCATAAAGGAAGTTAAACACTTATGGAACTCATTCATACACTAATTACAAAATTAAATAGGAAGGGGAATATTTTGACAACTGAAACCAATAAGAACAGTGAAAAAAAAATTGTTTCTCTTTCAGAAAATTAAAAAGCTGCTTACTTAATCCCAAAACTCACCTCGATAAAAAATTTCACACCAACGACGGAGAGAAAGAGAGAGAGGAAGAAAGGACGGTAAGCAGCTATGTTCAGAAGGAAAGGGAAACAAAGTCGGGGAAGAAAAGTTCGCGGGCTACCCAGCTTGGCCCATAAGTTAATGGACTCCTATCCTTTCTCTTGGGCCTAGGCCTTAAACTTCCTCCGCACGATTTTATTCGTAACCTACACCTGTCGGTTTATTAAAAAAGTAAAAATAAAAACCTACACGTGTCGGTCAATCAATATAAAACAACAACCAACAAAATTAATTGTACTAACTGTAAGTAAATTAATAAAGAGTTGTCTAACTAGAGTAACCTAACTATAAACTGCAACAAATGTAGTGTACTGGCACTCTCCAATCTCAGAGATATATATATATATATATATATCAGTATATACATCATCTTTGAGAAAATAGAAACAGAAACAACTACTCAAAATAGGTAAGCTATTGGTAGCAGGTTACTTGTTTGTAAAATATCTATTATATGGTGGAGGGGGTTTACAGCTCCAATTTGACACATTGTAACAGAGGCATTGTCTGGAAATGTATATGTCAATGATTAAAAGATTTTGCTGAGAAATGTTGAGAGGAACCTAGTTGTTGGTCCATCTTCTCTTTCGAGCTGGGCGTTCTGCTTTGATCTCGGACTCTGCACGAGATTCGTTTTGTGCAGGAGGAGGAAGAGGAGGAAGAGGAGGAGGCTCGTTTTCCATCTTCTTTATTGTTGTTGATGATGGTTGTTCTCTTTCGCCTGGCATTGGTAGTTTGAATCGTTCGCTGCGTTTCTTCAGTTTCTCAACAGTATCTAAGTGTTTGTCCTCTATAGGTTTCTTGTCATTGCTGTTGATATCCAAAGAACCAGGATCTTTCTCATTACTTGATGGATGATGTTGCTTAGCTTCAGGAGTATTATTTGATGGTTGGTCAGGAAGTTTGCTGGTGAGGGCTGTTGTTCCAGTACTGCTGTGTGTTTCCATCTGTTTAAGCTTCACGGATGATGATGAAGATGATGACTTGTTGATATTGAAATCCCTCTCTTTATGACTTGTCCAACGCTCTAATTTGGAGCGTCCTCTTTTTGATTCAGGCAGCTCCTCATCAGATGAACCATCTTCTCTATTATGCTTTCTGGAAGGATGATTCTTCACTGTCATCTCATTTTCACTTCTTCCTTGATCAAATCTGCCTTTCGAGCTTCCCTATTAAATCACAAATTTCACCATTTTGAACATTAGAAATGATGTTTTCAGTTGCAGACAGTAATAAAAGATAAAAGCTGGAAAAACAGCTCAGTAGCCAGGGGGCACAGTATTATTGACATCTCATCAACAGTTTTGTGGATAATCCAGGATCACAGAATACAAACTAACAGTTCTACCTGGTTCCCATAGCAGTTTTCTGCTGCAATGGAATATCTGATATGAACCATGGCTGTTACCAGGTTATAGTTGACAAGTTGACAGAAGAGGGGGGACATAGCTAGCTTGGTTTAAATCAGTAATCAAGAAATTAGAAGCTAAGTGGACCTTTGTAGCCAAGAATCAAAAAGCCATTGCAAAAGTGTAAAAGCTTCTGAAAGACAAGAAACCTGCCACTATATCTAGGTTTAAATCCCTAAGAAGGCAAAAAGAAGTTAGAACACAATAAGATTACCAACCCAACCATTTGTTGCTCCCATCTATGGACTTCTGTTAAATGGAAAATTATCAACAGTCTTGCAGAAGCATCAATATGTTTACCATCCCGAGAGCTTTTGTCCTTCCCTTACAAGTTCTTTTCTGTTAAATGAAAAATGCACCGCATAACTTGCAGTGACTAGAAAAAGGACTACGAGAGAATGATCAAAATGGCAAGTAGAATGCATGGAAAAAAGATGGTCATATCAATAGATGACTCCGTCATGTAAATTCATAAGGGGATAAGATGCCTATTATTACAAAAACTAAATGATTAAGTTCAGATACTTCCAGCAACTACAATTCTGTAAACTAAATAAGTATGCATATTGTCAATGCAATAAGCATAATGAATCGATAGAAAAAGGATCTGGGAAACTATTAAATGCTTGGCTAATTGGCTAAAATAAGAAAATTCTCATCTCAATGCCATTGTTTTGATCATTTCCCAAATGCCATTTTCTCAAGACATCATTTCATCATTCACTAACAGTTCTTAATTGATAGAAGTAAATAGAATTTCTTTAAAAACATTATTTCAAATTATTAGGAGCAATACTTAAACAGATGATGCTGAACCAAAACTTCTTGAGAAATCAATTGGGCATGTGATTTATCTAAAAGTATAATGGAGGATTATTAAAATGCAACAGAGATAGATAGTAACATATAATCCATCTCTGGAACATCAGGGTATAATTTCATCCTCACAACACTGCTAAAATCCCAACATTGCATATTATTTTAACACTCCCATAGGAAATATAATTATATATTAGTTTTTCCCCTCCAAAAGTGTGTTACCTACTCAGATCCAGAAAGGCAACATACCATATCACTTGTCTGTCCAGTGCTTTCTTCTTGATTCCTCCTAGAAATGGCAAAGGAATTGCGGTCCATGTCATCTGAATCCCTACCTTTCCTAAGGTATTCTTTGTGCTTTTTCTCCTGCACCTTATAGTTATCAGAAGCATTGGCAGCACGGTCATCACGAGTGTTTGCCCGTTCATGTCTCAATCTTCTCTCGTCACTATTAAGTTGGTTTCCACGGGCATAGACATCCTCGCGTCCCCTATGCTGAGGAAGATTCTCAGTGTCAACTCGATCCCTCCTTTTCAGTGATTCATTCTGCCTTCCAGGATCCTTCGGATGATAATCTTTATCAGAACCCCTGCGCTCATCTTTCCCTCGTGATTGACTGCCCCATGCTTTCTCTTCCATAGCTCGGCCACTCCTTGACCCAACCTGTGCTTCTTCTTTGTCCTTCTTAGCTGAAATTTCTTCATTGGGTTGTTTAATCCTATGCCATTCGTCACGCTCTCTTTGCCTCTCATTTCTCTCCCTTTGGAACAAAACTTCTTCTCTGAGCCGAACATTCGGCTGATCATCATCTTTTAATCTTGCTTGATCATCCCTCCTCCGTGGATCATAAACATCATCTCTTTCTCTCCT
Organism: Asclepias syriaca; assembly: GCA_027405835.1. Lineage (NCBI taxonomy): Eukaryota > Viridiplantae > Streptophyta > Magnoliopsida > Gentianales > Apocynaceae > Asclepias > Asclepias syriaca. The sequence continues at coordinate 683,127 of CM049927.1, read as the reverse complement.
TCGACGACTGCTATTTTCTCGATGAGTTAGCAAGATTTCATCCTTCTCTGCATGTTCTCTCCTTAAATGTGCCTCTTCTTTTCTTCTTTTGCTTTGAAGATCATCCATGCTTTCATTTCGACTCTTTGGAATGTCATCTCTGTCTCTATATCTTGATCCCATATCTTTATCATAACCAGCTCTCCAACTCCCATTATCCAATTGCTTTCTCAACTGATGATGTTCATCTCTTTCACTCCGTTCAATGTCTCGAATTTTGGCACGGTGATGAGTCTCATCACGGTGCTCCCTTTTTCTTGTTTCTTCAACTCTTGACCTCCTCCCATGCATGTCCTCATCTCTCCGTTGGCGGAACCCTTCAGCATTTTCATTATCTTTTCGCCTCTCCATACTTTCATATTTTGCTTGAGAATGACTGCCAGAGTAAGAATCCCAATTTTTTTGTGGATATAAATCTTCTCTACTTTTTACTGAAGTGCGTGGGCGCCCCTCACGAGCTCTTGGTCTGATGGTATCTTCATCTCCACCAAGTGATCTTTTAACAATGGCCAAGCGGGAGCGCCCATCATGAACTTCTTCCTCTTCAAAACCATCATGTAGCTTCCGGTAGTCTTTACTACTTCCAGACCTTGCTTTACTGTTCTCACTGCTTCTTGCTGTTCTTGAGTCTTCTCCATCATCATTTTCCTGAGACAACGTTTGAGAAACTTGTGCAATCATCTTTTGTTTCTTTGAAGTGTGCTTTGAACTGTCATCTTTAAGTGCCTCATCATTGGTTGCAGCATTAGATCTCAATTCTTCTTTATCCACATCAAAGTCTCTGTCAGAATCTCTGTCAGAGCGGACAATCTCATCATCACTCATTGGATCTTGAGGTTCAACTTCTTGTTCAGCAGCATCCCCAACAGTATGTGGCGATGACTGAGCATGAATTTGTTTACCACCTACACTTTCGGCTAATTCTTCTTTTTTGTCACGATTAAATTCTCTCTCTCTTGAGCTTTCCCTGTTGATCACAGTAGGTGATTGCTCATGTGCTCTTACTTTTGACTGCCTGGAGCGACAAAGAAATACAATTAGAAGTGACCACTGCCTAGAGATCCAATATATAGTTTCGAATTGTAACTTGTATCCACACTTTTAACATTTATATATAAAGCACCGACAGAGAAGAAACATAAGACCCGCCAAAGACACCCCCACACACATGGGGAGTGGAGGGAGGGAGGGTATGCTACAATTAAAATGATATCCAGCTAAAATTAAGACTAGTTTCAATAAAAACTAAAAGAAAATTAGTAACTAGAAATTCATTACAGAACGGGAAAGAGACAGAAAGAAAATGCTGAATATAGTTTTTAAATGATTAGCTTCCTGGTGTTGAAATGTATGAAAAGCTTTACAGGAATTGTTACTCCCTCTGTAATACATAGTCATTTTTGTTGTTTTGTTTGATACCAAAATGGATTGGTAACATACACCTTTCCAGGCAATAATCATTAATCATTTCCTACTTAACCTTATTTTAGTAACTTAATGTAAGTAGAAGACGTAAGAGAGCGTAAGGGGGAACAACGGAAGAAAATAAAGAAGAAAAAGAAAACTTGAGGTTAACAGCTCGGGCGCTGAATCAGTTAGTTATCAAGAAAAGGCAGAATTCATTTCATACCGCTCCTCACGAGAGCCAGAAAAATTTTGGCCAGGACAGGCAGTCTGTTCTCTGGGATCTGGAGAGTATTTTGGAGACACTTCTGAAGGAAGAGGCAAAGATCCATCTTCTTTGCTCCTGTTATCAGAAACAGGGCTGGCTAAAGGCAATCTTCTCCCAATGGATTCCTTAGTCTGGCTATTATGAGAATCTGGGAAATGGTTGTGTGCATTATTTTCCTGGGGGACACCTTTATACTCACCACCATTTTGAAGATCCCGTGTCGTGATATCATTGTCCTGTGCCGTGTCATTTCCTGGGGAGGACTCATCTGCAGAGTCCTGACACACAATCTATTTGGGGATAAAAGTCAATCAAAGGATACAGTAAAAGAGTGAAAATATAAGTGAAAATATAAGTGAAAAAGAAAAAATGACAACTCACCTCAATGATAACATCTAAATCAAGATTGCGTGGCTTTCGAGTATCAATAGTTGGGAGGCGTTCCCCATAACCCGATTCAACTTGTATTGGTCTCCCAGTTGGCTAAGAGCAAGTCGACATAAATGAGTGGTGGAAAAAAGATTTACACAAGAAAATTTCTGTATAGCAAGTTATAGCTTGTGGCAGACTCAAGTTTTAACTTAGTAATTGAACCAAAAGAACAAGTAGTTACATACCAGAGGGGGGCGTACTCGTGCTGGTCCTTTTGTGAACTCATTTTGAATGGCATCTGCCTTCCCAAATTTTGCAAGTTCAGATGGGATTTCTTGAATACCTGCAGCTGCTGCGAGCTCAGGTGGAAGATCGGGATCATAACCCTAAACAAAATTAAATAAAAGAAGTGAAGATACATGATGCAGCAAGAAGCACAGTAGAGCAGTCTATGTATATTGTGCAATGCAGAAGCACCTCATACCTGTTCTGTCCTTCCACTTTCATAGACACGTATTTTGCTTTGCATTGTTGTTTCTAGACGAAGTTGCTCCTGGATATACATTAGGATCATGAATAGTAGCCAAATGGACATATAAGCAATTCAAATTTTAACATCCAAGACATACGTTAATGGCTGGATATCTTCTTATTAGAGTGAAAAAGATTTACAGATATGATTGAAGAACGTACAAGCTGTTTGCAATAGTCTTTCCAGCTTTCCTCATTGAGACCGAAGTTGAAAAAATCTGTTACATCAACCGCTGGTAGTTTCCAAGGTTTCTCCTCAAAACTATCAATGTCAACTTCAAATATGGTCCTGTTGAATGGCAAAAGGGTCAAAAGACTGATGAGACATCGAACCAAATCCCTTAAAAAATATACTTTGAATCAACAAATGATGCACTAGCTGTCTTATGGATTAATGCAGCTAAGCCATATATCATCAGAATGCAAATATTACTCATTAATTTATTTATTTTCAAGTCATTCAGCAAAGAGTAGAACTGATGAAAAATTAAAAACACAGAAGTAACATGAGTCAGAAGAGGTCCAATACAATATTTTTAGTCATAAAGCATCCTGTGAAATCCTATAAGAATCTTCAGATTGAGAAATTACCATCATTTGCCTTCCAGAAAACAAAACAAACAAATAATGTAGCAAACCATGAGGCACTATCAATTAGGACCAAAAAAAAAAAAAATCAGCATGTGGTATCAAAAGAAGGGTACGACTACAGATTATGCCCTAAGCTTGATGCCATGATTTGCAGTTCCTATGTTAGAATGCACCAAAATAGTAGCAAAATAAATTATCTCCCGTGGTTACAATATCATGAGACAGAAAGGATTGGTTCATGATTCAGGATTCAGTACAGAAGTTTCAAGGTTCCAACCAAAAAACTTATTGTTAGTAGGTTCATGTGTCCAAAACCATTTTTACCTGGATCACTTCTAACAAAACTACCAGAATAGATGCAATTAAAAATCATTTTCCAGGGAAGAACAAACAGAATACTCTAAATACCACTTTGTTAATTCAGCTATCTGAATATTTAACCAAAATAACGATACTATTTTTTAATGAAAATCCCTTATGAGATTCAAAGAGGGTTTTCTATTCCTTGAAGGGGGAAGGGGGTTGAATAAAGTTGATAGAGGTAAGCTCACCGAAGCTCAGGGCTGGCAATCAGATCTGAAAGAAAAAGGATGCTTATGCAGAATACTTGACAGTACTCAAATAAAAACAGCTCATGTCAATAGGAATATTGAGCTCAGGTTCATTTCAACATTGAACTCAAACAACCTAATGTCAGCACTACCTATCTCAAGCTTAAAATTGTCAGTTTAGACAGGAAAGCTGAAGTCTTGTTATCTACTGCAACCAAAAATCAAACATATATAGCACTCCACACATTGGGAATGAGTAACCTGAAGTGACATTCAGCAAGGATCAAGACCCACCACAAATCAAAGCATGATCAAAATAAGCATAAAAATTGTAAGAGTAGAAATGCAGAGAACTATTCTAATGGAGAATAATATACCATGCACAAGTACAAACACATAAAGAAAGACCAAACAAGGAAACATGGTCTTTTTCTTGTAATTAATATTTTTCATACAAGGAAAGTTATGAATCAAAACCTTCTACAATATGAAAGTAAACATACTTGTGTGATGGAAGGGTGAATTCCAGACCACTCCCATAACCACGTCCTGATGCACCAGTACCCCAAACAGGCATACCATATCCAGGATGGAAACCTTTCTGCATTGCTGGAGAACCTTTTATTCCAGTTGGTCGCCAATCACCTCTGCCACGTCCAACACCAGGAACCATGCTACCAGGTGGTCGAACTTGACCTGGAGTGCCACCAGGCACTGTAGAAGCTGCCCCGGGCATTGGTGCTGCACCAGGTCTCACATACTACATGGTTTACCAAAAATAGAAAGTGCAAAAAGTATTGTTAGGCAACAAATAAAGAAAACTACAAACAATGAATACATTAAAAAGCATAACAGCACAACATTAGAGGCACATAAAGAAGTACTTGACAAAACTGTAAATTTACTGCCCAAATTTCATAAACATATGATTTCAAATTCCCATGGATCATCTTTTCAATAAGAAAACTTCACATGCAAACATCTACATCCTTTATGTCTTTCAACATAAAGGAAAGGCAAATAAGATGCAAGATTGTATCTAAAGCAACAAAATTTGAATGTTCCAATGTTGACAGCTTTATTGAGTCGTATCACAATTTCCTCTGTTCACAAAAATTTTGCAAAAGATCATTGGCCAGTCAAAATAGCCTGCAAATTATAGGTACCAGCCCTAGTGAAAATAATTTTTGCATCACAAGAAGCTAAATGGTGAGTGCTACACTTTGCTTCCTGTATCAGCAAATTTTCATAAAAGGACAGCATTGAAACTCGCACATTCACTCTCCTTGAAGTTGGGTACTGTATAGAAAGTTTGGAGTAAACCAAGTGACAAGAGTCATTAGAAGCAGCATCCAATAATCTTAGTTCACTGTTGCTCCAAAAAGCAGTCACAGCATTCATCTTAAAAATTTTCCAACAATAGCTAGGATTTATCGAATGATCACTTCTTTGGACCAATTAGTAGATTTTGATGAAATGACGCCCATCCTAAGCCACTTGGCATAGAATGGAGCTTCTCACAATTGCCACTGCACATATGGTGCGTGCATTCTATCATGTCAAAACACTCAATTAAGATGTTAACTGAAAATTTTAATTCAACCATAATGGACAGACATTTCAAGGGTAACCAATTTCATAAGAACGTATGCAAAGTTAAAAAACAAGAAACTTCCATTAAATTCATAAGCAAATTTATTTATTAATATAAATTTGCAACAAGTACAACAGCCTATCTCACCAGCACATAAGGAAATAATGGCATTGATCAGTTCTAGGGTAACCAATTTCCATGACAGTCTAGATAATTTACAAGGCAATTTACTTTTCAAATTCTGATCAAACAAGAGGATGAAAGCACCAAATCCCAGATGTGCAGCAACGTCACTGACCTTGAACTGTGAATGAAATGGATGATGGTACCCATGATTGAACCCAATCTTTGGTGCTACAGCCACTCCTCCCACTCCATTTACTCTTGCTGCTTCACCCAAGTCTTTCCTATCCCCGTCACTACTTGGACCAACTTCCTCGCCACCCCATTCTTGCTCCTCCGTCATCATGGGCTGCCGGGTCTGGTCTTCATCATTTGCAACAATGACCAATGGTTCCCCATCGTCATCTTCATCATCCTCTTCTCCATTCAAACCTCCAGCTCCCATTCTGTCCACCCCCATTGGACCGTTGTTATTGTCATTCAACACAATCTGCAAATCGTCCTCACTATCACTGTCCCACTCATCCTCAAAATTAGTATTGGTACGGTTGCCTACTCCACCTGAAACTCCAGGAATGGACACCCCAGGTATGATAGGGTCTGAACACATTTCCCCGGCCTTACTTTCTACCCCTCCTGCCCCAAAATTCTCAACATTTCCAGTTCCAGCAATGAAATTTTCAAGCTTTCCCCTCTTAACCAAATCATCATCTTTAACTACAAAATTATCATTCTTATCGTCCCTATCCTCAACCATTACGTCAATATTAGGCTCGTCCATTAAACTAGAACCTCCAAAAGACGTCTCCGGTAATTTTCCAGCTCCACCCTTATTCTCTAAAACCCTAGATTGAGCACCCGATTCAACCCCAGTTAAACCCAGAAAGTTTCCAGCACCGTGACCCGAATCTTTGTTCAAGTCAAATCCCATCGGGCCAGACCGGAAATTCAATCCAGGTTTAGCTGATGTTTGGGTTTGATTCTGGAGGGCAGAATTGGAACTGGGAGCTGCAAATAAGCTCGCATCCTCATCATCGTCGCTATTAAGATTAACAGCGATCGGTTGCTTCTGAAACGAAGAAGAAACGGCCTTAGGAATTTCCTTTTGCTGCGTGGGAGGAGGTTGCTCAGATGCCGGTTGTGATTGGGATTGAAAAGATGCCACTAGAGGTCGCAGAACATCGGTATAAAGATCTCCGAATTCATCATCATCCTCCATTTATAGAGAGATGAAGTATAAATATGCAAAAGAAATCTCGATTCTGCCAAAAAGAAAAAGAAAAACACACAATCCAATAAAATCTGTTATGGGTTTGCGATTCAAGAATTTCAAGGGCTGTTATGAACTATATATAAGAAACAAGAAATTAATTTTAATTACCTGTTTCAATAACCTTATCAGATCGTTTCTTCGATTCAAAGGTGGCTGAATTTACCGGGAGGGATTCTGTGTAAGGGGAAGAAAGAGAAGAGAGAGAGCGGAAGAAGAAGAAGAAGAAAAAGATCTTTGGATTAATTAGGGTTGCGAGGTTTTTGGTTTTTGTTACATCTCTGTTTACGTCACAGAGAGAAAGGAGTAAAATTTTTGTTTTTCCAATTTCGATATTATTTTCCTTTTTATTAAAAAAAATGTAAAAATATATTATATTATTAAAATATATCTATATACAGAATATTTTCACATTAAAAATATTTACTTAAAAAAAAAAAAATTTCTGAATAAAAAGGAAAAGTGGAACTTGGGTAATCTTTCTTCGTCTGTCCAAATAAACGCAGAGGTTGAGGGGAGTGAAGCAAAAACCTTAGGAAGTGTCCGACGATCGGAAAATGATAGGAGTTGGGAAGATCAAGCAGTATGGGAATGTCTTGGAGAAACCTCTAAGCAAAGGAAAACAAGAGGTTCTTTCTCGTTTTCGTTTTCTTTCTCTTTCTTGTCCCATTTGAGTATCTACAAAGCCTAAATTGTGCGAAATTCAGATCTAATTTCTCGAGAAAGTTTGAGAAAATAAGGGTTTGTTTGTAGCTGTATTTAGATAAATCGCGGACCCTTTTCATTAAATTATGAAATTTTCATAGTTTTTGTGGCAAATGTAGTTGGGAGACTTAATTTTGAGTAAAGAATTAAATTTTAAAGTCTGTTAATTGAGAATAACTATTCATTTTCTCTTCGTCAATGAGCTTGCCCAGGTCAGTTTGAGTGCATTTGCGTTCTTGTTTTCCGAGATGGTTCAGTACAATCAGACCCAAGTTGACAACATTGCTGAATTGGAAAGGAGGTGATTCTTTAATTCAGTTTGTTGGGTTATAATTTGTGTTTATAGATTGGTAAATATTTATTCTTTAATTACTTTTAATTTAAATTAATTATTAATCATAATAATTGAATGAAATTTGAGGGTTGGTGGTATATGTTTTTTGACATGGATGCATAATGTTTGGGATCTGGTATAGGTTGGAAGATGCTGGTTATGCTGTTGGGGCACGGGTTCTTGAGCTCCTTTGCCACAGGGAAAAGGTACAAACTTCCTTGTACTTGGCTACCAAGTTGATTAATAGGAAGTTATTCCGTCAAATTAACAAGCTATCTTCCTTATTCTTACCAATTTGTGCTATAGATCTTGAAAGAATGAATTCGATCTGCCTCAGGTTTTATTCATAATTCTAGGAAGTTTATCTTTATTTGGACAAATTTGGCCATAACATTGGAAAATTAGTTTCAAGCACCATTTCCTTCATGTGTTCAATTGTTTAAAATGTTTTTCTCACAAAATATTCCCACTGAAGGTTCTTTAAGAAGACGGTTCTATGTAATGCACATGTACATAATCCTTTTGTCAGCGTGTTGACCAGTAACCCTGGTATGTTTAGTATACTTTGGATATTGACCAGCCATCTTCGTCCTGTGATGAAAAAGAAAATTGAGTTCCGTGAACGATTAGTTGTTAGGCCAAAGGTTGATATTTATACCTACCAATAGATGCATTATTTTATGGAAAAAATCTCCTTTTGTTGTCAATAGTTCGTGGTACCATATAATTTATTTTGTGACTATACTACCTCTATGAAATAATCTCTACAAAAGTAACCTTGCGGAAATGTTTAGTTGGTGGAAGGACTTACGGCTGAAAAATTGAAAATAGTATATGAGTGATGAAGTTAGACAAAATGGGCAACAGAGAATGCCTCAAGATATTTCCCTCAGGATTAATTTTGTATTATTGTGTTGATGCTGCAGGGAAACAGAAGGGAAACAAGACTACTGGGTATTTTATCTTTTGTACACAGCACGGTGTGGAAGGTGTTGTTTGGGAAGGTCAGTGGTCTCATTCCTGCCTAGCAAATAAATTTAGGTGCTGTATTATTTGTTCTCGTTGTAGAGGGTATTTATCTTATTTTCTACCGTAGGGATTCAAGTTCTGAGCAACTTTCTTGAAGGTGTGAGGATGTAGAAGGACACGTTTTAATCAATTACTAATTTTCATGAATAAATTTCAGGTGGCTGATTCTCTTGAGAAAGGCACTGAACATGAAGATGAATACATGATCAGTGAAAAGGAACTTCTGGTCAATAGGTGGTGCTCTAGTATCCTTATTCCATGGGGAAATTCATGATGATACTTTTACTTCTCTGGTTAATCAGCTAACGTGGGCGTACTTCAATTGCAGATTTATATCAACTCCTAAAGATATGGGTAATTTTAACTGTGGAGCTTTTGTTGCAGGAATTGTAAAGGTATATCCACCAAACTTTGTCCTGATTTATATGATAATTCTCTAGGTAAACCCTTGTTGATATCCTGTTTCCTGTGAAGGGTGTCTTGGATAATGCAGGTTTCCCTGCTGTGGTAACAGCTCATTTTGTTCCTGTTGACGGGCAGCAGCGTCCTCGAACAACCATTTTGATAAAATTTGCTGAAGAGGTAGTTGCTATGTACCTTGACTCGATTATCCTCTTCTTTAACTGACCACTCCAATCATCCTTTAAAAGCTGTCCCCCTTCCGAGTCTTGCTTTTCTCATGCTAAATTGTGAGCTTAAAATTTAGAAGCTCCTGGTATGAAGAATAAGGGAGTGTGTCTAACTCTTAGAGCCTACTTAAGAAGTATCATTTACCATTGCTTAATTGAGTGGTGCCTTCTTTTATATTAGATATACTTTTTCATGAATTTGAACTTTGAACTTGAGGTAAATCAAATCTTGCTAGTCTTCTTGATGATTTCTCATTTGAAGGTGTTTCAGATGCTCTTTTTCGGGGCAATATAAGTTTTTAAAACATTTCTTTGCATCTGCTTGTCACAATAACTGAAGGGAAAAGATGAATAACCAGGGTAGTTATGAAAGTTGATGATAATAAAAACAAAAATAAGAAATCTTGCACAAATGATCTCAGTCAGATAGTTACTGGGGAAAATTTTCTTCTTTCTTGGCTGATAAATCTCTCTCTTACTTTCATTATACCTTGTTTTTAGGTGCTGCGCAGAGAAGCGAGATTAGGCTGAGGTCTGTTTCCATACACGTAATACTAGTCTTTTCAATCATATTGCAAAAGGATGACAGCTTTTGTTGCTTGGGAATATGGAAAAGATTCATTTTTTTGTGTAACTGTGGAGCTGCATCACTGGGTGTTGTTCATTTAGATCATATATATATATATATATATATTTGGCACCATCAGTGGGTGTGGCTACTTGAATCTCATCCTATTTGGATGGTAACTGTACTGATTTAGCAACTAAACTATTGCAGACTGTTAGTTGTAAAATGTTGTTATATGATAAAAAGCTATTTGGTGGAATTTCTTAATGTTACATGGAATTGAAGTTCCTGAGATTTATGATATTCAATACAAGGTCTTTCTGTTATCCTTGATTTTTGCTTCTGTTCTTACCCCAAGTCACTGGACAGACCCATGGGAGTAATAGTCATGTTGAGGGATTGTACAGCCATATGGATGCATGTAAATAATACTTAGAAGTGGAGATAATCCTCTAATGGAATAAGTATACTTCTTGCACCCAGATAAAAGAAGTTTTCATATAACTAACTATAGTTCTCCAAAGTATGCAAACATTAGATGAGTTGAAAACAGTTTTGTTAATGGATTTTCCCTATTTAATTTTACCTCGTACTAATTTTCAAAACAAAATATGAACTACCAAGAGAATAAATTGCCAAAAAGAGTTTAGAATAGTACAAGATATCCAGATCAAGATCACTTAAAGCAAGTGAATATATATTATAACTGTGATTGAATGCTATTTTACATCAACAATGAATCTTCTGTAGCAAACATTTCAATACAAATAAGAATAGCACATACATGTCAGCCCACAATCCATCACGAGTTCAAAGTTACAAGGGACATCCAAATGCTACCTTATTAATTTCTACCGAGAGGCAATGACCTGCAGGAGTATGTCTCCTTAAACTCAGATTTCCTTGAAGAAGTAAAGATAGATGCATATACTTCTTTTGTGGCATTAGGTGGTGCAATATCAACAGCTTTGAACTTCTTTATCTTTCCATTACGTTCAACCTTCTCATTTCCATCCACTTTAGCCATGGCTTTATCCCCAGCCTTGTTATCAAGGCCATGCTTTGTTCCACTCAGCCTCTGCACTCCCACATCTCCCAGCTCTCCTCCGGCTACATTGGCGTCTCCATTTTTCACCTTCTTTCCCTTCTTCTCTTTTACTTTTGCCCTTTCCTCCTCCATTCTTACCCTCAATGCAGTTACCTCTTCATCTGTCCCATTAATCACAATCTTGTCAGCGTCCGAATACTCCTTGTGACAAACCAAGCAACCAGACTCCTTTACTTCCTTCAAGGCTCTTGCACTAAGGACATGCCCACAAGATCTTAAAGCAAAAAATTTATACTTTCCATTGAACTCCAGCCCAGATATCGGACACTGAAACTTTGCTACAGTACCTTTATGGTGCTCCTTTTCAGAACCGGGAATCGGAGATGGCTCCACGAGGATCATATCCTTCAATCCCTTTATATACCCAAATTCCTTGGGCAATGTCTTCATCAACAATGCCTCAACCAGTGCCTCCTTATTGAAAAAATTCCCCAGCTTGTCAATCACAACCGGCCGCTTCAAGGGCTCATTGGAAAGTGAGCAATTCAACCATTTGGACATCCTCATCTCATTCGGGTCAACCTTATCGGGCTTCTTGATAGCATACATATTAAGATAACAGTCTCGAGACTCGGCCCCGGTAGCGCCGCCATCACCACCTCCACCCAAGAGACGGTGGTGCAGAGTCAAAGTTGAATACGGAGAAATTCGAGAATTCTGCAACTTGGTAGAAGCCGGAAGAAATTTTCCATCGTAGGTGAAATAAAAAGAGAAACAAGATTCGGGAGCAATTGCGGACTTTAGGTCTTCAAGGGTGAAATTAGGGTTTGAGTTATCCAAAATTACAGATTGCGTAGGGATTTGAAGGCCTGGAGATTGAATAAAAATTTGAAATCTTGAAGCTTCAGACAACATTTTTGAGTAATTAAGATTCAAACCTGAGATTCCCCGATGAACTGCGTGGATCCTAACCTTTCTTTCCCGTCGTCTCCCCAAAATCTGCAAGCTATCAGTAGAGAAATTATTTTTTCCCAAAAGCTTCAAATATATATATATATATATATAGTAGTTTTATATTCAGGATTTACTTTTTTTTATAAAAAAATTAAATAAAATTTAACCTTAAATATTTTATTAAAAAAAATAGTAGATTTACTTAACAAAATAAAATAGACCTTTTTTACCTTTTTTTTTTCCTTTATAACTATAAATAATAAATCTCGGAAGAGAAATATTTATATTCTTTTCCTTTTCAGTAGAAATATTTATCTTCACTTTCACTTTGTTTGTTTCCTGTCTGCAAATCTATATTTATATTCTTGTTTTCCTTTTATTTTCTCCTTTCTTATTAAAAAGTCTCTCTCTCTCTCACACACAGATATATATATATATTTTTTTTTTTTTTTTTTCCGGTATCAAAAGTCTCTCCAAAGTATGCAACACCAAACAAGATTTTTCCTTTTTGTTCAAATCTTACCTCGTACTGTCCTGTACATAGCATTACAGAAGACTGTATCAAGAGATCTTTCCCTGGATATATATATATACACACACTATGTTGTGTAAGTCTTATTATCAAGAAATGGTGGTCTCTGTAAACAAATCCAGCAAGCACATTTCAGATAGTTCCTGAAATGTACTCTGCTGGTAGAAACCAAAGAATTCTTAACAATTCTTTACTTGAAGAAGAAGAAGAAGAAGAAGAGACCAAAACATAACTTTTTAGCAGAAAACTAAGATGAGAGATCAAACAAATTCCTTAGTTCTATCTGACATGGAGAAGGAGAAGAAGAAGAAGAAGAAGCAGTCATTACAAATGCTATCAAAACTGAACCAGAACAGAACATAATAAGCAGTCAATAGAGTTATCACGGCAGGCATTCATGAATATAAGAAAGAAATATGCATTATCTAAAATTCTCCAAGAAGCATAAAAGTTTTAACTTGATTTCATAAGAGAGAAAGGAAAGGGGTACAGTTAAGAAAGAGATCATATTTATTTTTTTTCATATTTTTCTGGGTAATATATATAGTTTTTCAACGTTCATTGACAACCCCAGCAGTAGTATCAGGATAACCTATATCAAGGCCATACAATACGCCAGCATATTTATCAAGTGAGCCCTTAAAATAATGCTCTTTCATCCTAAAAAATGCACAACAAGTAAGCAAACTATCAGAACCAGCTTGATGACGGGTACCAACCCTTTCCACACCAAGAAGTTGAGCCAGCTTGTTCAAGCCACCGTGCAGGCTGTTTGAGTACCTCATCAAATGCTTGATGTCGAAAATAACAGGGAAGTACACATTGAGCAGATGAGAGAAACCTTCTCGTGTTTCGGGCAGTTTTCGACATGTCAATACCTTGACCAAGTAACCAAAGTCGAAGGCACTGTGGAAGGTAACCCACCGCACATTCTCATTCAAAACAATCCCAGATGACATAAGAAGCTCACTGAACCTCAAAACATCAATTCCTTTTTCATTGTTCTTCTTGAAATCAAACCCACAATCGGTTAGAAGCGTTATGGAGTCATGTGCATATACATCCTTATCGAGATCAAATTCACGGAAGGTGAATTGCCACACACAGTACTTTCCAGTTCCACAAGTCGGAAGATTTCCCTCCTCATCAGAAAAAGTAAGTCCCACCTGAATCAATTTCAGCAGGTCCACATTTTCCTTTAAGGTCGAGTAGGGCAACAAATCTTGCAGAGGCCGAACAATAGTGCCAGGAAACTCAGTGTCCATAGCTATATAAGGGTAGTCATCTACTAATTCCCGAATCAGAGCAAACTCATCATCAAGACTATCATTCCATACTTCCCTTATCTGAATCGAATCATTCGTCGGAAGAATAGCCATCTTGACATCCAAATATACAGCAAATCCGCAGAAATCAACAAAACCCAGTTCAGAAACCCCCCAAAACCCTAGATCTGCGAAATCAAATAACAGAAGAAAAAAAAAATTCAACCAAGTCCCAAGTGAACAAAGATTCTCAAGAAAACCCAACTTCACATAAATTCCCAACAAACAACAATACCTTGAAATCGTATACAAAAAAAAATCTTTTTCCCCAAAAAGAGATCTGACCTTAAAGTTCCCAACTTTACAGTTGCCCAGTTGAATTTCGGAGACTGAGTTGAGATTGAAATTGTTGAAATTATCTATCTTCCAAGAATATTCTATAAAATTGAAATTTATATATAATATAATACTAAGTCGTCTTTGTTTGCAGATGAATGGAGTTAAGAGTTGACTCAGAAAATGGGTCCTTCAAGTTCCCTTCAATCTCATCTCTGTAGCAACTAGTATTCATTCATTCACAGAGCGAGAAAGAGAAAGAGAAGAGAGAGAGTAGGAGGAAGTGGAGAAGGTGGTGTGATGTTAGTGAGGATTGAGGCAGGCAGGCATATAAATAGGGCTGGGAAATCATCAAGAAAAAACAATACAACCAAAAAAATTGATTTTTGTTTTTTTATTAAGAATAATTTGTGAATTTGATCTCAAATAAATTTATTTTTGGTAAGTTGAGTCCCAAAATATTTTTTTTAACTTTTAAGGTCTCAAACTTTTTTTTTTTTGTAGAGAATCATAAGGTTCTTATTGACGGATTCTGTCAAAATTTCTAAAATTTTAAGGATTGTTTGTCTTTAGTTAATTAAAAATAATGATAAAAAAGTCATTACATGTGAAAATAAATAAATAAAATAATAAAAAAAAAATTTAAACGTAGAGATAAAAATGTCCTCATATTTTTTTAATTTTTATTTTGAAAATGTCCTCATATTTAAAATTTTAAAAATAAAAAATTTATAAAAAATAGTGAGAATATCAAAAGTCGTCGTTAATCTTCTTTTTCTCCGGTTAATCTTATTCTTTTTTTCTCTGACATAAGATTTTTATCTTTTTCTAACATCTTTGAAGAAAGGAAAAAGAAAAGAAAGTAATTGAATAAGAGGTCTTTATAGAAAGAAAAAAATAAAAAAACGAGAAAGAAAGATTTAGGAAATTCAAATTTTAACCAATGGAAAGAAATAAAGTTACTTTGTTTCAAGAGAAAGAAGACATTGGTGATATTGAAATACTCAGTAAATCTTCAATCATTAAAACTCATTTGACAAATCAAAATTGTTCTACACGACAAGAAACGAATTCAAGTGGGAGCAAAAATGAAATGTTAAATTCAAAGACATTTGAATCGATGTTTGAGTAAGTATTTGTATTCCTTATCATGAATATATTTGAGTAAGTATTTAAATATCTATGAGTAAGAAGATGATGAACCAGAATTTAAACTCAGATTCATATTAGAATTTCTCTTCTTTTATTTTTCATTCTCTTTCTATAAAGACGTTCTTATTCTTCTCTATTTTTTTCTTTTTTCTTTCTTCAAATATGTCAAAAACGGATAAAAATTTTGTAGAAAAGAAGAAGATTGACAAAAGATTTTGATATTCTTTGATAGATTTTTTATTTTTTTAATTTTAAATGTGAGGACATTTTTATTCCTTTTTTAAATATTTCTTTATTTATTTTCACATGTAATGATTTTTTTATCATTGTCTTTAATTAACTAAAGAAACAACAGTTAAAATTTTAGAAATTTTGACAGAATCCGTGACCTTATTATTCTCTAAAAAAAAGTTTGGGACCTTAAAAATTAAAAAAAAAATTTTGGGACTCAACTTGTCAAAACTAAATTTGTTTGGGATCAAACTGACCAATTATTCTTTTATTAAAAAATCTTGTTTTTGTGAGAATCTCTTTCTTTCTTTCTTTCTTGTTTTCTTTTTTCTTCCTTGCCCATTCTCCCCTCTCTCTCTCTCTCTAAATTACCATTATGATATTTTATAATATTTAATTATTATTATTATAAATATTATTTTAGTTAAAGATATTTATTTTTTTATTGAAGTTTAAATTTAAGATATTTAATAAATATATGTAAATAATTATATTCTTAAATTATATCTAAAAGAATTAATATATAATATATATATATATATATATATATATAATATATATAATATATATGTGTGGTGTGTGTGTGTGTGTGTGTGTGTGATTTTTGTGTATTTTTCACATAGAAATTAAATTTTAATATATTGTATTGAATTTACATTAAATAATACTTTTTCATGCATATTTGAAATGAAATCGTAAATAAGTGGATTCTTTGTTACTTTACTTCAAAATTGAGGAAAAAAAAGGAAAAATCAATTAGTATATATTTATAAAATACATAAAATTTTAGGAAAATATTAATAGCAGGCTCTTGTAGCTCAGTTGGTTAGAGCACTCGTTTAGTAAGCGGAGGTCTTGAGTTCAACTCTCAAGCATATTTTTTCTGCTTATTATTTATATATATAAAAAACTATTACTAACAAATATAATATAAAGATAAAAACAATAAATATTTTTTTTACACAAAATATATTCATATTTATAGAAATAAATATGTATAACTTATAATAATTTAATTTCGAAAGTTAAGATAGTGAAAATTATTATATTATAAAATTATTACTAACAAATATAATAAAAAGATCAAAACAATAAATATTTTTTTTACACAAAATATATTCATATTTATAGGAATAAATATGTATAACCTATAATAATTTAATTTCGAAAGTTAAGATAGTGAAAATTATTACTAAAAAACATAATATAAAGATCAAAACAAGAAACATTTTTTCTACACAAAACATACTTATATTTATATGAATAAATATGTATAACCGATAATTTAATTTCAAAAGTTATATAGAAGCAGTGAAAGTAGTAGGAGGTCACAAAACGTACATATCAAAACAAAGAAGACATTTTTTCTACACAAAACATACAAACTACCCCATATTTATATGGATAAATACGTGTAACCTATAATTTAATTTCATGAAGTTATATAGAGATAGTAAAAGTAGTGGGAGGTCACAAAATATACAAACTATCTTATATTTATAAGAATAAACATGTGTAACCTATAACTTAATTTCATGAAAACTACCCCATATTTATAGGGATAAATATGTGTAACCTATAATTTAATTTCATGAAAGTTATATGGAGGTAGTGAAAATATAACTTAATTTAATAAAAGTTATATGGAGATAGTGAAAGTAGTTGGAGGTCACAAAACATACAAATTACTCTATATTTATAGGAATAAATATGTGTAATCTATATAACTTAATTTCATTAAATATGTGTAACCTATAACTTAATTTCATGAAAGTTATATGTAGATTGTAAAAGTAGTGGAAAGTGACAAAATATACAAATTATCCTATTTATAATATAATATATATAATATAATATATATATATATAATTATTTATTTTTTAAAATAATTATTGTACTTTTTAAAAAAAAAATTATTGTAATTTTAAGTTTTTTTTCTAAATTTAAAATTTTATATTCTAATAATAGTCTTAAAATAAAATATATTTTATGATTAAACTAAAACACCCTTAATTAAGATTATAATAAATTATCCTATAAAACTTCTAAAATAAACTAGCCTTTGCAATTGTATTTATTATCTCTTTTAGTCTTCTATCAAAATTTTTGCTCACAATTCAAATTCGGTCCAATTCCAAGAATATTTTTGTGTTTTTCTAAGTATTTTTTACATTATTAAGATTTTTTAAAAGATATTTCTGTCTAATTTTTAAGAATATTAAAAAATTATATTAAATAAAAATGTTTTTTAAAAAATAAATAACATATAAAAAGGGATTTTTTTTTTTGGTTACAATTGTATTGTTTAATTATCTTTATTTTTTATTGTCTTTGTATCTAAAATCTTACTCTTAGGACTTTTTTAAGTACCTCCAAACCATAACTTTTACGGTAGATATATATCGGTATTACATTTTACGTAAGTGTCAAACAATTAAGGTTTCCAATGACATGCATCTACCGATGTGGTACCACCTTTGAATTTTCAAATAATAACTCTTCTGTGACGTACTATTATATTATCATCTTCGCTTAACTTTTTCTTCAACCAACTCCCACTTCTTCCAAAATATTCGTACTTCAATTTTCTTTCCATGGCGAGATCAAAATCGAAATCTTCTCGATTTTTTCTTCTACTTATCATCATCATCATCATCTCTAGTTTAATATTACCCATTTCAATGGCTATTACAACTGATCAAGATTCTCTTCTTAACTTAAAAGCTCAAATAACTTCTTCTTCTTCTTCTGAAATGAATATTCTCGAAAGAAATTGGACTACCACAACCTCTGTTTGTAACTGGATTGGTGTTTTCTGTAGGAACCAAAGAGTGATTGCCTTGAATATTTCAAACATGGATCTTACCGGAACTATTCCTCCACATTTAGGTAACCTTTCCTTTCTAGTTTCTCTTGATATTAGCAAAAATAATTTCCACGGCCAGTTACCGGAACAGATGGCCGGTTTGTTGGGATTGAGATACTTGTATTTGAGTCAAAACAGTTTCGCCGGACTACTTCCGTCGTGGCTAGGTGTATTTCCGGAACTCCGTCATCTGTATCTTGGCGGGAACTCTTTTACTGGTTTTCTCCCACTTTCTCTGTTCAATTTATCAAAGCTGGAAATTATGCATTTATCTTCCAATATGTTAAATGGTAACATACCTACAAAAATTCAGAATCTAGCGTCGATTCAGGAGTTGTACCTTGCCCACAATAATTTCATTGGTAAGTTCACTGGTTTTGCCACTGAAACTGTCAAATGCAAATATATATACTGTTCTTAATCATTTTGTTTTTGCTGGTGTAATAGTATAAATTATTTTAATGAATAAAAAGAAGAGTAAATTTTGTAAATTTGGCAGGAATGATTCCTAATGAGATTGGTGAGCTTCATGCTCTGAGAATTTTGAATGCAAAGAATTGCAGCATCACTGGTAACGTACCAAGGAATATTGGAAATCTAACTAAACTTGAAGTGCTTAGCCTTGACAAGAACAATCTTTATGGTAAATGTCTAATTTCTTCTCTAAATCTAAAGTATACACACTAACTTGTGAATTCTGATGATTTTTTATTTATTTATTATTGTTATTATCATCAGGTGTAATTCCAGGAGAGATAGGCAAGATTTATGGTTTGACAGTATTGTTTTTGTCTGATAACAACCTAATGGGTGAAATACCAGTTAGCATGTTCAACATATCAAACTTGGAATTTTTGTTTTTACATAACAATAGTCTTTCTGGTACACTCCCTGAGAACATGTGCCTTAATCTTCAAAAGCTAAAGATTCTTTATCTTCACAAGAACAGTTTACATGGCAAGATCCCAACAAATTTGGATAAATGCTCATCGCTTGTATACTTGACTATGGAGAAAAACAGATTCAGTGGAACTATTCCCAGAAATATTGGAAATTTGACTATGCTTCAAATGCTTTACCTTCG
The DNA here is from genome assembly GCA_027405835.1 of Asclepias syriaca. Taxonomy (NCBI): domain Eukaryota; kingdom Viridiplantae; phylum Streptophyta; class Magnoliopsida; order Gentianales; family Apocynaceae; genus Asclepias; species Asclepias syriaca. The sequence continues at coordinate 663,651 of CM049927.1, read as the reverse complement.
AGGTAACTTCCTAACAGGTATGTCATTGTACGTGTTTGTAAAGAATATGTGCATAACTTTTTATTGGCTTCAGTAGAAAACCCCTGGTTTCTGACATTAATTTGCAGGTGTTATTCCATCAGAGCTCAGCAATCTGCAGAATTTGGAAGAGCTTTACTTGAGTTTTAATAACTTAACTGGTTTAGTACCTGTTGGCATCTTTAATATCTCTACGATGCGAGTCTTGTCACTTTTAGCCAATCATTTGGTAGGAAATCTTCCATCAGATATGGGTTCTAGGCTGCCTAATTTGGAAGAGCTTTATATTGGTAATAACAGCTTTAGTGGAGTCATACCTTTGTCTATATCAAACTGTTCAAAGCTTACATACATAGATCTTGGTCTTAATCGATTCTCTGGTACAATTCCAAATTCTCTTGGAGATTTAAGATACCTTAAACATCTAAGGCTGTTTGGGAACAATTTGATGAGTGAACCCTCCTCTTCAGAGTTGAGCATCATCACTTCCTTGACAAATTGCAGGTTTTTGGAAGTAATATCTATAGATTACAATCCTCTTGATGTCATTCTTCCAAGTTCTATTGGAAATCTTTCTGAAACAATGGAAATCATATACTTGAAAGATTGTAGAATCAAGGGTAGCATTCCAGAAAGCATAGGAAATTTAAGCAGTTTAGTAACTTTAGATCTTTCAAGCAATTTCTTGGACGGTTCACTTCCTTCTTCCCTCATAGGTTTGAAGAAGCTTCAAGGGTTACTTCTCGAAGAAAACAATATAAATGGTGTTCTTCCATACTATATCTGTGAGTTACAGAGCTTGACTACTCTAAATCTTACTAGGAATCAAATTTCTGGACCAATTCCTGTATGTTTAGATAAGATTACATCTCTAAGGAGTGTTCACATTTCGTTCAACAGACTAAATTCTAGTATTCCTACAACCTTGTGGAGTCTCAAAGATCTACTGATGCTTGAGTTGGCATCAAATGAGTTAACAGGAATTTTGTCCCCGGAAGTCGGTAATATGAGGGCTCTCACATCGTTAGATCTGTCAAGGAATCACTTATCAGGTAATATTTCTCGTGGAATTGGGGGTTTACAGGGGTTGAGACAACTTTCCTTAGCACATAACAACCTTGAAGGACAAATTCCAGTGTCTTTTGGTGACCTATTCAGCATTGAGGATTTGGATCTTTCTCATAATAAACTCTCTGGTTCAATCCCCAAGTCCATGCAAGCTCTCAGATCACTCAAAAATTTTAACGTTTCTTTCAATGATTTGAGTGGAGAAATTCCATCCGGAGGCCCTTTCAAGAACTTGAATCCTGAATCTTTCATCCAGAACAAAGCATTATGTGGACTTCCCAAATTCCATGTCAAAAAATGCAAAGCTAGTTTGACTTCTAGTAGAAGAGCTCCGTGGTTTCTCCCATATATGCTGCTAGTATTCTTTGTAACATTTTTTATTGCCATGGCGTTTCTGTACTGTTGTTGCAAGAAGAAGAAAGATAATAAGAGTGTCCCAAGTCAGGAAACAGAATTGTCATCCCGGGTTACTCATCAAAGAATTCCATATCAAGAACTTCTTGAAGCAACTAATGGATTCCATGAAGACAATTTGCTCGGAAAAGGAGGTTTCGGAACAGTTTACAAGGGTTGTCTAAAGAACGGGACAACTGTGGCTGTGAAAGTATTCCACAGTCAAGAAGTAGTACAACAAAGTTTCAATGTTGAATGTGAAGTGTTTTGCATCCTCCGTCATAGAAATCTCACTAAAGTTATCACTAGTTGCTCCACTGCTGATTTCAAGGCACTTGTTCTTGAGTACATACCTAATGGCAGCCTCGAAAAGTGGCTCTACTCAGATGATCTCTTCCTGGATCTTATGCAGAGATTGAACATAATGATTGATGTGGGTTATGCCTTGGAATATCTTCACACAGGTTCTTCCACCCTTGTTGTTCATTGTGATCTTAAACCTAGTAATGTTTTGATCGACGAAGATATGGTTGCTCATGTTACTGATTTTGGTATGGCCAAATTATTGGCAAGTGAACAAGGCTTTGCATACACTCAAACGCTAGCTACCTTCGGCTACATTGCACCAGGTAAGTAAATTCTCTGTCATATTACACTAATACAAATATACCAAATGTCGTTATTTATATATATATATTTTGTTGACAGAGTATGGATCGGAAGGGCTAGTTTCGACAAAATGTGATGTGTATAGCTATGGAATAATGTTAATGGAAATGTTTACACGAAGAAGGCCTAGTGATGAAATGTTCAAAGAAAATTTGAGCTTCAAGAAATGGATATCTGAAAGTATACCTAACAAATTATTGCAGGTAATTGATCCTGACTTGTTGATGTTATATGAGAAATCATTTGGGGAAGAAGAGGTAGATTGCATATTAGGTATAATGGAAGTGGCATTAAATTGCACAAGGGATTCTCCAAGGGAAAGGAAAAACATAGATGAAGTTCTTGCCACAATGATCAAGATCAAACATCAACTTTTGGTTCGTTATAAGGAAGCTCCAACAACTCCCGAAAAACCTTTGCTTGCTAAGGTAATAGTCTAATTGATTTAGTTTTATCTTATTCATATGCTTTATTTGATCTATATCAAATGAAAGATCTGAGTTTGACACATGTTATCACGACTTTTTGCTACAATTATATATATATATATATATATAATTGTTTAAAATTTAAAGTTTGATACAGTAGTCCATGAGTAAACTTTTGATTTGGATTTTAGTGGGTTATTTTTTTTGTTGGGCTACAAAAGAAAATTGATTATCTGCAGTTATCTTTCTCATCTGCCATCCTTACAATATGTATGTGGCTCTCAGAAATGCTCTAATTTAGACCACACCATTTCCATAAATTCTTTACCTACCTAATCATCAAATTATAACTCTCTCTCACTCCCATGGAAGATATTGTAGGATTTCAACAATGCAGAATATGAATTTGATAGAACACACGATTTATCCAAATTCACTCCAATTTAAGACTATGTCCTACAAAAGGAATTCACTATTATTATGCTTTTTTTCCCTTTCAACTCGTTACAATGATATCACTATATATAGTCTACTATACGAGTATATAATATTGAACCTAAACCCGTTGGAGCATATAATAAATACTGGGCCTAAACCTGTTGGTGTTTCAGGCGCGTTGCCCCCGATCCTCCGCCGGCTCACCAGCGAGCGGGGCCGTCATCTGCTCACCGGGCAGCGGACCCCTGACTCGGGGGCTTCGCCCCCAAGCTATCTTCAAAATATTTATCAACTTCAACAAATATCCCAAATCAAATTAATTTTTATGGCTAACTAAGTTGATTTTTTTTATATTATAAGCATGTATTCTTATTCTTGTACAAAAACATTAAATGACTCTAATCCATTGACACTATTTGTTCCCATGTTATTTTCCTTCAATTGTCTAATAATAACATAAAAACACCACTTTGATTCTTGGTCCTGAATGAGATTTTCATGTTTAGAATTTCTTACTTACTTACCTATACTTTATACTTTGAGATTTACTACCACCTACCCTTCTCTCTCATTTGTTCGTCCTTATACATGTAAATTACTTTAATTTCAAAATCATATTCTTGATACACGTACAAACGTGTAAAATGGTTGTTTGTTGTGTGTGTGTGTTTTTTTTCCAACGTGCATTTTTGTGTTTTGTCTCCTTTTATGCTTTTATCATACACTTGGCCTAAGCCGTATTCATTCATAAATTATATGTATATATAAAATTATAATATTTATCATCAATTTTATATCTCCTCCATTTATTTATATATATATGGAGGAGATACAAAAGAGACTCCTTTTTTCTAGATTCTTTTTAAATTTTTTTTTCTTTTTTGTTTTTTTCTTTGAAATAGTAATAATAAAAAAAAACATCTTAAGAAAAAAACAATAATGATAACAAAAATCCATAAAATGGTTGTGCGCTTTGTTTATTGACGTCGCCTTTACTTTTATCGTTACATAAATTTCCAGAAATATCACGGAAATTTGTCCGTATGATAATAAATAAATAAATATAATAATAATTTTAAAAAAAAGAAAAAGAAAAAGAAAAGTATGGTTTATACGAAGCCATTCCAAACAAAATAAAAAGGAGATACGGTTTTCCATTTCTCTGCTTTTTCTACCAAAAAAAAATTAATAATAATTAAATTATAAAGCAAATAAATAACAATGTATATTTATAATTTAATTTACAAGGGAATTAATTTTTAGTTTTAGAAGTGAATGAACATTAGTTTTTCTTTTTAATCCAAAAAGAAGGGAACCAATAGATGTATTCCACATGGTCAACTAACTTTTAATTTTCCAACGGTCTCCAATTGTAATTCTTCAGAATTGCCGATGTCAAAAATGGATACAAATGCCAAACAGTTTCCGCCTCACAAATTGGGGATTAATTATGGGTTGTGGCTGACCTTCATCCTCTTCCTCTTCTATATATTTATATTTCAGAGGCAATACTCATCAACCCATCATAAAAAAAAAAGAAAAGAAGGGCTTGCTCATCATCCCATCATCCCATCATCCCATCAGCCCCATCCACCATATACATACATATAATATATGTATAGATATTGAGCTTGCTCCCTTGGTTTTCCTGTTTTCAAGAAGGGTTTGCAGATAAGAAATTTTGAGTTTTGTTGCCTGATTTGATCATGGCTGGAACAGGGGTTTTTGCTGATATTATCGATGGGGATGTTTACAAATACTATTCTGAAGGAGAGTGGAAGAAATCATCTTCCGGGAAATCTGTTGCTATTATAAATCCAAGTACCAGAAAAACTCAGTATAAGGTTCAAGGTAAACTAATTCTTTCGATTGTATTTGATTAAAGATCGTATCTTTAGCTAGGGTTTCATTTCCCTCAAAAGCTAAATCATTTTACAGTCTTTTTTTTGGGTTGTATGATATTTGTACATTTTCTCAATCAGCTTGCACGCAACAAGAGGTTAACCAAGTCATGGAAATAGCTAAAGTTGCACAAAAATCATGGGGAAAGACACCACTATGGAAGAGAGCTGAGCTTCTTCATAAAGCAGCTGCTATTCTTAAGGAACATAAGGCTCCAATTGCAGAATGTCTAGTAAAAGAAATTGCAAAACCAGCTAAAGATGCCGTCACTGAGGTATCCAACATTCTATATAAGTTTCTTTTTTTGACCCATTCTAGTTTTTAATGTTATAAATAGAATCTTGATGTTTGGATTTTATGAAGGCTGTGAGATCAGGAGATCTAGTTTCTTACACTGCTGAAGAAGGTGTAAGGATTCTTGGAGAGGGCAAATTCTTGGTCTCTGATAGTTTCCCTGGAAATGACAGGACCAAATATTGTCTTACTTCAAAGGTATAATCTTTTACAAATCATTCTGCTTGTTAAATTAAATTATGTAGTTTTGATGTTTCTTTCCAAAGCTTGGTTCAACAATTCATTGTGTTTACTTGAGGTTGCATTTCAAGTTTGTGTGCACTGATTGAAACATACATACATAAATATATATATATATATATATATATATATATCTTTCGAAGGATTCTTGGAACTAAAATGTAAGGGTGTGATTACAGATTCCACTTGGTGTTGTACTAGCAATCCCACCCTTTAACTATCCTGTCAATCTTGCTGTCTCCAAAATTGCACCTGCTTTGATTGCCGGGAACTCCATTGTGCTGAAACCTCCAACACAGGTGCTTACCTGCAACTTTTCTCAGAGCTATCGATCTTAACTGAAGTTTTTATGTCCCGAAACTCGTTCCAATGTTGTTTGTTTTTCCTAAAAAAACCTTATTTGACTTGAGTCAGGGTGCTGTAGCTGCTCTTCATATGGTGCATTGTTTTCACTTAGCTGGTTTTCCCAAAGGCCTTATCAGCTGTGTAACCGGAAAAGGTTCTGAGATTGGCGATTTCCTAACAATGCATCCCGGAGTAAACTGCATTAGGTACACACATAACTAATGATTAATTGCTCGATCTTCAGTTAGATGCTCACTTTTTTGAAAAAAAAAAAAACCGTTTTAGCTTTACCGGAGGTGACACTGGCGTAGCAATCTCAAAGAAAGCAGGCATGGTTCCATTACAAATGGAGTTGGGCGGAAAAGATGCTTGTATTGTTCTGGAAGATGCTGATCTAGATTTGGTAGCTGTAAACATCATAAAAGGAGGATTTTCCTACAGGTTTTGAAAAACATCATAAAACTTTTACATTAGTATCCATAAAAATTTTGCTGCTAACTTCCCCTGATCCTATTCTTATTAACAGCGGACAAAGATGCACTGCTGTTAAGGTTGTCTTGGTAATGGAATCCGTAGCTGATATTCTCGTCGAAAAAGTAAAAGCCAAAGTAGCAAAATTGACAGTTGGTGCACCAGAAGATGACTGTGATATTACAGCAGTTGTTTCAGAATCATCAGCAAACTTTATCGAAGGACTAGTAAAGGATGCTAAAGAAAAAGGTGCAACATTTTGTCAAGAGTACAAAAGAGAAGGAAACCTTATTTGGCCATTGTTGTTAGATCATGTTAGACCTGACATGAGAATAGCTTGGGAAGAACCATTTGGTCCAGTTTTGCCCGTTATTCGGATCAACTCCGTCGAAGAAGGCATTCACCATTGCAATGCAAGCAATTTCGGCCTTCAAGTATGCATACACACACACACACACATATATATATAGTTATTAGGAGAATACAAATAACGCATACAAATCATAATTTAAATCTTGTTATAGGGATGTGTCTTCACAAAAGACATCAACAAAGCTATATTGATCAGTGATGCAATGGAAACCGGAACAGTGCAGATTAACTCTGCTCCTGCACGCGGCCCTGATCACTTTCCTTTTCAGGTAAACTATACATTCAACTAGCTTTCATCTACAAGAACAGAGTTTCTAAGAAAAAGAAACAAATTTGATTGCAGGGTATTAAGGACAGTGGAATAGGTTCACAAGGGATAACAAACAGCATAAACATGATGGTGAAGATCAAGAGCACTGTGATTAATTTGCCAAGCCCTTCATACACTATGGGGTAAAAAAATGAAAAAAGAAATATGATAATAATGTTGAAATATATCAGCTTTTGTTTGTAATCTTCTTCTAGGTTATGTATGTAATGTACCCTTTTTTTAAAAAGGGAAGAATATATACATTACATACATATATATATATCTATTATATGCCTCTTTTGTTTTGAGGATAGACTGAATAATCACTACTGTTTTTCCATGAGCTATGTGCATGTAATGTATTAAAAATTTCCACATTCTCAGTTTCTGCATATATATAACTGAGCTGCTTGTAATTTTTCCATTTTGACAGGACATGCCGTTTGTAAATTAGGTATGCTAAAACCTACTCTTTTTTTTTGAATTAATTTACCTAAAATTTGTAATAATTATCGTATTATTTGTGTCATGTTCTTTCAAGATTTAATCTTAATGTTAAAGAACTTTGAAATCTTTGTTCCCTTCTTTATATATATATATATAAGTAAAAGTAAAAAAAAAGAAAAAAAATCCAAGAATTGGAAAAAAGGGCTTTGCTTGTTTTTTATTATACTTTCTTGCACCTCCACATGTAATCCTCTATTCCAATTCCAACTGGCTCCAATACACAAAATGTATATACAAAACAATAAATCTGAATTAATCAGAATCGTTACATGTAGAATCTGAATTGAATTATTAGACTTTAAAATGTTAGAATTTAGGGGAGATTTTCACTAAATTATGTTAGAATTTAGGTAAAATTTTCTCTAGATTCTACTGGTAAGAATCATAGTGGACATCCACTTAGGAACAACTTGTTACCTTAACAAGTAATATGCCAAAAGAAAATGATAATAATTCCTTAAAGAAATCAAGTAGGTGTTTGGTCTATTAAAAGATGAAATCAACCCTAAAATCCCTACATAAAAATTTGTTCTTTCTATTTTCATTTCTTTGATCCACAATAGTTTACTAATCTCTTTTGTTATAATACTCTACTATTTTTAGAATTCCACAACTTTAAAACATATTTTTGTATTGTAAATACATTTTTCTTCTTTAATTGGTGCATATGAAGATTTTAAAGAATAAAGAAAAAAAGGGTTTTGGTAAATGGTGACTATCCATAAAAGTCTCCTCTTCCAATGTCTTTTCTTCCATCCCCTTTTCCCCTCCACTCCTCCTCTAAGTTAATAATGTCAATTTTGACTTTTATTACCACATGTTTTTCACATTATTAATTTATTTATCATAAATTCAATCAATATTTTTCCGCTAAAATATGTTTTACAAGCTTAACATGTGTCATTAAAAAACTTAATAACAAGGAGAAAATCTAGTGATTTTATATTAGAATAATATTTAATTATAAATAATAGTAATAATTATTAGACGTAATTAGTTATACTTAATTGTCAAAATCTATAGCTTATAGCTTAAAATAAGTAATAAAATATAAACTAATCTAAAAAGGGGAAAAAACACGAAGTAAGTAGTTTCTCTTGATCTTCCATGGTGACTTATATATATATATATATATATATATATATATATAATTATTTTTTTTTGTGATATCCCACATGTACACGTAAAAGTATATATGATGAAACAAACATAATATCTAAATAATTGAAGAGTAAATATCTTAACAATAAATTCACAAGAATTAATTTTCTTATTAATCAATTTGAAAGATACAGAGAGGATAAGAAGAAGAAGAAGAAGGAGAAGAAGGAGAAGAAGCAAAAGTTAATTGATTGAGAAGGCATGGGATTTTCATGGATAATTTACTCAATTTTAGTTTTCAATCTGTTAATGAATGTAAACTCCGGCGAGGATGATCAAATTACCTCGCCGTGCTCCTTTCATCCCCTGTATCAGTTCGGAGATTCAACTTCCGATATCGGAAATCTGAATATCAGAATTGGCACCGCCGGTCCTCTTCTTCCTTCAGCTCGTCCACCGTACGGCAAAACTTTTCCAGGTCAACCAACTGGTCGGTGGTCCGACGGTCTTCTGATCACCGATTTCATAGGTATCTTCTTCAATTTGACTCATCTATATATTCAATTGAATATGATATAATATATATATATATATATATTGCAGGTAAGTATTTAAAACTTCCTCTGCTTTATCCTTACCTGGAGAAAAATGCTTCGTTCGAAAACGGCGTAAACTTTGCAGTAGCAGGAAGTACGGCGCTTGATTTCTCTTTCCTTTCTCAAAGAGGAATTCAAGTTTCTTTATTTACTGCTCCTCTTAGCCTTCAACTAAATTGGTTTACAGAGTATCTCGATTCCGTTTCTTCTACTCCAAAAGGTATTTAATTCATATTTCCCTCTAATTCAAATTCAATCTCATTTGAGTCTCTTGAAACTAATTTAGTCTCAGATATCTGAATTGCTTTAAAATTTAACTTTTATTTAGAGAATATCTCCAATTGCATCTCACAAATCTAACTTAGACCAGAAATTTGATCCGGGTTGCTCCTTATGTATACCTGGCCACTTGTGTCAAATAATATATATATATATATATAAATATTGAGAGTGATATAAAAGTCTGAAACAAAAGAGAGTCATGTTAATCAAACTAATATTTTGTTTTCGATAATTTGGAATATCTGTATATATATATAACTTAGTTTCCTTTTAATTTTGTAAGTAGAGCGTGAAGAAAAGCTTGGGAAGGCACTAGTGATATTAGGTGATATTGGGAACAATGACATTGCCTATGGATTTGCACAAGGCAAAAATCTAAGTGAAGTTCGAGCTTATGTACCTTTTATTGCTAAGGCCATTGCCAATGGTACTGAGGTATGTACATAAATTAAAGCTCTTTTTTTTTTTCTTCTTTTTTAGAAAACAACGTGTTTTTAGATGATCTAATTATGGGAGAACATTTTTAAGTCAAATTTACATTTAGATTAATTCTCGTTTGAATCAGTTCCTATTTTCTCATTAATCCATTAATCAATTATCAATATGTATTATATTGTGGGTGTGCAGGAAGCAATACGTCTTGGTGCAAAAAGAATTGTTGTTCCTGGTGCTTTTCCCCTTGGATGCCTACCCATGTTCTTAAGTCGTACATTCCCCGAGATGGATCTTGATGAATTTGGCTGCTTACGTTTCTTGAATAATCTTTCTCAATTTCTCAACGTACATATTCAAGGGCGTTTAAGTCTTTTAAAACTAAAATTTCAAGACGTTATTATTCACTATGCTGACAACTACAACGCATTCTTATCAGTATTTCGTCATGCATCAGATCTTGGTAAGTAATTAGTCGATTTAGTCTATATTTCTTATATATATATATATATATTTATATGTGTGTGTGAGTGTTTGATTTGTTAATTACGACAGGTTTTGATACCGGTAGTTTGGTTAAATCTTGTTGTGGGATTGGAGGAAAATACAACTACGATCCGAACCGATTTTGTGGGTCGTCGGGCGTACCCGTTTGTCCGAATGTTTCCCAGTACATAAATTGGGACGGAATACATTACACTCAAGAAGCTCATCATCGTTTCTCACAAGTTCTTATTCACGAATTAGAGCACGCAATTTCATGCTCTTGATTTTATAAATTATTATTTTCCACTTTGCAAATTTTCTAATATTATATTAAACGGCCCAAAATAAAAAGTAGTAAAAGCCCAGTAAAATGAACTTTCCATATAAAAGAAGCTATTTGGGCCCACAAATAAAGGGTTGATTGAATAATTTGGGCTTCTTTTAAAATAAGGTAATTAAGATATAAGATCCTACTGACATGATTGCATTTCATCTTAATCCCATTGGCTAATGAAATATGACTAATATTATTATAAGAAGATTTTTTTTTTCTTACAAAAAATTATTAGTCATTAATTATTGTTTATTAAAAAATATATAAAATTACCTTTTGAGATAATTGGTGTTTATAATATATATATATATAGTGATTTTTATACAAAAGAAGCATTATTTATTATTATGGATTAAAATAACACTACAGTTGACTTATTAGAATGTAAGAGATATATTATAAAAGATGTGGTCCTTATCTTGATTAGGAAAATTTCATCATAAATATATATAATTATGGCGTTTGAAGAAATAAATGAATTTGACGAATCTTATGACTACCACCTCATAATTTCCAACAAATTGTCAATTTATTTTCCCATTTTTAATAATAACAAGAATGGCAAACTACTCAAAAACTCTACTTATATATATATAAATAAGATTAGGGTTAGCGGGGGATTGGGCAATTAGGTTAAGTATATTGCAGTGGGTGGAGGTGAGCTGTAAAGAATAAAGAGTCTAACCTGGAAAAATAAAAGAAAGAAGAGAATTGATAGGTACAAGACAAGGACGTATACCAACGCATTTTTTATTCTAACTCTTATATATAATATAATGTGTATCTAATAACGAAAAATAGAGATAATTTGTGGATATAATATGAATACTCAAATCATCATGTCTAGGAGGGAACCTTTTTTCTTTGTTCGCCAAATGCAACTTTATTCTTTATATCTTAAACTACAAACCATTCTACATTATATTTATGGTTTCTTGTCACCAATTCATCAATATTCTTATCATTTTTCTTGTCATAATATTATATGGTTCAAGTTTCAGAGCTTTCTTATATATATATATATATATATTATAAGCAATATGACATTTGATGACATTGGAATGACAACCCTAATAGTTAAAAAGAAGAAAAGGAAGCTAGCTAGGGTTTGATATTATTACTGGAAAAGCATCCACCATGATCAGAGAAATATGAAAGCGTGCATGGTCAGACAATGCCAAGAAAAAAGCACCTTATTCATTACCTAATTTTATTTCCCCTTTACTCGACTATTTTAGCCATACCCATAATCTTCTCCATTCTATAAACCAAGATTATATATATATATTTTATTACATAACATAATCTTGAATTAATAATTATATTGATCAATTAAAACTTAGTAGCTAGGATTGTACAAATAACTGAATATTCTTTTATCGGATTCTTTGTCTTCTAGATCTCGTCTCATGCATTGTACATAGCCCTATATATATATATATATATATATATAATATATATATATATATATATGTATAGTTGTTAAAAAAAAAGTAATAAGAATTAAGCAAGAACAAACATTTGATCAAACCAAAACGATTCGCGGTCGGTTTTAGAGCAAATAGAGATGTTATATTGATCCCATAGGAATTAAGTTGAAATTCCTAAGAGAATATATACGCACACATACACACACACACATATATATATATATGTTACCAATAATTCTGAACCTAGACAATAAGTAAATTAAACAAGAACTGACATAAACCATGAAAGTGAATGCTATATAGGATATATATATATATATATATATATATAATATATATATATATATATGAAGAAGATATTAGGTTTCATCATTTAACTCCAAATTAGTATAGTATTGTCTGTACTTTGAGCTTAAGCTCTTACAATTTTGTTATTGGATAACCACTCAAAATGCTTCTTACTAATGAAGTTAATAGTATTTTTATAAATTAGTCACTTTTAATATTATTTTCAAATATGTGATATGGATTGATATTTGCACATAAGACACAAATTATATATAGTGCTATAAATAACAAGGCTCTCACGTTGCTTAGATGTAGTCGTCGGGAAGATAAATTTTTAAATTGGGAAGTATAAAATTTGGAGGAGAAAATTAGAGTTCAGAGTCCGAGATATAATTTAATTAATTATACATACATGTATGGATAAATATGTAAAGAGAATAATATTAAGGGAAGCTTCATTACAATAATTGAGAGAGAAGAAAGACCAAAAGAATAATATAAAACCACAAGAGGAAGAAAACTAGATCAATTCTTCTACAATGAAATCATAAATTTTGATTTTGTTAACAATAAATTTTATAAATAGGTAAATCTAAATACTCATAGATATTTTTTTTATACAGTAAAAATAACACTAATTAATTAAGACTTGATAAATTTCTATTTTGTTTAAATAATTAATTATTTAACTAATAAAATTATTAAACACTTAATTAATGAATGAATTGGTCAGTTATGAAAGAATTAATCAATAGATTCCTTTCCTCAAAATACGGAAATTAGTTATAAATGGCTTTCTTATCTTCATTATTTATTTTTTTATATAAAATTTATAATATTTTTACTTCATTAAAAAAAAAAAAAAACTGAAATTTTTTCTATCATTCCTCAATCTTGAGCTTTTTCTCAACTTCCAAAACTAGTGAGTAGTGGATTTTACCTACAACCCTACGCCTCCCCCCGCCCTTCTATTTTTTTTATTATAAAAAATAATAAAAAAAAAAAAAAGGGGAAAGAAGAAACTGCTTCTCACTCCAAACCTAAACCCAAACCAAAACGCTTATAAAAAACATTCCAAAACACAAACATCAAAAACCTCCTCCTTCTATCCATGATTGTTTACTCTTCTTCTCTTTATTTCTCTATCAAATCACTGTAATTGGATTATCTTAGAGAGAAAGACTACTACTTTCAGTGCGGAGAGCTTGAAAAATCGAAAAAGGGAAAAAAGGAAAATGCAACCTTGTAGTAGGGAAATGCAAGCCATGAATTCAATCTTAAACCAATCGCAGATGTACGACCTTCACCAGAATAATAACCAACACAATTTGGATCCGACGACGACGACGTCGCATCAGCATCAGCATCAACATCAACATCAACATCAACAACAACAGCACGATGATTTTCTCGAACAGATGCTTTCTTCGATTCCTTCTTCCTGGCCGCCGGACTTATCTACTAATACTGTCTCCGCCTCCGCCTCTGTTTCTCCTTTGCTTCAGAACTCTCCTCTTTCTTCTTTTGAAGATCAGTCGACTCTTTTGGCTTCTAAGCTTCGACAGCATCAGATCGGCGGAGCCGCTAAGGCTTTGATGCTCCAACAACAACAACTCATGCTCTCCAGAGGTCTGGCTGTTGCCGCCGGCGGCGGCGGAAATGGACTCCGGTCTCCTACTGCTCATGCCGCCGGTAACGGTGGTGCTGGCCTTCTCCCACCTATGCCGTTGAGTTTGAACGGAGATCATACCGAAGTCGTGGATGACGCTTCTCCATTTAAATCAGCCAATCAGGTGAGTTTTTTTTATTTATTTTTATTCGAAGGCTAATTAATTAATTAATTAATTAACGCCTTCCTTTCATGATTTATAATTTTTCAGTTTTAGGCATTAAAAAAACGAGAGTTTATGTTTGTTTTAATTTTAAATAATTTGTTTATTTTGCAGGCAAATGATGCAGCGGTTCAAGCGCTGTACAATGGATTCACCGGATCCCTCGGTCAACCCCACTCAAATCAATCTCAGCAGCATTTTCACCACTCTCAGGTCTTTATTTTCCCCCTTTTTTTTAGTGAATTTTTCATGCGTGATGTTATTCTTCAATAACTGTACCGATCGATGACTGAGTTTTTTTTTTTTTTTTTTCTCACAACAGAATTTTGGAGCACCAGCAGGGCCGACCATGAACCAAGCGGTGACGGCAAGTGGTGGTTCTACTGGAAACGTTGGCGGAGCAGCCCCTGCACAGCCACGTCAGCAGCGGGTCAGAGCTCGAAGAGGACAAGCCACGGATCCCCACAGCATTGCGGAAAGAGTACGTGCATTTCACATTCTTTTTACTTTTTAGTAATTATTATTATTTTGTTTCCTCTCTTATGAGCGTGGGATGTAATTGGTGACAGTTACGCAGAGAGAGAATTGCAGAAAGAATGAAAGCTCTTCAAGAACTTGTACCCAATGCTAATAAGGTAATTTCATTTTTTAAATTATTCCTGTTCTTTCTTATACGGATTAAATTAATCAATCAATTAATTAAGAAGTGTAACGGTTAATGATAATGTTTATCACTAATGAAGACAGTTTTTTTATGGAGATATTTGTTAGGCTGTAATTTGTGATGCATTATTATTATTATTATTATTATTATTATTATTATTATTATTATTATTATTATCTTAATTTGACTTTATCCAACTTTTGGACGTGTTTTATTTATTCTATTTTCATGTAAATTTAATTTATAAAAATTATATTTAAGATTTTTTGAATGCAAATTAAAATAGGTGATCATGTTTGCATATATTTCCGTGTATAATTGAAAGTAAAGAAAAAGATATTCAGAGAGTGTTGAAAATGACGAAATTGAAATGAACTAATAGAGACTAGAGGGTTGAAAAATTTGCCATAGAATTTAATTTCATTTATTATGTAAAACATCCTATATATATATATATATATATATAAAATAAAGAATTAATTATCCGAAGAATAAAAATAATAAATATATATAATCTTTTTAATCTTGTAATCCATAAAAATTATGTTGTGACAATTAATTAGTGATATTGTTAAAGTGTATATATATTATATAATGCTAATTGAGTTGTTAATCTTGATTAACATGGGTGGGGTCGTGGAATGACAGACAGACAAGGCTTCAATGCTTGATGAGATCATCGACTATGTCAAATTTCTCCAGCTCCAAGTCAAAGTAATCTCTCTCTCTCTCTCTCTCTCTCTCATTTCCATTTTCTACAATAATAATATTAGAAAATCGTAAGGATTCTTTTAGGTTTGACAAATTTTGTCACAAAAAAATTATATTCAAGTAGTTGGTGAAAATGGGCTTTATTATTGTTTATAATATGTATATTAAAAGAAAAAAAAAATGAAATAAAAATTCAGGTCCTTTATTACGATTGTTCCTTTTTTCCATGTTCTTAAACAGGTCCTGAGTATGAGTCGTTTGGGCGGTGCTGCTGCTGTTGCCCCACTCGTCGCTGATATGTCTTCTGAGGTAAAAATTACCTTTACCTCCTCCTCCTCACTTTGTTTCTCAACATTTGCAAATTACCTTTATATAATTCGAGCAATGTTCTCCATGAGTTAAATTTTTTTTTTTATATTGGATAGGAAAAATTATTAATTGTTTTTGTATGAAAAGAAAATATAAGAATAGAAGAGAAATGAAAAGAGCACAGTTATCCAACAATCACCCCTTCTTGCCTGTCTCTCTCAAATTCCCTTTCATCACAAAACGACATTCTCTTAAAGTATCACGCGTGCCCACCTTTCCAGATTCCACTACTCAGAAATTCCTTTTCCTTTCCTTTTTTTTTTTCTTTTAAATTAATGTATTTTATATATATATAGGGCGGTGGCGATTGTGTACAAGGAAATGGAAGGAACAGTAACGGAGGAGGAGGAACAACACAAACGGCATCTTCTTCAAACAACAACAACGATAGCATGACGGTAACGGAGCACCAAGTGGCGAAGCTGATGGAAGAGGACATGGGTTCCGCCATGCAGTACCTTCAAGGAAAAGGTTTATGTCTAATGCCCATTTCCTTAGCCACCGCAATATCTACTGCCACGTGTCACTCTAGGAACACCATGACCCTCAACAATCACGGCCTTATTAACGGCAGCGCCAACAATAACAATAACAACCCCGCCACACTTCAGGGTTCCGCCAACGCCAGCGTTGGTGGCGGCCCTTCTTCCCCGAGTATGTCTGGTTTGACCGTTCAATCAGCTACGTTGGGAAATGCCGCCGCCAGAGCTGATTATCCTCAGGGGAAAGATGCAACGTCTTCCATTTCAAAGCCATGATCATGATGAGAAAGAGATCGTTTGACTGTCTTACTACTACTGACTGTTTACTTTCTTTTAGTGGAAGAAAGGGAAAACGGATCGTGTGCATGGAATGCGGAGTTACTGTTACAGTTACTGTTGACTTTGAAACCCTAAACCGCCGTCAAGTCTACCAAAATAAGGGGTCATTAATATATATATATATATATATATAATATATTATAAGTTTTAGAGAAAAAGAGAAAACGGCGCCGTATTTAGGTAGACTTGGCTTGGCTTTTAATCAAAGCTTATTGACTTAAGCTAACAATATATGGAGGCAAGGAATCCATGTTTTTTATTACTATTAGTACTCCTTCCTATCTTTTCTTTAATGAAAGTCATTTTCCTTTCCTTTTCTTTTTTCTATTTTTACTGCATTCATTAAAAAAAAAAAAAAATTGTATACAAATGATGAGGTGTGATGATAATAATTATTAAGAGGTAGATGATGATTAATTAATTAATTAAGCAAAAAGATAATTACGGAAATTAAGGATCAAAATGGGGTCTAATCATCCAAACAGAAGATTAAAAAAATAAAGAAAAAGAGAGTATTGACAGCTTTGGGTTTAGTTGCTTTAAATTATGGCACTCTTTATTTTATTTTAGGGGGGGTTTCATTGTCTTTATTCTAACTAAGTTCATAATTAATTGAATGATTTCTTCACTTTGGTTCTTTTGCTTTTGTCAAATTGTGTTTGGTATTGTTCTTTTTCTCTCTCTCTCTCTATATATATATATATATATATATATATATATATGAATGATACAATATTTTTTTAAAGTCAACCACCTACCTTTTTTTTCTTCTTGTTTCCCTTTCCCTTATTCAAAACAAGAGAAATATGGAAAATGATAGAAAGAAATGTGAATCCTTTTGAAGAATAAGGTGAACTAAAGATTTTACCAAGCACATATACATATATATATATATATATATATACACATATATATAATATACACACACAAAGAGGAAATGGCTACTAATTCCTTTACAAACCAACCACATGGAAAAAAAATCATATTTCTTTCATATATATATATATATATATATATATATATACATAGTATTTATACAAAGTCTTACTAGTATTAAATACTTTCTTTACTATCCAAAGATTTAAAGTTTTTTTTTAAAAAAAAATGTTTCAATTATTTCAGCATCATCAACCTAGAGAAATGTTGAAGAGGTATTAATAAAAAAAGGAAACTTTTGGTTTCGCAGTTCTTTTAAAACCTGACAAAATACAAGAAAAAGCACTAAAGAGAGATGTATCGAAATTCCCTATACAACAAAGAATACCCTCTCTTTTTTTTCTTTTTCTTTTTTTTTTTGTCTTTTTCTTCACTTTAAATCAGTACTTATTATTATATAATTTTGGAGTTACAACTTTTTTTCCCCCTTTTCTTTTTAAAGAACCAATGGATCAATCTTTTTCCTCTTTCTAAAGAGTTTTCATTTGACATTTCAAGTTCTTTTTTCTTTCTTAATTTTTTGGATCCAAGAAAAGTTTAAAATTTTTGCATGCCCATTTCTTGTCTTTTAAACATTAAGAAAGTAATGCTATATATATATATATAATATATATATAAAAGGTTCTTTAAATTTGTATCAAAATTTAGTTTGAGATTAATCTGACTATAAATAATGTGTCCTCTCATAATTTGAAATCCGTGAAACACATTAGGTAAAACTAAAAGTGATTCAACTCAATCTCACGTCCTCTAAATTCTAAACAATTTTTACTAACTCAAAAATGTCTTAATTCGTTTACTCAAATATTAGACTAATTGGTTCAATCATACATACCAAACTTTAAAAAAAAAAGAGGAGGGGGATGTTTGCCATTGACTTGGTATGAATGCAATTTTTAGTTGTTTATATATTCAATAGCATGCATGAATATGATGTATCTAATATGAACAAAAAGACATAATTAAGTCCAAATAAGAACTTAAAAAAATAGCAAATTAAATTGGTCTCCCATGGTTATGATCTCCAATATGACTATGAGGTCAGCTGACCTAGTTGTTTGTAGTGGTGAAGCAGTCAAACACAAACATCATAATTTTGACCAAAAATACTTCCAAGCACTTTGAACTTATACACATTCCACTTTCTCATCATTGCATGACTCTGTTTATATATATATACATATATATATATATATATATATATATATATATAAAAGCATATGATTTGCTTTCTCTAAAAAATCAACTCTTTATGTTTGTGTGTGTATATATATATTGTTACAGGGCTGCACGTTTTCCTTATAATCAACTGCAGACATTACTATCTTCGAGACAAGATCTTGTTCTGGAATCGAAAGCAAGTAACTTTTTATACTCAATTTTAAAATAACTTTAAAACTAAATCAATATTAAAGATTTTAAACATTAAATAACTAATAATAATTAAAAAAAACAAAGAATAAAATAGACAAATTAATATGGTTTTAATAAATCAATAGCTTGGACTGGTGTTGGTTGGAAAGCGATATTCCCCCAAAAGAAATAAAAAAAAAAAAGTTTATAACGTTGAAATTACATTATCATATATTCTTTTTCTCACACAGAGTGCGTATAGACAAAGTTTACACATAGCATTCACAAACACTACAAATTGACCACCAAAGTCTTTCCAGCTATTAATGGAAAAAACACGGTTTTGACCATTGTTTTGCCCTGTTTTTGGTTCTTTTTTTCCTAGTCTTTAAGATATATATATATATCAAATATATTTTAAAGAAATTTTACCTAAATTATAGACAGGCACAAAGTATTAAACTGAAATTCCAACTTAAAGAAACCCAACTTGTTCTATTATTATTATTTCTCCTACTCTTTCTAACATTTCAAGAAACTTCTAATATGGGAAACTATGTGTCTGTTGACAAAGCTGGTCCGAGAAGAAACAAGTGGCTTTACAAATATTGTAAACTAAGAAGATGAGACAAATTTGGAAATAATAGTAGTTATCCATTACTTATCATCCAGACTTGTCTAATTTTTCTTCTTGTCTTACTTAACTCTTGATTGGGTACATATGCAATCACCTATTACCTATATTAGGACAGTCAAATATTTTATGATGATTAACATAATGTTACCGAGAATTCAAATACAATATTGTTTGTTTGGTTAAGCTGATCAAGACAGGTTGAGAGCTCTGATATGTCTAATTGGAGTTTTGAATGTGCCCGGAAATGTAAATATGGTTCAAACAAATAAACTAGGTAAGGGAGGCTAATGATCCTTCATAGTCAGCACTACTAGGAAGATTTTAGATGTGGAAATCCTAAGAACAAATAAATACCCTACACAATTTTCAAGTAAGTGTCAGAAAAAGGACAGCAAAAACAATCTAAACTCCAAATGCTGATTTTGCATATATTTTTAGCAAATTTAAAATGGAATATCAAGCTATATGTTGTCCAGAAAAGGTTTTCCAAGAAATTCAGATTGACAATGTAGAAGATAGATCAATAAGATTGAGTATTTGATATTAAAGCTCACACCATATAATGATATTATTCCTGCTTTATAGCATAACTCAATCCTTGAAGAACTAAGTAAAGCAAAGAAAGTCTCAGGGACATATATGCTAACCTGATGTTCACCAGACATCCAGGAGAGAACTGGAATATGACAGATGATGTCAAAAAAATTTCAACCTGTATGTTAACAAAGAGTAAATTAGAATTTCAAAAATGAAAAAAATCCATCCTTTAGTCAACTAACCTACTCATTGCATTTGTTGCTTCAGAATGAATTCCAAACTCTTCATTGTTTCCTTCTCCAAGGATTAGTTTATTATAATGCCTTTCTCTTTTCATCTCTTGGCTCTAAAACACACATTATTGCCTAACTTAAAGGAAAAGTTAAATATCCCATGAGAACAATATATAGGATTCCTTTGAAGACCATAAAGAGGAAACAAAAATCACAATATTATTACACCAGATTCTAGCTCCACCTCCTTCGGTCCTCTTCCTCATCTACAGGAGTGTACCATGATGGCCTTTGTTTTGAGTTACTCAACCTATAATTTAAGAGTATTTCTTCATCACAGAGTGCCTTGGTGGCCACAAGTACAAGAGACTTCAAAACAGGCACCTCAGACCCTCTATCGACTGATTTCCAAGATTTAAACCAGAAACTGCCAAGCCTTCTCATATTCATATCGTTTCCTTTTCCAAATGAGATATTTGGTATGTATGTCCTCATGTTCTTCTCCGTTAGTGGAAAATCATAGGGGCATACCATGACATTAGGTGTCATATCCTTAGCAGGATGATTGGCAAAATGAGCAAATGCTAGAGGATTTCTTCTCTCCAGTATATCACCCTTAATCCCCATAACAGCACCATCCAAAGGTTTGCTAAGCAATTTCCAAATTTTGTCTGAACCTTTTTCAGCACTTTCATATGTTGGTTTGGATTCCAAAACACCATAACCTTTCCAGCTTTCACGAGAGTCACTCCCAAAACCCCATGGCTGAGCGTTAATTATAGTCCCATCATACCTTGTGATCAGGTAAGAATTGTGTGCATCTACCCTTGGATATCCCGGGATATACCTGTAATAAGCAGGTGAGTATACAACACCAGGGTAGAAAGCTATGACAGCCCCAACATTAGCTTTACCATCTATGAACAAGCCTTGCCCAGCATCTTTATGTGGAACCTGTGATGGCTTGATATCAAGAGTATACCCCATGAGATCCTTCAAGCTCTGTGACACCTCATTCCTAGTTAATTGCTTTGTCTCAGAAGAATCTGGTACAAAATGATTATGTGCAACAATTCCGAGGTCAGATGCCAGTCATACTAGTTTGACAATGAAAGGCTGCATTTGAAATATATATATTTAAGAAAATAGACATTTAATTCCGAACATTCAAAAATAGAAATGGTGGAAAAGTATATCAACAGGTAAAAAGTTAAAGACACTAAACTTTTCTTGTCTTATGAAAACCTTTATTTTTTTAATGAATTATTTAAAATGTGAACCACTTGCATCGCAAAGATATGGGCATCATCTTCTTCACTTACCAGGATGATCACTTAACTGAGTACTGCGACCAATAGCAAGACTAAGACCACTACGGCGGGAGTTCTTTTCAGCAGATGATTCCATGTTCTTGTCAGAGGTTTGCAAAGTGGGGAGGAGTATACTGTCCATATACTCACAGAAGGATGCTACTTGAGAATGAATGTTTTCCTGGACTTGCTTTTGTTGTTCAGCAAGGGATGCTGCAGTACCCATCTCAATGATCTCATCAGCATCTGATTCAACAGCATCTTTTCCCAAACGATAGTAGCTGAAAGTTGAAGTATCTTTCATTATCAATTGAAACTCAAATAATGTAATATGTAAAGGACATCAAATACATGATTCATGAATTCACAGTAAGTGCTGGTAGATTTACAGCATGCAAAAAGAAGCTAATCCTCCAATCTCGCATCTTTAACCAATTTTCAAATTAAATACAATCAAGTAGTAAGGCTTTCTCACCTGGTGTAAAGAAACAGTCGGTTTATATCTGCTTCAAACTGAATGGTTCTTGGATCCCTAGCAAATGTGGGACTCTTTGCCAGAACTTTCACAGCCTAAAGCAGAATAAATTCATTAGGAGGACTAAAAAAAAAAAAAAGTCCAGATTTTGTTTTAAAGAGCACAAAAAATGGAGAGATTAGGAAACTTCATTGATAAAACAAACATTCTTGAACTATAAAATGCAACACAATGGCGCATTAAACCACATTTCCTTAATGTTAATTCATGTGGGCATAGAATCAAACATCTTGCGGGCATGATTCATGAGTCTATACTCGAATGCTTCAAAATCAAATACCGCACTGCAACCGAAATCAATCAAAGAAATACATACTCATTTCAGTTCAGTTCATAGTATATGTGCGAATTGTGCGTGTGGAAAAAGCGACAAATACCTGTTGAAATTTCTGAAAGAGAAATGCCATACTCGCAACTTCTTTTTTCCGCTCTCTTTGCTCTGCAAAGGCTCCAGCGTTTGGTGTCCAGAGTACTGTGGAGCGAGTGGGGAAAGTTTTTCGTAACTCTTCTATGGTTAAATGCAAATTAGTCCCTGAACATATTAATGTTAATCAATTAAGTCCTTGAATTGTTTCAAGCCTTTTAATTCAATTCCTAATTGTTTTATAAATTATTATTTTTAATTATTTTGTATTTATATTTTTTATCTAAATTATTTAAAATTTATATTTCTCCATTAAAATTTGAATTAAAATATATAACAAAAAAATCATTGAACAAATTTTGACTGATTTTTTTTTAAAGATAATTATATATACTCTTTTAATTTAAAAACAAAAAAATCATTTATATTATTCAACTAGTTGTAATATGACAATATCATTTTACTGCTGTCTGCTGGAGAGGAATCCCAATAGTGGATCAAAGAACTCATTACAAGAATGCGATATGGTAATTAAAAAAAAAAAGTTCATTTTACATAATATATATATATATATATATATAGCTTTAAATAATGATTGCATTTGAAGCAAATCTTTGCAATTGCTGTGTTTCCACATCAATGGGGGGTTTTATCAGAAGCATCTGCTGCACACCAATTCATGCAATGTGGATACAAGACAAATAAAACTTCAATTGCAAGATCGGAGTTAATATATAAACATATATCTGTGAGTGTATGTATAAAACTAGGTTTTTGGAATCATTTAGACAACAATCCAACCAAGAGAATAAATTTAATTATTCAGAAGGATTTTCCTTCCTTCTGAATTATGTAGCAGCATGTCAGCAATAGGAAAAAACTTACAATACACCAAGATTATGGCTCTATTTGTACATAAACTTCACCATTTTTGACAAAAATCTGGAATCAAACACCACTTAAAGTGTTCTTGAAGGTTTCAAACTTTTACAAAAAAAACCCTCTTTATCAAGTGAAGTACTTTCTTGATCTATTGTTGTTAACCACAAAGAATTGCCAAAAGAAGCCACTAGTTCAACAGTTAAAGCTTTCAAGCTAAACTTGATGGAAGCAAAAACCACAGATAAGGAGGTGAATCAGCATGGTGATGATTTATTAATTTCATGGTATTACAATGTTATCAAGCTAAGATTCTATGTAATACAGAAATACAATCCACAAATGTTATCAAAAGTTCAACTCTGTACGCCACAAGCACATTTTACCAAATCTGAGTAAAAACTGAAAGCCAGCTTAGCTGCTGCTATTGTCCACACTAGCAATAAACTTGGTTCATCAAGCAAATACCTAATGATTAAGCAAATCTTTATCTCCTGGCTCATACTTGAGATTTAGGAAATGCTAAAGATGATTACCAAAGTTTACCAAGATACCTGATAAAAAGCTATTTCTTGACTCTTCTTCGGAGGCCAAACTTTACACCCCTGTCAAAACAATCCAACTCAAGCTAATATAAGTCCCTTATAACCAAGAATTAAGCTACTAAAATCCCTAAAAAACAACTATTGAAACATTTACATGAAAGCTAGTAAAGGAACTCAAAATCAAAAACAGGATTAAGGTATAGGTAATGAATCATGCTGAAAAGAAATCTGCAAGATAGACTAAGCATATGCACTCATCTCCATTAGCTTTTAAATTCAAAACTCTACATTTCTAATCACTAAAAAAAATGATCAGATAACTGACCTCTCCTTGAGTCCTTATCATCCAAAAGCCTCTGAACCGTCTTATTGCGGCAATACTGATGATCAAAGTGCTTTACCTAAATAAGCACACATATATAGATATATATATATATATATATACTCAAGAATCTCCAACAAGAAAAAAAAAAGAAAATCAACCAAAAGAACCCAATTAATATGTTAAACATAAAAACTAACCCAAGTAGGTCTGCATTGTTTGACAAATTCCTCCCTGCTTTTCTTGCATTCAAAAGGGTATAGCAGCCCAGCTGATGCTATTTCAGTGTGTTTCTTGTTCGATTCTTTCTCCAAACAGCTATAGAATGCATCACGCGCCTATTGGAGGAATAAGATTGTCCAAATTGATTCTATTATCAACTACGAAAGACAAATCACGAACATGAAGAAAACCTAAGTAGAGTAAGAATTCACCTTGTAGCAATCTAATCTGGCTTGTGAGAGAACATCAGTTTGAATTTTACCCGGGTTTTGTGCATAAGCTTCCATAGCCATTGATTTGTCGGTGAAGATTAGTTTCCTTCCGCTACTCCCTGTGACTTTCCCCCAACCAGTACTTAGGATTTATTTCAATTGATGCCCTTTTACTTAGGATTTATTTCAATTCAGCCCTCATAGTTGAAATAAAGTCTTATTTATTAAAACAAAGATATTAACATTCAAAATACAACAAAAAACCTAATATTTGGAAACTATATTATCGTCTAATGTTAGGATATTTTAATATAACCAACCAATCAACAACTATTATTATTTAAAAGATGTATTAAAAATAAAAATCTAAAAAAATTTATATTTTGTTTGGTGAATTAATAGGGTTTAGAAAATGAATTATGATAATAATTTATTGTGACATATGAGCAACTTGTCTTAGGTAAGATTCCTTTTGTCTTTTGAATTAGAGAACATATTTTCAATTTTCATTATTACTAGTTTTAATTTATTAAATATAATTCAACACTATATTTAATTGTTCCAAATGTTTGATTTGAATCCCATTCATTGGCTAGAGAGAGAAAGAGAGAGTCACTAATCACACCACCCCGACCAGAAATATCAAGAATAAAGCCTTCCCCAGATAATATTGTGAGTTATTATTATTTATTACCAAAACAGAACTAAAAATTAGGTTCAATAATAATGGGGGTACCACCTATCTTTCCCTTTTTTATTTTTGGATCTCAATCCAGCTTTCTGTTGTTTTGAACTTTTTAGAAGAAATTCTTAAGTCAATTATTAAAGAAATCCAATCACAATCAAAAGTTCAGATTCAAACACAAATTCCGATTCACACCACAAATAATGACGAAGAAAAACAGAAACAAAACATCTTCTTGCATACAAAATAATTAACTAACACATGATGAATCTGGAATCTGGAATCTGAACTTGGGATTTTCGATAATAACACGAGACGAGATGATGATGATGAATATATTACTTAAGCGGGCATGGAATTCCCATTCGGTGCCGTCCAAAAGATGTCTTTCAGTGCAGGTCTGAGTTCTTTGCTGCAGAATTGATTGTATTCCAGAGTATCGCCGCTGGATCTTTTCACCTCCACCACCAGAAACGACGGCGTTACCGCGAATATATCCGCCGCGATTCCCAGCTTCCCTTTCCTTCCGTTCTCCAACCCCTGCAATCTCACGCTCGAATCGCTCTTCTTTATCGTGAAATTCTTCGTCTTCGCTACTTCTTCCAACGTCGAAATCACGCTGCTGGCCGGTTTTGTAGTCGCGAATCTCATCTCTTCTTTTTCTTCCCTTTTTTTCTCTTCGAAAAGGGGCGACAGATCAAACCCTTCTGATAACGAAATGATATGGAATGCGTTCAATGTCTCTGTTTCCTTACCCTTTCCCACCAAATTCTCTGTTTCCACTGCGAAAGCTTGCTCCTCTTTCGTACTCAAATTTTTCGGCAACGATTTCCTGAACCACGAGGTTTCCATGATTTTTGCAGCGGTTATTCTCGTGCTCGGATTCGGATCCAACATCTTCGTGATTAATCTCCGAGCTTCCGATGAAAACCACGGAGGACATTTGAAATCTCCCCTGTATATTTTTCTGTACATAGCAACAAGATTATCGTCCTGGAAAGGTAAATACCCAGCCAGAAGCACAAAAAGGATTACGCCGCACGACCAAATATCTGCTTTAGCGCCGTCGTATCCTTTTTTACCGATTACCTCCGGAGCGACGTAGGCCGGCGTTCCACAAGTCGTGTGGAGAAGTCCGTCTTGTCGGAGATGATCCGTAAAAGCACTGAGCCCAAAGTCGGTTACCTTCAAATTGCCCTCATCGTCTAGTAACAAATTTTCCGGCTTCAGATCTCTGTGATATACACCGCGGCTATGGCAGAAATCAATTGCCGAAATCAATTGCTGGAAATAATTCCTAGCAACGTCTTCCCTTAACCGACCTTTGGAAATTTTGGCAAACAATTCTCCTCCGCGAACGAGCTCCATGGCGAAATAGATCTTAGTTTTGCTCGCCATAACCTCGTGCAATTCAACGATATTTGGATGCTCCACCATCTTCATCACTGAAATTTCTCTCTTGATTTGGTCCATCATCCCAACCCTAATCACTTTCTCTTTCCCCACGACTTTCATGGCCACATTCTTCCCCGTCTGCAAGTGTCTCCCGAGATACACTTTAGCAAACGTTCCGTGGCCTAACAGTCGACCCAGCTCATATTTCCCATGTAAAACACCGCATTTTTCTTCCGGTGCCATCGACATAACTGATAACTCCCTTCCCAACGACCGTTAAACTTTTTTAAAAAAAGAACAGAGAAATAATTAAACAAAAGAAAAACTAAGATAATTTTGGCTGAATCTTAAAAGGATGTACGGTTTTTTTTCTTTTTTTGGGGGGTTAACTATAGTACTTTTGGGGGATGGAAATATGGCTTCACCCGTCCTCGACGTGTTTCCGATGGCAAGTTCTGCCGCCGATGGGTTTTTGGGCCCTCCCACCGCCTCCGAAAAACGGGTTAGAAACCGTTGCTCCTCTCATCTCTCTGCATTCCCTAGCGAAGGTTTTTCTGAGAAAGAGAAAAATAAAAAGAACGACTGAGAGATTTTGGTTCTTCGATCTTCTCCGGCAGAAGCCCTAGCACACCATTTTATAGTGGAGGAGAGGGGTAATCTCGGTATTTAAATTGTCTATTTCTCTAGTTGATGAACAGCTCTAAGTAGGGGGTTTCGTGAGTATTACGTGGCGAGATCTAAGAGGAAAGTAACTGAAGCAATTTGGAAGTATTGGAATAATTGGGGCCGAAACACGTGCGAGCCACATGTTAGAATGACCCATTTACCCCTAGACAGCGAGTTGCCGCATTTGGTTGGGTGGTTGGCGACGGGTGTTGTGGTGGTGGGACCCAGACCAGGGGGAAAAGTGTGTAAATGAGTGGGATATGGAGGGCAATTGTGTAAAGGAAAGATGAATTATTGGAGGAGGGATGTGAAATGACAAAGATAGACACAGTAAAGTGTTGGGAATAATATCTGTGTTTGTTTGTTTTCTAGTGGGATCATCCTAAACCCGGTTTATTTTTGTTACACTGACGTAAATTACGTTAATACCCTTCCTTTTCCAATTAAAATCATAAATGAGATAAAATAAAATAAAGATTTTATTTAATGAAGGTGAAAATAAATTTACAGAAATTGAAATTAAGTTGCATATTCAATTCAACGCATCTGCAGGCAGCCCCCCAGCATTGAATAGTTGCATACTATTACATAAATAATTCAATATAAATAATTTGCGTAATAAATATGTTATAGTGTTGAGAATTTCTCCTGTTATCCAATAATCACTTTCGAACACATCCGTGGTACATCTTTCTCCTCTCTCTCTCTCTCTTATCTTATCCGATTTTCCACTTTCCACATAAAAAAGATAATTGAGGCTGTAACTATTATAAATATTGATAAGAAATCCATTTACTTATATTTAATTTATATAGAAAAAGAAAAAATGATAATAATAATAATAATAGTAATAGAAAAGACGTGTTGAAATCAAACTTAGTAGCAATTGGAAAGAAAAAAAATAAAAGAAGAAGTTAAGTGGATAAACACAAATATTTCTTACCTACCAAAATGTTTCTTTTTTCTTTTTTTTTCTTTCTTTTAATATTAATTCATCCAAAAAACAAAAAAAAAAAAAGGCTGAAAATGACTTTTGTAATAATATACCATATCAGCCAATCAGTAGAAAGAAATTTTGTAATATATATATATATATATACACATGAGATATAATTAATTTAGAAACTCTGCAGATTAATTATGTCAGTCAAGAAACTAGTTCCGCCCATCTTATTTTTCATCCCGCCCTCAAACAACAACAAATTTTTGTCTTCATTCTTTTCTGATATTATATTAAAGAGTTATTTACAAAATTTGAGATTAAATTTATTTTTTTAATTCAATTAAAATTAAAAATTTAGTTGTACGTATATATATATAGAGGCTGCACCGGTTAAACCTGGAAAGTAAGGCACATGCACGGAGACAGACATAGAATTTGGGCAGGAGGGTTACTCCAAAACTTCTTCTTCTAATATTTAGTCTGATTAAAGTAAATGTGTAATAGTATTTCAAAATATACCAAAATATTTATAATAAACTCAATGTATACTTTTGTTATATTGACTACAATATCTATCAGACCCTAGTTGCGATTCGAGAGTCCGAGTCTTCATATATATATATATATATATATATATATATAATATATAATAGTTAAGATAAAACTCATAAAGTGGGATGGAGTTTAATTGGGATCTTAAAAAGAAGAAGAAAAAAAGTGTTAAAGGAAGGATAATTTTGGTGAAGTGAAGAGTTGTGTGTGATTGAGAGTATATTTTGCAATTTCAAATATTAAGAAAATTAATTAAGGAGTTTGATAGTTACAAGCAACTTTTTTGTGAGACTAATAATCATGATTATAAATTTTTTTTTGATGTTCAATATTCCAATGATTTTGCTTTCAATAATTTTCTTTATATATATATATATATATATATATAATATATATATAAGTTCAAACCAATTGTCTAAATAATAGATATATATTGAGAAAATGAAGAGAAGACAAGAAAGAATGAGTAAAAGCACATGGGGTTAAGATTCTTCCAAGCAGAGGAAATAATGTAATTTAAACATATATAATCTTAAATAGTTTAGTTTTGGCCACAGAAACAGCATGTGGTGTGCTATATATATATACTACAATTCACCCCAGATGGATGCACTGCATTTAATACAACCTGCTTCTCTCTCTTTCTCTCTCTCTCTATCTATCTATATATATATATATATATATATATATATATATATATATGAATAATTTCATACTATTATTGTTTGTTTTGTTTTGGCTCTAAGCGTTCACGGTTTTATTTTTGGACAATTTCTCAAAAAATCTTTTATTAATGGAATTAGTGGTCCATTTATAAGTTAATCATCCTAACATTATCTTCAAATATGAGATATGAGATTCACATCTCAACAAACATCTATACATATTTTTATAAGATATGATACCGAATGTTACATCGATTATTGTAACAAATTCGAGTAAATATGTATGTATATATATATAATTAGATTTATGGCGTGGGTTTATATATATATATATATATATATATATATATATATATATAGATAGAGAGAGAGAGAGATTTCTTTTGTATGTCCATCACTGTTATTTTAATATATCACAAAGGAACTTTTAGGTGTATAGTTTTCAGAGATTGTTGTCGTGGGAGGTACCCTGGGAAACCAATTATTATCTTAAAATAATATATATATATATATATATATATAATAAAATAAAACAATAATTGTTCATAGAATATTACTAAATCTTTTATATATATATATAAACTAATATATGCATTTATTAATTTATATATAAGGATATTATTGTTTATGTATTTTTTTAAAAAAATATTTATGATCTTAAAGATAAAAATTATTTTTTAGTTAATTTCTAATACCATTTATTATATATATATTTTATGAAAAAGATGTAGCTAATTTAGTAATAGCATTATTAATGATTTAAAAAACACAATTTTTTCTTTAAAAAAAATAAAATTTTTAAAATTTTTTTGCGGTATATTATATTTTTTTTAAAAAAAATCAAAATATATTTGTATTTATTATATTAATTAAATAATT
This sequence comes from Asclepias syriaca, assembly GCA_027405835.1. Taxonomy (NCBI): domain Eukaryota; kingdom Viridiplantae; phylum Streptophyta; class Magnoliopsida; order Gentianales; family Apocynaceae; genus Asclepias; species Asclepias syriaca. Next base: position 632,980 of record CM049927.1, on the reverse strand, counting down.
TTCGAAGAAATAGAATAAAAAAAATGTAATAATGAAAATTGACTTAAGAATTATGGAAGGTAGAAAATTCATGTGCATATGATTTCTCCCTTATGTCGGGGATGGTCGCATATCCAATCATTGCATTATTTAAACTTTATATATATATTATATTCTCTTAAACAATAATTCCATTATGCTTTATTAGCCACCATTTTTCTCTCTCTCTCTCTCTCTAAATAAATCAAGTAGAATTATTGCATCACTCCAAAATGCATGTAATCAAATTAAAGTAAAGCAGAAATTTAATAAAAACAAAATTTCCTTCTTCTACCTTTCTTTTCCCTCATGTTTGATATTTAGAACACCTACAATATATATATATTATATATATAATATATATAATATGAAATGAATGAATGAGTGAAAAAGGGGGTGTTTTGGGAGTAATTGACAAGTGGATGCATGCTATGTTGGCATTAATTAATGTCTGTAAAATATATGTAAGGAAACAATAGCCACACATAGATGTGATTGAAAGGATGAGAGTTAGAAAACAAATCACTCTCCCCTACCTTTCATTACTTATCTCAATAGCTTATACATACATACATACATACATATATATATATATATATATATATATATATTGGGGAGTTTCTTCAATACCACATATATTATTATTACATTATCTAGTTAGTACGGTGATTATGAGTATACAAATTCAATGACAAATTTTTAATAATAATAAATTAATCAAAAAAATTTAATAATTAAGACTCAAAATCTTGATTTCTGATTTTAATAACTTATTAAAGAGTAATAAACAGTCACATATTTTAAAAGTTTAAGCTAATTGACGGGAATTGATTGTGAAAATAGTATGGTTGTGGTGTAGAGTCAGGAGTTTGTTTGGAGAGTTCCATTTCACCTTTTAAGAGACATTACAGCAAAGCAGATGCATGTAAGGTTTTTGTATGTAGGGTTAATTATCTCAACGTATGTATACATGTACATATATATATATATATATATATATATAAAATTGGTTTTAATTTTAGTTTGAGTTGAATAAATTTTCAGCAAAAGATAAATTTTACCTAAAATTTTAGACGATTACATACGAGTATAAGATTCAACCCATAATTGAATGAATCTTCTTACTAATATTGATCTTGATCTTATTTCATCGTATCTCAAAATTCTTTATATATATATATATATATATATATATAGAAGGCTCAAGATACAAAATTTCAATTTGTCTTCTATATATTTTGTGTGATATATATATATATATAATTTTATATAGCATCAATTCACATGCTTTTTTCAACTCCTCACCTCATTATAAAAAAAAAAAAAAAAGGATGCTTCGACCAACATGCATATTCATGAAACGTGGTGAAACCAAAGTTGAAACTTTCAAACAGAAGCTGCTTGTAGCCTTCTTTTATCCAATTTTAATTAATGTCTTAAAATTCAGCTTCAAATTCTTCATTCTAACTAAAACGCACACGCACCAATTTTGAGGTTCAGATCAATTCATCACTTATATCCATTGATTAAAATTTCCAGGAAAAGTATATAATTAATATATATATATATTTCACATGTGATAGTTACCCAAGAAATTTGGAAATGGAAACAAGTGGAATATGGATGAAGATTGAAGATCGATGATATATATATTATATAATTTCATAATCCCATTACTTATCTGTAATTTTGATCTTCAATCTTGAATTTCATGTTATATAATTAACCCTCAAGTCAGTGATCCAATCTCTGAGGCATACTTTCAGGATGATATATATATATATAAATTAGTTCTTTTTCGTCTTCTCATCAAGAACCAGTTAAATCAGCGTTATGTAAAAATTAAGATCAACCATTTAAACTCGAAATACAATTAATATAATTGAAGAAAAAAAATTGTGATTAGGTTACATAGAAATGAGTGTGATTTCTGAAAGACAACCATCCATCCATACCCTTCTTCTCGAACTTACTGTAATAATATATATATATATATATGTATATGTATATGTATGTATATATTGGTATCTTAGAAATTAGTATATGTGAACCATATTTGTTGCTGATGCATGTGACAATATGTTTTTGGCTTTTATCATTCAAAGATTAGGTTAATTAATTAATCAATTATTTTGTTCATCATTTGGTCAGACAATAATGAATCTTTAACTTAATTATATGACAAGCAATTAAGATATTAATTAATTAAGTACTAAGATTAGTTTAATTAGATATTAAAGGACACGTCTTATTATATATATATATATATACATACAAATTCTATATTTTTTTAGTAATGACTACTTTGTATTCTTGCATTCTCAATGTGATTCTTTCTTTTTTGCATATACATATATATATATATATATATATATATATATATGAGGTGATATTTTAATCAAAATTTTCTTCCTTTTTTTTCTATTATTTTTAATTAAATGTTGTTGTTTGAAATTAAAAGGAGGCTAGGCTAGACATGAGTAGTACTTTGAAGAAAGTAGAAAATTTTGGTGGATTAATTGTGGAAGAAAGTGTCCATGCAAGTCATTTTCATTCTTTTGTCCTCAACACACACACACACACACACACACATATATATATATATATATGTGTGTGTGTGTATATTATATGTATATATGAGAAAGATGGAAGAGAAAAATTTCCAATACGACTCTGTCAATTTCAGCCTCAAATCAGAAATGTGTTTAATCACATTCATGAATCTTCTAAATAATTTCATTGTTTTGTTTGATTTAATATATATTTATATATATATATGTGTGTGTGTGTGTGTATATATATATGTATATGTAAGATTTCACTTATTGAAGCTGCTGTATTGTGAGGAGAGGAGGATGAATTCTAGTACTTTTGGATTTATTTGGATAGTCAGTAAAAGTTCTGACTTGTGAAAGATATAATAGAGGATGAGTCACTTGTCCAATTCCTTAACTTTTGTCTTAACACAATATATATATATATATATATATATTGTTTCATCCCTTTGCATGCATGAAGGGTTTGATTGAATCATTAACAAGCTATATGTGCAAAAATTAAGTCACACAAAGTTTGATTGTTAGATGATTGTAGATTGTTGTTGATGGTAATATATATATATATATATACAAAAACAAACTTCATGGAGGAATCCCAAGTGTTAATGGGAAAATGAAATTTGAAAAAGAGGGATGGATTGTATTTTACAGATTAGCCCGAATTATAGCAGCAAAATTTAATTTTTACTCGAAAAAAATGTTATTCTGAGTTTATATATATATATATATATATATATATATATATATATTTATTTATTATTTGGGAGAATCTCATGCCTCTATAATTCTTGGACTTATATTTGTCAGAAGCTATAAAGAGGAAAAAGAGGACTCCCATGGAAGATATTAGTAGGAGCTGAGTCACTTGTCCAATTTCAATTCCGTCTCTGTGTATATAAAGTCACATGTATGCTGTCTGAAAGGAAACTGATTGTCATTTTGCTCAACAAACCCTAGTTTTCAACAAATATTACAACAAATATAAATCAAAACAAACAAATTATAACATATAAAAATTAATGTAGAAAATAAGAAAACAAGAAAATTGATCATATTTTAGGGGATACGACAGCACTCTTTTTCAGACAAATTGATTATAAGCTGAAACTAAATGTCTGGATATCATTTTCTGATAAATTCTAATATATTTTGCCGTGAGTCGCTTTTTTGTGTATGATGATTGGTTTCTTATTTCAACACATTTCACACTCAACGCTCTTTTTTTTCCTCTTTTTTTTTTGGGGGTCAATTTTAGATTTTTGCACTACGTGTTGAATGTTAACCAATGAGATTGCAACAAGTTTCTATTACATAACTTGTCTGCTAAAATCTCTTCTTTTCAAATTCAATTTTGTTGTGGCCCTAATTTGTACACTTGGGGTTACAAGAATTCATGGTGTTAGATTTATATGAATCCAAAGTACAATGATTATTTTCAAGTTTTTTTATGTAAGGAAACCAGCAACTTACACTAAGAATCTTCTAACATATGATCAAGAAATATAGAAGAAAAAAAATTATAGATATATACATAATAATATTACAAAAAAATGGACAAAACAGGGGCGATACCTAAAGCAGACCTATGACTCAAAAATTCCACCATCTCCTGGTAATAATTAATAGCACAAAAAGTATACAGATGTGAACTGGAGACTGTCTGCTGCTGAACTACCCATCTCTTTTGTAGATTAAGGTTGTCTAGATCAGTAAATTACACAAACCTTTGTTGGGTTTGTTTTGTTTCTCCTATTCCAAACTAAATAAGGGGGGGTACAAAACATTTTCAGTTTGATTCTATACAAAAATTCCAGGCAAAACAACTAGTCAATTGGGTTAGTTTTAGAGGCAATGTGGATATACTATTATTATTATTTCTTCTCTTGACTCACAGGGAAGTTTTCCTCAGGTTGCTTTTGCCATGAATAATTGCTAGCTACAATCCAGTCTGGACTGACCAAATACTTCTTTTCCTTTACCGCCCGACGAGATTTTCCAGTTCCAACATCCAAGGAGACTACATGTGTAACAGACGGATCAAGTTCTGTTGCACAAATAGCTCCTAGCTGTTCTGCCATCTTCCACAGGTGATGGTTCTCTGCCTGGAAATGTGTGGGGAAAACACGGCTAAACACAATTTTGCAACCCTTCAACACTTTCTTCCGAACAGTTTTTAGCACCTACCATAATAATCATACAGTTAAATTCCCAAAGGGAAAAAATTTTGAGAAACAAAAAGAATAAAATTGGTAAGACATGTTCCCAAATCAAGAATTCTATGAAAATATACCAGCCTCACATCCCGGTTCTCCAGACTTTCCTCATTCTCCTGTATAGAGAGACCCGAATCAAAACTTTTGAATGACAAAATGCAATAGAAATCAGGAGAATAGTTTATGTAAGACCTACCTGGCTGAAAAAGATACTGTGAATCTGCTGCAAGACTCTAAGAATGTTTGCAAGGGCTCCATTGCTTTCACTTTCATCACATCTTTTCTGAGAAAGTGATTTACAATTGAAACCAAATTGACGACAACTTGAAGCAAAAAAATGGTATCTGTCCATAAGTATCAAATTGTCCTTGTGTTTCCCCCATACCTAGATCATTTAGTAACAAAGTTATTATATGTCACATGTGAGAAATAATTAAGCTCCAAAAAATGAGAAATTATATGAAATTTTCCATACAGAAGAAACTATGATGTTTACATATTATCCCTACTACTTTTTTGAATATCAAAAGAATAAAAAAGGTAATTTGATTCCAAAATAGAAAGGTAAGTTTGTTTATTCTGCATCAGAGAAATTTCTAAAACCAAACAGCCAATGAAGTGAAGATGTTTACTGTTAGTGTTCAAACTTCATCTTTATAAATATCTCTAGCATACAGACAAATACAGGAAAAACTAACGAAATGAACTCATGGCAGAAGTAACAACATTCTCATATGCATACAATCCTGCAACATCCCCATTATACACACCAAACAGAAGAGACAAAGCATTCACCAGGTTATAATAGTCTATGTTAAACAAGAAACAATCATCCCACAAACATCTGCATATTATCAAATTTAATAATTTTTTTAGGAACAACCAATACATTGACAAAAGAGCCCTAAATGTTAAGGATGACAGTTAAATGGTAGTAAACATGAAAGAACAAATGTAGTCAATACCAACAGAAAACAAATGAATTGACAACCATTAAGACTTAAGTAAAAGTCAATCAGAATAAAATGCAAGGGTTGTTTATCTCAATACCGCTTCCGTATCATCAAGTATCAAAACAGCACTTTCTTGGCCTAAAACAACGTCTAGGCCTTTCTGATGCCTCTGTGTACAATCCCCTTGTGCAATTACTCTGGAATGAAAATACACATCTTGTGGATCAAGCAACTTTGCCATTTGTAGAGCATATGCACGTTCACCCATTGTGTATATGCACATCTCAAAAAATTTACTTGCTTCTTTCAAAAAGTTATGCACAAAAGGCCTTAACTTAGTCATCATGTGCATGAAGTCTAATTTATGTAGGCTGCCCTTCCATGCATCTGACAAATAAAAAGAAATCAAACATATAAAAATCAGTAAAATAATAAATAAATTAATACCACCTCCACAAAGAAAATGAGGAAAGAGAAGAAAACTTATAGAAAGGCAGATAAAGAAGAAAAATCAGCAACAACATTGAAAGACGATATCCATAAAACTGCAGTTTCGGTAGCTATGCCATTAGTATTGTCTACATTAAAACTAAAGACTATTAGAAACCATAGTTACCTGTCTAAAACACTTTTTACTACTCAAGCAAACAACTTAGTATCTTTAGCAAGATCTAGTCAATTTGGTCTATTGTTAGATTGTGATTCTAGATTTTCGAGGTAGCAAAACACAAACATGGTCACAAGTGAAAACAAAGGAGCAGTTCTCACAGCCATTCATTAAAATTAACATACAAGTAAAGATATCTTCCATATTAAGTATTAAAGTATTCACAGAGTAAACACAAAATCTGAAGAGGATTTTGTGATAGTCACACAAGATCATCACAAGGCTAAGGATTATACCAGGAAGGTTCTCTTGAGGGCCCTTTAAGTATTCTTCTTCCTCAGTAATGTCAAGAAGCCGACTTGAGTTAAGCAAAGTGTGATCTAAATCAAGAACCAAATACAGTTTCTTATGACGAAAGAGATTTTTCAGATCTTTCTCACGCAATCGTGCAATCTCTTCATTAGCCAACCTTAAATTCTGCAATTAAAAAAAATGTCAATCAGATCATTTTACCACAAGATGTGTCTGTATGCTTTTATAGTCAACTAACACTACCACAATATGACAAAATATAAAGCAAACCAGAGAGTTCCTCCAGAAAATATGCAAAAAGAAATATAAAGAAGCAATCCAGAGTAAAAAATTTCAACACTGCAACCTTATGTATGTAGCCAAAAGCAACACCAGACTCATCATCCATCCTCTTGCCACACCGTATACATAAACCACCCATAAAACCAGGATGCATGCATTCATCTTTCACCAGAGATGTCCCTGCGGACAGGAATAATCAATGTTGTTAGGCTTGAAACAAAATTAAAAAGACTATTCCTTTTAGAAATGTAATCATAGTAAAATGATCCAATTACATTAACTGCATGATAAAGATATGATTTGCACATAACTGAATAATGGTTAATCTTTTATGAATATGAAAGTGTAAATGAGGCAATGGTTTCTTTCAAGACAAACTAAAATATAAAGAGAAAGAAACATAATTTAAGTTCCAGAAAAGAGTGAAATAAAAAAAAAAAATAAAAAATTAAGATAATTGCAAACAAGGACTGGGAGCTAGTAGTGCCCTGCCTTTGGCTCTAAATACCAGTTATACTTTCTGCAGACTAAAATGCCTTAAATGATTAAAATATAAATGAAGACCACAAGTCTGTGAAGCACATTAAGGAAAGTATAACTACCATATTCAATGTATTACCTGAAACTTCTGGCACTTCTCCCTGAGATGTTGAACTCTGTGGATCCCTTGTGCTATCAAGAACTTCAACTTTGCGCCTTTTAATCCTGAGATGAGTGCATTTAAAACAATGAAAATTTAAAAAAAAAAAGAAAAAGAAAAAGAAAAAGGAAGAAGATGGAAACTACAGCTTAGTACTTTCACAGATACCTTTCGAGATTTGAGATATCAACTATGTTATCTTCTTCTTCTTCTTCTTCTTCCTCTTCTTCTTCTTCTTCTTCCTCTTCCTCTTCCTCTTCTTCTTGTTCCTCCGAATCTGGTGACACATCAGATGCAGAATCTAACTCTTTGTCAAGAAATGATGCAAAGTCATCACTGCTTGCACTTGAGGAATGTACTGGTGAATCTGTAGTTAGACTCATCTGCAAAAAGTTAATGAGCCTTATTAGGAGGATCTAACCTTGATGTAAGAATTTATTTTTGTAAAAAATAAATAAATAAATAAATAAAATTTCAAAATGATATATAGTGAAATTCAAAACCTAAAAGTAGCAGTAATTGGCAATTCAAAACTGGAGGACCAAGCTTACCTTAGCAGGACCACCCCGATAAGTTAGCTCAACAAGGAGTTGATGAAGATCTAGTTCTACCACTACTGTGGTGATCCTGAAAGGAACATAAAAATAAAATGTCAATGGTTCTATAAAAATAGCACATGAGAAGAAACTTCAATTATCTTTCATGGAAAATTTGATGAGGTTACAAGGAACTGTATACAAAAATGTTCTTCATCTCCAGTAAACGCAAAGCAAAAGCAACAGAAATCAAACTAATACACAACTTTTATAGCAAACTACATAAGTGTTTGACATGGCACTAAAACATGAAAGTCAAATTAGTAGACTAATAATAATTCTGATGACTCACACTTTGTTGGATTTATACAATGAAAATAAATTTCAATTTTAATTATAAGCAAATCCTCATACAAAACAATCATAAAATAGGAAAACAATGTCCGGTTTATATATTACTGACTAATAACTAAGTATATACAAACGAAAAAAAATGAATTTTTTTACCCTTGACTGCAGATCTTTGATGCGGAAGCTGGACTCGTAGAGAAAAGAATGGGATATGATATCAGACCATTTAGCTTCTCAGAGAAGGAAGACTTTGCCAACTCGTCCTGAAACCCTAGCGAGGCTCCTGAACTTTGATATCGGACCGGGAACAAACGTCCGAATGATGAAGAAAGGAATGGGATAACCCTAACTCTTTTCTCTCGTTTCTTTACTGTTTTTTTTTATCAAAATAACCTTATTTTACCAACAAAAAAAAAAAAAAAACCAGTAAATTTTATTTAAATTTAAATTTTACCAAAATATAGTCGGCTTTCTAATCAAACTTATTAACAAACATCATAGAAATTTTGCCCATAAAATCATACAAGGTTTTGCAGCTTTACCAGTTAAATAGTCCTTTTGATTTGAATACAGTACAAGGCGGCAACGGCGTCGAGCGGCAGCCGTGGATTAGGACAATAATCGCCGCTGTTCGGGTAGACCGGAATGTAGTGAGATTTTATTGCTTTCTTGTCTTGAAAATTAAAAAAGAAAAATAATACACGAACTTATATATATATATATATACACCCGGAGAGAGTGAAATTAATAATAAATTCCCAAATAAGAAAAAGCTTCGGATCCGCCTCTATTTGCCGGTATAACCTATTTTGAAAATCTAATAAATATTTATTATAAATACATTCGTATTTAAACTCGTGAAAGCCCATATAAAATGGGTCAAAATAAATATTATTACACTGTTTATAATAATTAAAATGGTTAGACTTTTTATATAAAATCTCGTGGGTACATTTATATAAAATTAAAAAGCTTTCTTTTGTTTTGTTGATTCTAGTGTAATGGGCCTACGCCTTGGTCTCTGGACTGGGCCTTTATGGGCTTTGTCCTGGGCTTGGGCTTGGGCTTTGGCTTGAGCTTGTTGTATTGAGGTTTCTTCTTCTTCTTCCTCCTCTTTCTTCGTCCATCCATCTCTTATCAATGAGTTCTGGTAATATCTAAATCCCACAAATAACATAAACACTGCCCAACCAGAAAAAGAAAATCAGCTCATATATATATATATATATATATATATATTTAGAGAGAGAAAGAGAGAAATGGTGGATTGATGGATTACCAGCCCAAATACGGGCAATAATGGAAGATAAATTCCAAACGAGAGTGAAGATAGCAAATGCGACGGCCTTTTTATGAGAACATGACTCCCAAGCATCTCCAAATCGTCGAATCCAAAATGTACCTTCATTTCATTTTATATGTAAAAAATGAAATTCGATTATATATATATATAATATATATTATATATATATATATATATATTATATCTGAGATACTTACAGTATGCGGTTAATTGGGTAGAATAAGAGGAGCAGATTTTGGGCACAATAAAAACTGCAAAAAAGCCTGTAAACAGTAAATTACACGGTGTTAGTGGAAAAGATAAGGGAATGAATGTTCACATTGGGAACCACAACACTGAAAAACTATATATATATATATATATATATATATAAAGAAAAAAAAGTAAATCATCACGTGACTTCCACTTGTTAAAAGTGAAATCAGTTATGGAGCTCAATGTATATGTTTTCAAGAATCACATATGTATATGTATATGTATAGATATATATATATATATGTATATGTATGTATATCATCACGAGACTTCCACGTGTTAAAAGTGAAATCAGTTATGAAGCTCAATGTATATGCTTTCAAGAATCACATATGTATATGTATATGTATATGTATATGTATATGGATGGGTATGAAGAAACTTACTCAATTTTGCCATTTTCCAGATAGTAATGGAGCTTCCACACCTTGCCAAAACAAAGAGTAGCACTGCCAACTGTCCAGAGGCAGATTTTGTCAGCTTATACCACCCTTACTATTAAGGTATATATATATATATTATATATATATATATATATATATGTATGTATGTATGTATGTATATATACCTTCATTGTAGTTGCAGGATCTCCCGAGAAAAGGGCTTTTAGTTTCAAGAGGAATTCATTTACATAAGGTAGAAATAATTTGATCAACCAAATTGCTTCTTCTTCCCCAACTACATAACCACTCATGTTTGAATCTTCTGAATCAATGGATAACCTAAAAGTAATTTCTTTTGTATTCAATTTCTAGGTTGAGATAAACACTAATGGATAATAATATGGAAATGATACTCCCTTTTTTTTTTTTTTTTTTTACCTGGAAATGAATGATCGGAAGAGGAAGATTGCTGCTAGATATGCAAGTCCCATATAGGAAAGCACAGATATCAAGCTGAAAATTTTGAATTATTCAAGAAAAAAAGAAAGAAAGAACATCAATCAATTTTCAAGAATTCCCTTCTCTTTTCTTTCCCTTTTCTAAATTGGAAATCTACTAATTAGAATTACCTGATATTGAGATCTTTAGTGTAGGAAGATGATATTATGAAAAATGTCCCAATACCAAATACAAATGCTGATTTTGATGCATCTTTCCACATTACCAAGTCAACTGAAAGGAAATAAAATTCAAGAAATGCAAAAACATGAATATATATCTATATATGTGTGCTGCATTGGGTGTATTTGAACACAATCTTGAAAGCCCAGATAGGAAATCTTACCAAAGCTCTGTAATTTGCTATGAGTTCTTGGAATTCTCTGAAATCCATTTGAAACTGGAACTGGAGAGGAAAAAAGAACAGAACAAGAAAATAACTCAATGAAGGATGAATCCCAAATTTCTGACAATCAACAAATTTGCTTGCTTACTTGATTTGGTTTTTGTTGGAGTTGGAGCAGATTGTTGTTTCTTCTTCACAACAATTGATGGAGGAGTTTCATGGCTGTGAACAAATTTCTCTGGATTCTTCTGTTCATCTATCACAAATAAACTCTTTTCTTGAATCTCAATCTCAAGTTTATCATCACTAGCTTCTGCAAATTCATCATCCAAATCATCTTCATCTTGATGATGATGATGATTCTGAAGAAGAAGAACCACATTGCTTGCAATCACTTTTTCTTTTTCTTCTTCAGAAATTTTATCAAACACCTTACAGTTATCATTTGAATCTTCCAGATTCTTCGTGGACTCTGCTGAATTATCACCAGATTTAACATTCTTCTCAATTACAGCATTACCAGAAGATCTGGATTTGATTATCTGATTCGGGTGGGTTTTTTTCTCAATCCCATCAACAGCAGAAACACTCAACTCCTTCTCCTTAATTAATTCAGATCTAGTTTTCTTCAAAACAGGGCTTCTCTTATTAACATTCCCATCGCCGCTCAATTCCTTGCATTGCTCGTCCAGATTCTTCGTCATTTCAGATCTTTGTCTCGCAATCTGAAATGGGCTTCCCTCAAAACTCTCAGATTTCCATGTCTTCCTTTTCCCACTGGTACTAGAAACAGGAAAAGAACTCTGTTTTGCTCTAGAATTCACTTTCTTATCCATTTCTTGTACAACAATTGGAACAATAGCACCGATCAAATCATTGCTTGTAGGGGCAGATAATAATTCCTTTTCATTTCCCACCGAATTATTATCATCATTACAGTTCTTCTTATTCTTATTCTTATTATTACTAATACAACATTCTTCTGTCTCGCCATTAAACACTTTAAACTCGTCAAGCTTCATTCTACTTTCCCAGACAGAACCCGCCACCACTCCAATTCTGGGACCTGTGCTTTTTCTTCTTCTCCCCACATCCATATTATTGCTTTACTTTTCTTCCACTCTTTTAGTTTTTGCCCTTCTTGGTAGAGAGAGAAACAGAGCAGTTAGTCAGTACACTTTTTTGGGTTGGGTGAATGGAGGGACCCCTTTTGATATTCAGCTATGAATTTGAAAGCTTTGATTTCAAGAAAAGATCTTGGAAGCTGTATGATGAAAATCATGAACTTAAAAAAAGAATTTTCACAAACATTGGGATTCCTTCAGTGACAGAGATTCAAGAAAGAAGAAGAAAAATGTTTGGGTAAGAGAGAGACGGTAAAGATTTGTTGAAACATCATAATTCTTCTCTCTCTATCTCTGTTTTTGAGTTGCTTAGGTAACTTCGCTTCTCCTTTTTCACCTTTCCTCTTTTGTTCTTTTTGCAGAGTTTTTAGTGATTAAATACGATGATTTTAGCAGTATTTATTTTAAGGAAAAAAGGTTTTTTCTTACCGTTAAATTTTTAATATAATTTGGTGTTACATATGATAAAACAGAGGAAGAAAGCGACGTTTCCACCGACGCCGCAATTAATTTTTTTGGACAATTTTAGCTAAATGAAAAAGAAAAAAACACTTTCTTTTACATAATATATATATATATATATATGTTATGGATTGAATTTAGTTGAAGATCTACGACATGGACGTGATATGACCTAACAACAGTGCTAACCCTTTTCTCTCTCTCTCTCTCTCTCTCTATATATATAATATATATATAGATATATACATACATACATATATGTATGTATAGTAAAAGAAAAAAGGAAATGCTGCAAAATTGGATTGATTCACTTTTCTTCTTTATCTCCCTCCATTAGATAGTCCCACCGACATGCAATATTTACAACTTTTGCTGCACTCACTGTTCTTGTTTCCATGCAGAATCAAACATCATCATAAACATATATATATATATATATATATGTGTGTGTGTGTGTGTGTGTATTATATACATTTTCCCAGATTACAATAACAGTAATATCGTTCAAGGCACGCCGGCAAGAAAAATAAATCTCCACTCTCTTCATTACACAAAATCTCATTCCTGTATAGTTTTATAGTATATACAAAGACTTGGTTTAGATTTGAACAAATGAACAAACGTGGATATTTTTATTTATTTGTTGCATTATTCTCAAAGACGTGCATTTTAAACAATGTTAAAAAAGCATAGGAAAAACACAAAAAAGAATTCAATGAATCATCATCCCCTAGGAGAAGAAAAGCAATTGTTTTCAACAAAATCTACCTTTGATTTGCTTTCCCTTTTTTATTTCCTCGTGGAAATATAATATATATATATATATATATATATATATATATACAAGTCAGCTTGCACTAAGTAGTCTGATAACATCCCAGATTTCTGCACACAAAACATTGGGATTAGAGAGACTGCCATTGAAAAGAGATGAGCAAAGAAAGGGACTTTGAAGACTTTTTTTACCTTTCTGTTTAAAGGTCTACTCTCACTGAAGTTGTGGTGATCTGATAATATCCCATGAGCCTGCAGTTGTTACCGGCAGCAGCAATTGGAATTGTTGCCAATGAAGAAGCCGAAGATTTTTCTGTCTTTGAAGAAACTCATGAATGCACTGGGGCATCAAATGCTCATTATTCTATCTAAAATGTCAATTTTTGATTTCTCTGTCTTCTCTTCTAGAGTATTCATCTTCTGATTATCTGCTATCTCTTTTAAAGCTTGTGTGTTTGTAGTCTTTAAGTTTTCCATTGAAGCATTCATGTTCATTTTCTTAGCTTTCTCTGCTGAAGCTTCCTTCTCTGCTTTCTTTCTCTCAAACTCAAGCTGTTTGCAGTTTTCATCGTGGGCTTTCTTGAACATTTTCACAAAGTTGAGAAGAGTTGTAGTGACTAGACCAAAGTTCAACAAAAGGAAAAAAAAAATTAAGATCGAAGAACTTAACCATTCAATGAAGAAAATAATAGCAGATATCTTTTCTTTCTTTCTTTTCTTTTCAAAGGAAAGATGGATCATATACTGGAGCAGTGATAATCTATTATAGATCAAAAATCAAAATTAAAATGCAGTAATCTTGATCACCTTGTTCAAATGTGCAACGAGATGGATCTTCTCCAAAGTAGAGAATTAATGTGTCCACATTTCTGCCCTGTAAACAGAGATCACAAGAAGTTTCATGTATTGGAATCTTGATATGGCCTTGTAGATAGTATGACAGAAATACAGTAATTCTTGAGGCATACCACTCCAGAATACAGTGAAGCCAATGATCTGACTTCACCTTCAGCAAAAGATAGAAACTCTTTCAAAGCCTGATAAGCGCAAGGAATGTCAGACTGACAATAGGTAAAGATATTTTGAGTACATTTTAAGCAGAGAAAAGTCAGCCAAAAATGAATGAACAAATATAAAAAGACAAGAAAATTCAGAATCCTGTAAAGAGTCATGTGAAAATGTTACAGAAGCTATCTTAGAATATGTCAGACCAGCATAGAAGATTCTGAAGGAGCTAGGGAATCTTTGTAAAGATCTGGTGTTAGCAAGATTCTCAAGTAAAGCACATATCTAGCAACAATGTTTGTACAGAAAACAGGCAGAAACAATTGCAGAAATGTGGATTCAATGTATAGATGATCCTGGTTTCTGATTGTAAAGTAATCTGCATTATACCTTACAGAAGTTTTCGGATATAGGCCCATCATTTTCGCACATGGATAATTCTTGTGCAATTTTCTCAAGTCCTTTACTAATAGCTTGCATTTCCTCTGCCAAAAATTTTAGTTGAATCTGCAGAACCCGATATCAATTCCAGTAATCTCATTTGGCTAAACATAACTACTCCAAAATCAGAGAACACTACCTTTGAAGATTTTTCTAAACTGGAAAGGTCATTTGAGAAGTCAAGAACCTCTGGCAATTTATCCTCAAGTACCTGGTTAGGATCCAAAAGAAAAAGTAGAAGTTACAATCAAGTAATGAAATTAGATCAGCAAACAGAATACATGGAGGCATCATTTTCCTTCCTTCTTACGGTGGGTTGTGAAGAATTATTAACTTTCCAGTTCAAATTTTAGAAAGTAATGAAACCCTCCACTTTTCTTCACTCTTGTTTTCTATATGAAAAGGCAGAAAATATTGAGTGATGGGAAAATATTGGCTACTCCATCTTAAGCCATTTGGTTTAGACTTGGAACCCCCAGTAAGCCCACATTGACTGGCAACTAAGCATTTCACCCACATTTACAGTTATAATTCTCTGGTGTAGACTGTATGCTGGCATAAAAGTGACATTGGGGTTGCAACATTAGCTAGCTAGTGGGCACAAGCATTTGGTCAATAATGTTTAAATAGCACTATTAGCCAGGGACCAGTGGTTAATAAAATTGTATTTTATGAGTTCGCTCTCTCATTTTACTACAGTTTTCCTTTATCAGACTTGCTGAGAACTCCTAGAATCTAACAAATCAAATTCACTAATCAGTCAGTACCTTGCAAAGATAGTGCATGAGAGTCATCTTGTTGTTCCTGGCACGTGTATCAGTAAGTTTTAGGAGACTGTCCAATCTGAACCCCACAGCAGAACCTACAACAAAAGCATCAAAGCTGGTCACAGGACTAGAAACAATGTTAGGAAAAAAAGCTATTTTTTTTGTACAATTGAATACTTTTGAGTCTAATCCTATGAATGGAGAAGGATTATCATAGATAACACCCAACTGGATGTCTGCTAGGGTAAAAATTCAGCATGAGGAAAACCGATCAAACTATGGACAGTATGTGCATGGCAACTACAACTCACCCCTTGCAGTTCCCTGGTTCAAGGCATTTCCCAATGAAAGGACTGTTTGCATTATTCTCTTCAATTTTGCTGAACTCCTTATCTGATAAGCACATGATAAGATGAAGGAATATGACACTAATTCCATTGGACTTAACAAGAAGAAAATATAATCCAGCAGACAAAAGTTTTTACCTGATCAGCTGCTGAATTGACAACATTCAGATTATTCCTTAGCTCAAAAACCTGGGAGAAGAAAAACATGGAGCAGATGAGAAATCAAGACAACAGGACAGAATACAGAATACAAAATACAGGAAATTGGAGCAAAATGCATCATTTCTTAACCTGGGTGTGAAACTGAATCTTAAATGAGAACACTCTGAGTTTGGGTTCTATTCGTGGTACTTGCATCATTTCCAAGAAGAACTAAAAAGAGTCATAAACAATGCAAGGATATAAGTTGGTTAAGTTATTTATAAACTAGTTGAACTACTTCCCATGGAAAAGAAAATTACATAATCAAATAGCAAAGCAAAACCAATAAACCTGTTCACACCTCCCCAGCTTATCTGTTTCTCCTTTGTACCCCTGAAAAGTAAAACATAAAGGTTAACGTAAACAAGACAATATCATTGTTGTTTTCATCAATGTAGAGTGAATCTAAGCATTTCTACCTTCAGCAGTTCCATCTCCTCTTTTGTTGGACAGAACTTTATGAGGTTTTCAACCTGATCAACATCCATTGCTGAATCTTCCAATGCAAGCACTGAACTCTATCAAAGTAAGACATATTAATCTTGCAGAGCTTTCAGAAATAAACTATATATAGAAAATGGATGAGATGTAGCAGAATGAGCCGTACTCTATGAGTGCTTATGTGAGTGAATGCACTCTTGTGCATATAGACACACCCACTGTTGGGAGGAGGAACAAACAAGTTACACATGAGGAAAATGTGGGCAAAAACCACATAAAACCTAGCTTAAAAAAGTTGCACAATGAACAAACTTGAAGAAGAGATAAAATGTAAGATCAAAACAGGAAGTCAAAATGTTTCTTATGTCAGAGGTAAGTTGCTAAAGAATGTTCAGAAAAAAGGCTTTAATAGGGAACAAGTCACAATCATTGTCATGTGAGCTGAAGCTTGACTAAAAGTTCATAGTCCCCCACTCTCTCTCTCCATATACACGTTATAGAATGAACTTAAATTTCAAAAACATGTAGTAGTTCAAAGTGGATATAAGACATGTGAATTTAACTCAACAGTAATAATATGGAAAAGAAGAAGAGGAAATGTATGAAAATAAAACAATAGAAGTGAACATATTATATAGGAAGCACATACGACATGATCACGTGAGCGTGAGCTCGAGCTAGTTAAAAAGGCCTCTTTCTCTCTAGATATATACACACATGTAATAGAATTGAACTTAAATTTCAATAACAAGTAGCAGTTTACACAGAAGGATAACACATACAAATTCAAATTGACAATGATAATATGGAGGGATGGAAGAAGAAATGTATGGATATAATTTGACACACTAGATTGAAGTGAATATTTTATTTAGAGAGCAAAAGAAAACATCCCAAGAAAGCAGCATGCCTGATTCTTACAGTGAAGAAAATGAAATTAGGTTAAGGAATGTTTTAAAATTGTCCTCGTCTCTTATATCTCTAGAACCTCTGGATCCATTACAATGCACTTCTAACTCTTCTACAGAAAGCAATGCACATAGAAGAAAATGGATGATTAGCTTACCAATAAATCTGACAATGGTATCTTCACCTTTGAAAGCATAATTTCACAATTATACGCACGCCTGTGTTCAATCTGTTAAGTTGAAGTGGCAAATAAGAACATCAATATGATCAATACTTATGAAAATACTACATAAGTACTCATTTACTTTTTAGTGTTAAAGCAGTCTCAACTAAGAAATACAAGGGGCAGAAACAGACCTGATAAAATTTTAGTGAGAACCAAAATTGGACATTTTATCAAATTATGTTATATTAATAAACCTGATAATATATGGATTTATGACTACAATCAGATATTGAGAGCATACCAACCCCCCCACCCCCTTTTTTTATAAAAAGAAAAACCTTGGGAAATTCATATTTAAGGTTCCTATTCATGATAGACAAGAAAGAATGTAATTACCAGTTGCACTTTCTCAAGTTTTTGACCCAACGAGGCACGTGAACTTCCTGTCCTGCCCCCTTGATCTGAACTTGGAATTGCAGCTGAAAATAGAGATTCAAGTTCTGATATATCTATCTCAGGTGCCCTAGAACAAGAAAAGAATAAGACAATGAGCTCAAAAATGTCAAGCATTAAGCTGGATCTGCAAAAGGAAGTTTAACTAATGCACAAACACATACTTGGAAGCTTCGCCAGATTTCTGAGTCTCTGCCCACAAGCTTCCTTGTACAGCTCTTGTCAATTTCAGCCAATGCAATGGCTTCAGTTTTTTTGATTGATTACTCTTTGAAACAAAAGTACGTGACAAGCTTCTTCCTTTTCCTCCCGGTGGAGGAGCAGAAGGCGGTGGAGGTGAAGATACAGATAAATGAGTTCGCTGAGCACCAACCGCAGAATTCACCTTACCGGGGAGTGGAGGTGAAGGAGCTGAAGGAATGACAGGCTTGGCTCCAGCAGACACAATATGAGGAGGAGGTGGGGGAACTCTTACTGAATTTATAGGCCCCGCAGAAGGTCCAGAAGGAAGAGGAGGTGGTGGTGGCGGTCTGCCTTTGGAGGCTGGAGTCTCCTTCGAGGAGGAAGTGGAGGAGGTGGTGGTGGAGCTGGAGCTGGAACACCTGCAGAAGCTGAAAACTCCTTAGGAGGAGGAGGTGGTGGTGGTGGTGGAAGTGGTCCACCTTTAGAAGCTGGAATCTCCTTGGAAGGAGGAAATGGAGGTGGAGGTGGAGGTGGAGCTGGGGTCATGGGCAATCCACCTCTGGAAGCTGGAATCTCCTTAGGAGGAGGAAGTGGAGGTGGGATAGTTTCAGAAGATGAAATCTCCTCTGAAGAGGGAAGAGTAAGTGATTCAGGTATATCACCTATCTTAGCTGTATGTTCCTTCATAGGCAATACCGTTGAAGGTGACTTATGATCTAAGACATCCTTTGGAGGCAAAGTTGGATTTGTGATAATTGGTGGCAAATGTAGTTCAGGTGGCAAGGATGGTGTCATTTTATAATCAGTGCCATCAGTTAAATTGGCAGCCAGAGGAGAACCAATTCTTTTAGCATGGTCTTTCTTCTCAGAAGTAGTCAACATAAAAGGGGTTGGCGAAGGAGGAGACTGCTTATACTGGCTACTTCTGATGATGGAGATGCTGATATTGGAGTAGAATAGTCAGGTTGTCCAAAACTAATTAATGGATCATTTGGAGAACCAGAAGGAACTTTTGGAAAATCAAGAGATGGAATAGGAGATGAAGGTTCTCCTGCATCAAAATTTTCAGTCTGTATAGGACAAGAAGGTTCAATTGCAGGGAAAGGTGATGGAATCTGTTTATGCACATTTTCATCAAAATAAGACTTTGGAGAGGATGATGACTTTGGAGAGGACCGCGAGAGGATGTTGACTTTGGAGAGGACCCTGGAGAAAACCCAGACTTCTCCTTTAATGTTGAGAATGCAGAGGATTTATCTTCTCTTCCAAATAAAGCATATTTGTCTTTCTCCAGAAGCTTCTTGGCTATTGTTTCCTTCACTGTAGGGCTAGTTTCCATGCTTCCGTGACCATCACTAATCAACTTTTCGTGGACATCTGATGCAAATGCTTGGTGGATGGCATTAAATGCATCAGCATTTGTCTCTAGCCAATCCACATGGCTAAAAATCTCGTGAACTTTAGCAAATGCCTCCATTGGAAGGCCATCTTCTCTCTCAAACAAGACAAATCCAAAGGAACTACAGAAGTACTAGCATCCATCTCTGAGAATAGAACCTTCATTTGAAAGGCAAGGCACAGATTAGAACAATACTTCCTGATAGATGAACATTTAGAAACATTATCTAAATAAGAAGTGTAGAAACAGACCTCTGCCCTGAAGTTCTTTGGAAATTGATCCTTAGCACCCCATAATATGTCAATCTCATCATGATTGAGCATTAAAATATTTGACCTGATAAATGCTGTGTTGAACATGGCTCTGAATATCATTTGTTCGCGTTCCATGTCATCATACAAGTTAATACACTCCAAGACGACATCACCTTGAATGTGGCAGTTGATGTCTATCTTGACTAACTCACATTCTACCTGCAAAAATCCAATGAGCTTCACATATACTCTTCACAGTTTCCACAAATATGACTACACATAAATTACACAGTGGAACTTAGAACAAGACAAAAAAAAGCATCAACCTTGGACAGGGTAATTTTCCAAAGGATCCTAGGACCTAGATCTCCACATTCTCAGAACCACCTGAAAGTTATTCAGCATTCGCTCATGATTGTGAGCCTTTTGAGACACATCCCTTTTTATCAAAAGTTCCTACCCTGGCTCAAAGAATCCTTGGGCAGTTATTATTCCTTTTTGTATTGTCTTGGTTTAATTATCAACCTGCTTCCATAAGTAAAGCCAAGAAAAGGCCCTCCATTTTCAATATAGTAAGATCAGAAATAACACAATGTAAGAGGAAAGGAAGATAGAGCTAAACCTCTAACCCTGTCCACATTAGGTTCCATACCCAAGAGGAAAAGAAGATCAAAATTTAAGCTAAGAAAATATACATTCAATATTTTTCTTAACAGACACGGGCGTTGTTATCTATTAACTTTGACAATTTAACTCAATTTAAAAGGTATCAGAGTCGGAGATCTTAAAGTTCAAATCAGAGCTATTACCCCCATTTGTTAATTATTATACACATGTTGAGCCTTGTTAAAAGAATTTGTAATCAGCTCATGCGGGGTGTGTTAAGAGGATAAATTTAACCCTCCCTATTAGCTCACGTAACAATTTAACCCGATGAACATGAGCAATGGATAAAGCAGGAACATTCTTAGAGGTTCCCATCAAAATTTCAGAAATCATATATTAAGCTACTCAAGATCATTAAATGAGAACCACTAATATGGTTATTGGTAATAAAAAAAAAGAAAATGAAAAAACCTTAAATAATAAATACTTCTCTGTAAAAACAACACAGCTACTCAGGTAGCTCCTGAAAGAACAAGAAGAAGCAACTCTATCTAAGCTTATTGATGAAAGAAATGTAAGATTTGAACCAAAAGAAAACAATGTTGAAGGCCGATAAGTGTTTCAGATATTAAGAGTTCAGTGAAACCATAGAAGAATCTAATACAGGTAGATCCTTTTAGTTAGTGAGAATAGTCCCAAAAGAACCAGGAGTAAGAATAATTTCATCAACAAACCAGTAACCAATACATTCTTTTTTCATAAAATAACCAACTTGTAATACAACTCGCAAGCTCCAGCAATTTGACTGACACTACAGTATTGCTAACTGTCAGCTGACACAAATATACGAATGCATCAATTAATAGGTAGGAGTTATTCACTTCAGATCTGATGCCAGAAAGGAAGATATCTGCCTAGATGAAGTCAAGAAAATACCACTTCCTTATCACGAATCCATGTACACATCAAAAATCATAAATTAGGTCATGTACTTCAGATTATACCTGTTTGTAATGGCGAGCAGCTTTACTCTTCTTAGGAGTTGAAAAAAGAACCTTTGGGGTACGATCACCCTCACGAGATGGATCCTGCCCATAAATTCGAAAGATTGGTCGGCAACCACCTTCTCCATCAAAGTTGGGTATCATTCTAATAATGATACAATCCAAGGAAAGTTCCCTATCAAGAGGAGGCCACTCTGGCATAAGATTTCTTCTTGATATATACTGCAGGTACCTTAATTGGGAAGGAAGTGGATTCAATGGTGACAGGAAATGTAAAAGTTCACGTGGAGCCTGTTTGTAAACCATGTCAAGTGTCTTCTGCTCCCCACTGTAATGTCTCCTATATAGCAATAATGCAGCTAACATGAAAGCTAAGACTGCCAACCACCACGCTCACAGTGCATTAGTAGCACATTTTGCTGCCCAAGTGAAAGCCAACTTTCACTAGATCTTAGAAAATGATGGATCACCTCCATTGGGAGCAATGGGCAACCCTCATAATGGCGAGGATAATCCATGATAGTCATATCATACTCGGACAAAGCATTTGAAACCTGGCTTGTTGATTCCCCTTGTCTAAAATTGAAAACCAACATTGAAGCATCGGGATATTGTTCGCGGAGTTGATTAATTATACCTCCAATATACACTTTGTAGTTTGCATCTTCCCAAGCATCAGTGCTGAAACAATAATCAAATACTACAGAGAGAAGGCATTCAAAGTTAGTCCTTAAATATCTAATAGGCCATATTGATAGATGAATACTTATTCAAAAACCAGAATATCTAATCAAACATTACTTAAATACTTTTGCTAAAATACTCCAAACCATCTTTTCAAATTCTTCAAAAACACTAACAAAGATAACTTTTTTTTTTCTTTTCCCTTTGAGCTGCTCTTTTCTGAACATTAAACATCATAAACCACAGAAATGAACATGTTAAAAAACTTTAGAATCAAACTAAAATTCACGTCCAATTAGAGTCACAATTCCTAATTACTCTGCCATTCTTACAGTCAAAAACCAAAATTCACAATACTGAAACCATTTTTTTTTTTAAAAAAAAAAGCTCAAATTCACATACTACACTAGAAAATTAGTTCCAATTCATTCCATACAAAATTATTATCGAAAAATACATACAGTCAGCTCTGATAACAAAAGAAAACAAAAATAGTAGCAAAAACCGTACCGTAAACTCGCTCGCAGATCTCAAGTAGTCCTTCAGGCGGCTTCCGATAGAACAGTTTCCTCAATAGTGCCATTTCAAAATTCTTCTAATAATATAAATAAAAACAGAACCTATCTCAAATTACCAACCACCTCAGATATACACACATTTCACGTGTATGTACATCAAAACACTTTCAAATTTTCAAGCAAAAAAAAAATTTCCCTTTTTCTCTCCGGCAAGCAACAAAAAAAGACGGCCGACGACGTACAAAGAAAAAACAAACAGACGGCGGTTTAGCCTTCGGAGTAATTCGATGCTGATATTCCGATCTTCCGTGGGAAAAAAGAAACAGAGTGTGGAAAGGGGAAAAGAGAGAAAAGAATTAAAGGGGAGCTGACGGAGGAAAATGATGATCACAACAAAGTACACCAACCGGCTGGGAAAGTGTGACACGTCAGCACATAAAACGGCGACGTGTACATCAGTAACACGCAGGCACGATTAATAACAGGACAATATTAGCGAGCGAGAGTGAAGTGTCGCAAACTTAATTTTTAGTCGGGCAGTTAAAAAGATTAATAAAACTTTGTTCTTCAAAGAAAAACAAAGATTAAAACTTTTTTTTTTCTTTAAAGATTAAAACTTTAAATTTATTTTCTTTAAAAAAAATTTGAATTAATATATAAGTAAGTAAGAGGTTGAAAATGGACCAAAATCTTGTGGTAGGCTGGTGGCGGTCCGAGTTAGTCACATCCCAAATACCAAAACCAAAACCGATACAGAATTCTCATTGGATGAACTTGTAGCTACAGATTACTTCCCTATAATCAAGAACTTATATATATATATATATATATATAGGTTCATGAGGGCAACCGTCTGAGGACCCT
The DNA here is from genome assembly GCA_027405835.1 of Asclepias syriaca. Taxonomy (NCBI): domain Eukaryota; kingdom Viridiplantae; phylum Streptophyta; class Magnoliopsida; order Gentianales; family Apocynaceae; genus Asclepias; species Asclepias syriaca. The sequence goes on along the minus strand of CM049927.1, from coordinate 609,123 downwards.
TACTTTGGATTTTGTAACTGCAATTGCCTTAACCCTCCCTCTCTAAGCCCTTTATCCATAGTCCATACAGTAGGAATTACATTCTGTTTATATAAAAGAATTGAAGGAATAGGATAAGGGAGAGGGAAGTGGGTTTCTTGGTGTTGGTTCTTGCTCTGCAGCTTCAACTGGTCTTATGGCAAGCAGGCTTGCAGGCTCCAACTTCATTCTCTCGGTAAAAGAATCCTTTTTCTTTTTTCCTTTTAAAGAAAAGCAATCTTTTTATTCTTTTGGGTTTATGGTTATGTGTGTTTGAATTTTCCTTTTTCTTGATTTCCTGATATTCAGGGGTACCAGCAGAGTCCAATAAAGAACCATAGATTTTCCCCTCTTACTTCTTCTATAGGTAAAGCTATATCATTTTCATACTCTTGGACTTTATTTCCAAATTGATTAAAAGTTGGGAATTCAGAGAAGGATGAATGTAGATTCTGAGAAAGGGTAATCCTCAGACCTTTGTTTGCAAAGAAGCAAACTTTGGTAGCTTTCTTGAAATGTTATCTTGTCTTTAACACCATTCATCGTTGAGTTTGATTATTGGTTGGAACTTGGAACTGGGATCACTCAGTAGAGTCATTTTTTAATCTGAATTTTTTTGGAGTTTGTAATGCAAGAACGAATTAGAGCCCAGGAAATGAGTCTCCAACTATTCTTGGATATAGATAATGGTATAGAAATGTCAGAAATCTTGTCTCTGGTGCTGAACTGGGATAAAGATGCTGTGCCTAGTTACCGTTTCTTTTTCTGATAGTGAAGATTAATTTGTATGATCTGTCTAATTATTTCTTAAAAACAAGAAATCTTGTCACTTGATCATCACAGAAATAACAGTAAGAAAGCACAGTAATTTAATATTCTCAGTTCTTGTGCATATTCTAATATTTCCACCCCATCATATTCATTAGGCATTACTATACTTCCTCTTAAAACTTTATTTAATAAACAAACTGGACTTATTATGATGAACAGGCCCACATTATATAAAATTGGAGAATCTATCCCATAGAAGAACAAAGCAGGCAAGGTATTCAATTTCTTTGAGAAATTCCAGGATTGTAAAAGCTGTTGCAGTTCCAGTTGCACCACCTCCGGCAGATAGCAAAGAGCATAGAGATCGATTATGTGAAAGCTATGGTTTTAGGAAAATAGGAGAACCCCTTCCAGATAATATCACTCTGAAAGATGTTATTGAAACTCTTCCAAAAAAGGTAAGCTCTGAAGTTTTGTAAGGAAAATTTTCACCAAGTCTCCAGTATCGCAATTAAGGTGGATTCTTGAATTTTTCTTAATATTTTTCCTTCAAGATAACTAAAGCAGATTATTATTGGTTCAATTCTTCTTGTTGTTTTATACAAGCATACATACATATCGCCATACTTGTACATGTGCATATAATTTGTTTGGTGGTTCTGAAAATTTTAAGTATTCATTATACTTTCGCACTGACACACTAAATATTTCTTTTAAAGGTATTTGAGATTGATGATACGAAAGCTTGGAAGTCAGTTTTGGTATCGGTGACTTCCTATACATTGGGACTTTTCATGATTGCTAAAGCGCCATGGTATTTACTTCCTCTGGCCTGGGCTTGGACAGGAACAGCAGTAACTGGGGTTAGTTCTGTAACTTCTGCTCTACTTATTTTTTCTAACACCTTTAGTAGTCATTATTTCAGTATCTTTTCCGCGAATAGGAGACGGGGGAAAAAGGAAAGGAGGGAAGGACAAGATTTGTACAAATTTCCTTTTCTTCCACTTTTTCCCCAATAAAATTGATTAAAAATATTTCTCTTTGAGTCTTTTCCTTTTGTCCTGGTTGCTTGTTCCACCAGTGAGTCTTTCTCAAAAAAAATTTATTTTTATATATTTATTAGGATCTTTCTTGTGATTATAATTTGAATTTCTTTTTCTCTCTTGTGAAGTTCTTTGTTATAGGACATGATTGTGCTCATAAATCATTCTCAAAGAACAAATTAGTGGAAGACATTGTTGGAACTCTGGCCTTCTTGCCGCTTATATACCCATATGAGCCATGGCGTTTTAAGCATGATCGGCATCATGCAAAGACAAACATGTATGTACAAGATCTTTAAATTGTTTATTTTTCCTTCCAATAAACTGGATTCTTCTCTCAAGAGTCGTCTCATGAGCATAGGTTAAATAAATAATGTGAATCTATGCCACCACCTCATGCCACTTCTTTTTCTAGTTCACTTATCCATAAACCATTCATGAATGCAGTTTTAGTTCCTAGTTATTTATTTATTTATTTACTTCGGTTATGGGGTGGGGGTGCAGGAGGGATGGTTGCATTGAATGAGTTGATATTTTGAGGTATTTCTCCTTGTTGCCTTTTTCTCTCGAGGATCCATTCTCACCTAATGGTATATAATAGGTTACACGAAGATACAGCTTGGCAACCTATTTGGCCAGAGGAGTTTGACTCATCTTCAACTTTGCGAAAAGCAATCATATATGGATATGGGCCATTCAGGCCTTGGATGTCAATAGCTCACTGGTAAGGTTTGATGAACGTAATTTAGTCATTTCTGACTACATCTTTCTTGTGCTATGGTTAATTCTCCCACACTCAATTCTTCTCAGGCTAATCTTGCACTTCGATTTAAAGAAGTTCAGACCAAATGAAGTAAGCAGGGTGAAGATAAGCTTGGCGTGCGTATTTGCATTTATGGCCATTGGATGGCCGCTAATAATCTTCAAGACTGGGATTGCTGGATGGATCAAGTTTTGGTTAATGCCGTTTTTGGGATATCACTTTTGGGTAACATTACTTCCTAACCCCTTTTTGGTGTTAACTTTTATTGCCGTCATTCTGTCCATTTACTGTGTCGTGTATCAGTAATTGTTTAATCTTATTGGGATGTTAATCTAGATGAGTTGAAATTTGTAGATGAGTACTTTCACTATGGTGCATCACACAGCTCCGCATATACCTTTTAAATCTTCAAATGAATGGAATGCTGCTCAAGCACAACTTAACGGCACAGTACATTGTGATTATCCCCATTGGTAAACAATAACTTCTTTTCTGATTATTTGAATTTTCGACACAAGAGATCACAAAGATTTACGAATTTAAATATGTATCCGACTCTGAGCCATACATGAGAGAGAACTCTTATGACATCTGATTCATTCTACGTCATCACTGATTTGCTTGGCAGGATAGAGATTCTATGTCATGATATCAATGTTCATATTCCCCACCATATTTCTCCTAGAATACCAAGCTACAACTTAAGGGCTGCCCATAAGTCTCTTCAAGAAAACTGGAGCAAGGTATGATTTTTATGTCCTCTTTTATAATCCTTGTTGACTGCATTTTCCCTCTTAACCTCTCTCTCTATATATATATGAATGTGAAAGTAGTTTCTTTGTGTTCGTTTCCGCTTGTTCTTATACTTGTATCTTCCATTAACAGTATCTAAACGAAGCTACGTGGAACTGGCGATTAATGAAGACCATATTGACGACATGTCATGTATACAGTCAGGAGAAGAACTATGTCGCTTTTGATGAGCTTGCTCCTGAAGACTCCCAGCCAATTGCTTTCCTGAAAAAAGTAATGCCTGATTATGCTTGATTGGTTATATTTTTGTTGTTTTACTCAGCTTTTTTAGAAGGACAGCACTTGCCATTAGGATTCACAAACAAATTTTTTGACCAATTCAAGAAATTTTGTTGAAAAAGAAGCTTCCTTTATCTTTTGTGGGAATAGAATTGTTTAATAAGTTATATACAAGCTTTAATTGCCATGGAAAAACTGAAACTTTGCCGGCAATGGTCAACTGACATGTGCCATTAAGAAATAGGGATTTACAACCCTTTTCTTAGGGGTTTGAACTTAAATTAATGGCATGCTTAATTATTGCAATTAGCATTATAAAATTTGCAGAGTATTCTAGGGTTTCTCCAGTTTTTTAGAAGAAGAAAGACAAATCTTGGTGCATTTGGTTGGTTTTTTACAACCTAAAAGGGAACTTAGTGGTTGAACTGCTTGTAAAAGAAATACTTTTGTGGTCTCTGTGTTCAAAGATTACATTTTTCTCATCCAAAATAAGTGTATATACAAAAGAAAACTCTGTACAAGTCATTTTCTGCTATCAAGAACTCTTCTTTTGTGGTTATAAAGAAAGAAAACAGGAAAAAACACAGAACACAAAACTGGGCAAGATCAAAGATCAAAGAAAATTTAGTTTCTTTAGACAAGATTTCGAGATCAAAGATTACATTTTTCTCATCCAAAACAAGTGTATATACAAGAAGAAAACTCTGTGCAAGTCATTTTCTGCTATCAAGAACTCTTCTTTTGTGGTTATAAAGAAAGAAAACAGGAAAAAACACAGAATACAAAACTGGGCAAGATCAGAGATCAAAGAAAATTTAGTTTCTTTAAACAAGATTTGGAGTTCAAAGATTACATTTTTCTCATTCAAAATAAGTGTATATAGAAAAGAAAACTCTGTACAAGTTATTTTCTGCTATCAAGAACTCTTCTTTTGCGGTTATAAAGAAAGAAAACAGGAAAAAACACATAACACAAAACTGGGCAAGATCAAAGATTAAAGAAAATTTAGTTTCTTTAAACAAGATTTCGAGTTCAAACTTATATCTTTCTCATCCAAAATAAGTGTATATACAAGAAGAAAACTCTGTGCAAGTCATTTTCTGCTATCAAGAACTCTTCTTTTGTGGTTATAAAGAAAGAAAACAGGAAAAAACACAGAACACAAAACTGGGCAAGATCAAAGATCAAAGAAAATTTAGTTTCTTTAGACAAAATTTCGAGATCAAAGATTACATTTTTCTCATTCAAAACAAGTGTATATACAAGAAGAAAACTCTGTACAAGTCACTTTCTGCTATCAAGAACTCTTCTTTTGTGGTTATAAAGAAAGAAAACAGGAAAAAACACAGAACACAAAACTGGGCAAGATCAAAGATCAAAGAAAATTTAGTTTCTTTAAACAAGATTTCGAGTTCAAAGATTACATTTTTCTCATCCAAAATAAGTGTATATGCAAGAAGAAAACTATGTACAAGTCATTTTCTGCTATCAAAACTGTTCTTTTGTGTTTATAAAGAAAGAAAACAGAAAAAAAAAAAAAAACACAAAACTGGGCAAGATCAAAGATCAAAGATGAAGATTTTGAATCAGACAATAAGAGAAGGTGAAGTTTCCCAAATATCAAAAACATTTTCTTCACTATGAAGAGCAAAAAGTCTATCCCCACCAATGGAGAAATCACAGATTGAACCACCATAACTTCTTCTAAGTCTGGATGTAAGTACCCAATCCGGACCACAAAACACTGAAATACTATCATTCATGGACGAAAATAACTGTCCTTCATGTAAAGCCAGTTTAGGATAGCATGGTTCATCCGGCATCTTCCCTTTCATAAGCCGACTTCTTGAACTCCATCTTATAGTTCCAGCAGCCCTTCTCAAATCCATGAACCCTAAATCTTCATACTCATTAACAACACAAATGGAACTTGTATCTTCCATGGCTATGGCATCTCTAACCTTCCTTTCGTCAGCTATGGAAACTCCAATATCTGACCATGACCAAACCATGTTCTTTTTGTCTCTGAAATCGAGTAAACTAATGTAACAATTGTCTTTCCTGGGAAACAAAGTTGCAACAAGTAAGCAATTTGTTCCATTTAACCATTGTAATTTGTCTGCATCACCAAGTGACCAACCAGTTGGTTCGTAGAAAAAATCCATCTGTTTTCCAGTTATTTGATCCCATACACCAATTCCATACTCATTACTTCGACCTTTACAACTAGAGAACAATTTATAATCTGAACTAAAACTCATTGCCCCAGCTGTGTAACTCTTGATTTGATTTTCATGGCTGACAAGAAATTTGTACCTTAATTCTCCTGTTGATGCACTGAAAAGACCCATTCCTCCATCGCCACGACCTAATCTTTCACAAGCACTGATTACAATATTGTCTGAATCAATCCAACCAACATCATTTACTCTCTGATAATCAAGATTAATGGGTGGATGTTCTTCGAGCATCCAATCATAAACATGAACCATACTACCATGAGCTACACAGCAACCGCCATCTGGGCCGGCACGAATGGCTGTTCCATCACCAGGTGCACGGCCAGTGACTGACCGGACTAATCGGAGTCTGTTTCCGTCGAATGCACCCCACTTGGCTGACCGGACATGGTCTAGAATGCCATAAAATTGAGCTTCTCTGTATACTAATCTTTCTGGAACATTTGAAGGGATGAAAAGATCCCCTGTTCTGAGAAGGTCAAGCAGGACAGCAAAACAATCAGGGTTTCGATCAATGAAATACTCAGTAGTTGTATGATCGGTTTGCAGGTTCCAATTCTCATCAAACATAGCTCCAAACAGAGAATTTCTGCCCGCATTTCCTAAGGTTGTTGCCGTAGTTTCAAAGATTCTTCCACCAACATTAAGCCTCACTCTATCTTTCTGAATTCCCATCTTCTTTCTTTTTTTTTCCAGCTTCAATCAAGATTGAATCTTTTTTAACACAGAATTCCACAAACTAAAGCAATTGAAACAATAAAGAAAGAGCCTAAAGGCGAAACCGCAAAATTTGAATTCAAACAATAATACTGAACAAAGTGGACCATAAACCCCACAGAATTAATCAATAAGAAAAGAAAAGAAAAGAAGAAAGTGAATAAAGGACAATGATTCTAAAGCAGCCGGGAACGTGTATAAGATCAGAACATCAAAAGCAAAAGGTAAGTAAGAGCCTCCTCAATAGATTCTTGCTGCTTCAAGACCACCATAATCATATAACAAAAGAAAAAGAAAAGAAGAGCTGGGGAACTAAAGATTCATAAAATCCAAAGAAAGAAAGCTGATAAAAAAAATTCGAGAAAACCGAGGACGTGGGTTTCGAAGATTAAAGGATTTGAGAGGTGAGATTTCGATATTGCGGGTTTTGGTGAAGAGGAATTGAAGAAATGGAGCTGTTGATATTTCAAAAATTAAAACTTTTTTTTTTTTTTTTCAAAAAAGAAAAAGACTCAACCTTTGATCTTTTCCCTTTTTTTTCTTTCTTTTGTTTATTTTCTCTCTCTAACATATATATATATATATATGCTTTCGCTTTCTTCGGTTCTTACACGTCTTGGTCTTTACATGTCTGAAAGTGGGGTCCATTTTCTTAAACCATTTAGGTCTTCGTCATATGAACCGTCGATTTCTTTCTGGTGTTTCATCGTGTGGTGTGGGTTTAACTTAGAAGTTGGTCTCCGTCTCCGAAAGTTGTTAGCATTCTTCTGTTGATAAGTCAGCGAACTTCCTCAACTCTTTTATTTTCCCCTTTTTTTTCATAATCATTTTGTATTCAATTAAATTCTTTATATTTAAAATTATATATATATATATATGTATGTATAGTAAGATTATATTTAAATAAATAGTACCAAATCCAAACAATTTTGGCACTCTTAACTAACAAGAAGAGTTGTTATGAACTATGATGGAAGAGTATGAACAAGAAAGTGCATTGAAATTTGCTTCAATTTCATGATTTCATCATTGAATTTTGGCGTAAACTCAAAGCCATAAATTTATATATATATATATTGATTATTTTGTGTAAATTATATACATATATAAGCAAATGAGGACTTTAAACATGTGTTTCTATAGAGTTACAAATCTTAGTACAATTTATTATTATTAAAGTAGGGATAAATATAACTTTGCAAATTCCATGTTTGGGGGGTCAAAAAAAAAAAAAAAAAATAAAAAAAAAAAATAAAATATATATATTGGGAATTTGAAAACAATATCAAACTAAACATACCCTTTGAAGAAGATTGGAAGAAACCTAGAAAAATCAAGAAAAAAGAAGAAGTAATTTTCATACTTTTTGGAAGTGGCAAACACGCCTTAAAGATTATTATGGTTTATGTAAATTTTGCTTTTTTTTTTTTTTTAATATTGTTATGGTGGCAATTTGTGGGCTTTATAAATTTAAAATGTCTATTGGGCTTAAATGTTGGACTTAATAAAATTCGCTATTGGCCCGGACCTGTCCATATATTCACTTAGCTTCAATGTTCAAACTAGCCCGTTTCTTTCTGGCAGAATTTTTTTTTTTTTTAGTCGGGCCGAATCTGGATAAGTCCGAAATTAATTTTTTTTTTAAAGAGTTTGAGTTAATTTAAAAAAAGAATATTTTTCGCCAAAATTACCCTTTTGTTCATTACCAAAAATGCCCTTCACTCCTTAGTATAGGGTAACATAATCCAAATTAAATCACGGTGTGTACCACGCGTGGCGATATATATGTATATATAACGCGCTATATTTATCGTTTTACTTATATATATTATATATTATACTGAAGATTGTAGGGTTTAAAGCCGTTTCTTTTGCTGCCTGTTTTTCTCGCTTCCTCTTCTGCTCAGCCGTAATCTGCTTTTCCATTCTCTTCCATTCACAGCCAGGGAGAAATTTTCAAGAAAATCTGTTCGTAGAATATATATATATATGTCTGTGCGTTGTGTGTATAAGTTGATTTTCATTCTGGTATTGATTTCTTAGGGAGAGAGAGAGGGTCTGGGAAGAATGGGAGAAGCTGTTAGGGATCCTCTGCATGCGGTGGTCGATTCTGTGAAAGATTCAGGTGAGGGTTCTAATTTGGATCCGAGTACAACGTTGTTTCATCGGAGAATAGAGTTTCGTTTAGCTAGAAAACCTTTTACAGGCTTTACCGGTGGTGGAAACAGTGGGTTTAAGCTTGAAACGCTGAACCCGGGTAATTATATTTCTAGCTCCAAATCAGAGACTTATATGATTCTTTCTGGGCCTGGGAAGCATTGTGATGAGAATAACAGTGGATTAGATCCGGAACTTCTCAGAATTACTTTCAAGAAAATAGTAAGTGTAGAAGCTCTGTTTCAAAATCCATTAATCGGGAAGTTGTATTTTTAGTTATCTGTTTATTGATATTTTCAATGCTTTAGATAACTGTACGAGTCATGAAACTGTACGTATTTCAGAGTCTCTTTGTTTCAGAAGCACTAAGATTTTTTCTTTGTTTCATGTATTGAAACTGCGTGAATTTCTAAGCAAGATTATTTTTGGGTTATTTACCACTTTCAAGACCTAACTCATCTTAAGTATATTTGTTAATCCTCTGATGTCATTACTATTTGCCTTTGAAGCAAAAGGAGCGTAACTCTAAGCTAATTTTTTACAGGGCGCTGGCTGCAAAATCTTGGAAATACTTGTTTCCTGAATTCTGTATTGCAGTGTTTGACTTACACTGAACCTTTGGCAGCATATTTACAAAGTGGGAGACATAAAAATTCTTGTGAGTCTTCCTACAAATTTGATGCTATTGTTTTCTTATTTGTAGAATGATTTCTGTTTAAGTACACAAGCATACTCATGAGTTCATATTTAGAATTTCATAAATATGTATTTTTAGTATTTTACTCTAGTGACTAGAGACAACATGAGGGTGCGATGTTAGGGGGGAAATCAATGCTAAGGACTGAACTGTGGTTTAATATGTTTCGAGAAAGGGGAATGAAGTGCTCTGCTTTGGAGAACTTGGCTGTTGCTATCAGTACATTTAAGGACGAGGCCATATCTTTTAGGTGTATCAAATACTCCCCATTTTAACTATGGAAAACGTTTCTTTATGATTTGTCATTGTTCTAGGTTCAATTACAAACCTCGGAAAGAGAGAAGTGAAATATATTTGGAAGGAAGAGAAAGGATCTTGGTCCAAGGATCTTGATTATGTTTCTTCTTTGTTCTTTGATTTCACATATGGTGTTATTCTGATAATTATGAATTTTCTATCACTCCATGATATATGCAGCTAACATATGATTTTTTATCAAGAGGCACCTTATTACTATTGTTGATTGAGATGGACCTGGATGTTCCCAGTGATTGTAATGTTCCATGTGCTTGCCTTTTGTTATCAGTTCAGGATATAAAGATACTGATTTTGGAATATATCCTGCTCTTCTGTTGAATACACATGTATGGAGATTTCTGGTTTTGATGTTCTATAAGTTTCTCTGAGTACTGAAATTTTCCCTGGAAATTTGTGCATGAAGGTCGTACTGCTGGATTTTGTGCACTATGTGCAATCCAAAAGCATGTGAGTCGAGCTCTTGAATCAACTGGAAGAATATTGGTCCCAAAAGATCTTGTATCAAATTTGCGGTGTATCCTATACATTGATGATTAACTTATATTATTTCCTTTGGAATGTGATTTTTGGAGAATCACAAAATACTTTTTGAATCCTTTTTTGTATATGATAGTTTTGAATCCTTGACAATAATTTAGGCATTTCCCGCAACTTTAGAAATTCAAGACAGGAGGATGCTCATGAGTATATGGTCAATTTGTTAGAATCAATGCATAAATGCTGCTTACCATCAGGTGTGCCAAGTGAATCACCTATTGCATATGAGAAAAGTTTGGTGCATAAGATATTTGGTGGCCGTCTTCGAAGTCAGGTGACTACTCCTGCTTAGGCTTTTTGTACATTGTCTAATTTGGAATGGTGTCATGAGTTGGAAATTAATTGTGATGTTTCATAATTGTATAAGACACATTTTGGAAACTCTGGAAAAAATCAGTATTGATTTCGTGCAGGAAAACCTTAAAAACCATTTACAATTTTCTATTGAGAGAAAATAAATCTATCATCTAATGTTTTGAAATAATCTTATACAATTTTTGTGTTGGCAACCCCTTTTCTATTTTTCAGGTCAAATGCTTGCAATGTTCATTTTGCTCAAATAAATTTGATCCATTCTTAGATCTAAGTCTGGAAATTGTAAGAGCCGATTCATTGTACAAGGCACTTTCTCATTTCACTGCTAAAGAGCATTTAGATGGAGGGGGAAAACACTATCAGTGTCAGCAATGCAAGGAGAAAGTCAGGGCTCTGAAACAGCTCACTGTGTACAGGCTCCTCAGGTCCTTACCATTCACTTGAAGCGATTTGGTTCACATACAGGCACGAAGATTGACAGACTAGTAGAATTTGGCCCCACGCTGGACTTGAAACCATTTGTATCTGGTCCATATGTAAGTATTAGATATTTTTTTTGTACTTACTGTCACATTTTATGAACCATCTAACTTTTCTCCTCCAGTACTTTAGTTTGTGTTAAATTGTTTCTGCATTTAATAAATTTATGCTTTTACCATGAATAATTTGTCCTTGTGAATTAAGAATATGTTTCGCTAAAGGAGTGTTAGAAATTCATGTTCTATTATATTATATCTTCATCAAATATTTGATTTTCTACTCCTGCCTTTTGGTTTAGTTTAAGTGATGTTAGTCTGTGCCCAATAATAATTTCCAGCTGCATCTTTACTGTTATTTATTTATTTATTGGTAGCACTGACTTAATGGATTCATTATAGGTTATAGGGATATATGCTTGTTTGTGTGATTTTCTTGCTAACATGCAAAATTGTGTAATATTAAGAGAAGTAATACTTCTTATTTTAACCTTTGATTATTTTTGGACAAGATTGATGAAAGTGGTATATGTATGTTAAATGTGTAGGCTAAGTCTACATGAAAACCCATCTTAACTGTTTCTAATTTTGAACTAGATTGTGACATGAGAAAACTTCAACTACCATGCTTTCCATTGAAAGAATGAATTCGATTCAACATTATTATGTAGCTGAGCATTATGTTCATTATTTCTTTCAGTTTAATGAAGCTTCATTAATAAACTTTTATTGTTAATTTAATTTATTTGTATAGGATGGAGATTTGAAGTATACTCTCTATGGTGTGTTGGTTCATGCTGGTTGGACCACTCATTCCGGCCACTATTACTGCTTTGTTCGTACATCAAGTGGCATTTGGTACACTCTTGATGATAATCAGGTAATTTTGGAAATGCAAACACAGTTGGCACTTAACTGACTAAGTTTTTTTCAAAACATTCCTTTTATTTTAAGACTTTTGGTTGATAATGACTTTGCACTGTGATTTTGCTTGGTCAGCCATACTCTTGATTTTGAATACCAACCGCATTTTTGTGCTTGTGGAAACTCATTGCTTATTTGTTATTTTGATTGAGAATGAATTTTGATTGCATTTAGTTTCTTTGCCTTTATTTTGCATTTTTTTCCTGGTTTGATGTATGCTTCGTTATGATGTTGTATAAACATTTTTCAAGATTGTGACATTGGACTTCTTGTCTTGTATCTTGCACCTGCTGTTATTTTATTGTAAAATGTTGTATGTCTTGCCTTAGATATGTGGAGAGAATTGTGAAACCATTGTAAGATTCCTAAACAAAGCAATAAATACATAGTTGTAATTATGTCTGCTAGTAAAGTGCTAATTCAAGTTCTGACAAAAAATAACAGGTCTACCAAGTTAGTGAACAAAAGGTGCTGCAGCAAAAGGCATACATGTTGTTTTATGTTCGAGACCAGAGAAATGTCGTCACCAAGAAGACTGTTGATGTTTTACAAAAAGAAAGCAGGGCCACAAATGCTCTGGGATCCAATGGATATAACAATCTTAATCATGGATCTAAGGAAGCTAACCAAAATGATTTCCTTGGGAAAAAATTAAAAGACTCTTCTTCTGCTGCTGCTCATAAAGATTCAGAAAAATCAAATTCATCGCGCAGTGGAAAAATGCAAATGGAGTATGGCAAACAAGTAAACGGAGTAGCTGCCTCTGGGTGCTCCACACTACAGAAAGATCATTCAATGGAAAATTCATTAAAGGTTCCAGCAAAAGCTGACCTGCCAAATGGTTCTTCCATTTCAAATTTAACAGGTGGAGATGGATTGCTTCAATCAGCATCATCTTTTAGGAAATCTAATGGGTCACTTAGTCTTGGGAAGTCTCTTGGTGTAGATGGAATTTCCCATGGTGTTGCGGTACAACATGAAAACAGTGACCACCAGGATTCTTCTACAAAAGATGAAGAGTTACAAACTAATTGCAATGAGAATGGGAATCAAAAATCTGGAAAATCACTTGATTGCCCATTGCTGAAGAAAAACCATCCAACAGAAACTACGTTAGAGGTGCCACCAAGAGTTGGGTTGCCTGTTTCAGCATCATTTTCTAAGGAATGTGTTAGCATTCTTGGTCATGGGAACTCTCTTGATACAGATAGCAGATCCCAGAGTAATCCAACTGTTAATATTGTGATGCAACATGAAAGCAATGACAACCAAAATTCTACTGCAAATGGTGAAAGTGATTCTAAGGTTGTAAAAACCACTTATAGTGTGAATCCAAATTGTTCTGGAAAAGGTCCTATTACATCTAATAAGTCTTCAGAAAATGGTCTCCTTGAAAGATCGTCTGCAGAAACACCTGACATTGTCAAGAATAACTCTGGCAAGGTAATTAATTCCACTAGTTTGAGGATGGAAATAGTTGATTTATTACTTCTCCTATTGTGCCCCCTTGTCTACAAGCATAGTATTTTACTAGGCTTTGTCGTATGAATTATCCTAAGGTTTCTATTTCTTAAAGATGGTCTTCCCTATGTTTTAACATAAAATGAGGCCTATTGGAAGGTAAGAGGAAATGTAAATTTTCATATAAAACCAGTAAAATAGAGCACAATTGTCTATTTTTTTTGGCACTTCTGGTCTTTGTGAGATAAATTTCCTTCTCTTTGTTTGGTTTAGATTTCTTTCATCTTTCTCTATCTCCACCATTTTGTATATATATATATATATATATATATGTGAATTTCTCGTCTACATTACTATGCAGGATGAATGCCTGACTGGATCTGCTAGATCTGGTGATTTAGCTTGTCTAAATGAAAAAGAACCTGACTTGGTCCGTAGAAAGGCTTCTGATAGTAAATTCCATACCATAAAAAGAGGGAGTCGGGGTGCAAGAATGCTCCTTAGCTCAAACATCCTTTTTGGTGGTGCTTCTTTCGGACGAATAAAGAAGAGGAGGAAACGCAGGAGTAGACGGGATTCCTCTAGAAAGCAGGATGACAATTCTGTCTTGTTAGATCTAGGGCCTTCTACCAGTGAGTCTAAATCCTGTCCAGTTGAGGAAAAGCTTTGTATAAGCAATGTGACAGAAAACAGTAATGTGGTTGCCATCAATCAAAATTTTAGAAACCGGATTGGCCAAGATGACTGTGTTCCCTCAAGTGATAAACGGACTTCTGTTTTGAGGCCATTTAGTTCTGAAGAATCTAGATGTTCGGATTACAATGCGAAACCTTGTGTACAGAAGGATAGTCTGATGAGCATGCAGACTAGAGGTTTAGAGGAGACAACTGGTGAGTGGTTTTCCATAAGTGGCCATTGTTATTTGTCTAATATTAGAGCTATATTATAGTAGTACTTACCATTGTCCGCCTTATATTTTGCACGATCATTTGTCATTTTCCCTAATATATATGTTCCTTTTGGTGTGCAGTTCCACGATGGGATGGCGTTGAGCTTCCTCCATCTGAACTTGTTGATTCTCGAATTACAGAGTCTGTCAAAATTGGTTATGTAGCAGATGAGTGGTGAGTTTTTTTTTTTTTTTTTCTTTTTTCCAATTGATATTTTGTTTAATTTATTTTCTCTATTAGTAAAACAGACCTTGTTCGGCAAGGGATGTCTCATACTTACTTTAAAACCTACACAAACAGCAGCACCATGCATAAATCTCATTTGTACTTAGTTACTTTACTATATCATTGCAATATGATAAACATGATTTCTGCTTCTCCAGGGATGAGGAATATGACCGTGGAAAGAGGAAGAAGATCAGGAACAAGGATCTTACATTTGGTGGACCTAATCCATTCCAAGAAATGTCAGTGGAGAAAAATAAAATGAAGAAACGAAAATTGAACGACTCTGCAAATCAACCCTTCAGGATATGATATGATATGATATGATCTGAATGATCAGAGTAACCGAAAACAAGCCTCGTTTTCAAGAACCAGAAGATTTTACATCTTTCATGCTTAGCTTTGCTGGAGAAGATGGATCCGTTCAGAGTTAAAAAATTTTGTGAGAGTAGTATATGACAGGTAAAAACCCTGAATACTTAAATTGTATTGGAGATTAGTGCTGTGTATTGAGTCTGCAGCACTTCTCCGCCAAAGTTTTGTTTAGTTAGTTCTCCCATTTTAGCAATCTAAATCCCATCCCCCCCCAACATCATCCTCTGCCGTCTGTATGTGAAATTCAGACATGAAGAAACACACATCCTCCTGGTAAGTTTGTTTCTTAAATTACAGGATTTATTGAGTGTGAATTAATGAAGTATCAGAAAGAGTGGGTTTTAGTCTTCATTTATATTTATTAGTATAGTCTATGCAGAGCAGAGTCAGCATCATTTATTGTGGTGGGATAGTTAAAGCTTGTTCCCTTCCTGCAGCCGGAACAACTTGCCCTCTGACCCTTTTATCATTGTAAAATTACTGTTTCAATTATATTTTTAGTGTTTAATCTTTTGTTCCAAAAAAAAAAAATTGTCTATGTTTTTTATTTTATATATCTCATAAGAGTAAATTAAATGAGGCAGGCAGGAATATTAAAAGATGGGGGGTTTGTTATTCGGTTGTGTGCATTAAACACTGTATTATTGAAGAAAAATTTGACTTAGCATATTGCATGCGTCATATATTACGTTTGATGGTCAAAGTGCCACTGCATACATATATTTATTATATATATGTGGATATATAGAAGAAAAAGGAAAACAAGCAATCAGTTCTCATGCAATATATGGGTTTTTAATTAAAACCTAAACATCTCCGGTCATCATTGCATGATTATTTATGAAAATTTTGTATCAACATGGGTTGGATCCTGCAGATTCCTATATATATATATATATATATATATATATATATAGAGAGAGAGAGAGAGAGAGAGTGAGTGAGAAAGAGTTGAAAAATCCATTGACATGCATGAAAACGAAGCAAAGATTGTCGGAATAAGGATTATTGGCATTTAAGAAAATGGGGGCAGGCGAACAGTTGTTTCAAGAATCAGTTTTGCTGGCAACATAATATATATATATATATATATATAGAAAACGATAAATAAGCATTTTAAACATCATATAAAATTAATATAATACTATTTTTTAGAATATTAATAAGAGTGATAATAATTTCGAAAATCAGATAAACAAAAAATATATAATATTTGGAGTTGTACTGTGTATTATTCATTATGAGTAGCTGCACTTCCTCTGCTCTGGCCTTTCTATTAATTATTACTAGTACTATATTTATATTTACTTCTTTTTTATATTTAAATTGTTACAAATATTATTATTCAAGACGTTAGATTATTTAATTTCAATTAATATAAAATTTTTATCTATTTTCTTACACAAAAATTGTATCTTTACTCATAAAAGATTTGATTTTTATCTCATTTATTGTAAGTGAAATATCCATTATAATCCTCAATGAATGTAAATCATTAATTACCCACTTTCTTTTCTTTCTTGTCGGTCTTGGAGTTGGCATGCTCACCTCCAAAGTCAGCCAACTAACCTAAAGAAAAAAAAAATACATAAAAAAATTGCATTTGTAACTTAAAATCTCTTAAAATAAATTAACGAGAGAATATTTATTTAAAAAACTTGAATATTACTCTACTAAATCAATTAATGTCATTGTTTAGTGGGGGAGAAAAGATGTTCATGATTAATAAAATAAAATAAATTAATTTACACTATCCATGAGCTTAGTGATATATTTTAGGGAAGAAATTTGTGGAAAAAGTTGCACTCTTCCCTATATATAATATATTATATATGTATGTATGTATATTTTGGAGGGGTGGGAGTGGATAGTGGGACAAATGATGTAATATGATGGTTGCTTTGAGATAAAATTACTATAAAAATGTTATATATATAATAATAATGTAGAATCTTTTGGTATGTATAATTTATGTTGATTTCCATCAAGTGACGAAATGATTTGACTACCATATGCATGTATTTATATATATATATTGTAATTTATCACTTTCAATTTTAATTAAACTAGATTCCACACTATACTCTATCTTCTTTTATATATATATATAAATAAAATTTAAACTCAAAATTTTTGTTATACTCCTATCTTCTTTTATATATATATATAAATAAAATTTAAACTCAAAATTTTATAAACAAAAATCAGTGAACTAGTATTGGTTATATATATATATATATATATATATTCACAATATTAGTACTTAGATTGATAAATGGTCCACTAAGTTTTGATGGGTGTGATTACTGGACCCATGTGACTCTAACTAAAGAAGGGTCCACTTGAACACCATATATATATATATATATATAATTTTAAACAATAAAATTAATACATTTATTAAAAATATGATTTGAAATAGTCATAGATTCGTATTATTTAAAAAGGAAAGTTGTTATTTTGATTCTTAAATATAATTTTAATGTTTGATTTGATTGGGAATCTTAATACTTCTTTTTTGGTTGGGTAAAATCCTCAATAATCTCAACAGAATTATCTGATTTTTTTTATATTTAAAATAAAACTCTCTCTCTCTCTATATATATATATATAGATATATATAAAAGTAATTATATAAATGACTAAAAATGTTAATATAAACAATTTCCCTTAATAGTAATAATTATATACATGGTTATTATCATTATTCTATTACAACCTCGGATTTGTTTTAAAACATAATATAAAATTTAATTTCATTATAATAATGAAAATCAAACACATTTAATGCAGATAGGATAGGGGAAAAAGAAAAAGAAAAAGAAAAATAATGATTTTGAATTAAATTATGATCAAACAGTATCCTTTTGAAAAGAAAAGAAAAGAAAAAGAAGGGCACCAACCAAAAGGGCATTTTTTCTATTCAATGCTTTGACATTGATGACAATTTTTTTTTTTTTTTTTTTTTTTTTTGTGGTTCAAAATCCTATCTTTCTCCAGTCTCCACTTCCA
Organism: Asclepias syriaca; assembly: GCA_027405835.1. Taxonomy (NCBI): domain Eukaryota; kingdom Viridiplantae; phylum Streptophyta; class Magnoliopsida; order Gentianales; family Apocynaceae; genus Asclepias; species Asclepias syriaca. Next base: position 591,092 of record CM049927.1, on the reverse strand, counting down.
TTAACCCTGGTTTATTATTCTCTGCAAAATTTCATCTTGTTTTGGTTATAAAGTAGAGGAAGAATATATATTACTTACTGCATATATATATATATATTTTATTCATGGGCTTCCCGTGTCAAGTATTGTTATTTTTCCTGTTGGCTTCATTAGAATTGCATCCCACAAGAAACAAAGCTCACATTCATTCCTTCTCTGTTTCTTCCACTCTTTAAAGGGAAAAAAAAAATCCTATCTTTATGTTTTTCTGCTTTTTAGGTTTGGAGTTTCTAATGTCCATTTGACTCGTGTTTCTGTGCATTGAACTTTATGGGGTTCTGGGGCATAAAGCACCGTTACAAGAAAAAGAAAAGTTCATGAAAAGTACTTGGTCTTTTTTGCCCCAGTAGTTATTATTATAGCTTCTTGAAATTTCGGAAAAAACCCACTGTCCTAGGAGGTTTAAGGGTTGGGTGAAGTAGACGGTGGTCATGGTTTTACTGTTGTTTTCTTATGTAAGAAAAGTGAACCCATTTATGATAGTAGTTGTGTTGCTTTACTGAAGGTGTGGTGTGGGGGAAAAAGGAAAAGCAAAAAACAGAAGGAATTTTTTTCTAGTGTTTGTGCTGTTTCTTGTTCTTTCATTTATTTTATTTTTCCTCTCTTTGTTTTGTACTTTGGAGTTAGTTAGTTCATAGTTTTTGAGGTTTTCTCAATGGCTTTTTTTGGATGTTTGGGTTCCTTTTTAGTTCTAGCCCTGTTCTTTAGACCTTTAGTCTGTCAACAACCCAACACGGATGGGTCCTTTGTTTCTGATTTCTTGCAGAAAATGGGGTTCAATTCTTCTGGTGGTTACAACTTTTCTGCCCCTTTTTGTTCATGGGCTGGTGTAATTTGTGATGCCAAGAAAGAAAATGTTGTCAAGTTGGATGCTTCTGGTTTTGGTTTATCCGGTGTAATTCCGGATACCACCATTGGCAAACTCACAAAGCTTCAATCTTTGGATCTGAGCAATAACAAGATTACTGCTTTGCCTTCTGATTTATGGAGTTTGGGTTCACTCAAGAACCTCAATCTCTCCCACAATCAAATCTCTGGAAGTCTTTCTAGTAACATTGGCAATTTTGGTCTGCTTGAAAGCTTGGATGTTTCTGAAAACAAGTTTTCTGGCAGTATTCCTGAAGCAATTACCTCTCTTGCTAGCTTAAAAGTACTGAAGCTTAATCAAAATGGCTTCCAATCAAGCATTCCACTGGGAATCCTCCAATGCAATTCCTTGGTTTCCATTGATCTTTCTGGAAACAAGCTCACTGGTCCTCTTCTTGATGGTTTTGGTGCTGCATTCCCAAAGCTTCAACATTTGAACCTTGCTGGAAATGAAATTACTGGAAAGGAATCAGATTTCTCCTGGTTGATTTCACTTACCTATCTCAACATTTCAGGGAATTTGTTCAAGGGTTCTGTTGTTCCTCTTTTTGAAGGAGGAGGACCATTACAAGTGGTTGATTTGAGCAGAAATCAGTTTCAAGGTCACATTTCTCAGGTAAATTTCAGTTCAACCTTCAACTTATCTCATTTAGCTTATCTGGATTTATCAGAAAATCAGCTGAGTGGAGAGTTTTCCAACATAAATGAAGCCCAGAATCTCAGGCACCTTAATCTTGCATACAATAGATTTTCCAATCAAGACTTGCTCCATTTTGGTATGCCCTCTGGTCTAGAATACCTTAACTTGTCTGAGACTAGTCTGATTGGCCAAATCCCCAAAGAAGTTTCTTTATTAAACAGCTTACAAATTCTTGATCTTTCCAAGAACCATTTCAATGGCGAGATTCCACCTTTGAGCTCCAAAAGCCTCCAAGTTCTTGATGTTTCATACAACAATTTAACTGGAGATATCCCCTTAAAGCTCTTGGAGAAGTTATCTTTGATGGAAAAGTATAACTTTTCTTACAACAACTTTACCTTTTGTGGCACAAAAATTTCCCCTCAAATGCTCAATTCAGCTTTTGTTGGCTCAGTCAATAGCTGCCCAATTGCTGCAAATCCAGCATTTTTCAAAAGGAAATCACAAAGTCACAGAGGATTCAAGCTTGCTCTGGCATTGACTATCTCCATGATCTGTTTGCTTGCTGGTTTGCTCTTCTTAGCCTTTGGTTGTAGAAAGAGAACTAGAATGTGGGAAGTGAAACAAAATTCTTACAAGGAAGAACAAACTGTATCTGGACCTTTCTCATTCCAAACAGATTCGACCACGTGGGTAGCCGACGTCAAGCAAGCAAACTCAGTCCCAGTGGTTATATTTGAGAAGCCATTGTTGAACTTCACATTTGCAGACCTCTTGTCTGCAACTTCTCATTTTGATAGAGGTACACTATTGGCTGAAGGGAGATTTGGACCCGTTTACAGGGGATTTTTACCTGGTGGATTTCATGTAGCAGTTAAAGTTTTGGTTCATGGATCCACCATGACTGACCAAGAAGCTGCTAGAGAACTCGAGTATCTTGGTAGGATAAAACATCCAAATCTTGTTCCACTCACTGGTTATTGCCTTGCTGGGGAGCAGAGGATTTGCATATATGATTACATGGAAAATGGGAATTTGCAGAATCTGCTCCATGATCTTCCTCTTGGTCTTCAAGCAACTGAAGATTGGAGCACAGATACATGGGAAGAAGATGAAAACAATTCCATTCAAAATGTTGGATCTGAAGGTTTGTTAACAACATGGAGATTTAGGCACAAAATTGTTCTTGGCACAGCTCGTGCCTTGGCATTCCTTCACCATGGCTGTTTCCCTTCCATTATACACAGAGATGTCAAAGCTAGCAGTGTTTATCTTGATCTTAACTTTGAGCCAAGGCTATCTGATTTTGGATTAGCGAAAATATTTGGAACAGTATTGAAGATGAGATTGCTCGTGGATCACCCGGATATATACCACCAGAGTTTCTTGAGCCACAAATTGACTCCCCTAATAATAATAAAGCCCCAACACCAAAGTCTGATGTTTATGGTTTTGGAGTCATTCTTTTCGAACTCATCACTGGTAAAAAACCCGTCAACGATGATTATCAAGAAGAAAGAGATGTCAATTTAGTAAGTTGGGTACGAGGATTAGTTAAAAAGAATGAATCTTTAAGAGCAATTGATCCAAAGATTCGCGGAACTGGACAAGAATGGCAGATGGCTGAAGCTTTGAAGATTGGATACTTGTGCACTGCTGATCTTCCTTCAAAAAGACCAACAATGCAGCAAATTGTAGGACTTCTAAAAGACATTGAACCTGTTTCATAAAGTTTCACAATTTATCTATCTCTGCCATTCGGGAGAGGAGGTTGTTGTACAGTTAAAAATGCCATGTTCTTGTTCATTTTTTTCTTTCTTATAATGGCAGAAAGGTATGATCTTTATATATATATATATATATATATACCTCCTCAAAGTTTTGTTCTTGGCTATCAAAATCACATCTTTTTAATTTATTGATGAAAATTCATCAGGTTATATATATATATATTCTCCTGTTCTTGGCTAGTGTTTTACCTTTGAATTTCTCTCTGAAATGATATCTTGTACTGGATTCTGGTTTTGGCCTCTGGTGCGTGTGATGGATACAAAATAGGCACCATGGAAATGGAATTCTGAGCAGATAAATCTGCAGACTGCAGTGAAAAAAGAATATGGATCAGTTGGGGTGGGGGAAGGGGACTATGGTTGTTGGACCACCATTTTTCTTTTGCTGCACTGAAATTCTTCTTAGAAGAATTACTTTGGTTTTTCTGATTCTTTTAACATGGCAAAAGGGTAAACTCACATAATATATATATATATATATATATAAACCAGTCAAACTATGTCTTCACTAAGATATAAAAAATTTCTGACATTACCAGCCATGACAGTGTTGGCCATATTTAGATATACTATACAAACAACATCCATCATCTTCACTTATACATATATATATATATATATATATATATATATTCCTGTCAGCTGCCAAGCTTGCTTCTGCAAAAGCTAGGAATATGTGTCTCCCCTCCCATCTCCTCATCACCACTATCTACAAATGTTCTTGATTACATATACACACACATCTATACATATACATAGTTATATACACACACACACACACACACATATATATATATACATATAGTTACTAAAATAATTATAGAAATATAAAAAATCAAGAACCCATTACTAATGATGCATTCTTACATGTAAGTAAAACCTTAATTATTCCAAATAATACAGACATGCATGAAAGCTTGGTGGATAATGTTTTTTTAAATGTTTCTATAGTACTTAACTGTCCACCATGTTGGATTCTTCTTTCAATCTTCAATCTTACAGTTTGTGCCCTATCGGGCATGCTAAATTATATTTTTTAAATATGATCAAATTTGGATGTGAGTGCATATTATATATATTGAGCCGACATAAATTTCCCCCAAGTAAGATAACCGATTTGGGAGATCAGAAAACCTCTCCGGTGACATAAATACCCCTTTATGGACTCCACAAAGGGGAGACGTTACACCATTAAACCCCTATTTATACCCCGTTACACCTTAAACGGTTAAAACGGTGAAATTATTATTCATAAAAGGTCCATAACGGTCCATTGCCATAATAGCCCAATCAATGATCAAGCCCATATAAAGGAGAGATCCAAACAGAAGGTAAGGACGATCCCTAATTTCCAGATATCCATAATACATTCTACTGACTTAAGCATCGGAGAGTTCACGGGGCATAAACTCCCCACTGAACTTGTTTTGCAGGTTGATCCATAGCTAAGTGTGCTACCCCGAAGTACCACACAGGCTAAGCGAAGTATCACATCCCGACACTTATACTTCGCCAATTTGTTTACATAGCTCTCCGAGACCCCTGCACTCTGAAATTACCTTTTTACCCCTTGACAGATTCGTGCCGAATCAGTTTGGTTCCGTTACCGGGAATACGTTTTCTCTACTCAACATTCACCCCTCACTTTCTACTTATCATGTCTCGATCTGAAGGACACACAGTTCGTCAATCTGCTCACCAGCAAGAGAAGACAAGGACAAGAATTTCTGCTTCTTCTGCTTCAAGTTCTGGTCGTCGTCCGGTGTCGGAAAGGCTTGGACCACTACCAGCAACATCCCGACGTTCGTCTGACTTGAGAGACCAACTCAACTCCAAGCGGATAGAAGAAGCAGAGAAAGAATTAAGGAGGTTACGTCAACTCCAGTTAGATGAAGAAACCAGGCGGGATCAGGAACTCTCTCAAAAATGGCTACAGTTGAGAGCAGAATTCCGGCAAGCCGGGGTAGAGCTTCCCCCACCAAGGTTGCCTGGAAGTTTAGATCACCCACAGCGGACCCACACCGCGACAAAAAGGGGCGATAGGCGTAGAGCACATGCAAGCAGAAAAACAACTGCTAGCGAAGTAGGGGAAAGTCATCACTCCTCTAAGCCAGTGCATAAAAAGACGGCTAAAAAGCGATCTCCCGAAGGCAGCCCGGAAGTCGCCAAAAATCCTACAAAAGTCCAAAAGTCCAAATCAATTGAGATGGGGCCTTTCGTTAAATGGATTCGAGACGTTGTTCCGGACCCTAATCTTATGCTTAAACTTCCCCAATTTGTCTTATACACTGGCTCAGCGAAACCCATTGAGCATATTTGTCGATACAAAGCAGCCATGGGATTAGTCTCCAGCGATGAAGCTATTCTATGCCGTGCCTTTCCAACTACTCTAGCAGATAAAGCAGTAACCTGGTTCACATCCCTTAAAAAAGATTCCATCGATTCATGGGACACTTTGGAAAAAATGTTCCTAGATAAATTCAGCACTGCGGGAACAATTCCAAAAACCAGGGGTGACCTGGCCAACATCAAGCAGCGAGAAGGTGAGTCGTTGCTTTCATTCGTGGATAGGTTTAAGAAAACTTATGAGGAGATCGAGGGTATCAGCCAAGACACAGTAATCACGTGTTTTGAAGGAGGGTTCAGGTCGCGAATGCTATACACCGAGCTCCAACTCCGCAGGCCGGAGACGATTGGAGAAATGTTCAATGTAGCCAGGAAAGTAGCCCTGGCTGAAGGCAGTGCGATTGAGCCGACTTGGCGAAGGAAAGATAAACAGCCCGAACAACCAAAACAAGCGATCACGAATTTCCCACAACGAAAGGACAATAACCGAGGTAAAAAACCTGAGACGTTTACACCTCTAAACGTCTCAAAGGAAAGTTTAATTGCAGTCTTGAAGGAGAAACACGGAGTTCGGGACCCCGCACCAATGAAAGCACAGTCATATACCTCGCGGGACAAGACCAAGTTCTGTGGATTCCACAGAGACTATGGTCACACAACTGAGGAATGTTTCCAACTTAAACGAGCCATCGAAAAGCTCATTCAGGAAGGGTGTTTAAAGGAGTACATCGCAGGCGTACAACTGCAGAAGGATAAGGGAGAGCGGGTAATCAATATGATTAACCCAGAAATGGGCTCGGTAAGAAAAATAAAAAAGAGAATTTATAATCTCACTAAATCATACCTTGTCCCGAAGTATGAATTCGAACATCAAGAAGTCATTACTTTTACCAACGAGGAGCTAGCAAGTAATAAGGAAGCAAAAACCAGTCCCATAGTCATAGAAGCAGGAATGACCAGAGAGGGGATTGACAAATGCACGGTGAAAAGAGTTTTAGTGGACACGGGAGCCACCAGAAACATCATGTACCGGAAATGCTTCGAAGAAATGGGTCTGAAAGATAAACACCTCAAGACCAGTCGTATGGTGCTAGAAGGATTCACACCTCAAAAAGTGCCGGTAAGGGGAACGGTAAGACTGCAGGTCACCCTTGGCGAGGGCGATAAAGCTCGAACAGAAGAGGTTAAGTTTTACGTAGTGGACTTAGAATCTCCTTATAACGCCATAGTAGGGACACCTTTCCACGCAACTTTTGATCTAGTTATATCCACTTCGCACCAGCAAGTGAAGTTCCACACCTCACGAGGCGTCGGATTTGTCAGAAGCAGCCCTCGGAGTTTATTAGGGCAAATAATGAAAATAAAAAGAAAGAGGGACTCCCCTGAAAAGTCTGGGAAAATCAACATGGTGACAGAGGAGCATTGCCACGAAATGATTATTGATCCTGAAAAGATTAAAAGAGTCAATGTGTCAAAAGAAGGGCTCCACCATGAAGTTACCAACGATCAAGAGGCGAAGGGAAGAAGAGATGCCGAAAATCATAGCTCTGCCTCTAATCCCGAAGTATCAAAGGATAAAGAATATGATGAGGTAGAAATAAATCCTACTTATCCCGAGCAACTCATCAAGATCGGGAAAGATATGCCAGACAAATTCAGACAGGAACTCATCAAATTTCTCAAAGAGCATCAACAGAACTTCGCGTGGTGCACGGAGGATATGCCTGGAATCGATCCCTCTATCTCAGAACATGCCTTAAATATCGACCCGAAGTATCGCCCAATCAAGCAAAAGTCAAGGAAGTTCGGGGATGACAAAATACAAGGCATGAAGGAGGAAGTAAATAAACTTCTGCAAGCGAAGTTTATTCGTGAAGTCCAGTACCCCACCTGGCTGGCCAATGTAGTCATGGTGAAAAAGTCTACCGGAAAATGGAGAATGTGTGTAGACTACACCGACCTCAACAAAGCTTGCCCCAAGGATTGCTATCCTCTACCTCGGATCGATGCACTGGTAGACTCCACAGCAGGATATGAATACCTGAGCTTCATGGATGCGTTCTCGGGGTATCATCAAATTAAAATGAAGCCCAGTGACCAAATACATACTTCGTTCCGTGCAGCAGGGGCCGTTTACTGCTACAACGTCATGCCCTTTGGATTAAAGAACGCAGGGGCCACATATCAACGGATGATGAACTATATCTTCCAAAGTCAAATCGGAAGAAATATGGAAGTGTATGTGGACGACATGGTAGTGAAAACAAAGCACGGCACTGCACACTTAGAAGATTTAGAGGAAGCATTCTCTAATTTGGCAAAGCACAACCTCAAACTCAACCCCACGAAGTGCACCTTCGGAGTAAAGTCTGGCAAGTTTTTGGGTTTTATGACATCAGAACGAGGGATTGAAGCAAACCCGGAGAAACTGGAGGCAATAGCTCGGCTCACTGAGCCCAAATGCGTGAAAGATATTCAAAGGTTGAATGGATGCATCGCGGCTTTGGGAAGATTCGTATCAAAGTCAGCAGAAAAATGTCTCCCACTTTTCAAAGCTTTGAAAAGTTCAAAGAATAGTTTCGTATGGACTCCGGAATGCAGTCAAGCATGGAAAGATTTAAAAAGTTACTTGACAAACCTTCCTCTATTGCGACCTCCGTATTACGGAGAAACACTCTTCTTGTATCTATCATTTTCAGATGTGATTATAGCATCAGTATTAATAAAAGAAGAAGGAACAACACAGTTTCCCGTGTACTTCGTTAGCAAAGTTTTGAATGAGGCAGAAACTAGATATTCTAACATCGAAAAGTTGGCATATGCCTTAGTCATTTCCGCACGGAAACTGAGGCCTTACTTTGAATCTCATCCCATTGTAGTCTACACTAATGCCCCGCTGAGACAAATTTTTCATAAGCTAGATCAATCTGGGAGGATGCTACGCTGGTCCATTGAACTGTGCGGTCAAGACATTACATTCAAACCCCGCACATCCATCAAAGCGCAGGCCCTGGCAGATTTCCTCGCGGAAGGTTCATTCACTGAAGACGACTTGGAAAAAACTGAACCAGCCAAAGAGCCATGGGAATTGAAAGTTGATGGAGCAGTCAACTCCAGCGGGATCGGAGTTGGACTGGTGTTGACATCACCAAATAAAGAATACTCGGAAGAACGAGCTATCAAATTAAAGCCCGACATATCAAATAACCAAGCGGAGTACGAAGCACTGCTAAAGGGATTGGAATGGGCACATAGTGCAAACATCCGAGCCCTCAAAGTCTACAGTGATTCGCAGTTAGTGGTGAATCAAGTTCAGGGAACTTACACGGTACAATCGGAAGGATTACAGCCTTATGTAGACAAGGCTAGAAGTTGGAAGGATAAGTTCTCTTTTTTCTCACTATCCCTGATCAGTAGGAAAAACAATCAACAAGCAGATAGGCTGGCAAAGATTGCTTCAGGGGAGACTCCCAACGAAGATGATATTCCTATCGAAGATGCATCTGGGGAACACGAAGTTATACAGTGCCTACACCTCACTTCAACAAGTTGGGACGAAAAAATAAAAAACTTCATCCAACATGGGACTCTCCCAAACGATGCTACCCTGGCACGTCAGATCAAAAGACAGTCTGCGAGGTACGCTATTCATGATAACATACTGTACAGACGGTCTTTCACTAGACCTCTACTTCGATGTGTTCCACCTTCTCAAGTAGAGGATTTGTTAGCTGAAGTACACGAAGGCGTGTGTGGAGGTCATCCAGGGGCTCGAGCTCTAGCAGAACGGGTTATTAACCAAGGATATTATTGGCCCACACTTAGACAAGATGCCAAAAGGTATGTTAAAAAATGTGACACTTGTCAAATTTTTGGTACGGTTCCGCATCTACCATCAGTGGAGCAAACCCCAGTCGTGGCGGCCTGGCCTTTCGACATGTGGGGTATGGATTTAATGGGAAAATTCCCAAAGACAAGAAGCGGCTGTGAATATTTGGTGGTAGCAGTAGACTATTTTTCGAAATGGATCGAGGCCAGGGCACTAACAAGTCCCACGGAAGAAAATGTTTCCAAGTTTTTTCGCGAACAAGTGTTGTGTCGCTTCGGAATACCCCGCGCGGTAGTCACGGATCACGGAGTACAATTCTCCACTAAGTTTACGTCAGAATGCCAACGGTTGCACATCAAGCATTGGAAATCATCCGTGGCACACCCTCAAGGGAACGGACAAGCTGAAGCAGCCAATAAGTTGGTGTTAGCAGCATTAAAAAGAACTTGGAAGGAAGTCTAACAAATGGACTGATGAATTGAACTCTGCTCTATGGGCAGTACGCACTTCGACTAGGGGCCCCACTGGAGAAACAGCTTACTCTTTGGTGTACGGATCAGAAGCTGTAGCACCAGCCGAAGTAGCACTGCCCACAGCTAGGGTAGCCATGTATAGCCAAGATGCTAATGAGGAAAGAAGAAATCTGGAATTAGACCTACTAGAAGAGAGAAGGATAGCAAGTCGCCTAAGGTCGCAATCATTCAAGGAAAAAACTAAGAAAATTCACTACAAAAGGCTATTCAAACGACCCATAAAGGTCGGGGACTGGGTACTACGAAAAATTGAAGGCACGGCACGACATATACAAGCAAACAAATTGACCCCGAATTGGGAAGGCCCGTATCTCGTGAAGCACGAAGTAAGACCCGGCACTTACAAGCTCATGAACAAGGATGGTGTCCTACTCCCAAATCCGTGGCATGTAAATCACCTAAAAAGGTACTTTGTATGAAATACATCTGGACGAAACGTCCCGAATAACAAATCATTTGAGGCAAGTCCTTAAATTCCAAAAGCGAAGTTTCATTTTTGACTTTTGAGCATAGTCTCAGTTATTATTCAAGTCAAACTCGAGCACGATCTTGAAAAAACACAAACTTGCGAAAAGGTCGCAGTTAAAAAAAAATCAGGCTAAAATCTGATTCACGCGCAATGCCGTGGTTGCGAGGTACCGAGTCAAGGCTTCACACGCAAGGCCGTGGTTGCGAAGTACCAAGTCAAGGCTTGGACACACACTAAAAGCATACTCGAGGTACTGAAATACACGGGCACCATGGTAAGTACTTAAAAGTACTATTGCGATTCTCTTGCGAAGTATTAGATTTGAAGTGTTAGTAAAGTTTTTAGCAAATTGGAATATCAAATTCAGATCCAGTACTTGGTAAATTATTTGAAGTATCAAAGTTTAAACTCATCAATTGGTAGATTTTATTGCCATGGAAATATAAGAAGTATCATAAAAATATCAAGAAGTTAAAATAAAACAAACACTTGGAAAAATTCATGATATTGAAAACCAATCTTGGTTACAAAAAATAATACATATATACAAAGTTAAGGAGCAGCAGAGCTAGAGCCTGGAACATCAGACTGAGGCCCTTCACCCAACAAGTCCCAGAAAGTAGGAGTAGAAGGCCGCGGTGGGATCCAAACAGGTTTTCCTCTTCTCTCATCCCTCTCCCGGAGTGCTTCTAACTCCTCAGGAGTGAAAGGAACAAAATCTGCTCCGTCGCGACAGAAGCTATTGTCGAAATTGGATTTGAAGGCTTGAAGGAGGATTGACTTATCTTCAAAAAATGGATGCAATTGTCTGATGACATGAACACATCCCTTGTCTAGGACGGAGCGAGCTTCAGCCTGATACTCAGAGGAATTGCGAAAGTCTTCGATGATCTTCTTTTTAAATTCCTCTGACCGACAGTGATCCAATTCCTTCTGCAAAGATAGTCGGTTGGCAGCAGCTTCATCTCTGTCCAATTTAAACTTCTCTCTCTCCTCCAGCCAATAATTCCTTTCAACGTTCAGACAGGCTACTTCCTCTTTTAACCCTGCCAGCAACCTCCTCCTCTCCTCTGCTTCGTTGGCGTAGTATTCCTTATCAGCAGTCAACGATTCTATTATTCCAGATTGTTTGTTGACTTCCTGCTCCAACGAAGACAGACGAGGCTCATTGATACTCCTCCACTCCGTATCTGCTGCTGCCTGCTTCGTTTGCTCAGTCACTCGAGATCTGGATATATGAAGTGCTAAGGAAGAAGCCTACAAAAGGAAAAGAGGTCAAAAATCATACCCCGGAAAAACTCAAGAAACAGAAGAAAAAAAAAAGAGCATACCCGAGCAAACAAAGCCCCAAGGTGGTTAGTAGCCTCTTCCACAGACATCTCGCTCATACCAGCCAGACTGCTCGGGTCATGAGCACGTTCCAGAATAGCTTCACCAACCAAGGCTGCGACATAAGGATTGTTGAATCGAAGGTTGGTAAGCGGCGGAGTCCTCTCCACAATCTCCATGGCCAGAGACTTGAAATCCTCTACCTCTGTAGGTAACTCAAACCCCAGCTGAAGCCAAGAAGGGCCAGGAGATTTGGAATTTACCTCAGGTTCAGCTGCCGGATTATCCTTCCCGTCATCAACAGGGGAAGGCTCAACCGGAGTTGAGACAGAACCAGGTTGAGCTGCCAGCGGGACTGCCTCCATAACCTCTTCCGAAGCTGGCAAGGTAGGTGACAAGGGAGAAGAGTCTTCAGGAAAGTCCCGAGGTAAGTCTTCTGCAGGACGTCTAGGCGAGGTCCTTCTCTTTCGGCGAGGACGAAGTCCTTCTTCCTCCAAAGAAGCTTCCTCGCGAGACTCTGGAGCTGGACGCGGGGTTTCATCCCGGGGCCTTCGAACTCCCCTGCTCCGTTTGGGAACCTCAGCAGATGAGGCGTATGTCAACGGAGTGTCCCCAGAGGCACCCCGATCTATGAGCCTAGGGGGAAACCGAGGAAGGGAATTCAGGTGAGTCTGACGGACATCCCTCTCCTCCTCCCGCTCTCCCCAAATGGTTTTGAACATGGTTGGACCTACAAACAGAAACAAAGAAGTCAATACCGAAGTAAAAAAAAAATATATATATATATATATGTAAAGTATACCCTTGCCGGTTCGACAACCCCGACCCAGAGAACAAGCATCACATTGGTACGAAAAAACACCCCCGGGGTGTATAGTCCAATCTTCGTTTGGCTCCTCCTTCGGGAAGCCTAACTCTTTCTTTCTATCCGATAGACCCGGTCCTATCCCACACCATCTCAGACTCGACTCACTAAGTAAATCAGTAGAGGAATACACCCGGGTTGTTTCTTTCTATCATCTCCTAAGTCTCGGGTGATTATTTCTAAGAAGGCCTTTTCCGAATGGTTAAGTGTAGAGGGATATTGGATTTGAGGCCATTGAAAATTCTCATTTACATAAGGACGAAACGGAAAACCAATGCGGGATTCTATCATCATCCATCTTTCCTTAAACTCTACTTTGTTAGGAGGAGAATCAAAAAGTAAAACTCTATTCTTACGGGGACGAATAGAAAGGATATTATCTGCCATCCGGAGTGAAGAAAAGAACATGCTAAGAATATTGTCAGTAAGCTCGAAGCCTAATCGACGACAAAGGCAAATTAAACAGAACATTGTGCGAACTGCGTTCGGATGAACCTGTCCTGGTTGAGCTCGAGCAAAAATTAAAAAATCGGCAAAAGCGGGGTCCATAGGAAGATGGAAACCCAATTCGAAATGAGCTAAGGGGACAGGAATGTGATGAAGGGACATTTTTCCGGCTAAGGGCTGGACAAAGACTCTGTAAATTCTAGGGTCAATACTGTACTTACGAGCGAAAGATTCAGATTGTTCCCTAGTTACTCTATTTCTACTTAAGGGAAAGTCAGAAGGAGGAGGACCGGGCAAAGGCGGCTGAAAGGGAACTCCTTCTGGAACTTCACCCCGGGCAGCCCTCCTGGCCACTGTGACTTTTGGTCGAACAGGTTGAGGGCTCCCAAAACCTTCCTCCATCAAATCCTCAACTTCCCTATTACCTTCTTTTCGAGCAGCCATATTCTACCTGCGAATGGAAGCCCAATACTTAGAACTCCATGCAAGTACAGGGCTACCCGAAACTAGCAACCTAAAGCCCCACCAGTCTCACAAAAATACAGAACCAATCCCAGAAAAACAGAAATAAACATTTCAAAACCATACAGTATTAAAACCCATCACCGTAAGCAGACAGAACTTACCTTCTTAAGACGATTGAAGCCGAGAAGAAAAACTGAGGAAAGAGTTGAGAATGCTGAAGAACAGAGGAATCTTCAGAGCGTCAAAGGCAGAAAGAGTTGCAAGTAAGAGAAAATGAAAATGTGAGGAAGAATGGACCAAGACACTTTGAGAAAAATCCCTGTAATGATTACTCACCAGAATCAAGGCATTGAGAAGGTAAAAAGGCTTTCTGCCGGCTGTCATTCTGACATTTATTACTGGGTATACACGAAAGGTCAGCAAATCGAAAAGACGGCTGATCCACGTCAAAACCCTTAGCTTTTCCAAAACGTCCGAAAGTTGTTAAGTGTCGACATAGCGCCGAAGCATCTCTCCTCTGTCCTTCGATACTTCGACGAGGGGCCACTGAGCCGACATAAATTTCCCCCAAGTAAGATAACCGATTTGGGAGATCAGAAAACCTCTCCGGTGACATAAATACCCCTTTATGGACTCCATAAAGGGGAGACGTTACACCATTAAACCCCTATTTATACCCCGTTACACCTTAAACGGTTAAAACGGTGGAATTATTATTCATAAAAGGTCCATTGCCATAATAGCCCAATCAATGATCAAGCCCATATAAAGGAGAGATCCAAACAGAAGGTAAGGACGATCCCTAATTTCCAGATATCCATAATACATTCTACTGACTTAAGCATCGGAGAGTTCACGGGACATAAACTCCCCACTGAACTTGTTTTGCAGGTTGATCCACAGCTAAGTGTGCTACCCCGAAGTACCACACAGGCTCAGCGAAGTATCACATCCCGACACTTATACTTCGCCAATTTGTTTACATAGCTCTCCGAGACCCTGCACTCTGAAATTACCTTTTTACCCCTTGACAGATTCGTGCCGAATCAATATATTATATTAATATATATATATATATATATATATATATATATAATACACCCAACACTAACTTAGAAACTTCATTCACAATCTAAGTCTGAAGTTGCTGTTGAAATGATGGCTAATTCATCACTATATTATTATTATTATTATTATTACTTTTTTTTGTTTTCTCCCTTAAAATTGAATCTTCGATTCCAATTTCAAGAAATAAATAACTATTCTCATCAAATTTTTTTATAAAAAATATATCTATATCTATATATATATATATATTCATTTCCATTTTTAGATGATTGAAGAAAGGTGCTATACAAATATCCTATTTTTATGTGTTACTATGTTATTACTTACTATTTTTAGACTTTATTAATCACTTCTATTTTTAGAACGTTTTATCCCTAAATTAGCAGTTTTGTTTACTTCCCCTATTAGCCCAAATTCTACAATGGGCTGTTACTAATCTTTTCTTGGCCCAAAAAAAAGTTGGAAAGTCTGGAAATCGTACGGAAAGTTTTCCAGATTTTAGAAATGGAATTTACTTATAAAAATTAAGTATAAGAAAATTTTATTTAAATGGCTCATATATAAAAGTGTCAACTCAAATCTTGTATATGAAATTGAATTGTAGGGATGAATAAATTTGTGAGTTTCATCCTAAACAAATTTATGTTTGGCAAGTTTAGTCATAAAATATTTTTTTAACTTTTAAGGTGACAAACATTTTTTAAAGTTAATAATAAAGTCCTTTTTGACAGATTCTGTCAAAAACCCTAAAAATTTAATGGTTTTTAGATTTAGTTAGTTAAAAATAAGGGTAAAAAAGTCATTACATGTGAAGAAAAAAATTTTTTAATAAAGAGATAAAATATTTTTATATTTTAAATTTTAAATTTAAAAAAATAAAATATCTATCAGAATAATAAGAATATCAAAATTTCTTAGTTAATCTTCTTCTTCTCCTACTACAAATAAGATTTTTATTATTTTCTGACATCTTTGAAGAAGAAAAAAAAGACAAAGAGAATCTTTATAAAAAGAAATTTTTTTTACTAAAATATTTTTATTATGAGAAAAACTTTCATTATTAATAAAAAGAAATATTCGTTGTCTTTTATATATATATTTATTTATTTATTTATTTATTTATATTTTAAAAATGTTAGAAAACGATAAAAATTGGATTTGTATTTGAAGAAGAAGAAGATTACTAAGAATTTAATAAATTTTTTATTTTTAAAATTTTAAATTTTAAATTTGAGAATATTTTTATCATTTTGTTTAAATATTATTTTTAGTTTTATCCTTTTGTAATGATTTATTATTATTATTTTTAATTAATTACAGTTAAAAATAGTTAAATTTCTAAAGTTTTTGACAGCTTAAAAGTTATAAAAAAAGTTTGAGAGCTTAAAAATTAAAAAAAATATTTTGGGATTAAACTTATCAAACATAAATTTGTTTGGGACAAAATCACAAATTATTCTTGTAGGGATTTATATTACAATTTAAATGAGCTCAAAATAGTATAAGATAATTTCATGTTAAAAATTTTAAGTCAAATATTTTTTTTTACTCAGGCCGAGTCAGAATTAGTTAAAAATTTTGAGTCATACCTTCCACTTGAATAAAGCCGAATTTGAATTAGTCTAGAATGGTTGAAGAAGAGTTCATTTAATTTTTGTTATTATTATTATTTGGTTTATTTTCCTAAACAAAAGGAGTGTAATTACTATACTCAAAGACTGGTGTTTTTAATATTTGTATCTTTCTTGAAATCTGCCCTTCTCATCTGAGAAAAAAAAAAACGAAAAGAAGAGAGAGAATATGTCTGACGAGGAACATCACTTTGAGTCTAAGGCCGATGCTGGAGCATCCAAGACCTTCCCACAGCAAGCTGGTACCATCCGCAAGAATGGCTACATCGTTATCAAGGGCAGGCCTTGCAAGGTTTTATCTTTTTTTTTTTTTTTTACGCAATTCTGTGATAATGTCTGATTGATTTATTGATTAATTTTTGGTTCAATTTGAAGTGGGTTTTTGTTTTTGTGTCTGGATCTTGATGGGTTTTCCATCTTGTTAATCATGCTGATTTGTTTTTGTTTTTTGTACGGAGGGTTTGCTTTTCCTTTTCTGTACTAACTTTTTGCCATGTGGTGCAGATCTACGTATTTGTCCTTACCTGTCTTATTCCTATGAAATTTTTTCTTCCCCTGTTTATTTATTATTTTGTTGATCATCTTGTTTATATAAAAGTGATTCTTTTTTATTTGTGGGTTTGTATTAATTGAATCTTTATCTTTATCTTTTTTTTTCAAATTTATTACTTCCAATGTGAATCCACCCTAATTAAAAATGCCTCCTTTAATCAGAGATTTTGTTTATGCTGTCTTCTTTTGTTTGCAAATTATTATGATTAGATGAATATATAAAGTGAAGGAAGTTTCTGTTTCTTTACTAAGAATAATATATATATATATATTACACTCTTTCTTGATTTTGGTTTGATTCCTTTGATGCCATATGATTCTTGAGTTAAAAGTAGACTTTTTTCTTGTTCAAGATTCTCCATTTTTTGTCTTTTTAATCCCTTCAATAAGATTATTATTATTGTTTATCAGGTTGTTGAAGTGTCCACCTCAAAAACTGGCAAGCATGGTCATGCAAAGTGCCACTTTGTAGGAATTGATATATTCAATGGCAAGAAACTTGAAGATATTGTTCCTTCCTCCCATAACTGTGATGTAAGTGATGATACTTTTTACCTAAATTTCCTTCCATTTGATATACAGAATTATAATTCATTAAAAACTGAAGTTTTTCCTTTTTCTTTAATCTCCTCAGGTACCTCATGTCAATCGTACTGATTACCAGCTCATTGATATCTCTGAAGATGGCTTTGTAAGTAATTTACATGCAGCTTATATATATATATATATATATATATGTATGTGTGTTCCTGAATATATATGAATCCATATCATGTAGGTGTCTCTGCTCACTGAAAGTGGAGGTACCAAAGATGATCTGAGGCTTCCCACTGATGATAATCTGCTTAACCAGGTACAACATACATACATTTCCTAATCGTGTTTATTCGTACACAAGATTTAAACTTTTCGAAGATTAAATTGAGTATATTCGATTTTTTGTTTAGATTAAAGGTGGGTTCGATGAAGGAAAGGATCTTGTGCTCTCAGTCACATCTTCAATGGGAGAAGAACAAATCTCTTCTGTGAAGGACATTGGTAAAAACTGAAGTAAATCCATGCTATGGCATTTGTGGAATGCTAAAGCTAAAGATCTACTATATATATATATATATATATATATACAAAAATGCAATTATTTCCTATTTTGTTGTTTTTGCATTCTTTTGCTTTCAAGTTTTCAGTAGTTTGAGGATTTGTTTTCCTCTGTGACTTGTCTGCATTTCTCTAATAAGAAAGAGCAAATTTTTCTCTATTGGTTAATCTTTGATTTCTCTTGCTTATGTTTCTTTATATATCATGATAAATCAAACAAAGAGCATTTCCTATATGAATAAACAATGTCTTTCTTCTTTTACAATTAACTTTTTAAATAATATGTATATATATATATATGTATATATATCAAATGTATGAAGGAAGAGGAAGAACACTATCAAAATCTTTTGCCAAGAAATCATGGCTGTTCTTTATTCTTTGGATGATTACCATAAACATAGCAAGTAAATCCCCAGAAGGTAATAACCAAAGATAGAATCTTGAAACCACTCATTGGATCATGCAACAATATAACTGCAGCAATGCTTGTCAATGGAACTCTTACAGCATTAAGAACACCAGCCATAACAGTGGAAGCCAAAAACAAGATTGCAACACTGCCCAAAATTCCCAACTGAAATGTAATAATCCCCCAGATGATAACATTGTAATAAGAACTCTTACCGCCATTGAAAGCTTCTGCTTCAGATTTCATTCCCTGGAAATCTTTATTCACAATTACACCAATGGTAGTAAACAAGAAAGCAAACAGAGAAACCATGACTTGCTGTTCCAGAACAACGTGGAATGATCTTCTTCCCAAAAGTTTCACAAAGACTAACTCTGAGATCGCAAAAATAAGCCCGTGGAGTGCAGATCCAAGAATATCCCAAATGAAACCCATAATGTACTGCCTATCTGTAACATTTGAAAATCTATCTGAATCTGAATCCAAGGCAATGATCACCACTGCAGTTGTAATGATCACAATAGAGTTTATAATCGAAGCATTGATCTGATTTTTCACGATAAGATATCCAAAGAGCGTAGAGAAAGCCAGGGATGTTGATGCCACTAGAGCAGCAGTTGATGCGGGCAGGTAAGCGTACGCGTAGGCATACATGAGATTGTCAACAGCACTCAAGAAACCAAGAAATACGTACGATACAATAAGTTTAAAACTCAAAGGAGTTGGGAAAACTTGCAAAACAAAATATGTTGGAATCAACATAATTGCAGGTATAGGCCATCCTGCAACAGCTACCCAAGAAATGATCCATTTGCTCTTGCCTCCATTAGCATAGTAAATTCGAGAAAGAAGACTCGAAGCAGGAAACGCCACCAGCATAGCCACAGTACTTAAAGATAAAAGAATCCAATGTGAGAATGGTTTACTTCTATATGCTTCCAAACCCTTGGCTCCATATGCAGAAATTTTTTCTCGTAAGGAACTCTCTGGTTTGTCATCCATTTCATCTCCTAAAACTAACAACAGGAAAACATTACCTTTACAATTAAGTAGTTTATTCAAGTAGATTTGACCTTCTATAGCTTTGTCATGAAATTAAAATTCAAGAAAAGAGAAATAAGAATTCCCATCAATTATTCAACTAGATCAATGATATTATGAAATCAAAGAAAGACAAAAAGGGTAAAGATGTTATCTTTTCTATTTTTAGGTAGAAATGAGAGTGGCCGATTCTTCAACTTCCACAGTTATCTTGTTAAAGATCAGAAGCAACAAAGATATTGTAATTTAACATATATTTACAGTATCTAGAGATTCTTGATTTAATCCCATGTTTTATAGGTACAAAGCTTCTAAGAATCCTCTCTTTAGTGAGACTAAGTTGGCTACACATTTGCAGTTCATATTCAGTCAGAATCAAGAAATTTTAAACTTCCAAAGTGGTTGATGGAGGCATAGAAAACTTTAGTCATTTAAAGTAGACTAAATCACTATGTAAATCTTTGATTTCTGATACAAGCTTCCATTTCAGACCGAAGAAAGAAAAAAAAAAACAGATGATTTGATCAATTCCCACTGCACACTTTATAAAATAAATTCCCAACCCCTCATCACGAATAAAATAGTCAGCAAGGAGGCAGGCAGGACATGAAGGACCAAGTAACTTGTAAAATGAAAAAAAAAAAGAGGAACATAAAGTATCTCTCTTTTTGAAAAGTTATAAACCCCACAAACATTTTCCTCATAATTTATTTTTTGTTGATTGAAAATTCTCTAAGCCGGCTTCAGTTGGCCCGTGTGGGAACAGCACAGCCTGCCATGCCTTACGACTCAATTGGAATCTTGGCCTGAGCCAGACCGAGTTAGTTAAGTAGAAATTAGTTTCTTCATAGTAGTAAATAACAGATAATTTGGGTAAAAAAACAATCCCTCTGCAGCAGACTTTTACTTGACAATTCTTTGGGACAAGAAGGAATAAACATAGAGCAAAACATCTAAGTTCTTGGATTCAGGAAAATCAAATTTAAAGAGTAGATTTTTTGCTACTAATTTCAAACACTGACACAAACAACTATGGCTCAATAGCCTTCCATACAAAATTGACAAAGATGGGTAAGAAATCTTTAAAAATTTCAGTGAATTTACAGTGCTACGAACACTGTTAGTAGATCGTTTAAGTCAACGAATTCAGCAAAACAGAATCCATCCAAGAATTGGTGTTCATACCGGCTAGAGCACAAATTTTTCAGGGTTTCTTCAATAATCAAGCATCAAACACAATAATTAGGGAATTTTCACAGCAAAACATATTCAAGCAGAGAACTTTTTCAAAAGATATTTAAAAAAAAAAAAAACCAAACAAACAAACAAAACAAAAAGAAAGGGAAAGTGCAAACCTCGAACAAGAAGGGGTTGCTGCTGCTGCTGCTGCATGAATCCAAGAAGAAAGCTCAACAAAATGTTCCCGATCTTTCAAGTTTCAAGAAATTGTTAATAAAGATAAACCTTTTCTAGTGATGTAGCAATCTCTGCCACTAATTCCTCACAGCATAATACACGTTGTTTTCAAGTAATTATTAATTATTATTAATTATTATTTAAATCCACAAAAGAATGCCAAACAGTGGGAACTTTTTTTTTTTTATGGTTCAATTGTCCCACATGGATAACTCAAATATTAGGATTTTTTTTTTTTTTTTTTTTTTGGTATAATAAAAAAAAATATTATTGTGAATGTATAACTCAAATTAATAAGACTTTTAAATTTATTTAGTTTAGAAAATAAAAAAATAAAAAAAGTGGGATCCAATTAATATTCGATTCGTTGGGCATCTAACCCGCGTCAAGAGAGTCAACGACAGCAGTCAATTAAAAACAAATAAAATAATCGCATAATCAAATCACGCTTTTAATAATAATAATTCTCTAGGAAAAACGCATAAACAATTCAATGCGAACATTTGTCGGGCTCTTCCTATGTTTGTTTCTACATACTCCTACTTTTTCCTTGTCACTCCCTATTTCACTATTTCCACTCTTCGCCTTATGCCTCAAATGACTAATTCACCCTTGCCTCCACATTTATTGACCTTCTAATATTTTTATTTTTATTTTTATTTTTGTTTTTGAGAACCATCTTTTAACCTAATATATATATATATATATATATATATGTATATTACCAATTCATTCATTTTTTGTGTAAACAAATTTTTTTTTTTATTTTTGTAAAATTAAAAATTATATGTATAATAAATTTATAAATACTTTTAGAAGGTTCCTTTTATTTTTTTTAAATAGACTTAAATAAGATGAAGAGTTAAAATGATTGAATTTTGAAATTTTTAGTGTTTTTTTTAATTTTATATTTATCCTCTATTTATAGGTGATAAAGTTCATAATTAATCACCATTAAAGCAAAAAAAGCAACAGAAAGAAATATAATTTAAACTAAACCAAAGGGTATTTTGGGGAAATTGTTTTAATTCACGTGTAATAAGGTGTAAACTTAGCAAAAAAAATAAAATTAAACAATGTTGTTATAATTTAAATTTTATCTTAAAAAGAAAAGGAAATAAATATGATGTAATAAAAGGGAAAAAGTGAAAGGGAAGGCTTATTTCTCCCTTTAATTTTTGCACATAGAACCAAAGTCGCAATTTTTTGAGAATTTTCCTCTAACTTTTGACTCATCCCTCTTCTTACCTTTCCCCTTTTCTCCCACTATTACATATGCTATTTTCTGTGCTGTAATCCAGCCATGGATGGTGAGAATTCTAGTAAAGTTGGACTGCCATTGGAGCAACAAGGAGAAGAAACACTGCAGAGTACTGAAAATTCAAAGACAAAGGAAGAAATTGGTTGGCTTGAAGAAGAAACTGACCAATCCAAACCAGTGGAAAATACTAGTTCAATTCCGGGTAAAGGAGAAGATTCGAAGACAATATCTTCATCTCCATCTAAAACCCTAGCTGGGGTACCCTCTGCTTCTGGTGATCTTCACTGTAGTTATGGTACGTGTTTACTTTGTCTTTTATTTTTTTGAGCAAAAATCATGTCTTTATTTTCTTGATTATTTTATTTTTCTGAACAAGAAAAAAGTTAGGTATTTTTGGGGGTTGATTTTTTTTGGTTGAAAGGAAAGTAATTTATGCTTTATATTTGAAATTTGGTAAATCAAAATATGAACAAAGTAAGATATGGGTATGGATAATTGAGTAAAACATTTATGATTATGCTAAAGAGGTGACAAGCCCAGTGACTAATTGATGCAGAGGTTCCTGTGGAATATGAATTGCAAACATTTGAAGCAGAGAAATATAAGGTTAGCAAAAACATATACCTTTTTCAGCTTTTAATGATTCATGCAACTTATTAGTTAGTTCCTCTTGTTTTTTTTGGTTCGTACTTCTTGTCCTTGCTTTAATAGTTTTTGTTTCCCTATGATGTCTGAAGCTATATCTATCTGTGTAATAACAAGAAAGTACGATGTACTTCTACTCAACATATCAGAGTCCTATTATTGTGGCATATCTTGATTTTAAGTGACTTTCTTGAGTGGCAAATGGACATTTTGGATATATGAGAAATATTTATCATAAAGAATTCATTGTTGTTTTTGATTTTGTGTTGATCCTATCTAGCTAAAGATTATGATAAATTAGAAATCTCCTGAAATATGTAAGAATTGAATAGAAGGTACATGGCAAAACTATAAAAGAATAGACCTAATGAATGTCAAATGATCTACAAGTGATTTGGTGTAAAATAAATGAACTTCAAATTGAAGTAAGAGTAAAAGGAAACAAGCTTTTTTTTTTCCATTGAGTTTTAGGTTTGTGTGGGTTCATGAGTAAGCATCCAGTGGTCTTGCACTAACAAATGTGTTTGTCCACTATGGTACTGATATTTATATTGCTTTATTTGTTGTCGTAGAATAAAGTTTGCACATCCAAAGTGGGAGATCTGATAGGTACTGCACATCAGACTGCTCCAGCACGGAGACAGAATGAGCAAGAATCAATTGATGATCCATCTTCACCAGAATCATCTCCAACTTCTGCTGCGCAGTCGATTTCATCAATCCAAACTCCACATGTTCCAAAACAAAGGATATCACCAGTTGAAGACAAAAACCGCTCATGTGTGTCTGAGGGGCAGAGACAGAGGCAGATCCCAAAACCATTATCCATTGTGCCTGTACAGAGGACACCGTACCCTGATGGATACAACTGGCGGAAGTATGGACAAAAGCAAGTCAAGAGTCCTGAAGGGTCTCGAAGCTACTATCGCTGCACATACTCCGACTGTTGTGCTAAGAAGATTGAGTGTGCTGATAAGTCAAACCGTGTTATAGAAATCGTTTATAGAAGTAGTCACAATCATGATCCTCCTGAGAAACTAAATTCTGCAAGGGGAAACAGGGTTTCACAGTCAATTTTACCTGTTAATGAGAGCGAATCTTCTTCTCTGCCTGTTGGATCTCGAAATGATGCCATTCCTTCAACCTCTTTAAAAGATCCCGAACAAGAAGGTGCGCATGTATTAGACTCCACAGAGCAGGATTCCAGTGGTTCTGAGGAGAATCCTGGAAATAGCAGTAAGCAGGAGCCTCTTGATGAACATGAACCAAGAAAAAAGTAACCATCTGCTAGATATCTCATTTTTCTTTTCTTGTATTTCATTTTTTATATTCTCAGCTGATGTATGACTATATGTACTCAAACTCATACATACCTTTGCGAATAATCAGACTGAAGAAAAATGTCTCAAGCTGCTCAGAATCTCCTTTAAAAACTGGAAAGGAGCACAAATATGTTGTCCATGCAGCTGGTGATATAGGAATATCAGGAGATGGCTACAGGTGGCGAAAATATGGACAGAAAATGGTCAAAGGAAATCCTCATCCAAGGTGAAACCTTTTGTACTAAGCATAAACCTTACTAAATATATCTTTGGATTCACTTTAATATGGATTTGTTTTAGATTGATGGTATAGATTGTGAATTATAAAGGAAAAGAATATTTGATTTTCTGTTTCAAACGAATAAACTCTCCATTTTGTGGATCATTATGTGACTGATAATGATGGTATAATGCTTGTGATTCCAATTGTCTTGGATGCTTGGATAAATATGACTTTTGAATCTTCTGAGTTTAATTTTATATGAAACCACGGGATCTTAATAGTTCCTTGCAAGAAAGAGAACTTGTGGTTGGCAGTAACTCTCTTGCTTTTGGTAAAAAGCATGCACTGTACAGCAGTTGTTCATTCATTTCATGCAATAATCTTTTAAATTTATAGTAATTGCTCGCATATATTTATTCTCCTTTAACGAACCTAAATCTCAATTCTGAATTAGTATTCTGGATGAATCTCAGGAATTACTATAGATGCACATCAGCTGGATGTCCAGTTCGAAAGCACATTGAGATGGCCAAAGACAATAGCAGTGCTGTCATAATAACCTATAAAGGTAGACATGACCATGACATGCCAGTCCCAAAGAAACATCACGGACCGCCTAGTATTGCTCCTGCTTCAGTGAACAACACTTCACAGGTTACCAAATCTGAACCATTACAACAAGATCAGGTATCTGCTGCTGCACAGTGGTCAGCAGAAAAAGACGGCGAATTAACTGGCAAACCATTGGAAGCAGGAGGGGAAAAGACCATGGAATCTGCTAGAACTCTTTTGAGCATTGGATTTGAAATCAAGCCTTGCTGAATTTCTGGTCCAGTCAGGAGTCAGATGGACAATAGAAAGAAGGTAGAGGGAAAAGTATGTTAAAAATAAGATGCATTCCTGTACTGAATGAAATATTCCCCCACTTTCTTATCTCCCTTACTAATTGTAGTCTTTTTTTTTAGCTTTCCAGTAATTTGTATGGCTATTGATTTCTTAGCTTGCTAGCCGGTGGATAGTACTGAAGTGGTATAGGGTTGGCTGTGTCATCTCTGTATATTATTGTGGATGAAACAAATCTGATTGGAATACATCAATAGAAGGAGCATTGTTATGTCAATTTCTTGACTTTGATATTAGCAATTTACATGCATTTCTTATCTAGAAGATGTCACTCATCCTTTGGGCTGTCCCTATTCTTCCCCCCTCAATAACTATGATACTTGTCCCACATTGAAAGTTGAAGTGAAAAGTGAATGTCAAATAATATATAAAAATAAGTTTAGTTACTCATAATTAACATATCCTTTTAGTATATGTTAATTTCTAGGGCTTGCTGATACTGATCAAGGGGGGCCATTGCCACCCTTATTGAACACAGCCTACCAAAAGTTCATCATCCTTTTGTGTGCTAATGCAGTCAGTGATTTGCATGTTCGATTCATAGTTGTAATATAGAAGAAGTTCTACTTTGTTAAGATTGAGAGAGGTACAACATTCTCAGGAGACAAGATCAGATTGTACTGTACAAAGATTGATTTCTACATAGGTTCTGGTCTAAGAATCTATGATTCCTAGTGTCAAAGGAACTGTTGTTATACACAGCCATTACTAACATGTATGTGCACAGTTGAAGCTAAAATAACAGTTAATACAAAAGTCTTAAATGATGATACAAATCAACCCCAGAACTAGAATTATCAGTCATTCTGATGAAATAGTCAGTTCATCACTAGAGATGGTTATTGCTGGTTCAAGTGCTGCTCCATCTTTTCCTTCAGAACAACATTCATGGAATCTGAAGCAACTAACAAGATGATCATTTGTCATACCAGTAGCCTGCATGAATGAGTAAACAATGGTTGGTCCAACACACCTAAAACCTCTTCTTAGCAAGTCTTTGCTTATGGCATCAGCTTTTGGTGTCTTCGCAGGAACTTGTCGAGGATACCGGAATCTGCTAACTAAAGGCTTATGGTTGACAAAACTCCATATGTATTTCTCAAATGATCCAAATTCATCCACAACCTAAAGATAGACAAGTCCCATGTATAGTTAGGTATAACTACATGTAAAGGAAGCAACTTTGAGGAAATTATAATCAGTAATATATATATATATATATATATGTATGTACATGTTACTACACGAAGTTAGTGTGAGGAACATTTTATAGAACCTACTTTGGAAATTTGACGAGCATTTTGAATGATGGATCGCAGCCTGAGTTCTGATAATAACGAGTTTGCAGTACTTCCAGGAGCTAATATTTTCTTTTCATTTAACTTTGCAACAATAGCAGGATCAAAATCAGCAAACACTTCCCTGTGTTGAAAAGAAGGTTTTCTCAAGAATCCACAAAAATACGCTAATGAATCAGGACAACCAACTACGAAGTAAAGGGTACCTAAATATGTGCCTTTTGCTTAGGATAGAAGGCCAAGTGAGTTCAGATAAAGCTCCACAAAGAACAAGAAACTCGAACAATCTCCTGACAAAAGTAGGTAATATTAATGCAGATACAGATAAGCAATAGCCATATGGTTTGTTTTTCATATTAATGTCACTGCAAGAAATGATCTCAGTTGCTTACTTGTCATCATGTACTGGAACTCCCCATTCTTCATCATGAAAGGTTGCATACGATTGATCTGGTTTAAGCACAAAACTGGTAATGAATGGGTTGGGAACTTCAGCAATGACCATGCACAGACATGGTAATGAAGGAATGGAACTTAAAACAATAAATATTCCTACTCTCCTACATTTCTTTCTAAAAGTTCGATGCAGAAATTATTGGAATCCCAGTAAAGAAAATGTTTTGTTTTTACATGTATCATCAGCATCAAATGTCTCTATATTTAGAGGTGATTAGTTCCTTGGACTAAGAAAACATGTAAGAAGAAACACAAGAAATAGATTCATTTTTAGTAGCTGGACTCACCAGTAGTAGGTGTCACCCAAGCACATCTTTTTTTGGACTGTAAGCCATCAGAAGAAGATTCTGGAATGCCATTTGAATGAACTGTCTTTGACTTGGAGGCCAATTGCTTTCTTCTACTGGCAGTTATGCTTGTTCTGTAAATCCTCCCAGTCGAAGCCCGGCTGTGAAATGAATCTGTTGATGCATCTGAAGAACATGATGCACTGAGTGATAAACTTGAGTGCAACAATGAATCCTGCCTGCGTATATCAAAGGGAAGTTTGTTGAATGCAGAGAAGGTGGCAAACTAACTACAGAAGTAGGTGACGAAAGTTCATTGGTATCTTCAATAACTTCCTTAATTTCCTCACTAGACTTCTCAGCCTTTCCCAAAGACTTAGAGACAGTTTTTCGCAGGCCTGCTGTCATTTTAGCCTTGTTTTCAGTTAGTCCAAGAACTGGTCTGGATTCAGAATCTGCCATAGCCATAGACCTTACCTTTGGAGCACCTGACATCATAGGAGATAAACCCTTATGCAGAGTAGGAACTTACCAGCAACTCTTTGCTTTCCTTTGCTTTAACCCAAATGACCAATCACAAACTCAAATTCATTCACTACAACCTCATGGGAAACTCTTTCTCGTCCAAAGATTCCAACTTTTAATGTAAATGAGTATTCCAAAACTCCAGAAGAACCAAGAATTATAAAACATTGCACTCAGGGCCCTTTACAAATCTATCCATGGGTGATTAGCTGAACTTAATCCTCCCAAATCCACATTTCAGTTTTCTAAAATCCCTAAAAAAAGGATTCAAAAGACTAGATTTTTCCTACACTCTGGCCCATCATTTTCTTTCTTCATAAAAATTCAAACCCATTTCTAAAAACTGGAAGAAAAGCACGTACCAGTATGCCAGAGCAGACAGAGCATCACTACTTTTGACCACATCTAGATTTCCATACCCATAGATGAGAGCACATTAATGTCTACTACTTATAAATACTACTAATAATGATAAGTTAGTTAGACAGCTGTAAATGATTCCAGTGTATTTTCTACTTTCTTTTTGAATTTTTTTAAAAATATTTGAGCAGAAAATGAACTGAGACAATGTCTTTTCAGAGCTTTATTGTTTTTTGAAACAGAACAAAGAAAGAAAAAAAAAAAAAAAAGCTGACATTTTTTTCGTTCTTCACTACATGACAATGATCATAACAGAAAGAAAACAAAGAAATGAAAAATCCCTTCTCATTTCTTTTCCTATTCTTTTCTAGTGCAAGTTTTCAAAGAAGTTCAGAATTCAGGTAAAGAAAGAAAATTTATACAATGTGAGATGTAAAGTGCAGATTTTGATCTGCAGCTTTCACTCACCAGAAGAAGAGATGACTAATTGATGTGAGAGAGAGAGAGAGAGAGAGAAAGAAAGAGGAGAGAGAGAGAGAATACATAGAGCGTGTGTTGTGTTCAAGAAGAAAGCAGAAGAAAGAAGAGGGAAAAGAAAAAAAAAAGTGAAATGAGTGAAAGAGAGAATGAAGTGATGAAGAGAAAAGCTTTTTTAAACTACAAAATCAAAATTTCAAATTCCATCTATAAAAATGTAGCATAAAATTATATATTATTAAGAAAAATACAAAGATAGGTTCTTTGAGTTTTGGTTGTTTTGTTCTTTTTTTAACTTTGTTGTACACAAATTACTATTCTACTCTATTCCCCTTTTTGTTTTTTTCTTTAATTTCTCACTCATTTTTGGAATTTTTTAACAAAGGGTAGTTTTTTATTTCTGCTTTTGCCGATGCGTGTGTGGGTGGTGTTGTCCCCTGGTGACATATAATTTGGTAAGAGCATCCTAGGATACCCTGTTTTTCTGTCGGATACTTTCTTGGACTGTCTATCATTTCTTCTGTAAGAGTTGAATCAACAAAAAAAAAAAAAGGGTTCTAAAAGCATAGGGTTCTCCTCTTCAAGATCTTATCTTTTCCCAATTTCCACTTCTTTAATCTGTTTTCTGTAGCAAAAGAAAGAAAAAAAAAGGGGGGAAAAATAAGGTCCAACAATAACTCCAAACACAGTTCTTGATGTATCATTTTATGGGAAGTCATGCACGGAATGAAATGTAAGAAAAACCATATCAGTACTCCTTAATTGAAGCAAAAGATCTGTCCAATCAAAGACATTATTACATGAAGACAAAAATAAAGCTAGATTGAGTAGTAATTGCATTTGAATATAAACCAATACACACAGTCAGTGTCTCTCCTGGAGGAAGAAGATGATGGAGATGAATATACCCTCTTTCTGTTGGCAAGATATGTATACATTTTTGCATGTTCCACAGAAAAATATAAGTTACTGTCTGTCATAAGCAAAAATAGTGAGCGTAGTTGCCGGCTCCTTGTAATGGAATTTGTGACAGGCCCTTTTATAGAATCCAGAAATGACACCTGTCAGTATCATTCAGAAAGAAAGAATCAGAACAGATATTACATTCATAATCTTCATTGAAGAACAATGTGTAGTAACGATGGTAATGATGTTCAAGGAACCATAGACATAATTCTAAGAATAAAGAAAGAAGGAAATGAACATACCCCAGTAGACCAGAACCTGCCCAAGCTCTGGGGGTCACTGTTAAGCTGATATGAGCACCTTGCCTCAAGACAATCATAGGCACTTCCTGGCCCTGATAAGCCCGTGCTTCAGCAGCAAGTCTTTGATTCAAATTCTCACCAAACTCAACATGTCCGAATTTAACAACCTGATCTCCAAGCACTAGTCCATCTTCAGCTGCCGGGGATGACTCAGTTATTTCATCTACAATAGCGAAAGGTCTGCCTAGAAGTACATCAGTATCCATTGCGCTAGAGGCACCTCCAGTAGCATAGTTGAAAGATCCAGATATCCCATTATTTACAGAATAGTCTTGGATGGTTGACCCCAAAACGTCACCTAAAAGGTAAAAGAACAGCAGATAAATTGGCAATGAAATTCAGAAAATGACTAGGCAAGAAGCCTGCAGAAACTTAACTATCATTTAACGTTGAAGGAAGTAATACTTAGTACGAAGGGGAATAAAACTAAAATAATAGACTTACTTGAATCTTTAGCAGTTGTAGAAGAAGGTGCGAGCTTAGCAGAGTGAAGGACATGAATATTTTGACTTATTGTCTCTGTAATATCTTTGTGATCGTTCCGTAGCTCTGCATTGAATATGAGGTTTCTTAGGTGCAATAAGAGTGATTAATAAAAAAGTATGCCATATAATCCATGTATTCAGAACTATCCCTGCAGACAAATGGTCGTTACAAATTTCAGCTCTTTGGAACTCAAATTTCCAAATTCAAGAATATCCCCCACAGAGGAAATTTGACTTTGCAAGATTAAAAACTTCAAGAATCAAGCAAGTAACTGTGCAAATAACCAAGAAAGATGTGATTCGACAGTTTTCTTTACAGTACAGGGAAAAGAAAAGAAACAACTTCCATAAAATGTATATCAATGACCAACAGTTTTAGAAGTTTCGATTCCATTGAAAGTTTAGTTTCCAAAAAGAAAACCATAAGATAAATCCCCACGCTCTGTGAATGCTGAATATGCTCAACCCTAAAAGAGGCACCTGATCCATTTTCATCCTTATTTTCTTTACAATCAAAACACTTCTTTGAGACAAAAGCATAACTTGATAACATGTACCGATCATGCAACACTAGAAGCAGAATCTAAATGAACAATGAAGTAGAAATGCATTACAGAGTATGTGAGACAAACATTTCACTTCATTAATAATTAAGCTCAAATCATGAAAATTTGACAAGAAAAGAGTAGATTAACTCCACACCAATAGAATATCAAGAAAAAAATACTATTATTTGTATGCACTATGCATACCAGCAAGCCTATTTCGTTGTGCTCTCACGGTTGGAATGTCAATATCAGCCCTCGGGAACCCCTGCATAAGCATAATCTTCAACTCTAAAATCAATCCACCCTTAAATTCAAAGCATTGCATTACTGAAAAAAGAAAAATAAATAAAAATTCTTTCCATACATTCATCTCCCCTTCCAGTTTTTGCTCAAATACATATCTGTGTTTATGAACTAGCTCGCTTTAAATCATTTTACATGGGAAGTAAAATTCAAACTAGCAATCAATACCGGTGCACGTGATAGGTTAAGAATTCGTATAACTAAAAGAATTAAAGAAACGAAGAAAGTAGAAGAAGCATGCCTCGGAATCAACTAGGTTACCGGTGAGACCGGGACCACCTGGCTGACAAAGGGTTTCTATGAGGCCGTTCATCTCTGCTTCCAACATCGTCCTCTTCTCCATAAGCTTCATCGTCTGTGCTTTCAGATTTGCTCCCACCATCTTTTGCCTTATTTTTTAGTTTCACAAGGATTCAACTGTAGAATCACTAGGGTTTTTGGTGCAAGCTGATATAGAAAAGGGATTTTAGGATTTCATGTATAAGAATCCTCTGATAATTATCTTTTATTTTCAAGAATAATTATTTTTTATTTTTAAGTATAATTTTTTTTTTAAGGTTGATTTGGAATTTTTTTAGATAATACATACATTATATATAAATATCTTTATTTATAATAAAAAGATCATAAATTTAAAAAAAAAAAAATATATAAATATATATATATAATTGTATTATTTAAATGATAATCATTAACTATAATTTTAAATTCATAATTACAACAAATGATGACGTGGTTGTGTTCATTGCAACGTTGGATGATGCTCACTCACTCACCAAAGGTCAAAACCTTTTCATGTTTTTTTATTTTTTCTCTTTTTCAAGATTCCCATAGGAGGAAAAACCTTCGAAATTTTGATGAAATAAAATCGTCACGAGTTACGATTCTTACGCTACGTTAATAGTTAATGTCAGTATAAATAGATTGGTCACGCACTTCAACAATGGCCGCCATTAGAGCCTCAATTCTATCATCATCATCATCTTGTTGTTCTTCCTTAGCGGGCAGTTCTCGCACACTGGTGCCACCACTACCCACTTCTTGTTCATTTTCTTCGTCTGTTTTTGCGAGGTTTAGATCTAGAAGTTCTTCTATCTGGGGTTTTTCGATCTCTGTTCAACCTTTGTGTTCGAGGAGAGTTAAACGAATGGCTCACTCTATTGCTAAGGCCACTCTTGGCCTTACTCAGCCTAACCAAATCGAGCCCCCGAAGGTTGATTTTATTTTATCTGTTTTTTGTGGCATTTCATTTCGGGTTTTGTTTGGTTTCTTGGTTTACTCCATTTGGCTAATTGTCTATTTCTTTTGTGTAATTGATTTTGCATTTTAGTACTTTGATTACTTTGCCTGAATCAAGAACAGGGTTTTTTTTTATGTTTGCCTAGTTTTTGCGCGGAAGTGTTTTGATTCTTAGAGTCTAAGTGGTTGGTTTAATTGTTGGGGTTTTAGGGTTTTTTGTGGTTTTAGATCTTTTATTTTTAATAGAGTGGAGGAATTCTGGATTCCCCTTTATGGCTTGTGTCTCTTAGTTCTTCAAAAGCATCTTAGGCTTCTTTTCAAGTTAAATAATGTTAATCATTCAAGGACATATTCATGTTCATGAAATACTGAAATTGTTTTTTTATGGTCTGGGAATCTTTTGAAAGATCTCTTTTGCTGCAAAAGAAATTGATCCAGTGGAATGGAAAGGGGACATGCTTGCAGTGGCTGTCACAGAGAAAGACATGGCAAAAGATAACAACTCAAAATTCCAAAATCCACTTTTACAAAAATTAGATTCCCAGTTAGGTGGTTTGTTGTCTGAAGTATCTGTTGAAGAGGATTTTACAGGTAAATCTGGGCAGTCCACAATTCTAAGACTTCCTGGCCTTGGTACTAAAAGGGTTGGTTTAGTTGGCCTTGGATCAGCTGCATCGCCAACTGCTGCTTACGGCAGTCTTGGAGAGGCAGTTGCTGCAGCAGCTAAGTCTGCTCAGGCAAGTAATGTTGCTATTGCACTTGCTTCCTCTGAAGGGCTTTCTGCTGGTTTGAAGCTTACAACTGCTTCAGCCATTGCATCCGGTAACTCTTACTTGTTTTCATTTCTTTTGGTCTTCAACATGTATATGCATAAATATGACTATTGACCTTGGTACCATTTCTTCCTTCTCTATTATAGGAACTGTGCTAGGGACATATGAAGATAGTAGGTTCAAGTCTGAATCAAAGAAACCTACTCTTAAATCTGTGGATATTATTGGTCTTGGAGTTGGATCTGATATTGAAAAAAAACTCAAGCAAGCAGAATTTATTTCTTCAGCAGTAATTTTTGGTAAAAATCTTGTAAATGCACCAGCCAATGTACTCACTCCTGGTTCGTACTCTTCTCTTTTTTTTTTTTTTTTTTTCTTTTTCCTTTTGTAAGCGTATAATATAATAAGGTTTGAAGTTATGTTTTGTTGTGGATTTACCTATTTGCTAGGAATAGATGAGTGAGTTTCAGCTTTTGCTTATTGATGTCTGTTAAAAGTTGAGAAGTACTTAATCTGCTGTTAATGTCTCTTTTTCTCAGCTGTGCTAGCTGAAGAGGCCAGAAGGATCTCTTCAATGTATAGTGATGTTCTTACAGCAAACATCTTGAATGAAGAGCAGTGCAAGGAGTTGAAAATGGGCTCCTATCTTGGTGTTGCTGCTGCATCTGCGAATCCTCCTCAATTTATCCATATATGTTATAAGCCTCCTGGTGGATCAGTCAAAACCAAATTAGGTTTAGTTGGAAAAGGATTGACTTTTGACAGGTAAAGTGCAGCTGCTTCTTAGAATGTCTCATATTGTAATACGATATATATTAATAAATTGCATTTCTCCTTTTACTCTCTTAGTGGCGGCTACAACATTAAAACTGGACCAGGCTGCTTAATTGAGCTCATGAAGTTTGATATGGGAGGTTCAGCAGCTGTGCTAGGTGCTGCAAAGGCTCTTGGTCAAATAAAGCCTGCTGGAGTGGAGGTGGATCACCATTAATTTCATGCTTTACGTATCTTAGTTATTGGACTTTATCTGCTTTTGGAATCAATTTTTAAGCACAATATTTTCCCAATCACCTCTAGGCTCTGATAGAAAGTGATTTCTCTATCATGTGATCTGATAGATAGTAGTATGTGTATTAGGTTCATTTTGTCGTTGCTGCTTGTGAAAATATGATAAGTGGAACAGGCATGAGACCTGGAGACGTTGTCACAGCTTCAAATGGGAAAACAATTGAGGTAATTCCACTATTTCCTTTTAATTAGTAGAAAGGACCATAAATTCTCTTGTATCCCTTGTTTACTACGATTCTTTACTATCATAGCGCTAAATAAAGTTGTGCAGATGCATTGATCATCTATTACTAAACCACCTCCCACCCCCGAATAATGGTTGTGCTGGTGAATTGTACTCTTTTGAGTAATAAATCTATTTCAAACTAGCTGTTATACTTATGATTGAGAGTTTCCATTGACTTTAATGTTGTACCTAGTACTTTATCAATAGTTGGAAAAATATATCTAGTGAATGAAGTGTTATGCATATTCTTCCTTTGTGTTATTATTGGTTTGTGTCCTTCTGTTAATCTGATAGGATGAACTTTTGGTGAATGGTTTAGCTGAAGAAGGCTTCAATCTATTCTCCTCGCCTAATATTTGTGCCCTATGAATACATTTCTTATCCTTTCTTTCAATTTCACATTAGGTCAATAATACTGATGCTGAGGGGCGACTTACACTGGCAGACGCTTTGGTATATACTTGCAACCAAGGTGTAGATAAGGTATCAATGCTCTAATTGTACATTCATATCTATCTACTCGGTATAGTCTGTTATGACTCTGTGAGCATGAATTTTTTTTCCCAGAAAACTAATAGTTTGAAGAATAGAGGCTAGTGATGGTGCATACTGATTTCATTGTTTCTCAAGTAGTGTTTCAATGCTTTCATGACCTGTGAAAGTCGCTTTGTATTTGGTTGTATCCTTATTGATGAACTATGTTATCATGCAGATAATTGATCTAGCTACACTAACAGGGGCATGTATAGTTGCACTTGGGCCTTCAATTGCAGGTAAGTATATGATCTAATTTTGAAAATTATCACACAATGGCATGCTTATCAAATATGCCTTTACTTACTCCTTGGCGCATTTCAATGAAAGCAAAATGAGCAAAGAACAAAGTGTGTCAAAAGATAAAAATAGGAGGAAAAAAGAAGTCTGTCAAAATATTGAAAGGGGAGGGGTGGGGGTGGAAGGTTTTCTTTCCTACGCAATTGTTATCTTTATCGATATTATGAAACAAACGTTAAGTCTTTTCTTGAAGAGATTGAAAGAATGTCTATCTGTACTTTAAACCTTGTAAATTAAACCTTCTCTATCAACTTAATTTGCCATGATATTAGAGTTGGAAGGTCTTGAGCTTGACTCTTGTTTTTGCCCTCATTTGTTTGATTAATTTGCATGTATGTGAAGGGACGGTATATTCAACCCCTTGCTCTCTAGCAACTTAAGTTTGTGACAATTTAATAGATTAGCAGCTATTTGGTTGCCGTGTCATGGAAAACCTCTGCGTAGTGACACCAATTTTATTGAAATTCAAAATTCAATACAGGTTTCTTTACCCCCAGTGATGAGCTGGCCAAGGATGTGATCGAGGCTTCAGAAACTGCAGGAGAAAAACTTTGGAGAATGCCTTTGGAGGATAGCTACTGGGAATCCATGAAGTCAGGAGTAGCTGATATGGTGAACACTGGTGGCCGTCAAGGTGGTGCTATAACCGCAGCTCTTTTTCTGAAACAGGTACTGCTAGATTTGATTAAATACTTTCGTGAGCCTAACATAGCGATAAAGACTTTTGTTGTACAAAATTTAGAACCCCTGTAAATCTGGATTTATGTAAAGATATTGCTAGCTTTGGTTAATGTATGGGAGTTCCTTCACTGCTAGATTTTGTTTTCTAGGTCTCTGTGAACCTTTAAATACCAAAACTAAGAACAAGGAAGATCTGCTCATTTAGAAAGTATAGATGTTATTTACTGCTGGAAAAATGTCTTAAATTTTGTCATTTATTTGCAGTTCGTCGATGAAAATGTGCAATGGATGCACATTGACATGGCCGGACCTGTATGGAACGATAAGAAGAAGGCTGCAACAGGATTCGCAATTCCTACACTGGTAGAATGGGTACTGAAACAGTCTTCTTAATCCTTGTTTTCTGCTATTTTGGAGAGAGAGAGATAGAGAGAGAAAGAGAGAGCCATCTTACAACAGTGCAAAATCATACAGAAAGCTGGAAAACTCTTGTTTCTCTTTTCTATTTTGAGTCTTGGAATACTTTTCAGCTTTTCATGAATAAAGTTACTCCTTTTAAAAAATAAAATGGAACTCTAGACCAAGGTTCTATATAATTTCTGTGCAGTTTGCTTCTTCTTGTCTGGGATATCTGAATTTCCATATTTGCAAAATGTTCTGCATCAGCTATTATACATATATATATATATATATCTATATATATATATGTATATATATAATATATAGTATATATATATATGTATATATATATATATATATATATATATATATGTATGTATGTATGTATGTAAGTATGTATATTATGTTCAATGAGTGGGTTGTTCTTGAATCATTCAATGGATAACAATCAAGAAAGAAAAATGAAGTCTTTGCTTTTCTGTTTCTCCTTGCCCCTGTGGACATGAGGAAACAAGTGATTCCAAGAATGGCATCCAATACTCTGCTTATAGTTGAGAAATTGGAATATTTATATATTTCAGTAGTGGCAAACATGTTACATAATCTATTTAGACAATAAAATCCTTGGAATATGTAAATCTTAAACAAAGGTTGCACTAGAATTCCCTGATTCTCTCGTGACAAAATTATCAGATTAAAGATATCATTTGTGTATATATATATATATATATATATGTATGTATGTATGTATGTATATTATGTTCAATGAGTGGGTTGTTCTTGAATCATTCAATGGATAACAATCAAGAAAGAAAAATGAAGTCTTTGCTTTTCTGTTTCTCCTTGCCTGTGGACATGAGGAAAAAAGTGATTCCAAGAATGGCATCCAGTACTCTGCTTATAGTTGAGAAATTGGAATATTTATATATTTCAGTAGTGGCAAACATGTTACATAATCTATTTAGACAATAAAATCCTTGGAATATGTAAATCTTAAACAAAGGTTGTACTAGAATTCCCTGATTCTCTCGTGACAAAATGATCAGATTAAAGATATCATTTGTGTGTATATGTATATATATATGATCAGATTAAAGATATCATTTCTTTAGATTAGGACATGTTCATGGTGAAGAGAAATAGAACAATGTATTTCTTGTTGTTTTTCTTATTTTATGTTGTGTGTTGTTTACATGTATTTATACTATTACAAGAAAATGATTTTCATTCCTATTTTATGTTTGGAATGAGTCTAACGGCTTCATTCCCTTTTTTCTATAAAAACGGCTTCTTCCCTTTTCTTGCATTCACACGGCTCCTTCCTTTCATTCTCTCAAGTTGTATCGTGGGGATTAAGAACGTGCAACTTGTTAAGTATGTCTAAGTATGTCGTAGAAGGTCCGTTTAGTTCCTGCCTTGGTGAGTATATCGGCTAACTGGTCTTCTGAGCGAGTATATGGAGTAGTAATAATGCATTTTTCAATCTTTTCCTTAATAAAGTGTCGATCAATCTCCACGTGTTTTGTCTTGTCATGTTGGACAGGGTTTTCAGCTATACTGATTGCCGCTTTATTATCGCACATTAATTCCATAGTGGTTTGTGGAGGAAATCCGATTTCGGTGAGTAGTTTCTTAATCCATAATAATTCTGCAATTCCTTTAGACATCCCCCGGAACTCAGCTTCAGCACTTGATAGGGAAACGACATTTTGCTTTTTACTTCGCCAAGTCACTAGATTGCCTCCAACAAAGGTAAAGTATCCAGATGTAGATCTGCGATCAACTTGATTCCTTGCCCAATCTGCATCTGTATAACCCTGCACATTCAAATGACCATTTTTAGAAAATAGAATGCCAAAATTACAAGTTCCTTTGAGATACCGTAGAATCCGGATAGTTGCGTTCATATGCTCTGCTTGAGGATTGTGCATGAATTGACTGACGATCCCAACTGCATAGGCTATGTCGGGTCTAGTATGTGATAAGTAGATGAGCTTTCCCACGAGTCTTTGATATTTTCCACGATCAACTGCCTCTTCATTCTTATTATCTCGAAAATTGTAATTTGCTACCATCGGAGTTTCTGCTGGTTTACAATCAAGGAGTCCTGTTTCTGCTAGAAGATCTAAGATGTATTTTCTTTGTGATAAGAACAACTTATCTTTTGATCTCATGACCTCAATTCCCAAGAAATACTTAAGTTTTTCTAAATCTTTCATCTCAAATTCATTGAATAGGTTTTCTCGCAGTCTTGTAATCTCTTCGTTATCATTGCCTGTGATAATTATGTCGTCCACATATATGATAAGGCAAGTAACTTGGTCCTTCTCTCCTTTAAGGAATAGAGTGTGATCAGCGTTGCTCTGTCTATATCCACAATTTCTCATTGCAATTGTAAACTTCCCGAACCAAGCTCGTGGAGATTGTTTTAGTCCGTATAAGGCCTTCTTTAATCTGCATACCTCGTTTCTTTTGAACCCATCAGAAAAACCGGGAGGTGCTTCCATGTAGACCTCTTCTTTTAAATCGCCATGTAGGAATGCGTTTTTTACATCAAACTGATGTAAGGGCCAATCTAAGTTTACTGCTAGGGAGAAAAGGACTCGAATGGTATTGATTTTGGCAACTGGACTAAAAGTTTCAGAGTAATCTATACCATAGGTTTGCGTGTATCCCTTAGCTACCAATCGTGCTTTGTGTCTTTCGATTGTACCGTCAGCTTTATGTTTGACTGTAAACACCCATTTACATCCTACTGGTCTTACTCCACTTGGTAGATTGCACTTCTCCCACGTGACATTTCTTTCTAGTGCTTGCATCTCGGTTTCCATTGCCTGGTGTCATTCTGAACTATCCTTTGCTTCTTGTGCATTCTTTGGAATTTGGACTGTGTAAAGATTTTGATTGAATGTCTTCACTTCTTTTGATACGTTCCCCCTGACAAGATTAACTACCAGATATCTTGCGGTCCGTGACGGATGTTCTGGTGAGTATCGTTTCGGGGGTATTCCCCTTGTACTCCTTGCCGGTAGTCTTGATTCTGGGATATTATCTGCATCACTATGATCAGAGTATACAATTGCGGAAGGTAAAGAATTGTCCCTAAAATTTTGAGTAGTTTCAGGAGTACCTTCGTTAGACACATCCGTTGAAGGTGATTCTGGAACAATGGCACTTGCATCGTCGTTCTGTGTTTCCGTGATGAGATTGCTTTCAAGGTTTTGTGGGAAGTGTGTCAAACCAACTTAATGGGTCAATACTAGGTGTAGGTTCCCCCTGACTATTAAGGTGGTTATAGTAAAATTCGTGTTCTATAAAATTACAGTCAAAAGTTGTAACATTTTTTTTTGTAGGTGGGTGATAACACCTGTACCCTTTCTGGTTGATTCCATATCCCACAAAAACACATTTTAGGGCACATGGATCCAACTTTGTGCGGTTTTCCTTTTGAATATGAACAAACACAACGCACCCAAATATTTTTTGTGGAAGACTTTTTCTAGTGGCACCAAGCAATGGAAACCGATATGCAAGCACTAGAAAAAAATGTCACGTGGGAGAAGTGCAATCTACCAAGTGGAGTAAGACCAATAGGATGTAAATGGGTGTTTACAGTCAAACATAAAGCTGGCGGTACAATCGAAAGACACAAAGCACGGTTGGTAGCTAAGGGATACATGCAAACCTATGGTATAGATTACTCTGAAACTTTTAGTCCAGTTGCCAAAATCAATACCATCTGAGTCCTTTTCTCCCTAGCAGTAAACTTAGATTGGCCCTTACATCAGTTTGATGCCCTAGTATTTGAAGGAAAATGAGGTTGTCTATGGCTTTTCACCAAGATACAAGTTTCACATACAAAATTATTAGGAAGGGTTGGAAATAACACCTTAAAATAGTTGGCAGAGGGATGACCTAGTCGTCTATGCCAGACCCAGCTGTTATTTTGGTTACTGACCATCAGAACGGAACCTTGAGGGACAATATCATCGACGTAATACAGACCGTTTCTTTCAGTGCCACGCCCAATAATCTCCTTGGTCCGAATGTCCTGTAGTAAGCAAAAGTCGGCATAAAGAGAGACAACACAATTTAACTCTTTAGTAACTTGACTAACATATAGTAATTTGCATGAAAGTGAAGAATATATAAACATTTTGATAATTTTAAGCTTGGTGATATCTCAACACTTCATATTTTTTTCACTTTTACTAAGTTTCCACTAGCAGTAAAAATATTTTTTTTTATCGGGAGATGGTTAGCACTAATATCTCTAATATAGTATGTCATAGTATCAGTGGCTCCTGAATCGATAATCCAATTTTTATCTTTGTTCTGTTTGGATTGACAGGATAAAGCAAAATGTTTTTTATTAATCTCTTTTAATTTTGAAAAGATTTGAAAAGATATTATTCCTAGGAAATTTCTTTTTTCTTTTTTCTTTTTTTCTTTTTGTTTCATTTAACGGACCAAACTTATTACTAGTTTTTATCGATTCACACAAATATTCATAATTAGACGGGATAATTTTATGCACAAAATAATTATTAAAGGATTGTGCCAGTTCCAAAGGAACCAGGCCCAATACCTGGTTTTGGTCCATCATCTAGCCCGTTGGCCCGTTCCTTGCCCTTGTAGAAGGATTGTGGGCCTGTTCCAAAGAAACCAAGCCCAATACTTGTTTTTGGTCCATTTCTTTTCCCTAATTCTTTGGCCGCCACTTCCATGTGAAAAACTCCTCCTCCAGGACCCTTCTTTGGCTGGGTTTCTCCAGATATGGATGCCGTGGGCAGAGCTCTTGTGGCTCCGTACGTCGCGAACCCCTCGTCTGACGGGATCATGCCGGAGTTATCGAGATCATTGATGGCCGCCGCCGCTTGGCCAGCCTTGTCGTGTGGCAGTCGTCGTTTGTTCCAATTCTCTGGGAAGCCATGGATAAAGAAGTAATTTTGCTTCTCATGTCCGAGTTTCTTGCAATTTGTGCATTTGAGTGTTTTTTGTTTGTTCTTGTTCCGATCTTGCCACACTTCAGATCTTGGGGTTGTTGGTTTGCCTTGTACCTTGTACTGAGACCCGATCCTATGCCGTTGCAGGAGGGTCGTCCTAGGATCTGGAGCCGGGATTTCTCCTGGCGGGCGGTAGCGTAGGCAGCTTGCACACTGGGCAGGGGACTTTCTTTTAGGATGTCCCTTTTGACCAATTCAAATCGGTCATCCAGGCTTTTGAGGAACTGGAACAGTCTCTGCTATTGCCGTTCGTTATCCCACGCGGTAATGTCTTCGGGACTTTTCATTGGGTTTTTTTTTCTGCGATCTATCTCCTGCCATATTTCTTGAAAACAAGAATAATATTCCTCCAATGATTGATTTAATTGTGCATATGTGTTTGCCTTTACTGAGAGATGGAATATTTGCAAGGAGTTTTCTCCTGATCTGTAGGTTGTGCTTTAGTCGATGGGTATTGGATGAACCGGCCAATCAATGAGGGGTCCATGGCCTGGATGATCCATGTGAAAACCTGGAGGTCCGACTGCTTCCATTTCCGAATTCGGGATTGTTGGGACTTGGTGGCGGTGGATTTCCAGTGAGGTGGTGTTCTCTGCCCCGTGCTTGAATTGCCAATTTTACCAAATCGGACCATAGTGCAAAATTGTGTTCGTTGAGCTTTAGATCAACGTGAGGGTTGATGTTTTGTTCCGATTGTTGATTGATTTTTAACAGTCGTTCGAGGGCTTCGGTTGTGATGACGGTGGTTTGGCCGCCACCTTTTGAGGTTGGGCTGGTAGAACCATCTTCTTTACTCATGATTGGTAAATGATGAGAAACAAAAAAACAAATCCTTTCTGTGTATCAGTTTTGCTTTGATACCATGAAGAGAAATAGAACAATGTATTTCTTGTTGTTTTTCTTATTTTATGTTGTGTATTGTTTACATGTATTTATACTATTACAAGGAAATGATTTTCATTCTATTCTATGTTAGGAATGAGTCTAACGGCTTCATTCCATTTTTTCTATAAAAACGGCTTCTTCCCTTTTCTTGCATTCACACGACTCCTTCCTTTCACATGATACCCACTTCCTCATGATTCATTAACAGAAAAAAAAAAAAAACCCTTTTCCATTTTTCCATTTTTCTTGTGTGTATATATATATATATATATATATATATATATAAAATAATATTCACTCCAATGCATACTGCTTTAAGTAATATTAGTCCCATTTAGAAAAAAGGCAATCCAAATTACTTATCCTTTTCCATTTTCAATTTTGTTTACTTACTTATTATTAGACAAATTTATTATTTGTTTGCTAATTATTGTAAAGAATACACGTTGGATTCCACCTACCAATAATCTCGGATGTTGTAATAATTAATCTTTTAACTAACGAATAAATTGCAACTTTTTTTTTTTACCTTATTAAAATAAATAAATAAATAAATAATTCAAAAGAAAGGGACAGCGGGGATTCTACAGTAGTCTAAAAATATATTTTATTTTTTCCACTGTGGAAGTGTGTTTCAAACCGAGGAGCTTTTGGCAATGGAAGAAAGAAGGGCATTTTGGCCTCTTTACCCCATTTTTCTTGGCTTCAAGAACGGATTTTCCCGATTTAACAACTAGGCGTTTTCTGTCAGTTGGTTTTATTACAGCTACCGGGCTTTTCTAATTCATAGTTTTCTTCAACTTTTTACTAGTTTTCTTGAACCAGGTTGAACAAAAAAACTCTCTTTTCGCCGTACACACTTCAAAGATCCCAGTTTTTGGTAAAAAGCACAAAGCAGAACTTCGGGAGAAAATCCAAAAGCAATTTCTGCAACTGGGTTTTTTTTTGTTTGTTTGCTTTCTTAATAAGCATGTAAAGAAGGGGAAAGGAAAAAGAAAGAGTGTGGTGGAGCTAGAAAGACTGGGTGGGAAAAAATGAGTGTTTCTCTAACTGTAATGACATTTAATCTTCTTGAAGATCAAGCTGAGGATAGTCAATATTCATGGGAGAAAAGAAAAGATATATGCATAAGTGTTATTACAAGTTATTCTCCAATGATTCTTTGTACTCAGCAGGGTATGAACATTTCTTTTTCTTTTCTCGTGTAAACGTTATTGGATCTTGAATCTTGATTGTTGCTATGGCATTTGTTGAAATGCTTGATCCGGGTGTGATTTAATTTTTGCCTTTGAAATGGGTTCCATTGATTTTTAGTAGTTCTAAGGACTTTAATGTGAAATCAGTTACCAAAGTATATATATATTCTATAGTTTTTTGTCTTGATTTATTTTATTTATGCTCTGTTATTAGTTGGATATGAACGGTTTCACTTTACTTGCTTATTTGATTTCTGGATGTTAGGTGTGAAGTCACAGTTGGAGTATCTTCAGCAATGCTTGCCAGGTGAAGTTTCTCCCTGCTGTTTTTTTTTTTCCTCTGCTTCCTTCTTTTCCTTCATATTGAGATGTTCTGTTGTTAGTGGAGAATCTAAGAAGTGCTAATGACCATGGATTTTGGTATTTTGTTACTAAGATCAGGAACTGACACTTTCCTTTTTTCTTTCTTCTTTCTCATACCTTGTACTAAAAGGGAATGTTAATAAATTTTACAAAAGATTCATTAGATCATGTAGATTGATGTCTGAATAGGACAACCTAATAATGTACTATATTGAGAGATAGATAACCATATTAGATAGGAATATAATTGTGGAACACACTGATTTTCTATGTGATGAATTTTCACTTCTTTTCTCTTTATTTTATGGTCACTTTGGCAAATTGACTGGGAATCTTGCAGAAGTAGAATATTGATTGGAACATAAAAAATGGAAGCTTACAGTTACGATTACCTCGTGTTTTAATCAATTAGGTTATAGTCAATTTGGAATTTCAAGGAAAGGAGCTGAAGATACTTCGGATCAGCATTGCACCATTTTCTATGATAAGGAGAAGGTAAAGTATCTTATGCCATATTTCTTGATCATAAATCATCTAAGTAATCTGAAAGAATAAATTCAACCTGAAGAACAATAATGGTTGAAACTCTACTATTCAAAAGACAACGATAGATTGAACAAAATTTCTAATAAATCCTGTTTCTAAATGAAGGTAGAGATGTTAGAAGGCGGGACTTTCTGGTTGTCGGAATCACCTTCAGTTCCCGGAAGCATGTCCTGGGGTTCTGTTGTTCCGTGCATTGCTACATGGGCTATATCCTTTTGTTCTGTCT
Source organism: Asclepias syriaca (assembly GCA_027405835.1). Lineage (NCBI taxonomy): Eukaryota > Viridiplantae > Streptophyta > Magnoliopsida > Gentianales > Apocynaceae > Asclepias > Asclepias syriaca. Next base: position 546,455 of record CM049927.1, on the reverse strand, counting down.
GCTGTGATTTTAATCAATCCTTGTATTGTAATATCGAAGATCTCTAGCACTTAATTTCCTTGACGAATTGTGTACACATTCCAACTGAAAGGTGCAGAGCCACCAGGTTTTTCATTCCAAATAGTGAACACTTGCATGGATGAGTTCAGTCCCCGTGCTCGTAGACGAAGTGCTCTGTTGACATGGCAGCACATTGCCTCTTTGCCTCCTAGCTTGCCTGTTGTATACTGTGGAGGATTCAACACACAAAAGGAATCAACAACTGGTCGTTTTCTTCTTGGCAGATCAAGGTAGCTTTTCATTTTACAAGTGATGGTACAAATTTTTAACATTTATCCTAATCTTGTGCTGAATTTACTTCAATTTCTCACATCTATAAACTGAAGAATTCAAATATTCTGAGCTGTATTGAAGTGCATGCTTGAAACCATGTTTCAGTTCATTCACTTTTTCTTAGTCACTAATTTACTTGGATTAGAACAGCTTCCTTACGGGGAAAACCACAAATCTATGGGGAATAGGCATGGAACAGAAAGAATATTTCTACGAAATCAGCTAAATAGTAGGAAAAAGAAAAGATCTTTCGGCATTTCTTGTGTGTTTCATGCCTAGAAAAAGAAACTTAGATTGAACTCGTTGACGAACTGAACAGGAAAAAGAGGATTCAGCCCTTTGTCGTCAATGCTTGCTTATCATTCCCAGTGTCTTTGTCGTCAGTTGCATTCAAGATATCTAAAAGTTTAGCACATTTTCCAATACTTAAGAATTCCATAGTTCTAGAAATCCTCGGCCATACTATCGAACAGGAGTTCTTTGGCACATCTAAAGTTATTGCTTTTTCATATTTTCCCCTGATGTGAGTTCTTATATGGTCTATAATCTTAGTGATTGAACTCTCCCATGACTCATTTCAAAAGGTCTTTTTTTTTTTTTTTTCTTACAGACTATATTATGGGTTTGATCATCTTTGATAGGGAACATGGTGTTGTGGGTGATATGAGGGATGTTTGGCCGAATGCTCGAGTGAGGAAAAACGTATCCCTGATTCGTACTTTCCATGGATTTAAAGGTATTAGTAAACATGTCACAACTCTTCTTTAGTCTCTCTAATATACAGAAGAATACTGATCAGCTTCGGATTCCTTTTCTTTTGTTCTGTTAGGTGACAAACAGGGAGCTCTTGAATTCCTAAAGTTGATTTTCCGAGCTCTTTGCCTCTGCTGGGATCGCCAAACTCAAGATCTCCACATTGATTGGATTCTTTTCAGAGGCAGATCACTGATACCAGTCTCATGTGAAGTGGTGAGTGACAACATAGACTGCCTTTATCCATCTTCACATTATCCAATCTATACAGAGTTCATGCTTCCTCGTACTGTCAGATTGATTGAACCACCTGCTCAAGATGCAAATTAACTTGTCATCACTGTCTTCTTCTTGCCCTTTCTTTGCACACCCCAAAGAAGCTCAAAAGGAGAAAAATGGTTTGGCTCTACTTCACTTGTGCTGCAAATTGTTGAAAATATTTTGTCTCTTTGAATTCAAAAGAAGAACAAAAAAAAAACATGTCTTGTTTATATCACTATAGTTTGAGTTCTTGGTTTTTCCAGGTTACTGAAAGTGAATTTATAATCATATTATGTAGATTGAGAGTTAATTAAACCAGATTGCCATAATCTTGAAACTCGTTTTAGTAGTGTCCCACATCGAATACATTACAGTATAGTTGCTGAAGTGTCGGTGCAGAAAGAATACATGTGGGTTGGCATTATTTCAAGACAAGAAAAATGTTAAAAATGTAAATGCCGGGCAGGAATCAATAAAAATCAATTTGCTTTTGGTAAGAGATGAAAAAGGATGCTTAAATTCCAAGATTTAGAATGCTTAAACCCATTGATAAGACTTTTTTGAAATTATCACCACCAATATATATACATACATATATATATATATATATATATATAATATTTGATATGGATGTTCAACAATATGAGCATGACTTTCCAACAGTCAACTCTACTTAGAGATGAATAAAGAATTTTAAAATCATCGATATGAAATTATATGTTATTATAAGTAATGTATTATAATAAAGAGTTACAACTCTAATTAATGTACAATAAGCGATGTGGGATTTAGTATTATGTATAAATAAGGTAAAAGTAAACAAAGACTAGGAGATCTAAACCTCATTAATTACTCCATTTTCTTACCATTATTAATTTACTTAGTTTACTATTACTAATTCAATCCAAACGAAGGACGTGACGTCATCAATCACTATTTTCTTTAGATCTAATCCTAGCCGTTCCTTTGTTTAATCAAACGGCGTTAATAAATCCACCGTACACGCTTACTCTCTATTAGAAGTACCACGGACTCGCGAGTCTTTTTTCTCTCCCTCACTCCCTCAACTTCATCGAATTTCTCAGAAATTCTCCATTCCCGGCTGTACCCTTCCCTTTCTTCCCGTCGACGCCGGCGATAGTCGCAGTGTCGCGCAGTGATTTTCTTCTCTGCGCATACGTTAATTGCGATATTTGGATATTAGAAGGTTAAGATTTTATTTTATTTATTTTTTTGTGTGTTTGTGTTTAGGGGTATTGGAAGTTTGTGTGGATCTAGATCTTAGGGTTGAGGAGTGATAGTGGTGGTGAAGAGTTGGATATTGTTGGTTGAAAGAGATTGAGTGAGAAATGGAGGTCGTGAGGCCTCAGTTAGTTAACCGATGGATCTCTGTTTCGATCTTGGTGTTTTGTCTATTCTTCGTCACGGCACACTGTTTCTATCTACCCGGTGTGGCTCCGCAAGATTTCATGAAGGTAATAATTAATTGGTCAAGTTTATTTCTCTGTTCTAAGTTGATTTTAGTTTCAGATCTTGTGTAGTATGGTAACCGTTGCTTAAGGACTGCTTATTATGTTATACTATTCCTCTGATAGATTAGCCGGTGGATCTTGTTCAATTCGTATCCTTTCTTATTTTCTGTTGGATTTCTTGTATCAGATCTATGGTAGTTTTCAACCAGCATTTTATGTAATGACTGTAAAACTCGTGTTTTCTCTTTTCCCAGTACTTACCATTTCTTGTGCATGCTCATTGCTGTGTTTCTTTTGTCATGCTCATTCTGTTTACAAGCTTGTTCGAAGCATGGTCCATTTTGATTGGGCAAACAAGTCATGCCATATTGTTTTTTAGACTAACGGACGTAGGTCTTATTGCCTATTAAGATTATTCTTTTTTTTTCTTTTCCTTACAGTTAGATTAGTATGACTGAATGTTGTTGAATGGTATATTTCAGTCCCTGTTGATAGATTTATTTTTGAGGTCCCTTAGGATTAAAGTAGTTTTCGAAGGTTAAATTTATCTAAAATAAAGGATTTAATTTACTTATCTAAATTAATTGCTTCCACCCGAATTGATTTGCTACAAATCGAATTTCTATGCGGGTTTCTGGTAGTCTATTTAGGATCAATTGTGATTTATCGCATGCTTTATATTTAAAGTGTTAAAAAAAAAAAACTTCACCTGGATTTGGGGGCGGATTTATGTTATCATTATTACTTTTAATGTTTCTTTATTATGTACGGTCTTGAATTACTAAGATTACTAATGGCGAATCTGTGATGTTCTTTGGTCTGTTTCTGACGTTTCTCACTTTTATTCAGGGAGATGAGTTGATGGTCAAAGTGAATAAACTGACCTCCACTAAAACACAGCTTCCATATTCCTACTACTCGCTCCCTTTCTGTAAGCCAGATAAAATTGTGGACAGTACAGAGAATCTTGGAGAAGTACTTCGGGGTGATCGCATTGAGAACTCTCCATATGTAGTAAGTTTATTTAATTATTATTTAATTAAAATTTTACGCAGTTTTGGCTTTTCCTTTGGGGGCTCTAATTCATACAGAAGTTACACATGCTTGTTTGGCTTTTTGGATCTTAGTTTTAATTTTTTTTTGGGTGTGTGTAGTTCAAAATGAGGCAACCCAGATGTGCACTGTTGTATGTCGTGTTGTGCTAAATGCAAAAACGGCCAAAGAATTCCAGGAGAAAATTGAGGATGAATACCGGGTGAACATGTGAGATGAACTTTCTAACACTATTTTTTCATAGTAGAGAAAAGCTGCTGCTGCAACCATCTGTAAATAACTATTTATGCCATTTTGTTCTTTGTTTTGCCAGGATCCTAGATAATCTACCTCTTGTTAAGCCTATTAAGAGGCCTGGTCAGGATTCAATATATTATCAGCAAGGTTATCATATTGGTATCAAAGGACAGTACGCAGGAGTAAGTTGCCTCACTAAATTTCATAAAATCTTTTTCCTAACCTAGTAGAAGTTGTGAAGTTTTTATGTTTTTGGAGATGTGTTGTGAGGTGTGACCTTTAACTGATAATTTTTTGGCAGAGCAAAGAAGAGAAGCAGTTTATCAACAATCACTTGGTATTCACAGTGAAATATCACAAGGATACCCAAAGTGAAGCTGCAAGAATTGTTGGGTTCGAAGTGACGCCATATAGGTGATGCATCTTACACGATTGACTACATTTTGACAATATTTTATTGAGAGAACTATGATTATAAGTATATTCTACGTGAGAATTGCAGTGTGAAACATGAATATGAAGGTGATTGGAATAACAATGCACGACTAACCACTTGTGATCCCCATGCAAAACGTACTGTTACTAACTCAGATACTCCTCAAGTGGTTGAAGATAAGAAGGAAATTATTTTCACATATGATGTTGAATTCCAGGTGATCTTATGCCACCATGAAGTTTGTCAATTAATTGTTGATGGTATTAGTTAATTTAGTTTTCTTAATTGAATCACAGGAGAGCGATGTTAAGTGGGCATCACGATGGGATACTTATCTTTTGATGGCTGATGATCAAATTCATTGGTTCTCAATAGTTAATTCTCTGATGATTGTTCTATTTTTATCTGGCATGGTGGCAATGATTATGCTACGAACCTTGTATCGTGACATCTCAAAGTATAACCAGCTAGAGACGCAAGAAGAAGCACAGGAGGAGACTGGGTGGAAACTGGTTCACGGGGATGTTTTCAGGCCTCCCACAAACTCTGACTTGCTCTGTATTTATGTTGGTACCGGTGTTCAATTCTTTGGGATGACATTAATCACAATGATTTTTGCACTCCTTGGCTTCCTCTCCCCTTCAAACCGTGGTGGCTTGATGACAGCTATGGTCCTCTTATGGGTCTTCATGGGTTTGTTTGCTGGATATTCATCTACTCGGTTGTACAAGATGTTCAAGGGAACAGAGTGGAAGAGGATTGCTCTAAGAACTGCACTGATGTTCCCTGGAATTGTCTTCGTCATTTTCTTTGTTCTAAATTCTTTAATTTGGGGTGAGAAATCATCTGGAGCAGTACCTTTTGGAACCATGTTTGCACTGGTATTCTTATGGTTTGGCATATCAGTTCCTCTTGTTTTTGTGGGTAGTTACGTTGGTTTTAAGAAGCCAGCTATGGATGATCCAGTGAAGACTAATAAGATTCCAAGGCAAATACCAGAGCAAGCTTGGTACATGAACCCAGTGTTCTCAATCTTGATCGGTGGCATACTTCCATTTGGTGCTGTATTCATTGAGCTCTTTTTTATTCTTACCTCAATCTGGTTGCAGCAGTTCTACTACATCTTTGGCTTTCTGTTCCTCGTGTTTGTCATCCTTCTTGTCACCTGTGCTGAGATCACCATTGTGCTCTGCTATTTCCAACTGTGCAGTGAGGACTACCTCTGGTGGTGGAGGTCCTATCTCACTTCAGGATCATCTGCTCTCTATCTCTTCCTGTATGCAGCTTTCTACTTCTTTACGAAGCTGGAGATAACAAAACCAGTTTCTGGTGTACTCTACTTTGGGTACATGCTTATAGCCTCTTATGCTTTCTTCGTGCTAACTGGTACAATTGGATTCTATGCATGCTTCTGGTTCACGAGGCTCATCTACTCGTCTGTCAAGATTGACTAAGCAACTGAAAATTAATTGAAATTGGTTGAGAAGAAACTGTAAATCAGCCTGCTGGAAATTGCTGCTACCAGAGTTATTACCACTTGTTTTCAGAACATCAGTCCCTTGATATTATAGAAATTGCCTCTTTATTTATTTCTTAATACCGGTCACTTAAGATCGACCATTTTTCCTTTTTACCTATTATTGTATTTTTGTCCGTCTTAATTCTCTTTTCGTGGAGACATCACAGGATTCTAGAGGCATCAATCTATAATTGCTAGATTAAGACACGCTTTTAGGAAATTATTATAGAAATTCTTGTACGAGGGGTAATGCATGTTTGATTTTTCTAGTGTGATGATAGTTTCTTTACTCGGTAAATTCTGTCATGGATGAGTTTTTACATCGTGATTGTGGTGATCCTGGTTTCAAAACAAGTTAAAATACTAAAGAATTACTTCCCGAGTTCAAAGCAGGTTTCTATGATAGTTTTTCCTTGGGTTAACTTCTTCCTTTGTTAGGATTTATTTGTCCCATCAAGAAATAATTTTATTGTTGAAAACAAATTCGCAAATTAATAAACTCTGAAACATTTTAAGGAATATACATACATATGTGGTCTACTTGAGGGTAAGGAAACAAACCATATTTACCACATAGACCATATTAGTAGTCCCCCTAAGGCATATCTAGAGGGAAAAAATAAGGAACCTTAGCACTCAAAAAGTTAAGGATAGTATATGAAACCTACTGAAAGTTACATTTTGTGTAATTTTTTGTAAAACTGCTAACTAATAGCAAAGAAACAAAAGAATACATTGCAATCAAGATACAAAGCGAAAAATAGAGTATGGATACAATCATACATATAGATAGATACAAAAGCATGTTTGGAATTGCAAAACATATCAGCTTTTCCTTTTTTACAATCATGGCCCTTACGGGCATGCAAGATAGAGAGGTACACCGAGAGGGGTCATCACAAAAGCCAATTTAGTCAGCATCAGCAGTGAAATCAGGTTCTGGGGGTTTTGGAGGTTTCACCAAACCTGCTGTGCCTTTGAGAATCCTATTACGGTGAACACCTCTGAGAGCATTTGCTGCAAATTTTGAAGCCAAAAATGTTGCCCCAAGGCTGTATGAACCACTTCCTCCAGTAGCATTGCTGCTAGCACCGGCTAGTTCTACTTCTTCTTCTTCTTTTCTCCGAAGTTCCATAATTTTTCTTTTGCAATATCGTCGCCAGGCTGCTTGAATAAAGCAGGCAGCCCAAGTTCTCCATTGCTGTGAATAAAATCGGAAAGTGTGTTGTACCTGTCTACTATGGAGCCTCCTAAATTGACCAGCAACAAATTTCAGCTCATCTGCTGTTAGTGCAAAAGCTTCCACTTCTGTTAAAGCCTTAACTGTCCGAGTTGAGGATGGGAGATTAGAACCAGATTTTGGGTCCAATGCCCAAGTCAGAAGCTCCTCTCCACAGAAATCCCCTTCTTTCAACAAACTACGGTTGAAAAATCCACTCCTCCCACCATCTGTTGTCACACTCTCTAAACGACCACGTATTATGAAAAGCATTTCATCAACTGGATCTCCTTCACGAACAATATAGGTATTCTCGGTGTATAAACAAGGCTTCAGCCTCTCACAAATGGCATCAAGCAATCTTTCGTCCATATTTTCAAAGAGTGGTACCTGCAAAACATGATAATGTTTTAAACAAGAATTCACTTTAACAAAGTCAGGCACAATATAAATGCATAGTAAACTCCATTGATAACAAGAAAAATAAGTTAGTTTGTAATAAGCAATCCAAAATATTGAATCCACATGATGAATAAGCAATTACCCTCTTCACTAAAGCCAGACAAAGATGACGCTTAATGTCTCTTCTGAGATCCTTTGGCAAACTCTGCACCAAACTCTCTTCATCCACTCCACGTGTTTCCAACCATTTATACTGATCGTAGCGTCTCACACGTTCGCGTAGATCTTGTGGGAGCAAGCGATGATGCATCCATTGCTCTGAATCGCGCCTTTTTACTCTCATTTCTTCAAGTCGGATGGTAAGAGATTGCAAATATGTCTGTGACAGCACAATGCAAAGATCTAATCAATTAACATGTTTCAAGGCAGATGCATCAAAGTTTTACCATACTTGTGTCTCATCTTTGCTCTTTTCATTTTTTATATTCTTTTTATTATTCCTTTAATGATAAACTCCAGTCATCTACAATTTACTTTCCAGAGAAGAATATGGTGTTTTTTGTATCATGTGTACAGCACACTATCGCCTAAAATTACTCTACTAGACTTCGAGTCAGTGGAAATCTTCTAATTGTGGGTGAAAAAAAGATGACCTCCTAAAAATTTTGGAAGTACAGAGAGTGCAATCAATTCCATCCTCACCTAGAAATGTATCAAATATGAAACAATTAAATATTGACTTACCTGATTTCTACTCTAATATTTTTCTTGATAATCACTATTCCTATTATTTCACGAACCAATCCTTCAGACTGATGACAGCATTACACAAGGTCCCAGGAGTTTTATACACTTATGCTACCCATGTTGAATTAGCTAATTATTAACTTTATTGGATGGGAACTTTTCTATTTCCTCAGAAAAGGTGAATTGTGTCAAAATCCTATTTACATAGAAACAATATATCTTTAGAATTCCATGAGTAACAGTGAGGTTTCACAATATGCATTAAGTGCTAAAGTAATTAGAGAAATCACTTCAAGTCTTAGAACATCTAAAAAATGTTCAATAAGAAAGATAACTAATGCAAATCAAGTTGATTTTGGTACATTACCTGCATGTTGCCAATAAGTAATGCAAAGAGAATTAGACCAAATATCGCCAGCGCAATGGAAAATATAGACTCTCCAGGATATGTGCTAGTCTGAAGCCCTTGCCCTAGTGTGCTGCAACAAAAGTACTTGAGCATTCAGAATCAAAGATTTCTTCTGATTATAAGAGAGGGAAAGAAATCACCAAGACAATTACAATCAGGAATGGATTTACTCTCTCATAAAGTTGAGTGTTCTCAATGAAAGATATTCTATAAGAGACTTATCAAGTGAGTATACTGGCCAAAATTTAGCCTTTGCTTATTTTACATTCTAAAATGTAATGGCATGCCTAGAAGATGTTAATAATTGTAAAATTGAGTTAGACTATCACCTACTATAAAATCTTAAGCTAGAAGAGAGGTCTTAGATATAACGAATTAGTACACCCCTCTCAGTTGTGGGCTGAACATATTTTCAATAACAAGGCTCAACACATGAACTCTAATCAACAAATAGGAACATACACAGGATTCAGACTCAAGGCTTCATCCTCTGATACCATGTTAAATTGAATCAGTGCCATGGCAAATGACAAATAAAGGATTTTCACATATTTAGTCATACTGACTATCTTCACGTGTCAAGCTATAGAAAACTTCCACAATCAGAGAGGAGATCAAAATGAGACTTCAATCTGTCTGAGGTTCTATAATTTTTACTAATGATTCTCCTTTTTCAACATTTAGCATGTCTTCCCCAAGATCACCAGAATTTTCTAGCTTTAGTCCATCTCACTATTTCTTATCTGTCACATAATGACTTACATTTTTCAGAAGCATTAGCATCTGGAGAAAGCTCCAAGCTAAACTCTCTGATAATGGTCACTGATTAATGAAACAAGAAGATTTGACAAAGTAAAAATAGAACAAAATGGCTAGCAGTGAATAAATTTGCAAGGGTAAATATAAGGGTAAAAGTTAGCTTTCTTTTTTCGGATAATTTGAGCTATTCTGGTCATTCCCTTTGATGCATTATCTTTTCAATGGGGTGGGGGAAAGTAAGGAAAAAAAAGAGAAAGTAGTTTTAATTTGTAGCTATATTGTCTAAAAGTGTAAAAAAAGTAAGCATAAAAAGTAGTATCTCAAACAGAAATGATAAAACTTCAGTTTTGGCAAAGTGTACTCACCTAAGATTCTGCAACCCCCACCAAAGGCAGTAACAGTATTTAGAGAAGAATGTCATTGAGAAAACTATGCCAGATGATAAGGCCTGTTTGAAGATTCCAAAATCAAATGGTGGATTATCATCTTTCACACCACAGGATGCATTTAGAACTGATTCACTGATGCTACTCCAGGAATTAAAATCCTTCATGTACTGGTTACCACAGTACAAAAAATTGGTATCACATGTGACATTTTTTTTACAAGCTTTTTGCCAGCAATAGTCATTACGTTCCACAGACAACAAATACCAGAAAGCCCCAACTATCTGCAATCAAGGAGGAAAATAAAGATGTTTCTCATTAGAGATGGCAATTAGCTGCTGCTAAGTCATGTAGAAAGTGAAGACCCAGCATTTCAAATGCAAATAATCAAAAAACGAATTGTGTATAAGCATATGAAGGCTTACATGACTGGCAAGCATGTACAACAATAGATAGTATACGGCACCAGCCCATGCAGTTTCAGCAAAAACACCAGCAGTCCTTTTAAGTTCAGAGGTTAGGGGCAGAATTCGGGCAAACCTGGGAACATATTGCAGCAAAACAATAAAAAGAAGTGCCTTTTTGGTAGCAAGCACATCTGATCCTTGAGATCTTAGTAGAAATCTCCAAACAACAATCTGCATAAAACATCAGAAATCCTGATAAGCTACACGAAAGAAGAGAAAGCCTTTAAAGCAGCTCACCAAATATATTGCAATTCATTTCCCTATCTAGATTCTAGAACTCTGCATATATATATAACTGAAAAAAAATAAAAACTTATCTTCTGTAATTAAGCATCATCCTGAAAGTCTTTAAAACTGGAGTCAATTAAATGGCCTATAGCTTTAGATGAAATAAGAACCAGCATGACCACCCAGAAATGAGTTCACATGAATAAACGAGTACAAGAACCCAGAAGAAATATTTTTACAATTATAGTTCATTTTACAGAAATTCCTAGAAGATGGGTAGAAGCTGTTCGAAGACAGAATTGTAGAAATTCTTTGTGATAATCAAAATTACTTGATATTCTCATATTTAATAAATGAAATGGTTATAATTTGTGCATAATAAAAATCCTTCAACTATCCATGAACAGGAAAACAAATTTATGTATTCCCCACTTAGACCGAAAATATGCAACAAAGAAACATCAAAAGCCAAGGCCAGAGAACTTCATACACTTTACAGTCACAAATTAAAGAGCAATCATGAGATTGAAGGAAGAGTTTGGGCATATGAAAGGAACAACAAGGATGAAGCTGAAACAACATATAAGCCATACTGAAATAGTAATTACCACACCTGAGGTAGGGGAAGCACAGCAAGGAAATCAACTATAAAATAGTATCTCAAATATCGCTTGGCAATTTGCTTTGGATCAATAACAAGTTCCCCTCGCCCAAAAACTCGAGACGATGGAGCAATATAAGCAGTCCGAAACTGAAGAGCCATGCGAATAAGATAGAAGACATCAATAAACGTGCGTAGTGTTGTAGCCGTGATAGCTAATTTTCTATCTATCCCGAGGCAATTCAGTGAATTGTCAAATACTGGAAGATAGAAAAATAAAGGATCTACAGATACTGCAATGATGCATGATATGACAAAGAATTTATTCCAAAGAAGGAGGAATTTGTCCTGGGGGTCAAATATCTTCTTCTCTGAAACTTTAAGATCTTCTGGAAACACTGCCCGAGAAACACCAAATCTAAGAGATCGTCCAATCGATTTAAGTCCTTCAGATCCTTTCTTCATTCCTCTCTTAAATGATGTGCTTGGTTCAGTTTTAGAATAATTTGCTCGTCCTAAACCCTCCATGTTGAAACCACATCTGTTTGCAGTACTTGGGGCTGATGGGGATGAGAGTGTAGAGTCCAAGTCATCCAATCTAAACACCAAAGAAACCAAGGTATCAGTTATCTTATAAGAAAATGAAAATAAAACTTTTTTAAAAAAACTCAAAATTATCTCTTTAAGCAAATGGAAAAGGGGTAGTACACACTAAAGTATGCAGGAGACTCTCCAACAGTTGCTTCAAAGAAATTAACCTTTGAGGTCAAAGCAAAAGGTTTATGACATTCCACACCTACTACTTCCTACCAAGAAGAACATTTCATTAATCTTCAACTTCCAATTGTTACAATAAATAGCTGTCTATGGACAATTCAAGTTCATCAGTCAGACCTCTGTATGTTCAATACCAACTCAGAGAAACTTTTAGTTAACATCAGTAAACCAATTTAGGTATTCGCTGGGCCAAGCCAAGCAAGAGTCGTATGATGGGATAAAAAATAATTAAGCCTATACATAATTTCGCAAGTTCAAACGATACCTCACAAATTCTCACGCTGTCCAGCAATATACTGGGACTTGGCACTACAATCGAACATTTTCTACGAGTAACAGCATCAATACATCCTGCATCACGGAAGACCGAACAAAGTCAAGCAACTTTTCACCAGGACCTAACTGTTCATCGAACTGTAAATAATACCACATACACACCTACTCCATCCGAACACAGCCATCAACTTCATCAATCAATAATATTCACTTTCCATTAATTATTTCCATAAACAACTCACCCAAATTAGGAATAGAAAAAGCGTCAATTTACTACTTAAAAAAAAACAAAATCAAACGGCGGCTAAACATAAAAAATAACTATCAGAAAACAATCAACATCTCACAAACTCTTCACAAATCCCCAAAACTAAACCCTATCCTACCCCCAAAAAAAATATATATTACTAAGAAATTCGAGATTTACGAAGTGGAAATAGATCATGAAAGAAGAAACTTACTACTACATGAGAAATCTTCAGATTAGTTCATAAAATCAAAGTTCAGAGAGAGAAGAAAAAGGAAAGTGGAGAAGGTATGTATGTATGGTGTACTTGAAAAAAGATGGAGACGATGAAGTCAAAGGTTTCAGAGAGGTTTGCAGACGATATTACTTACTATATATAATATTATCTTTCTTTTTTCTTTCCTTTTTTTCTTTTTCTCTCTCAACTGGAAAAATACTAGTCAAGCTGTGGAAAATGGCTCTCTTTCTCTTCTTTTTTTTTTTTAATTATTATTAATATTTTGAGGAAATAAATATTATGGATATGGAAATTTAAAGAATTTTAAAAAATGACTTCAATTAATCATATGCTTAATAAATAATATCATTTAATAGTTGCAATTGAAAGAAAAAAAAAATATATATACATAAATGCTAAAGGGTAAAAAGTTATTTAATTGTTTTGGATGACATAAATGCTAACAGAAAGATTATGTAAAACCTTTATTGTATTTAACTGTTCAATGGAAAAGGTTAGTTTTAATTAATGACACATTTTTAATGAACAATCAGTTTCAAAAGATTTGAAAGTAAGCTAGATTCAGTTAAGAGTTACAAAGGAATTTATGATCTTTCTTTCAATTGATTACATTTGACAAAGTAAGGTTTAGTATATGAAAAAGAAATGTGTGTGTGTTGAGTTTGTGGGGAGAGAACAAAAGGAAAAAAACTAAGGGGTTATCCAAAGCACGGTTCTGCAATTCTATTGGTTATCCCAAAACACCCCCAACTTAATCATTTTGTGGTATTGAGACAAAAACATAATCTAACACAGCTCATCAAATTCACCGTTTTCTTCAATATAATAATAATAATACATAAATATAAGACAAGACAGAAAACAATTTTTTAAAAATTCATCCAAACTTATCTTTAAAAAAAGGTAATTTGTAGCTAAAAATGCCATATCCGCATACTCTCCACTCACACCCACAACAAAAGAAAAGGGGCAGAGACTTAATACAACTGAATAAATTTCTTTGTAAAAGAAAAAAGATAACAAATTCAAACGAACTTCTCTTTTTTCCCATACAAAAGAATATCAGAGAAAAGACTAAGAGATAAGAACAGATGTCAAGGTATAAACTTCAGCATATTTAATTCATAAAAATATGTAATACAGACAAAGAACAATATTTGACCATATGAAAGCCAATGACTACCTGAGCTAACATCCATTCTAAATATCTGCAAGCATGGAATGGGAATGGTATAGGAAAATATATAAATAAAAAAATTGCTTGGCTTTCACAAGCAATAGCACTTCATATTTTATTGATGATGAGTGTTCTATAGTGTATACTACAACAGTAATTGAGTACGGAGAGACAAGGTAGTGGTTGACTTCCACATTCTTGTCAATATATACGGAGTCAGGTAGTGTACATATATGGTTGTGGAAAAAGAGTATGGTAAATGTTAACTTGCCCCTTATAATAACAGGGTTGAAAATTTTTTGCCTTGGTGGATTCAGTGCAAATGCAATGAAGTTAAGCAGCTCTTCTGAAAGCTACTGTTAGAAATCTAGTGTTCACCTGGAGCAAATGCCTTTACCACCACTAGTAGATCCAAATTCAGATCCTCTAGCATCAGCTGATCTGCATAAACATAATGTTCCTGTAAATCAAGGAAATGGAGTGAAAAGAAATTTCTATGCTCCAAAAAAATAAAGAGCAGCGTAATGAAGCAATCAGTAGGAAAACAAACAGTAATTACAAAAGAATGTGTAATTGACATGGTACAAAAGATATTCCCGGTTCCAGGCAATCAGTGATTTGAACAATGAACAAGAAAGCTACTTTTACTACTCTTTAGATAATTCATTATCTCTGACTCAGAACTTCTATAGAATGAATAAAGACCCCTGCTTTACATAGTGCAGAATACTAAACGACAACCTAATAGAACAGTGATCATAGAGTACAAAGACAATGAGATTAAAGTTCAAGCAATCAGATACCTCTGGATAGATGAAGGTTCAAATGTTTGGATCTTCAGATCAAACAAGTCCTTGTCAGTCAATCTTGTAACCTTCAGATACAAGTGTATCTGCAATCTTTTCTCTAGCCTCATTACAGAGCATATTAGCATCATTTCCTTCAATAGGTCTGTGAATGACAACTTTAACTGATCCCGGATATAACCTGCCTTCTACTCCAGCAGGCATGATGTCACCAGTTCCTATCAGTGTGATTGGGACTACAGGTACTTTGGTTTTTGCTGCAACACTGAATGCACCTTTCTACAAAACAGAAAGGGAAGAAATTTATAGGTCTCAACTATCTTGTTCCTTGCAACCATTGAGTAAATCAGTAAGTGGACCACATGTTATCAGAGATTCTTTTGTAAGAGAAATAGAAAACAAAAAGTGACTGATAGCTAAAACATTCAATGAATGCATATTTAGTTTTTACTTTTCCTTTCACTTTGTTGGTGCAAGGATGAGGCAAGAAAAGAAAGTACAGTTTCACTAGAGACACCCACCTTGAAAGCGCCTAATTTCCCATCTTTACTCCGAGTACCCTCAGGAAAGAAGAAAACAGACGCCCCTTTCTTGATAAGATCCATGCACCGCTTAAAACAATCCTAAACATAAGAATACTTGTTAGGCTAAAATGTAGCAAGAACACTTGGGAATATCAAGCTCTTCTTTTCTTTTTCTCCAAAAACTTAATAAAAATGATTCCACTACCCAGCCGGTGCCCAAAAAAAATGAATAAAAAATTATTGAAATTATAATGAGGAATCAATTTCAATTACAATACAGAATATACCATTTGACTCCGGCTGTCCATGCGTTTCAAAGGAATGGTGCCCAAAAAATACATTGCCCACCCTATCACAGGAAAGAGGAAAATTGAAGTCTTGCTTATAAATTTGAAGCTTCTCCCAAGAGTGAGAAGTGTATAGATGTCTAGAAAGCTCTGGTGGTTGGATACGTATACAGCAGCAATTTCTGGAGGTGGCAGATTCTCCAAACCCTCAAATTCAATGGGAAAGAAAGAAGAAATAGTCGACAGTGACCATATTTTGGCTATAAGGTGATGAGCTTTTCTTTGGTATTTATCAAACAAGAGAACGAACGGGTGTGCAACCACCATCAGCTTAAATAAAAAAATTGCAACAATTGAAGTAATGGCATAAAACAAAACTCCTCTCATCCTTGATACAAATTGAAGTTCTGCAATCAAAGGAAAAGAAACAGCAATAAGAAAATTAAACATTAGTGGACTTTAAGGCAGTGGTAAAAGGACATTAGGACATACCTGGTAATGGACAGGCTGCACTGGCAGAACCAGTGCCAGCAACTTCGGATCTTACAGCAACATATCTTGATAGCTTATACTGATTATGAAGACACTTACTGAAATTCTTGCTGAACAGCGCCTCACTCAAACTAGGAATCCTTGAACACCGCAATGGTAAGGCATCTAACGAAACCATAAGTTACAAGAGTATTAACTCTAACTATTTTCAGAATCACCTATTTAACACGGAGAAGTTTACAGATGTACTACATTAAGAGAAAACATGCATTGTCTAAAACCATTGTAGAAATGTGTATAGGTCAATAGGTCGAATTCACAAAAAGAAAATTCAAATATAAAACTTTAAATATACTCACATTTATTTGATATTCTCCAACACGAATGTTTGAAAGCAGGAAACTGGTGGGATAATCCGTGAAAATCTAACTGTTTAAAAAGAACAATCAATACGAGCCACAGTATCCATACAGAAAATATTACTTTGTGAAATTAAGGAATCCATATATCTACGAGTTCCAAAAGCATAATGACCAGAAAAATGAGAGACTTTAGAACCAGTTTTTATTTACTGGATTCATGTAGTTTATTTGATTTGGCTCTACAGAAACCATGAGGAACGCAAACTCCATAATTTCCAACTCCGGTAAGGATATCCAAACAGAGGATCAGGGGAATTTCAGAGATGTCAATGCTCCAACTAGAAAGAAAGTCATGTAGCATAAAAACCTAATACAAAGTGGGCCTTGTTTTAACCACTAGAAATCATCACCTGAATCTTGGATTTATAGATAAACTTGGAACCTTTTATAATCAGAAGTTAGCAAAAGGACTTTCACCTTTACTCCGTGTATAAATCAGAATATATACATTAAAAAAAAGAAAACTTTACCGGTTTATACGATGTTGAATAGGAACGTCTTGCTTCCTTTTTGCCTTTTAAAGAAAAAAAAAAATCCATTAGAGTCGGTATGCTTATTTCGTGTACTCATCATGACATATAATTCAGAAGGTCCGGAGAAGCTTACGGAAATGGTGGATAGAAAGTGATGGACGGTACTGCAAATTGTTGAACCTGCTGCAGTGCATTGAAACCTCCATTAATGATGACGGTTCACCAAAAACAGCCAAACTCCGTATACGTGCAGCAGCTCTTTGCGAATCCCTAATCTATTGAATTCGGACGGCAGATGAAAACGAATTGGAAATCGTAATAGAAGAGTAGGGTTTTTTCCGAAATCATTCCTAACAATGATTTCAAAATTAGTTAACGTTCCTTCTTTTATGGTATTATCTTTTTCTGTTTTTCGAGAAAAGATAAAATAATAATATATGATAAAAGAATCTAAAAATTAATATTATGATAAAAGGATAATTCCAATGCTTTGTCCATTAACATTATAAATAATTTAATAATATTATATTTTCTTTATATAAATAAATATATATATAAAATAAAAACAAATGGAGAAACAATTTCCACATGAAGATGAATCCATGATAATAATCAAATTATGTGAAAGGAATTTTTGCGGGTAAAAAGAAAAAAATGAAACTAAATTATTTTAACGAGGACGTGTGTTTTCGGGAGTAGCAGTTCCGGTGGTAACTCTGGCGACGTCGACGGCACTGGCTTCGTCCTTTTTCTTAGAGTACAAGGTGAAATATGCAATGCTGAGAACAACAACAAAGCCTCCGATGGCCATTTTGGCTGGATTGTGCGGTATGTTCCTTGTTTGATGAAGTACTTCTGTGCTTTTCTGTCCCGGCGAAGGTATTTTCGCCTGTTTTGCTGCTTCCCCCATTTTAGCCGTCGGTTGCCCCGCCTTGGTTTTCTGATCTGCCATTATGTTTTTTCAATTTGGTTTCTGGCTCTTAGGTATGATTTTGTGTGTTTGAGCAAAAATGAAGATGGAGAGAGAGTGCTAAATTGCAGGGGGAATATATATCTCTCTATATATATATATATGTATATATTTATAGAGAGAGAGTATTTGTTTGGACAAGTGGAACTCCAGAACTGTAAGAACACCTAAATCCAAGCTCAATTATGTTAATTAGCGATAGAATAGTTCTTGTTTGTGATACCCCTTCTTAATCAACCACTTCTTTGCGCATATCTTGGTTGCCTGAAATATTACACCAATCTTTTGGTCAAATCTTCCATAATTAGAAGTAATTTTGTTGGAAATTTTGCTTGAATCGCTTTTGTTGAGTACTATATAAGAATAAGAATTTTACATTTTGATGAGCATTGTACAAAAAGAGCCTTATGCATTACAAATCTCAGTTCACTTTCAAACAAATGATGGGAATTTTGGTTGGGTTTAAGATTGACAAGAGTTATATCAGACAACCATCTCTGCTTCCTTAACATCTTTAGGAACCCCTATATCTAACCTCATGGTGGATTTGTACTGCTCTGGCACAGCTGCTCCAGCTTTAGAACATATTTCTATAATACAGGGAGCTTGACCATAAAAGGTTTTTAGCTCCCTTTGTAGTGGCACATTGGCATCTGGGACATGCCACACATATCTTGGCGGTATTAAGTCATCGATTACTGCTGCCTGCCATCCGTGTTGCCCATTACGTTGCTGGTGCTTGTGAGCTCCGCAGTTCTGTGCCTTGTGTCCACCAGGGCCGACATGAATTTCAGGACAGTATCCGCAGACCCTTACTGAATATAGCTTCATAAGCCTCTTGGCTCCTATCCTCATTTTTTCCCATGCTTGAAGGGTTTCTTCAGCCAGCAGAGCTGTTTCTTCTGGACTAGATGGGGGAATAATCTCTGAATCAGGGACTTCAGCTAATAATGGTGGCTTTGGAGCTTCTGGGTCAGGATCTGGTAATTCACTCTCATCTGCATCGACGAACTCACTTCTGCTAATACGTATAATTGGTTTTCTTCTTCTTTTTGTAGGATATTCAGGTAAATCTACTCCAGCTTGAATGCAGAGCTCTACAACTGCAGGTATTCTGGGGATGGAGAATCTCTCGTGATGAGAAATACGCCTTCGCAAACGGTCATAGAGGTGATAAGATTCAATTGGTACCAGCAAATCCTCAAGAACAGCATCTCCCCATTCATGAAGTCCTCTCCGGGCGGAAGCATTTGGTCCTCTGCATGATTTGAAAGGATGCCCAACAGTTCCCACATGAATTTCATTACAGTGCCTGCAGTTAATGATGTTATTTGGACAACGCCATGAAGAAGTGTAAATTTGAATACCAGAGAACTTTTTCTTCAATGATGCATAGTTGTTCATAAGGCTCTAGGAGAGTCCTAATAACCCCATTAGACAAAGAAAATGAAGAAAACAGTAAACATAACAGAAAAATTACTTGCAAGCAAGAACACGAACAACTTTCAGGAGCTTCTTCAGATTCGTAATCAATGTAATTCTTGCATTATACACGCTGTAAGCAACAGGAACCAATCTCTTAACAAGCAATCCATTTTTTGGAGGCGTGGGAGGTCTCTTGGGTAAGCCTTTTCTCTTCCTGAACCTCTCACGGGCAGCTCTTCTCAACTCCAGTACAGGCACTGGGAAAGGCTTCTTCTCCCTCTTTGAATAATAACGAGGTAAATCTGCATTTTGTGGATGATCACATCTGATGACCCTATTCTGGGACTCTGCATTCCTTTTTAATGGGCTTATAACTTTCAATTGATGCGAAACCAAACTGCAATCGCGCTGCAAGGTTAAGGTTTCACTCTCCTCTCAGTAACCAATATGATTCTTAACCAAAGGTCAACTAATGTATGAAAGTTGTCATTAATGAACATGGAATCAAAGAAACACAATGAAAAATCTGATCATAAGAAACATACAACTGTATCTTTTTACATATCTATCTTCAAAAGATCAATATAACCATCAAGACATAATACTACTGGCCTGAATTGAAGAGCCAAAGATAATGCTAGAAAACACACTGAACTAAACATCACCTCCTCAATGCCACCCATAAGGGAGGTGTATCAAGTATCAGTCAAAGTTCAAGAACTCTGAAAGTTAGTTCCACTATTCATCATGAGATAAATTTCAGAATTAGATAGAAAGGGAGAATACTCCTTGAAGCATTGTTCTTCTATTACAATCAAAATAAATATATTAACATTCTTTTGCTCAAAATCAGATTTAATAAAATTAAAAAATAAAAGCTAACCATCAGTCATTGGAATCAAAAGAACTAATCAATACAAAGTAGATATAGGGATAATAATAACGAAGAATGGAATACCTTCAGAGAACCAAGGAAACAAAATTCCTGCTTAGAATCCAACTTCAAAAGCTTCGAATTGGAAGTGAAACTCTTCTTCCCTTTAATCTGCCACAAAACTGCAGAGCTCATGTGCGGATTTACACAGCCACAGCCCATTCCTGAAATGATAAGAGCTATAATAATCATTTGCCCGCGAACGAATTTACACAGTAGAATTATCAAATAATCCAACGAAATAACCACGAAAAAATTAAAAAAGAACAGAAAATACATACCTAAAACAGAAAAATTTCCCCAGATTTCTCTCAGATGTAATCCAGCCATCTGGCCAGAAGCTGTTCTTCACAGCAGCATTACTCAGTCGTTCTGAATAACTGATGCTCAGATGTGTCTATGGCGGTAAGGATAAGAGAGATGGACCAATAGGGGGTTTATAATTTCGGAAGTATCTTTTCATTTTAGGAAATTCCCTTATTTCCTCCAACCTTTTTTTTTTCCTCTTTATTTTACATTACATCAATTAATAGTTAAATTTTTTTTTTAAAAAATCAATTAATTGTTACATTTTCTTGATTATTATTAATTTTTTAATAAAATATCTAAATAAATTTTTACAATTCAAAAATTTTCTAGCAAGCGATTGACAACATTTAAAAAAAAAATCAAACATTGAGCTCATTATTTTAAAAGATTTTAAATATATTTTTTTTATATTTTAAATTTAGTGACAATACAACCAAATATTATATAACATATATATATATTATATAATATATAAATACTTAAAAAAATCGTCATTTTCGTCATTTTAATTAATATAAATATATTAATAAGTTAATTGGTCACTTTAGGGACCGATCAAAACCTCAAATTAGTTAAGCAGAAATTAGTCACTTAATTTTCTTTTTTTCATTAAAATCAAATACTAATCTGTTTCATAATCTTTAGAACTCATGAAACAACAAAAATGGAAAAACCAACCAAAGCCGCCGCCACGACAGCAACAGCACGGCCACGGCCACCGGCAGCGGCAGCGCTTTTGGCAGGAGCAGGAGCAGGAGCATGAGCATAAAACGGCGATGGAGCAGGGGAAGGACTGATAGCGTGATGCGGAGTACTATGTTTAGCAGACAATACTTTAATCTCCACCTTCTGTCCTTTCTCACAGTGACCATCGGCACCGCTTACGAAGTAAAACGGACCGGATCTGGAAAGCTCAATTTTGGTCTTCCCATCGTTGAATGATCTAAGAGGTTTTGATTTATTGCAGATTTTGTAATCGTTTTCTGTCACTTCCAGCACTGAATCGGATTTTGGATCGTACTCTACAACTGTAAAAAGCAGAAAATTTGATCTGGCTTAGTCAAGCGAAAAATGATGGAGAACACGAAGTCGGTGTGACTGGTAAGGAGTTACAAACATATGATAATAAAGTGTTTACAGCATAATAAATTTGTGAGATATGCCAAAATTAAAGTAACTGTCACTAAATTACTCCCTTCCCCCAATTGTTATTTTCTCCCCCCAAAAAATGTCTTTATTTAATTATATATTTTAAACTTGAAACTATTGTATTGCTGCATAAGAAATGTGTTGAGTTGTTGTTTTATATAATGAAGAGAATAAGAACATGCATAGACAACTGGTTTCACGTAAAAGAAAGGATAGGGAAAATGCCAAAAGAGGGAAAGGACTTGAACACATAAAAATACAAAAGCCTTGTAAGTGTAACGTAAGGATGCTTTTTCTTTCAACTTTTTTTATTTTATTTTTTATTACTACTTTTTACTTTCAGAAAGAAAGCCATGAAAGAATCAATCAAGATGAAAATGCAGAACCAGAAGGATGATGATGATGATGCATGAAATTAACATATATATATATATATGTATGTATGTATGGGCATTGAATTACCGAGGTAATCTCCAATGCTAAAGCGACAATTTTGAGCCCATTTGTTTAATTGATCAGGAGAAGATGGAATCTTCCAGGAATTCTGTTGGCCGCCAACCAGGTATTCTCTTGCTTCTGAAGAACACAAGAACAGTAACAGAAGAGCCACCCAGGCTGGTGGTGGTACAAGGTTTTTCCGCAAAGCCATTAGAAGAATACACAAAGAAAAGCTAGCAGCTAGCCAGCGGGAGAATGTAAAATAGCAAAGTTTTTCTCTTTGGAGTGGTTAGTCCCCCTTCCTCTAAGTGTATATATATATATATAGCCCTGGATACAAGGATTAAACATTTGTCACGTGAGCATCACGTGTTATTCGCATGTAATTATATATATATATATATATTTTGTGATTCAAAATAATTTGTAATTTCTAGAAATTTCTCATTGAAACTAGTAGAAATTCCTCTTAATTATGTGATGGATTTCATAACAATGTTAAATATAATTACTGAGAAACTGTGTAAATAATTTAATAATATATAGTAACCAATATATGTATAGATTTGTGCAGCAAAGCTTAGCCAATATCAATTACCAACGCGCCACAACAATATATATATATATATATATATATATATTTTTTTTTTTAATATCTTTTTTGACTTTTTTTTAAATGTCATCCATTTTAGTGAGATTAATTTGAACTCGATGTGCGATAAAAATTCGATTCTTACTCAAAAATGATCACTTAGCCCAGAATTTTTTAACGTATAACCACTATGCTCTAAAGAGAATCAATACTCCGATTATGAAAAAAACATTTAAAAATCTATTTAACCAACTCCATAATATCACGTCAATATTAAGGACTCACTTAATATGAAGAGAGAGGAGCAAAGTGCACATCTTGATAGAGAAATGAAAAATGCAAACCAAACAAGACTTTATTCAGATAGATAATTCACTCCCATGTCAAAGCAATGAGATCATAGATATACATAGGGGATAAACATAGATGTAGCATCAGATAATTAAGTTCCGATCAGATAAGTACATATTTATCTTCTTCTTTTTTCTCATTTAAGCAGGGTTTTCACGATGGCTTTCACTTGAAGCTTCTTCAAATCAGTGTAGGATTGTCCACAACCAACAAACATCACAGGTGCTCCAGATATGTAAACCATGGACAGTGCAGCTCCGACCTATCATTATCATCAAACATCATTGAACATGGAACTAAATGTAACAACGGCCGGAAAAACTTAAGAATTCAACTTGTCTAACAAACTAAAAAAAATTAAAAAATAAAAAGATCAAGTTACCTTATCATCGATGGTATCAAACTTTGTGAGGAGAATCCCGTCAATCAATCTTGGATTTGGGGCAAGTGAAAATTCAGCCAGCTTCTGCAAAGTCCAAATAAGGTGGTGCTTCAGCCATAATATTTGTGATCAGCCTAATTAACAATGAAAAAGTTGAACAAATAATTGAAATGACATACCTGATTGAATTTTGACAGTTGATCTACCGCATCATTTCCCACCAGGGCCTCCCCAACAAACAATACCAGATCAGGAGTGTTAACATATATGAGCTTTGAGAGTGCCCTCATAAGTGGTTCGTTGTCCTATAGAGAATAAGTTCATATATTCATTAGTGCTACAGTCATTTCTGAATACTCTACATGGTGATTTCACAAGAAAAGGGAGCCAACACGAGAGGAGAATGAAAGTTTATCCAGTAATGCAAGTAATACCTGCATTCTACCAGCTGTATCGACAAGAACTACATCCGAACCATTCCGTTTAGCCTCTTCTATTGCTTCCTTTGCAACCATTGCAGGATCTTTTTCATATCCCTTCTCAAATATTGGGATCTAATAATTCAACAAGTAGCAGAATCAATATCCAGTCAGAAAATGAGCAGATTAGTCCAATTCTCAGGTAACAATCTAATACCCAATGAAGTATCTGCAGTGAAAACATGAAATAGCCATCACGTGGTACCTTAAGTCTACGAGCATGGGTGCGGAGCTGTTCAACAGCTCCTGAACGGAATGTGTCACATGCAGCCATCATCACATCAACCCCATGCTGTCCAAGCCAATAAGCAACCTGCAGATAGTAAACAATAAATTTTCAGTAAAGGAAATTAGCAAACCCATACGTCCAAAAAGAGTCAGCTAAGATAAATTCACCTTTGCCAGATTAGTTGACTTCCCAACTCCATTGACTCCAACAAAAACAACCACATATGGTTTCTTTTGTTCCTTTGCAGCATGAACATCCCTCAAAATGTCAATGGAGCGCCTAGGAGTTAAAATACGGACAAGAGCCTCTTCCATAGCAGCCTAATAAATTTCACCAGTTCTATCAACTTGTTCAAGGTATTCACCATCATCCAGTATAAAGTATTGTAAGACAGTTATCACTTTCCTTGCAGTCTTTTAATTTTGATTTTTATATATATTTTAAAAAATTTTGAAGTTTCATTTACAAGATATCAGCCAATAGATTAGACAATATTAATGATTTTACCTGCACTGTTGAGGAAATTCTAGTAAATGAGCCAAGCTTTTTACCCTCAAGACTTGCTGCAACTGACTCACAAAGTTTCTCAGCTATTTCTTCAGCCTGCAAGTAATAAGTAAAATATCATCATTAAGCAAACCTGGCATAATACAAGCGAGAAATTTTAAGATTCGACAGAAATAGAGTTGTAAGAGAAATGGTAGGAACAAAGAGGCATACCACATTCTTGGTCATAAGCCTGTCTTTTAGAGCTTTCAAAGCAGGTTCAAGATCTGCTTTTTCCAAGCTTGCTTTCCCAGCAATACTGCAAGATATTAAACAAAATAATAAATTTTTTTAAAAAAAAAAAAATATATATATATATAATCTTATAGGAAATTACTTTACCACAAATAAATAAACAATAAATTGCAAAAAATATACCTAGTGAACATAGATGAAAACCATCCTTTCTTCTTCTGCTCAACCCCAGTCTCCTGCCCCTGATCCTCTTCGCTTTCGCTTTCACTTTCACTGCTAAAGACCTCATCTACATCCATCTTACTCTCACCATGATCTGTAGCTACATCTACAATATTTTGATCCCCATTCTCACTCATTGGATCAGTAAAGTCCAACTTTGACTCTGGTGGTGAATCATTCCAAACTCTATTCTTTTTGGTTGGCTTTTTCTTTGGCTCCACCTTGGAAGCCTTGATGTTAGCGGTTTCCGTTTTCTTTCCACCTTTACCTTTTTGCATCTTCAACAGTTTATCCTTATTGAAAGCCCCATTATTGGAAACCTCATTTTCTTTGCCATTAGCAGCAGTCAGAGTTTTCATTTCACCATTTCCAACATTATTACCATTAGAATGGCCTTTCTGATGTCCATGGCTTCTAAACTTATCATCGTCCCCACCACCATTGCCATCATCGCCATTTTTTTTCTGATTTCCATCAGCAATACCACCCTTTTGCCCTGCACCTTGGTTTTTATTCAAACTAGCATTGATAGGCTTAGCAACCTGTTTTGATTTTCTCAATTCCTCAGCACGGGCCTCAGCCTCCATCTTAAGCTGCTTAAATATATCATCAAAATCATCATACACAGTTTTTTTTGGGTCATAGATTTGTGAGAATTCCTGCTTAACCTTAGCTAGCAAATCATCCACATACAAAAGATGGAGAATTCTCTGATACACAGCAACAAATACAAGTCCCAGTTCATTGTGGAAAGTCCACTTAAGAGTGTATGCAGCACCAGGTGCATCATAATTGAAAGATGAAGCACCTGATCGTTCTTCCAGAAGGCAAGACCTAATCAAGGTGTCAATGGGTGAACCTTTGAGAGCATTTCCTAACTCTTTACAGGTCCAAAGGATCAAACCTCCCCTGGTAAATATTAGTAACTGCTCCAACATCTTTAATCCTAAAGCCAATCAATCCTGCAACAGAATTTAGTAAAGTTAAATATAATTTTCATCCACCAAATAATCCACCCCATGAAATTTGTGAAAGGAAATGAAACTATAAAGTCAGTTCTGTCTTTACTCAGAAATAAGACATACGTCAGTCTGCTTTTATACTGTACTATCCAACAGTGCCTAGTTAAAGCCGAGTAGAAAAAACCAATATTTATGAAATTACAATCATTATATCATAGGCTTCTTGTAAAAGCAGAATATAAAGCTCTTTTAAATTTAGATAGAATGTTCATAGACATAGACATAAAAAATAGAGTTAACAAGTTATATCGAAAATTCCCCTATTATATATACCATCGAGAATCAGCTTGTGAATCTCTTCAGCTTCTACTTTATTTTAAATTCACATTTTCTCATGTTCATCAATATCAAGAAAAAGACAAAAACACATCCCGTAGCAGGTTGTGGAGACAATAGCAGAAATTCAATTGGAAACAACAACTTCCCCATAGAAAGAAAAGAGGGTATAAAATCTTCTTAAGCGGAGAAAGAAAAGAAACGGATACGGAATCCAGACACAAAGATCACTTTTCATTCATCTTACAGGATCAGATACAAATCAAATTAAAATTAAACAGATTAGAAATGCATTGAAATGATCCGAAAACATAAACATACCGAATCAGAGGCATAAATTAATCTTTATACGTAATCAAGCAGGAACAAATCGAAATTCAGAAGAGAAAGCAAAAAAAAATAATAATAATAAAAAAAAAAAAAAATCAAAGAGCAAACAAAATCTGAAGGAGAGAGACTGGAATTTACCAGATTCGTATTCTTCCTTGTTGTCGTCGTCGGGTTGAAAGGAAAGAAAAGGAGGAAAAAAAAGGTTGAAGAATTAAGATTTGGACCACACGCAAAACTCGTCAAAGCCGTCCGCTAGGTCTCTGCACCAGCTCCGTCCCTTCCCTCCCAGCCCGCTATTTTTATTTTGTGATTTGTTTTATTTTTTAGATTCAAATTCATAATCTTTATATGGGTCCGAAAGTTGAGTCCAATATCTCATCTATTGGGCTCAATCCAGCCTACAAAAAAAAACAAAAATTAAAAAATGAGTGGATTGTATAAGAAGCTTCTCTTATATATATTATCAGAGCCAGGTTTCGATCCTGGGACCTGTGGGTTATGGGCCCACCACGCTTCCGCTGCGCCACTCTGATTTGTTATATAAGTTCCATTATTTTTTATTATATTCTAAATATAACTGTTTTCACCAATTTCTGACCTTTTATTTTCTGAAAATTTGAAAACAGGTATATTTTTCCATTCAAGATAAGAATAGAGAAAATTTTAGTTATTATAGAAATGATATATTATCATTAATTATTATTATTATAAAATCCCAATAATTAATGTACCATAAATTTTTTATATATTTTCGACAACGTTTTAAACTTGTGAAATTAAAATAAAAAATATAATTAAATAAGATGTGAATTGAAGTCCCACATCGCTCCTTTAAAAAAAAATTGAATACGTATTAAATAATTAAAGCATAATTATTCAATAAATATATTTTATAAAAAGGAAGAGTAGTAGGAAAATAATTGTGATCCTTAGTTTTTATGATCATTTATTATAAGAACTGATTAGGGTCCCCATTTCCTTAAAATATACAAGAAATTGATATTCATTTATCACTATAAGAATATTTTTTGCAATTCTCAATCTCCTTGATGATTGTTTACAATCAATTCAAATTTTAAACCACCAATTTTTGTAATAAATAATTTAAATTTAATTAAAACTGTATTCAAAAATATAAATTTACATAAAAAATTTTTTTATCCAAGTTCTCACTCCGTGACACAAGTAATACATAATTTTGAATAATATATTGAATTTAACTTGTCTCTTAACTTTAACTTTGAAGTCAAATGTTCGAATTTTGATGCATATATACAGCTATTTTAAATTTGAAATTAATATTATCTTATAAAAGATAAACTTAATTAATTTTTTTATTATAATTTAAAACTCATTCAAAATATCACGATATTTATCGAAATAATGAGTTTAAATAAAAAATATATACTAAGAATTAAAGAGGGGGTAGGGTGAGAGAAATAAGAGGTACACACCACACATATATCTCTCATGAGCTGTCTATATAAGAGAAGTAATGTATTCCCTTTTCCCCACCCCTATTGCCCACACTGCTTCTTTTCTTATCACTAAATTATTTTTTTTTCAATGAACTAAAAGTCCACTGGAAGAAGTAGTAAGGAAACAAATTTTCAGAATTTCTTCAAAAAAAAAAAAAATTAAAAATTTCCCCCCAAATGATGGCATTCAAATTCCAAATCCAGATAAATGTAGCGGTAAAACAAATCTTATTGTTATGGTTAATGTTAATTATAATGGCGGAAGCGGCGGTTGATGATGATGATCATCATCATCGTTATCCTAATACAAACGGAGAAGAAGAAGAATTGGATCGAATTACGGCGCTTCCGGGACAACCGCCGGTGACATTTTCTCAGTTTTCCGGGTACGTTACTGTGAATGAAGAACATGGGAGAGCTCTCTTTTATTGGTTGACTGAAGCTATTACTGAACCTCAGAAGAAACCGCTCGTTCTTTGGCTCAATGGAGGTTAGAATAATAATCTTTCATATTTCCCACCATTTTCAATAAGATTTCTGTAATTTTTTGAATTCGTATTCATATTCAATTATTTTTATATATTATAAATTTGTTATATTTTTTTATAATTTTTAATAAATAGATTAAATATTGAAAAAAAATGGTGTTGGAATGGTAAGCCTCCTCAAAAAATTATGAGTTTGAAACAAAATTATATAGATATTTTAAAAAACTATGGCAGCATGCATGCATAAAACTAGTACATAATCAAAATCTACAAATATGGATGGAGTTTTTGTCTATAAGGATTCCGGGATCCATGAAAAGTTTGACTTTGAAAAAAGTGGGAATTTCAAGAAAGTTTCCATCCATACATGCAGGAAAATTGTTTATGATATCAAAAACTTTCATAGAAAAGTTAACCTTTATTTGTTTCTTTATTTATTTTTTCCACCTTAAAAAGAAAATTAGTAAAGTAAAAGTATATAATAATTTAGTAATGATTACATATATATATATATATATATATATATATATATATAATCATTAGAAAGTTACACTGAGAATTCTTACTTAAAGAAAAGTTCTGGAAATTTGCAGGACCTGGATGTTCATCAGTTGCTTATGGAGCATCTGAAGAAATTGGTCCATTTCGGATTCATAAAACTGGTGCA
Organism: Asclepias syriaca; assembly: GCA_027405835.1. Taxonomy (NCBI): domain Eukaryota; kingdom Viridiplantae; phylum Streptophyta; class Magnoliopsida; order Gentianales; family Apocynaceae; genus Asclepias; species Asclepias syriaca. The sequence continues at coordinate 516,972 of CM049927.1, read as the reverse complement.
TCCCTATATTTGAACAAATATTCATGGAATCAAGGTGAAATTGCAACCATTTTTACTTAATTTTTTGAAACTTTTTAGGGGTTTTTTTAATGATGGTTTTCATGTTTCTGATTAACTGCAGAGGCAAATATTCTTTTTCTGGAATCACCTGCTGGAGTTGGGTACTCCTACACCAATACAAGCTCTGATCTAATGGATTCTGGTGACAAAAGGACTGGTAAAAGTAACCTAAATTTCAAACTTTACAAATAATACTCATGGCTAACAATGGATTCATGATTACCACTGCTTAAAAATCTAAGTGAAAAGTGAAAAATGAAAAAAAAAACCAAGACACAAACTTCTATGGGATTTTAATGCAGCAGTTGAAAAACTTAAATGATGGAAGTTGCAATTTTCTTTGGACAGCTGTGGATGCTCTGGTCTTTCTCATTAAATGGATGGAAAGATTTCCCAAGTATAGATACAGAGATTTCTACATCACAGGGGAGAGCTATGCAGGTGAAAAAAAAAATGTCTACTTGTAATAAAACTTTCCCATTTCTGTATAATTCCCAAAGTCAAAAGTCAAGAATTGCAATCTCATATGACATGTTCTTTGCATCATCCTCAGGCCATTATGTTCCCCAGTTAGCTCAGCAAATACTTGAGTACAACTCAAACTCTTCCAATCCAATCATCAAAATCAAAGGAATTATGGTGAGGAATGATTACAGATAATCAAATGATATTACATGTGTATATATATATATATATATATATATGTGCATGTGCCAACTTTTCTGGTTTTAGAAGATTAGTTGATTATCAACCCTAATTTAAACAGGTAGGAAATGCAGTAACAGACAGCTATTATGACAGCATAGGCACAGTTACATACTGGTGGACTCATTCCATGATATCTGATCAAACATACAAATCTATTCTAAAATCATGTAATTTCTCCCAAGAGATTTATTCCAAAGTGTGTGGAAAAGTTTTGAATTATGCTACAAATCATGAATTTGGTGGCATTGATCCGTACAGTATCTATACACCAACCTGCAAAGTTGCCTCCATGACCACAAATTATACTGTCAAAACTATAAGGTTCAAGAACAGTCTGCTACAAAGAAGAGTTTCTGGATATGATCCATGTACTGAGAACTATGCAGAGAAGTATTATAATAGACCAGATGTGCAGAAAGCTTTGCATGCAAACACAACAGGGATCCCATACAAGTGGACTGCTTGCAGGTAATTCCCCCATTTCAGTGCAATGCTGCTACACATCAGTGTTTCTCTTTTGATAATGACAAAAAGACTTCCTTGGTTTATTTTCACATGGCAGTGATGTGCTCTTGAAGAACTGGAAAGATTCCGCTTCCTCAGTACTACCCATTCACAAGAAACTGGCTGCTGCTGGTCTAAGAATCTGGATTTTCAGGTGTGTTTATAAAATCTTTTAGCGGTTCTAAGTGTTGGAACTATGTACAATTTAGACATCATCACTTCCAGTCCAGCATATGAAACAAATTAAAAGAAGTTGTCTGTCTTTGACAATCACCCAGAAGAGCATATAAGAAACTTGATACTGGATCAAAATTACAAAAAGATGCCTAAAATGAAAGCATTAGGTTACTGTCAAACAGTGAATTTGGGTTTTTGCTTGAATGCAGTGGGGATACAGACTCAGTTGTGCCAGTAACAGCAACAAGATTTTCCTTGAACCATCTCAACCTCAGAATCAAAACTAGATGGTATCCGTGGTATGTGGATGGTCAGGTAAGAACATGAACCCTAATCCAAGCATGCAAAACATATTGAACCCATAAGGTAAATGAATAATGCGGTAAATAAGATCTTTGTGGTTAATATTCTTTCACAGGTAGGAGGCTGGACAGAAATCTATGAAGGACTAACCTTTGCAACAGTGAGAGGAGCTGGTCATGAGGTCCCCCTGTTCCAGCCCAAGAGAGCTTATGTTCTCTTTAAATCATTCTTGGAGGGTAAACAATTACCAGAGTCTTAATATGGTACAAAGACTAGCATAGCTTTTGAGAAGATGGAATATTTTATCAATTTAATTTTTATTCTAAACATATAATTCCCCAGAATCTGTATTTAAAAGGTTAAATTACTCATCAAAATTGAAAAAAATAAAAATGATTCTCTTAAACTAACATCCAGAGAATACATCAAGACACATCAGCAAATTGCACTCTGATTCAGAATCAGTTTTACTGTGTACTCAGCTCATTTCTACGACAACTGAATTACAATAATCAAACCTGAACTAAAATATCACTGTTGACTACAGGAACTCCTGCCACTGTCGCATTAAACCATCTTTAATTCCTTCTTTATCAAACTACTGATGTGTTGATAATCCTTAGATGAACAACATCTTTCAAGCCTTTTGGCCTCAAGGAACCATGATAAGCAGCTCAAGTCCATTACTCTTCATAGGATAATCCTAAGGGGATGAAAAAATCGAGTGGTTAGCAAGTTCTCACAGAGCTTCAGTGCCTAGTTTACAAAGTTGAAGCCTGTATTTTGATACCTCGGGGGAATTATTACTTCAAACCCTCGCCAAGACCAGGTGGCATGCCCAAGCTTTGAGCAAGATCACTCATTCTTTCTTTCATAGCCTGTAAAATTTATGTTACAAAAGTTTCAAATTAGTAAACTTGAGAAAAGGTCCACTTTTTATTGTGTTTATTCTCTCTTAAGAGGGAGGGGTATAGCTAAGAAGTAGAGATGTGGAAAAGCAAACGCCATGTTATCTATTTCAACAAAAGGTAGGAAGGCCTAACCAGGACACTCTTTTGATGTGCATCCTGGTATGCTTCATTAATCAGAAGAGATAGTTTCTGCAAAAGAGAAAGAAAGAGAGAGAGAGTGATTTCTTGGTCACTAAAACCATCTGAAAAGGAAACAAACATAGCCCTAAAGCAAAAGAGTTCTAAAACTAAAAAATCAAGCATAAAATAAGCATTTTGTTTGTCAAATAAACTTCATTAACATTAAAGGAAAAACAAAACAAAGCAAAAATAACAGAGTAAAAAACTGAAAAAGATATGTTAGACTTCCAAACATTTTGTTATCTTTTGTAAACAAAAAGAGAACCTACCATAGATATCAACAAACCATTACTTGAAGTAGATATTAAAGAAGATTGAAATTAGACCCTCAAAATATGGGTAACAAGATAGGAGCAAAAGAAACTATTTATAGAAGGGAATAAAGGTTTCATAAATAATGGTAGTTGTCAAAGAAGAAAACAGAAATACTGAAACACTTATCTCAAAAGAATAGTATTTCCCTCAAAAAGAGGAGATATTTTTCTTACTAAAAGAAAACACTCTTACATACTCTTCCCATGCAGTCTGATTCCAGCGTTGACGGACCGTGTTACGTTATGTTTTAGTATATATTTATGCATAGTGTGTCTTCATGAGTCTAGATTAACTGGATAAGGGTAGCATTAAGTATATGTAAAAGTCAAAAGACCAAGTACAGATGATACTCACTTCTGCTCCCAACTCCATTGCTGCCTCAGTGATTTCGGTGCGAACAGGTTGTTGATTCCCAGATAGTGTTACCTGAAGATGGACAAACTTGAAACTTCCATGGAAAAGGAGAACTTTATGACAATGGCTAAGTTTCACCAAATGATAGCTTTTAAGGTAAAAAGAAATTTAGAATCACTAACAAAAGTATTAGATTTAAATATGTGAGCTATTTATTTTGTGAAAGATTCATAAGAGTTGTAAAAAAAATAATAAAAAGGATTTCAAAGTTTCGTCTTTCTTAAGAGCTTCTCAGATAATAACTTCCGGATATTTTTCCTTACTTCTCCTTTGTTCAATTACAAAGATAATAAGGAATTTCAATCTATTTCATCTAATCAATCCTCAGCAGAATTGTATACTACACATGAGGCCAGAAAAATTCTTTATTGACTTCAGAAACATTGTAAGCAAATGGGTTTCTTATCTAAGGTAACTAAGAGAAGTCAAAAGAAGAAAAAGGAACATAAGCTATAGTAGTGCAGAAAAATTACAGAGGTTAGCAAAGCAAAATTGAGAATGATAGCTCTTGGGATAGAATAGTTGCAAAAGGAATTGCCCCCAAGAGACTATTTCAATGCAAACTTATTAGTTAAGCTTTAGACTAATTGTCAGGACATGATATAGCTCAGTGTAAACATACGATACAATAAATGGGTTGATGCTTACAGAAAACTCAAAAAATAAAATAAAATAAAACAAAGAGCAATGTTGGTCCCCAAACTACTCATGAACAAGTTCTCATCTTGTACTACTGTAGCACAAATTTCTCCTGTAGCACCTTATCATGCTCTGTGTTTTATTAAAAAAAAAAACCAGATTTGGCTAATATAGTTAAAAGTAATGGGCCTAGCTAAATGTACTTACCAAACGTTATCAAATTTTCATGGCCAATTGAAATATGTATTATGCTTTGTGCTTCTCATTTTATTTCTAACGATTTCATGCAACGGGATGAATGCCATTTCAAGAATTTCTAATCATAATTCCGCAAGAATGATGTCGAGTATTGTTAAATCTTTAACTAGATTAGTCTCAATCCATCTAATAATTTCAGAACATCAAAACACCATGCGTGAACACCATACCTTAACAAGTTCACCTTCACAGTAGCCATCGAACTCTGCTCTGCAAATGAACACTTAAATAGTAAGAATATTCAAGATCACTAAGATGGTTATAAAACATACATAGTACAGTATATAAAATGAAACTCACGCAGCAAGTTCTTTTTGCACCCTTACAGCTTCAACTTGCACAACCATCTGAGCCTTCTTTACTGTCTCGTATAAATTTTGCATGTTTCCAAGAATTCCTGCCTAAGATTAAATTATGTGAAGGTCATTCTCATTGAATGAATATATTTTTATTCAATTAGAGCATAATAAATGCAGAGAGCAAACTATGTATGCATGAGCACCAAGGCATGAGGGTACTAAAAATCAAGATCATATGTCCAAGACATCCTCAATCATGTTGACAACAATTCTGCTAATTGGTTTAGCCAAAAACAACCTGAATTTCTCAAAAGCACAAGGTAACAGGTTTGAACTGGATTCACAGCTTTTTGCATCAGTCAAACAACAGCAATGAAGAAAAAAGAAACTAATACAGCTCTGAATATTTTTCAATTGCTACGAAAAGAAACAACCTCTCGATTACATATTCAGAAAAAATGTGAATCAAGAAACATAGTATTCCATAGCCAATTGCATAGAAGAGTCAACATGAAGATGTTCTTTCAGCCTAATCAACAAAGCAGCTTAACTAAAGTTAAGAAAACAAAACCATCTATGATAATCACAAAATCAAAAACAACTTATAAATCAGTTATTGTGGATGTTTTGACTCGTCACAGACATGTAAATGATGAAGTTGGTATTCAATAAGCAACAAGCAACTTTCCATATCCAAAGAGGATAGTGGGATTTGGAATGGGGAAAAATTCTTCAAAATATATTACTTCAAGATTAAAGAATAACCGGCATGACAAAAAAAATAATATATATCATTAGTTAGAGAATTATCATTAATAGCAGTAATGATTGTTTTCTCTATAATAAAAAAGAGTAATGTAATACAAATAATAACGTCAGTAGGCACCAGACCTTTGAAGGAGCATCATCACTGTTATCTTTATTATCCTTCTTTCCTCCAAACAAATTGCAAATCTGGAGTTGCCTACGGGTTTTTGGAAGCTTTAAACGACCAAGATGAGGTACATTCCACATAGCCACTATATTTTTGTTTAAATCTAGTTTATCTGCATCATAAAAAGATAATATTACAGGACATGAAGGAACTGGATGAAGCAATGTGTCAAAAGCCACACATACATATGCAGTCAAAAAGTAAAGAAGATTTTCCTCTAGGGTAGACATAATCCCATGAAAAATGTTATATTAATTACAATTATGGGAGCCACAAACAAGCCTCACCTCTGGTTCATCTTCCACTGGTTATTCAAAATATCAAAATATCTAAATACCTAAATGAATAAAGGTTAAATCAATTACCCTAATTACAATACATAAAAATTCATTGTAATGAGACACCTGCTTTCCCCTTACAACAATGTAAGTCCCTTAAACCCCATAACAAAACCTACCCAGAAATTCCACTCGAATTTCAACAGTAAGTAACAAAGTGCAAAAGGAATTACAGAAAGCCTCGAAGAAATCCAACAAATATGCATTCCTGAACGAGTGAAATTATCGGGCAAAATTTACAGACTTTATTGAAAAACCCTTTTAACAGATACAACGCGGAAAAGATTGAAGATGAAACATGCCCTCTTTTTGCCCCAAAAGTGATTAAAAACTCAAAATTTATATCCAAAACGACATACACGTAAAGCACTAAAAAATGATAAAGATAAAAAGAGAAATTACAGGAGCCCGAGGCGAGCTTAGCCTTGGACATGTCTTGAAAACTAGAGAATTTCGCAGTGATAGCATTCATCGAAGCCATTTTTTCCACAAGCAGAAACGCTAGGTAAGAAGAAGAAGAAGAAGAAAAGAAAGAAGTAGCAGAAAATATTTTTTGAGTGGCAAAGAGGATCAGGATAGAATATTTTGTCAATACTCAATTCTTGAAATATCTTTTTTCCAATTTCCAATTTTCAGATTTTTTTTCTTTTTTCTCAGCCTTTCTATATAACTAATATTTCATATGTATTTATATACAATATTTTGTTTATAAGTGTGCATTCCAAGCAAAATCAAACAATTCTATTCATTCAAATCAGATAATAAAATATATATATATATATATATATTAGTTAGGTTAAATTTTAATGTGGATTTGTCTATTTTAATCAATAAATTCTAACTATATTATACACAAATGATATAAATGAATTGCAACTTTAGCTTTTTAATTTTGCAAATAGAATTCTAAAGAGAAAAACAATTACTTCAATTAGTTGTAATTGATTAATTTCACCTTTTTATTTTACAATTAGTATAAAAATTGTATGCTTTGTTAATAAGTAAATTAATAAAAATACTTTTAAAATTTGAAATTATACATCAAATTTATATTTATTTTAGAAAAATCTTGTATTGTCCAAAATACACTTACTTTAATCTCTATATAAGAATTTTATATGAATGTTTATTTATATGGTGAGCCTTTATTTTCTTCTTATATTAACAAATAAACGTTCACTCAAAATCATATTAAGAAAAAAAAACAAGTCATAAATTGACAATTAAACATTCACTCTATACCAAAACCTTATATTATAAACACTTACTCTATATATATATATATATATATATATATAAGAGTATAGAAAATATTGACTTTGACAAAGGAATCTTTGAATGCTATGGATGGATGGAGAGATATAGGTTCTCTCCATGAATAGTCTTCTTCCTAGAGTTTTTATTATGGGCTGTTCTTGATCTTGTTCTTGGTTTGCGCGTGTGTCCCTTTTGAATTTAGACTTTTCTTTTCCTCTTTTAATCTGTAATCCGTAAGTGCAGGGAACACAGAATTCAAAATCTTCACACGCATGTCCCCAATTTCACTCCATTAAAGATTCATTCATCAAGAAAAAAAAAAAAGAAAGAAATAAAAATGGTTTCTTTTTCTCTTTTCTTTCTTTCTTTCTTTCTCCCACACCATATGTTGTCCATGTCAAGAATACCAAGTCTGGTGTGAACAATTTTAATTAATGGTTGTAATAGCAAAGACAACCAAAAGGGCAACTAGAAAAAGAATAGACCTTTTGTTTCTCTCTCTATATCTCTCTCTCACACACACACATAGAGAAAAAGGCAATGAAAAAGTTAGCGGTGAAACTTCTCTCTCTCTCTCTCTCTGCGTGTTAGGGAGCAGATAGGTATGGAATAATGAAGGGTTTTTGTAAAGACTTTATGTGACCGACAAAATTGTTAAACAAGGGAACCAAACTTCAAGAAATCCCACAGTCCCATTTCTTTAAAAACTTAAAGAAAAGCTACCCACATCTGTACTTATATATATATATATATTTGGGATGCAAAGCAAATATTGTTTAGGGGAAGGAATGGTGGATGTACATACAATTATCACTATATATATATATATAATGGTGGTGGTGGATTTAAAGTTGAACTTACTGTTTAATAATCAGCATGATGAGATTTAATGAGTAAATTTTTTTTGTTTTTTTTGCAGTTATTAGGGAGAGGGTTAGGCAGGTGGTGGTGGGAGTGGGGGGTGTGCCATGAAATTTCAGAAATTAGGTATGTATGGAAATATATATATATATATATGCTCTGCATAAGGAAGGGAAAAAAAAAGAAGATACCCATAAGTGTGTGTTTTATCTGTAGAGAGAGAGAGAAGAGAGAGAAAAGGGGCAGGAGTAAAGGGTTCTTTTCTTGCTTGATTCATGATGGTTGGCACAGGAGATTAAAATGGTACAAGTTGGGTGTGGATGGATAATTTAATTGATAGACTTATTCAAACAAGCTTTTTTTTCTAAAAACAAAAAACAACCAAGAAAAAGGGTAACAGTGTAATTTCAGTGTGTGTAATGTGTGAGAGAGAAACTGTTTCTCTCTCTATAAATAATAATAATGGGGGGTGGGAAAAAAGGGCATCACCATCAAAGCAGCCATCAGAGGGCCAAAGCCTAAAAACAAGGTACTAGCAACAACTGCAACACATCAGAAAAAACCTAAGGAAGAAAAAAGAAGCAAAAAAAAAAAAAAAAATTGAATCTTTCTCTTTCTCTCTCTTACTGCTGCTTTTTCAGCACCTTCCCTCATCTCATCTCATTCATCATCTCAATCAAGATCATCCCTTTCTTCCTTTCTCTCTCTAAATCTCTCCATAACAACTATCCATATCCTCAGCAGACACAGATACATACATATACATACATATATATATATATAGAGAGAGAGAAGAAACATGGAAACTCCACCCATAAACAACATCAAAAAAACAAAGAAAGAGTCCACACCATCCAAAACTTCTTTCTTTCTCTTTCTCTCTCTTCCTAATGGCCCAGCTGGACCAAAATTTATGTTTAGATAGAGAAGAAAGAAAGAAAGAAAGAAAGAAAAAAAATAAAGAAGGAAAGAAAAGAAAGAAGGGAAGATGTCTTCAAATGTCCTCCAACCAAACCCACCTCACCTTACCTTACCTTCTCACACACACATACACACACAGAGAAACACCAAACGACACGTTCCCACAAATGCCCTTTCTTTCTGCAACCCCCCAAAAAATCCCCCATCTTCATCACTACTACTACTACAACTACAACTACAATTTCTTCTTCCTTTCTCTCTCTAAAAGATCATATCTTTACTTACATATATATATATATACATCAAAATTATGTTTATATTTTTTCCTGATTTACGTGGGCTTTTTGGGCTTTGTCTTGGTCAGAGTTCTTTTTTCACAGAGAAAACAGGAAACAAAGCCAGAACCTTCTCACCTTCTCTCTCTTTATCTCTCTCTTCCCCTACCTATTTTACATATGTCTTTACTCTTCCTTTCTTTATAGCAGTTGTAGTTATTTCCTTTCATTTCTTCTTATCCCTTCTTTTCCATAATTCTTCTTCTTCATCTTTTTTTTTCTCGCGTAATTTAACCCTCTTTTGGGTTCTTTTGTTTAATTCTTTGAGGGTTTTGTTTGTTGTCGTTATTTTGTGATCCGATGTCTAAAAAGATGAAACAGACCGCTGCTTTGGTTACATCGCCGGCATATAGCTACGGTTACGAGGATTACAATAATTACAACAAGATCAGTTCGAAACATCAGGTCCTCTCGCAAGAATATCAGGACTTGCTCAAGGTATTTTGAATTTCCCTTTTTCGATTTTCTGTTTTTTTTAAGGGTTTGATTTGTTAATTGTCTGGTTTGATCTGTGTTATTTGCCTAATTTCTAGGTTATGGTTCTTGTGAATTTGCGAAAGGGGCCAAGTTCAATTTGGTTCAATTGTTAGAAATTGTAGGGGATCCATGGTTGATAAACATCCAAATCCCTCTTTTTTCATTAGAAACTAATTTGTTCTTTCTTTTCTGTTTTAGTTTCAAAATCTGGATTAGGGTTATGTTGTTTTGTATATTTCTGTTGAACAAGTAATTAATTGCAATTCCTTTGTGTTTTCCCATAGCTGAAACCTGTATTGGATCTCATGTTTTGTCTCTTCTAAAACCTTTTTTTTTTTTTTTTTTTTTGTATTCTTGTTCTTTGAAGTCTGTGCTTTTATGTTTTCAGTTACTTATTGTTGGATCTTTTCCCAAAGATTTTTAACTTGTTTTCCTTTCTTGCAGGAAACTGATAACACGAGAAACAAATTGGACATTGCAAAACAAAGAAAACTTGTTTTGTTGGCTGAAGTTAGGTATGTTAGTTAGTTCTGATTGATTTGTGCATTTGATCAGTAAACTTATATCTTAGTCTTATTTTGTTCATATTCATGTATTCTTGCCACATTTCAAGATCAAACTGATCAAATTATGGAACCCCTTTTTTTGTTATCATTTAGATCTCATTTGTATTATTTTGTTAGTTTCTGCCTTTCCTTTGGACTTCAAGGAGGAAAATTATGATTCTTGGTGTAATCTGATCCTGTTTGCAAGTAGAACCATATAATTTCTCTCACTTGTTTAGAACATGGACTTAAAAAAATCTGTTCTTGCATTAATTTTGTTTCCAAACATGACAGATTTCTACGAAAAAGACACCAATACCTACTGAAGACAGGTCATTGAATCATCGTCCACAAGAACAGCGTATAACTACAGAAAATCAATCCAAGCACAGCAGAAAAGAAGCAGCCTTGAACAAAAGAGAAGCTACTGCTCAGTTCAAATTACCTCCACTTCCGACTTAAAACATAAGGGAAGGGTGTATGCTGGAAAGGAAGGAGCTATGAAGAATATGGCTCCTCTTCCTCCACTTGATTTGAACCGTAAGGTAACATCACGTTCCAGGAAGGAATTAGTAGCCAGTGGCTTAACTACTCATCAAGCATCGGATTCAAACTACAGAAAAAGGATAAACAGTGTGAAAGAAGCTGCTGGCATTCCAAATATAGAAACAGCTACGAGCATGAGCATGATTCATAACGAGAAGAAACATCAAGGCGGAAATGGTAATGGTTTTGGTACAAGAATGCAAGTTTTGGACTTGAATCAGGATAATAATACTAGTTTCAGTGGTAAAGAAACCTCTTTGCCACCTCGTGCTCCAATCTTCGACCTGAATGAAATCTCGGTAAGTAGAAGAAGTTGTTAACTGGATGGATGCATTTAGATAACTAACCTCTTTATACATATCCCTAATTTTGGTTATTTCTGAATTTGCAGATGGAAGAAGAAGAAGTTCAGACTAACTATGAACTGATGACTAAGTTTGAGGAACCTAAGAAAGCAGGTTTGATGAAAGCTGGAAATGAAGATCAGACTACTGATATGAAGTTATCTGTATGTAGAAATGCAGGTGAAGGCTCTTCTCGAATGGGGAAGCGAAAAATTTCATGGCAAGACCCTGTTGCTCTGAGTGTTTGAGCTTAGAAAAAGTTTATTTTTTCTTTTTGGCAGTAGAAGATCAGTAGCAACACAGCCATGGTGGATCAAGAGAGATAGAGAGAGATCAAAGGTAAAAAAGAAAAAAAAAAAAAAGAAAAAACTTCCCTTGCCTAAGTTTAGTAGTCTTCTGGGAAAGTTTTAGAGTTAGTAGTAGTTTTCTCTCAGTTTCCTTCTTCTGTAAAGGAATTCTTAATATTCAATACCAGATTTTTATATTTGTAGTTAACAATTGTTATATAGAATCAACTCTAAGTATAATTTTTCAAAGTTCAAAAGTGTCTAATAATTCCTGATTAATTGTAAATAATTTTGGATATTTAAGTTTATTCTTATTTATAATTAAGAAGATGAACTTATTTTTACACACGGAAGTGTTTACATGTGTACCTAATTTTGTGAGTTTTTATTTAAAAGACTAAAAAATGGAGGAGATAGACAAAGACTATGCATAATAGTAATAAAAAAAAAATTGCTGTATTCTTCATGTAAGTCTCGTGGGAAGAATTTTGAAAGAAAATGGCAACTATACAGAAATGGTAGTCCAAAAGGGGGAATCCCAATGCCGTATTTCCCACAACTTTATTCTTTATTCTGAAAATAAGTCTTTATTTATCTCCTTCATCAAAATCTGAAATGCTTATTGGAATCTTCCTTCCCCACCATTTTCATTCAAGTAAAATGAACGGATCAATTTGGGGTGGGCTAAAGTAGACTTGTGAATCTTGTTTTTTTTTGACTATTTCAAATGAAGTTTATAAAAGAAAAACAAAAGAAAGACAACAAATTTTACTTGGAAACAAATTGTAGTTATCAAGAATCAACAGCACTTTGTCTTTTGGTGGTTTAAAGTTTTGCAAGTAAATTTCAAAGGCAGGAAAACAACCACAATGGTAGAAAACAAGAAAAAAAAGCAGTAGCTAATAAATTACCTAACCGAAGCTTCAGAGATCTTTGGCATTACTGGCAGTATATTTTGGATCTAAAAATCATGATGGACTAAGAGAGCATACCTTTTTTTCATTGGGAAATTTCTTAATTGCCTTGACTTTTTGTGATGAAAAACTGGTTGAACTCTTTTTCACTTTTCCTATAGGCACTCGTGATAGACCAAGACTTTCCCATGATGGTATTTGAGAAATATATATATATATATATAATTATAATAAAGGATGGTGGTCACCTATTTTGAAAAAAGCCTCGATGTGGGGAGGTATATAGAGTGTTTCCCCTATACCCCTAGGTCTAAACATATGGAGAACTAAGAGGGAAAAAAATAGAGGTGTTTCCCACTTTCCATGATATGTAAGCTTAGCAGGGTAAGAAATAGGGGCTATTAACGAGGCTGGAGTATACAGAAAGTTCAAATAATTTTCACAACATGCATGATTAGAATCGAATTGAATCAAGTCAGATGCACTTTATTAGAGTTCTAAGGTTCTTGATGATCCACACTATAAACCTATTGTTACATACTCTTTAAATCATTCTTTTCTCCAAACAAGATTAAGGATGATAGGGTTTTTTTTTCTAGAGTTTATGATGAAATTTGGATTCCTGAATGAATTCAAAGGCAACATACTCCAGGTTATGGAAGGTAGGCAAGCAAATGAAGGTGAGAACATACTTGGGCAGACAGCAGCTCAAATAACAGCTTTGTTATTCGAGAAAATACTGTACAATCCCTGTGATTTTCTATTCTCCACAAAGTGCATTTCAGGATCAACATAAACTATATCTTTGTTAGGTTCTTGGCATTCTTGGCCTCATTACTGTCTGTCAGAGGTATTGGAACAGTTAGATTCTTTGTTGCCTCCTCTAGCCGCAGCCTCTTCACATGCTTCTTCCCTATCCTATGTTCTTCTATTATTTTTGCAGAGAGAGTTCCCACCTGGCACATTTCACACCAGAATTTGTACTTTTTCTTCTTACTTTTTAGTTCGCCAGCAGCCTCTTGCTCATTCTTTGGGATGACTACCATTGGTGGCAATTCATTCACTTTCTGCAGTGAGGTATCCCCAGCCTCTTTAGTTTCCAATAACTGAACCAATGATTTCTCTCCCTGCTCAGTGCTTGAGGTGCTAGAAGTATCTCCAAGAATGGAGACCTTTGCAGTCTTTTTGTGGTGTATGCCAATGCCAAACACCATGTCGTCCCTCTTTCTTGCTAAAGCAGCTTCCTTGGCCTTATGCTTCTTTCCATTAAAATGATCACTCAGACCACGTTCACTGGTGGCAATAGCATTACAGATTCCACAGCTCCACTTCCTTTTCACTCTCTTCTCTGAGACATCAATTAACGGAAGCTCAGTTGTACCGTGTCTTGGTGGAGTTAATGATTTCTGCTTTGCTTGAAAAGTATTTTGTTCAGGTTTAGTCTGCACAGAGCACTCAAAACAAATATGATAGGCAGTAGTAAGTCATGCTCTGAATCATACAAGCAAACAACCTAAAAGAAAGTCAGTTATCTTAGTTTCGATTAATATACAAACACCAAAAACTAGCAAATAACTTAAATAAAAGCTATACCTACTGGATGGGATGGATGTTATGCTGATAAAATTGTAACATGTATCTGATACTCAACTCCAGTGCCTGATGGCAATCCATTTAAGCTCAATGCATGATTTTTTACCCCTTTTTTTATCCAGTTCACCCAATCACTAAAGCATCTTATCATTTAATTAGGAGATTTTTATCCACTCAAGGCAACTTCAAGTAGTTTCAATAGGGACCAGTCATATTTCATCAATGTGTGAGGGAGAGAGAAGGGCAGAGATCCAAGTCTGTGTTTGGATATTACAAAGCAATACTATCACTACTAATCAAACATGTCATGAATATGGTTGTCAAGCAATATTTAACATGCTGCATTAGGACTAAACTAGTGCATTCAAACACACCCCCAGGAAAGAACTGCATAATCCATTCATCAGGAGTTCATCTGGCTGTTAGCAATCATAAACTCAGAAAGTTAACTGGAAAGTAAATTGAATTAAATTCTGAAATCATCCCATTGTCTTGTATCTTTCAAAATGTAGTCCCAAAATATTAGGCCTAAGCAAAAAATTTTTGCTTACCTGATGGTCCCAAATAAGTAGGTGTAGTTCTTTACAATATCTTTTATATTGATGTTAAAGGACTACATTAGAATTTTTCTCTGGGACAATGAATGGTATTTCATGAATGATCACTCAATCATAGAGTCTGTTGCACCACTGTTAACCTCAAAGATGAATGTCCTCATTTTTGTGGAGGAGGACATACACCCTTGGTAAGATCGCGCATAAGTAAATTCAATTATAAGATTTGCGGGGGAAAAAGAAAAAGAAAAAAAAAAACTCTCCATCAAAATAACAGTATGAACATGTTAATGAACTTTCATCAAATTTCAAGCACGTCCTTCATTCACGTTGTCATTTCTAAGATGTTAGAGATACTTGGATTCTGTAGTCTAAATTAAAATATACATTTAGTGGTTTGGATTTGTGCCATCCAATATTCTCAATGTAGCCCAAAGTTAAGAAATAGGCAATAGAGCTCAGAGATACACCCACTACAGGAGGAAATAAAATACTAGTTTCCCCTATGGAAAATTAATACAAACTTCCACCCCATGTTTCCAGAAACTTACTTGAAAACCACCTTATGCAAGAAAAGATTTGCAGCCTTCCTTGGATACTGCAACTATACCTCCTTACACAAGGAGATAATTCAGAAGGTTTCCGAAACACTAGCACCGGAGCTTGCATTTTCTTCAGATGGGGGATGATCAGTATGTTCATATTGTAAAGGGTGCATCCTATAAATGGTCTTCCAACTTTTTCCAAATAACCAAAACTTATGTTTTTTCATTTTTTTTTTTTTTGAATGACTTACTTTTTTAAAATTTACCCTAAAGAAAAGTATACTTAAGTTACTCCTTGTTGGTAACCTAAATATTCTCTTTCCTAGAAAAAAGAGTTATATTAAATAAAGATATATGAAAAATGCTAATTAGTTCACCATTATTTCGTAATGGAACAAATATAAGTGAGACAAATGATATGAGATTGAGATTTTATTGTAATCATAATTTCCAAACTTTAATTTGATCTATGCTCATTCTAGGATGTTTTGAAAAATGAGAATAATCCTATAATCAACGTAGACCATAGGGGAGCTCAATGACAAAAATAGACAAAATAGTGAGAAAGAATAATATGTCAGGGGTCCTATTTATGGATCATGTCACGTACGCAAGAACCTATAATTACAAATATTGAGGCTCCTAAATGGTGCACTCACCTAGGAGCTCAAGCAGAGGGAAGTCTTAACACCTCAAGAAGACTAGGCGAGTTAGAGAGTAAATCTGATTCTTTCCTCCCCATCATTATTCCAAAACAACCACTTAAATAGACACCAAAACCACCACTTAAAATCTTGTTTAATGCATAAACACAAAGGACAGCAAGAATGCAGACTAATCATTAAAACAAATTTCTTTTTCTGACCTCAGAAGTAAGAGTAGCCAATTCAATCTTGGGCACAGCAGCCCTTTGCCGAAAAGAGATAAACTCATGTCCTGCCCCTGTTTTCTGCTCCACTCTCCTCTCCTCTAAATAAGAGGCCTTATGGTCCCCAATCTGATGTCCCGACCCATTTCCAAACCTCTTCTCCAATGAGATTGCTATTCTCTCCTCAAGTGACCGCCCCTCAATTTGCTCAAGAGAAATGTCACGGGCTCCCAATCTCACTCCTGTGACCGGGAAAAATGAAAATCTGTCAAATACATTGCATCCTCTATCCTGCAATGCTAATTCTCTTCCAAGCATCATCTCTGTCCGGACTTCAGCCTCCAGCACACGTCTCCAAGCTATCTCTGATGCAATAAGGTCATTTCTTATTCTTTCCTTCTCCAGTTCTATCTGGAATAACTCTCGCATAAGGAGAGGGTTCTGAACGTTCTCGTGTTTCCTCCCAATGTCCGGGGCCATATAACCCGCTGAAATTCCCAAGTCAGAACCAATGTATAAATTAGTTTGCAATTTGCTTTAATGCTCATAAACTCACATAATAATTACACTAAAAAAAAATCAAGTAGATATAGTGATCATTGCCCTTAAGTTCATTAAGTTGTTTAAATTTTGTTTTGCATGTCAGAGACAACGACAGACAATGGATTTTTGTACAAATGCATATTCCATCTCAGAGTAAAACGTAGTAGTTGCAAAGCGAAAGAATGCATATTAAATCCCCACCCCGGGCGCCAACAAAGCAAAGATCCTTCTGCTCCCATAAGTGGTTTTAGTACAAATGCAGAAAATTCAAATAAACAAAAACCTCCATTTTTCTTCTCAAATTAATTCACATTGTCTTCAGTAGACCGTTCCATTTAAAATCAACCAAAACCTATGAACTGTCTAAAATTTATGCAGTAAAGTGATTACTTAAACAAAACAGGAAAAGAAAAACAAACCTCTGATAGCTTGTTCGGTAAAGTAAGAGCGCTGCATCGGCGGTGGATGCGGAGCCGCTTCAGCACCTGCCGCTCTGTACTTGAAGTCGATTCCATTACCGTCTCTCTCACCAGACATGACTCTTCGAAAGAAAAAAATTGAATTTGGTAGGGTTTGGAACTTGGAGCAACTGTAGCAAATATAGTAGTAAATCGTATTATATATATATATATGTATATGTATATTTAATAAAAAAAAATTTGCCTTCACTATCAGAAACATGTTTTTCAGATTTTTTATTTTTTGTTTTAAAAAAATAAAAGAATAAAAAATTTCGGATAAGAAAACCCGCGGTAGCCTCGTTTTTTTCACTTCTTTGCTTTATAAACAATAATTGCGAAGTCGTTGGGAAAATAAATCAATAACTACAGCAATAAAATCATTTTTTCCCCATTTCTCTCTCAGTTCTGCTGCATCGGTGATAATCGAAGAAAAAATGGTGTCAAAATGTGAAATCTGTTGCGAGATTATCCTTGCAATCTTGGTTCCTCCTCTAGGTGTTTGTTTCAGACACGGTTGCTGCACGGTAAGCGCATCCCCTTTTTTTTTCGTTCTCGATTCGTCTTTTCCGTACAGATCTCCCTTCTCTGTTGAATTTTCGTTGTGATTCTGATTCTGTGAATATATGTATATTTGGTAAATAAATTCAGATTGAGTTTTTTATCTGCTTGGTTTTGACTATCCTTGGATACGTTCCCGGAATCATTTACGCTCTGTATACAATCCTTTTTGTCGATCGGGAGGAGTCGCGCGGCGAATATTATCAGCCTCTTGCCTAGTGCCTTGCCGTGCCGTGGATTCCCCTCTGGCGAAGTTCGGATTCATCGATCTGAAATTGGGTTGCTAAATTAAATTTGTAATTTTACCTAATCATTTCTGTGTTTGGTCAGTCAGATCACATCCACAGGATGAATATGTGATCTGACGCCTATCATATATATCTATCTATATATCTTATACAGAAAAGCAAAACATAAATCTTGTAACAATTTCGTGAAGATTTCTTAAACTTATGCGTGTGTTGTAGCAAGTATCTGTCGAAACTTGAAATTCAATATAAATCTCCAATTTCAGTACTATAGAGTAACATTTTTTTCCCCTTTCTGTTTAAATCTTTTGCAAAATATTGAAAGAAATTTTTTTAAAGTATTGGGTTTTTCTTCTTCTTTTTGCCCTAAGTTGACCGTAGGAGCACATATAGATTAATTCATGTCTATTGTGATAGATGTTCGCTATATTATTATTATTATTATTTTATGAATAGATATGTGTTTTATTTGCTCTAAAATCAATTGTATTCAATTTCAATATTGATTCCAAATATTAGGATAAGGAAGGAGTTGAGCTACAAGAACTCCACACATTTTTTATTTGGATATGTCTTTGGCAATAAGTAAGCTTTGCCACAAAGTTTTAAATAATACATGTATAATAGTCAATCTTGTAAGTTCACTTAACCTACGTTGAATAGTAATACTTACATTAATAGAATTTATGCATAATAATTACACAATTCTTTTTTGTTTTTAACAATATATAGGTAAATTGGTATAAATAGTCTTAAAATTGTAGAAATTTAGTGACATTAGTATCTGAATTATAAAAAAACTGTGATATTAAATATTGTGTTAAAATTTTTATTAAATCATCTGTTTAAATAAAAAAAGTTTTAAAACTATACTATTTAAATATATTTAATAATAGATAAATTGATTTTAATAGTCCTTAAATTATATATTTTTTAGATTGATCTTTTTTTTTAAATTTAAAGTATTTATATTAATATACTTTTTAAATATATTTAATAATATATAATATATATACGTATAATTTTATTTTCTTGCTCTTTGTTTTTCTCCTCATTTTGTAGATTGATCTTTTTTTTAAAATTTAAAGTGTTTATATTAATATACTTTTTAAATATATTTAATAATATATAATATATATACGTATAATTTTATTTTCTTGCTCTTTGTTTTTCTCCTCATTTTGTTTTCTTTGTTTTTATTTCCTAACAAATAAAAAGTTCGCATTAAAATCAATTAATGAAAACAATAAGAA
Source organism: Asclepias syriaca (assembly GCA_027405835.1). NCBI lineage: Eukaryota > Viridiplantae > Streptophyta > Magnoliopsida > Gentianales > Apocynaceae > Asclepias > Asclepias syriaca. Next base: position 497,822 of record CM049927.1, on the reverse strand, counting down.
AATTAGATTAAAAATTATTTTATTTTTTAAAAAATAAACAAAAAGAAGAAAAAAGAGAGAGTTAAAAAATAGAGAAAATATATGTTAGGATGATATTAAAATATTATTTGAAGTTATATGTATATATTATTAAATATTATTAAATAGTGTAATTAGATAAATATTTTTAAAACTTTTTTATTATTTTTGAGAATTTTTACAAAAGATTAATATCGTAATTTTTTTTATAGTTTAAGGATCAATTTTATAAAAAAGAATTTAAGAAGTGACTATTTATATTTATTTATTATTAAATATATTTAAATAGTGCAATATAAATATTCTTAAATTATTTTTTTATTTAATGTAATTGAGGATTAATATTATAATATTTTTATAATTCAGAAATTAATTTTACAAAAAAATAATTGAAAACTAATATCAACAAAACATTTATGACAATTTGCGTAAGCATTTTAAATCGAAGAGACATAAAAAACGAATGAATGGGAAACGGAAAAGGAAAGGGAAGGAAGAGTATATTCTACGCAATTGGACCGGGAAAGTAAACTAACAGTAACAGAATCTTCTTATCGGTGGTATCAGAAAGATGGATGACAAAGGAGGAGGAGGAGGTTCCGCCTCGGAAATGAGTCACGACTGGGCCGAGTTAACTCACGAGTGTCTCATCAACATCTTCTCCCGTCTCTCCACTGAAGATCGATGGCGGCGAGTTATGTTCGTCTGCAAGTCCTGGTTCAATACCTGCAAGGATTCGTGCCTCCACTCGGTATTTGATCTCGAAACTCATTTCGACTCGGTCTTTGAATCGGCCAGGTACTGGACTCCTGAGTTTGAGCGCAAAATTGATTCCATGCTCCGATCCGTTGTCATCTGGAGCGATGGTTGTCTCACTGAAATCCGTGTCAGACACTGTTCTAATCAATCTCTTTCACTGGTTGCTGAAAGGTAATAAATTCATTTTTTTCTGATCAAAAGGATCTTATTTTCTTGTTTCTCTTTCAAATGCTTTGTTTTATCTGATTGATTTAAAAAAAAAAAAAGAATCTTTGGATGAGGATGGTAAATTCATTGAAGAAAAGATCAGTATAATTAGTTATGATTTAAATAGGTTATTATTTTGTCGTAATTTTTGGATATCGGATGATTGGAATCAAATAACTGTGCTGTACTATATATATATACCTATCCCTTTTTGGTCTTTTTAGAATAGTTAATAAAAGAATATGAAATTGATTTGCTGTCTGTGGATTATTTATCTTTGTTTGTGTAGTTTTTTTTTTTTTGAATCTGACTTTTATTTATTGTCATTTTTTCTTCTTCTGATAATCAGAATGTTTAAGTGCTGAGAGTGTCTTTGATTTTGTAGTGGGAGTAGCATGCATTATCTTTAGAATGAACAGGGATTTTTGGATATACTCTGGCTGTTGCAGATTCCAGCTTTTCTGTTTTGTTAAAGATTACCATTGGAATGGCTTTTGAATAGCAGCTAATTATCTGTTGATTTTGGCAAATTAACTTGTAAAAGGCTGTGTGAATCTTGGAATTTCGTTGCAGGTGCCCTAACCTTCAAGTTCTATCGGTAAAGAGTTCTCCTCATGTAACTGATGAAATCATGAACAAGATTGCTTCTGGTTGTCCAAACCTGAGGGAACTTGACATAAGCTACTGCTATGAAGTATCCCATGAATCAATAGCCCTTATAGGACGTCATTGTCCTAACCTGCAGACTTTCAGCAGGAATCTGATGAATTGGTTGGATCCTTCCCAACATGTTGGGATTGTGCCCAACCAATACCTAAATGCCTGCCCTCAAGATGGAGATTCTGAGGCTGCTGCAATTGGAAAATTTATGCCCCACATTGTGAATCTTGAACTTCGATTCTCCAAATTAACAGCCAAAGGTCTTGCTTTAATATCTGAAGGATGTTTGAACCTGGAGTGCCTAGATTTATCAGGATGTGCAAATATAACTAGCCGGGACATAGCAAATGCCTCATCAAAAATGAAGAACCTGAAAACTATCAAGAAGCCTAATTTTTACATCCCTAGATCAGTTTTCCATTCCGAGAGGTATGGTCATTGGCAGCTATACGATGAACGATTTCAAACAGATGTTTTCCGCATTTGATCAGAGAACCAGTAAAGATGGTGAGAGATTGTAAGTTTCTATTAGTTGTTATGTTGTGCTTATGATCTATTTTCTGTTGTTTCTTACTACTTTGGAGCTTTTTCCCACTTTCCTCAACTATGTCTTTCTAGTTGATGCTGTTTCCATTGTGTTTGTAAATGCTTTCAGTATGATACAATGTATAGTTTATTTTCAATGGATTTGAATGGTCTTTTTTTAAGGTGAAATCTGTTTTCCACCCCTCAATATGGCTTGGAATTTCTTGAATTTTAGCCAAATGAATAAAATTGCAGTTTCCCACTTCCAAATGAAAGGAAAAAACAAGAAAAAGAAAAACTTTATGCATGCAAGAGAAGTGAAAAGGGAAACAACAAAAGTTATTTATTCCCTATTTCCTTATAGGAAAAGCAGATTAATATCTTCAACACTCAATGCTGATCTTCCAAATTGAAAATTGAAGGTTTAAACCATGTGAAATTGCATTGTTCCTCATCAAATTTACCTAAGATCAAAAGGGGTCATACCTAAAAAATTTAATTAAAAAAAAAAAAAATCTATTCTAGAAGGAGCAAATGCTAATTCTTGAACCGAAAGGTCCAAAACTGAAAATGTTATGGTGGTTACTAGTCTGCTATTATGGGCTATTAAACCCACTATTGGGCTATATTCCAAATTTGTATCTGCGTACCGGAACTCCCACATCGATTGTTTAAGTTGATTTTTCCTACAATATATAACTCCTTCGAAGAGTACTAGTTGTCCTTTCGGGGACATCCGATAAAATTGGAACGATACAGAGAAGATTAGCATGGCCCCTGCGCAAGGATGACACGCACAAATCGAGAAATGGTCCAAATTTTTTTGTCCTTTTTGCTCTCCGGACGGTGGTTCTCTCTCTTGCTAAAATCCGTTTCCGTCACTGTTCTTTTTCCATCTCTTTCACCGCCTTCCTGAAAGGTAAGTAAAGTGAAACGATACTGAGAAGATTTGTTTTGGTATGACTCGCACAGATTCAGAAACTGGTCCAAATATTTATTGCCCTTTTCCGTTCCGATCTGTGTGGTTTTCCGGAGGTTAGTGCTTTCTCTCGCACTGAAATCCGTGTCAGACACTGTTCTTTCAATCTCTTTCACCACCTTCCTGAAAGATGGCGAATCTCAAACTATACGGAGAAGATTAGCATGGATGACAAGCACAATTCGAGAAATGGTCCAAATTCTTTTATGTCTTTTCACTGCTTTCTGAAAGGTAAGTAAAGCTGAAACTGTAGATTATTTCTGATTAAAAAACATCATTCTCTTTTGTTCATTTTCTATTTTTGCTGATTTGAATTGAAAATGGCGATAATTTGGATGAGGATGGTAAATACAACAATTATAAACAAAATGACCGAATACAATCGATGGTGAAATCGGTCCCTTTTTGCCCTTACTTGATGAATATGATGTTAATTGTTTATTATTTTGTTGCTACTTTTTAATTAAGAATTGTTTATGGGATCATTGCAATCATATAATTGTGTATATTTGTATGTATATATATTAATATTCCGTTTTGGCAATTGGAAAGAAATGTTACATCAATATGTCTTTAGAATGACTCCTTGCGTTTTTGTAGTCTTGACAGTTTGATGGTAGTCTGGAATCTGACTTTTATTCTTATGATATTGAGAAAGTTTGAATAACTTTTTTTCATTTATTTCCTAGAACTCATACAAACACTTCTCAAAGATTGGCAGGTGATCTGCATCCAAGCATACTGCCAAAGACAATGTCCTGTCTTTTGTAGGACCTGGTAATATATACACAGTTCCTTCATAGAGTATGCATGCTGGTCCCATATGGATTGGTCTTCCCCAACCAAAGTCTGAATCATGAACAGGCAACCTAGTCCAACTATTAATATTGAGGTTTGGACTAGCAAAGTAGCTCGGTCCTCGGATGAGGGCCGAGAGATCAGATTGACACTCGAGATAGTCGAGTGCTGACCAGAGATAATCACTGTTCATTTTTGTCAATTCTGTGTGAATTCTCTTTGCTGAGTCTGTTAATAGCTCTGATTGAAGATCACCGGACTGAGCAACCGGTGTGGCAGTGAAAACAACATTGCCTAAGTAACCTGGTGGGAGTGGAGGGTTCAACCTCGAACGACCATCGGTGGCAATGTACAATTTTGTTAGCTGGTCATCATTGAGCCCTCTTGCTTTGCACATACAACGCCATATGTGAGCTGCTAGGATCTCGTATGTGCTGCTGCCTTCATTTTTGGACTTGGTTTTAAGTTGGCTGAGATGTTCTGGTGTGAACTTTAGCATAGTTGTGGAACTTCCCTTGGGGCTTGACTTGAGGTCATGATTTTTGAGTGTTGGAGGGGGATGATATTCAATGTGTTCAAACACCGGAGTTGGTGGTTCCCGAGCACGGAGCAGAGTCCGGTCAATGAAAGGTGGAGTGGCAACAGACAGGCCCCTAGCGATGTCTGACCAGGTATTGATGAAGTGAAGAGATGATACCCCATCTGACAGATTGTGTTGCACCCCAGCTCCTAGTGCTACTCCACCACATTTGAAACGGGTCACCTGGCACATAAATAACACATTTTCTTTATTATTGTGAATAGAAAAATAAGTATTGGGAGAGCGTCTCTATGAAAAAAGATCGGCTCAATTTTAGATTTTGGATTAGTATAGGTTTAAAGTGTCTCAAAGTTGAAGTCTTGTAAATAGAAAAATAAGTATTGGGAGAGCGTCTCTATGAAAAAAGATCGGCTCAATATTAGATTTTGGATTAGTATAGGTTTAAAGTGTCTCAAAGTTGAAGTCTTAAATAGAAAAATAAGTATTGGGAGAGCGTCTCTATGAAAAAAGATCGGCTCAATTTTAGATTTTGGATTAGTATAGGTTTACAGTGTCTCAAGGTTGAAGTCTTGTAAATAGAAAAATAAGTATTGGGAGAGGTCTCTATGAAAAAAAGATCGGCTCAATTTTAGATTTTGGATTAGTATAGGTTTAAAGCGTCTCAAAGTTGAAGTCTTGTAAATAGAAAAATGTTAGATTTTGTTTAAAGTGACTATCTAGAGAAAGTAAAACTTGTGTGTGGAATAGTATTACAAGGAAAAACAATGCCTGGGAGTACAAAAGTTAAGGCGAAGATGGAAGTAGATAGATACCTGAAATATGACCAAAGGATAGGAAGAAATGCCACTGGAATAGTCAACAGTGGGGACGAGGCGGCGGAGCTCTAAGCTGGGAGTAAAGTCACCAAGATCATTGATGGTGGAGTCAGTTTCTGCTTCAACAAATAAAACACCTTCTCCATTACAGTTAATCTCAACTCTTCCTTCTTCATCCCTTGCTAGTCTACCAGCCATGGGGTAGAACTTGACAAGAACTTCTCCCAGTGCCTGTTTAAGAATCCTTGTATCGAAAAAATTGGAACACTCGTTAGGTTTGATGTAGAAGTACACAGTCAAGATGTGAATTCTTGCCACCAAAATGTCTAAGTTTGAGTTCCATAGCCTCTTTGCTGGTGTTGACTTTGCTGGTTTTACCATGGCTGTTTCCTTCACATTGATCTTCATTTTCTCACTTCCCATGCTAAAAAGATCAAAGAGGATAAAAGAAATAATATATATTATGGTATATATGGGATCTAGAAGAAGTTCTCTTCAAGCTTAGGGGATTTAAGATTCTTCTTGCAGCCAGGAAGTTAATGGCAGCAGTTAGTTATTGCAGGCCAAAAAAAGTTTAAGTCTGTGAATAGAGAGGAAACAATTACTAAGGCATATTTATAGGATAGTTAGGTCTATGATTATTTATTAAGAGTTTGTTATGCAGACGTTTCGAAGTGAAATTAATGTCCTTAATTTTTGGTTAAATATAATGTTAAATATATTTGTAAGTGATAAAAAGAAAGTGTAACTGTATAGCTTAATTGATAATAATATCAAACTATTTTATTTCAAGAGAGTAATATACTTGTTTTTTTTATAAATATATGTATAAGTCATTAAATTGTTATATATACATACTATGTATCTATTTGAGCATTTTTGCTAGGACAATAAGGGGAACGTGCAATAATTGAATTAGTACAAATTAGTTGGACTATGAGCGTGTGAAATTACTCTTAGATTATGACATAGTTCATATTTGTCGGCAGCTTTGATGATTTTTTTATTAGACCTTAAATGGTCGTTTAAGTTCCCCATTTTTCATTAATAAGAAAGAAACTTCATTTTTCATTTAAATTATGTATCTATTTGAGCATTTTTGCTAGGACAATAAGGGGAACATGCAATAATTGAATTAGTACAAATTAGTTGGACTATGAGCGTGTGAAATTACTCTTAGATTATGACATAGTTCATATTTGTCGGCAGCTTTGATGATTTTTTTATTAGACCTTAAATGGTCGTTTAAGTTCCCCATTTTTCATTAATAAGAAAGAAACTTCATTTTTCATTTAAATTATGTATCTATTTGAGCATTTTTGCTAGGACAAAAAGGGGAACGTGCAAAAATTGAATTAGTACAAATTAGTTGGACTATGAGCGTGTGAAATTACTCTTTGATTATGACATAGATCATATTTGTCACGGCAGCTTTGATGATCTTTTTATTAGACCTTAAATGGTCGTTTAAGTTCCCCATTTTTCATTAATAAGAAAGAAACTTCATTTTTCATTTAAATTATCTCAACAATTTTAAATCCATTATATATATATATATATATATATATATATATATATATATATATTACTTTCTCTATCTTCCTCTTAGTCTACCACGTTATTTGTTTCTACACGTAGAGAAATTTATTTCTAATCTTTGATCAATGTGATCTAAACCTAACAAAGTAGGTAAGAAAACAACACTTGCAAACTTCTTTGAGTTTCATATGTGTAATATATATGCATATGTTTGTCTTACATTCTGTGATATATATATGCATATATTACATCATTAAAGTTCTTCCAGGCCATAAAAAAAAAAATAATATAAGAACATGGGTATAAGCAATAAAGTGGTGATATCCCAAATGAGTGTCTTGCTGAAGGGGAAAACGAAAGGTTTGTCTAGCAAGGAAGATGCATCACTACTTGAGCTAGGGCTTTGCCGAAGGATATCTGATCCACCACCATTAACCCCTTTTCCTGGATGCACAACTTGGTTCATCTCTTTCTCGTTGCCATGTTGATGATCATCACCATCAGCAGCTTTGGAGTCAATTTGATTCAGCAATTAATGGTAATTATTTCATCAACATTTGTGCACACACATATACATGTATATATTATAATGGATTTGAAACAAATATGTAGGTTTACTAACTAGCTAAGGAACACACAATATGTATATGTATATGTATATGTACAATGATCTTCAAGATTTTAGACTTACCTTTAGCCATTGTCTTTGGAAAGAAAACAGTTTGATTGTTGCAAGATTCCCATTGCCAAAGCTCCTGCAAAGAGGAGAATTAACAGGCATAGTGTTAATACTGATACTGGCCTCATTGCCATTAGTTTTCACTGATTTTTTCTCAGTGAATCTTAATTAAGCTGATAATGGATGGAGGAGAAAGGTTACTCCAAATATATACATCCTCATGTAGTGGGGGGATGGTCCTCATAGCCCATGACATTTGATACTAGAATAGGTGAAATTTTATTCATGAATTCTGTATTTGGTAATTGTTGTTGGAATATTAGAATAGAGTGAGGATTAATTAAGAACATGTTTTAATAGATTATTGATTGATTGATTCTATTTCAGATAAAAAAAGCTATTGGGTTAAAAAGAAAAGATTTTATTCTCCATTACCTTTAAACATTATTAAAGCAAAGCAATTGTGTAATTAAGGAAGAAGGTTCCTGAAAATGTTGAAAATCAATGGCTGTCTTTGAAGATTAGATGCATATTCTTTTCCCCCAAAACATCATATATTAGAGGTTCATGTAGAACATGATTCTTATTTGACATAACGTCACTTATTACTATTTAAATAGTAGAGTTTATATGAAGTATTTTGCATCATGAGTTTGGGAGATTTCTAAGTAATTTCCATGAATAAAACTCTCAGAAACTTCAAAAGGGCCTTTGAAAAGAGTGCATTTTGGACATGCTTCAAGACAAACAGGGGAAAATCTCATAATTTCATCTCTTTCATAAAGAAAATTTTGTTTGCATCACACTCACTGTACAGCTGAAAAATAAATAGGACAATCCGTGATACATGACCTACATGTATCAATCATCATAGTATCACTTTTGATACATATAGGTCATAGATTCCAATCTAAAAAGTATTAGAGATAAATTTAAATTTAACTTGCTCAGTTGCTTGACACAAACAAAATACAGAATATTAGTAAAGTAAATGAAAATATAACCAGGAACCCAACAATGCTAAAGATAAATTTTTTCTTCTAGTTTTTACTTTATGCTTGCAGAGAACTCAAAAAACACAATATATATATATATATATATATATATATATATATATATATAGAGAGAGAGAGAGAGGAGAGAGAGAGAAAGAATTCTGCTAAAACTAGATGAGAAAGAGAAAACAGGAAATGGAGAAGATACAAAGAGTTATGACTTGAAATACCGATGCTTGATTTCGAAACGACGATGATTTCTTTCTCCCAGTGGGACGAGAAGCAGTGGGTATGATACGCCCTCTCCTTTTGATCTGAAACTGCAGATTCTGATGATGCCATCAAGAACTGAAACTTGTGCTCCGTGTTTCAAAGAAGAAGCTGAACTATTAGCTAAAGCTTGAGCAGGTGTGGAAACAGTTTCATGTGTTGAAATTATGGGCAAATATTGGGATACTAAGAGCATTATCAGTATGAATAATGAAGAAAATACATACCTAGTTTCTGTCATTTTCTTTCAAAACTTTTTTTTCCCTGAAAACAAGATGAGTTTTAAGGAGAAATGATAATGACAATACGCCCACCACCCTTAGTTTTATAATTGCTGTGGAATTATGTGGAAAACGAGTATCATTGCAGATGGGTAGTGGGGGGCATATATATAAAATCAAGGGAAGAGCTTGAGTATCATGGTGTCATCCTTTCCTTAGATGGTCTTCTGAGAATGTCCCTTTTTTTTTAAAGAAAAATTATAGGGTAAACTTTCTCAATCCTTTTTTTTAATGTTATAAATATACTTACATTTTATAAGTTACGAGCATTGAAAAATATAAAATTATAGAATCACGTAAGAAATCACATTGTTAAAATGTTGAGAATATAGCTTTTTTTTTTTTTTAATCTTTGAAATTAACTATCGGAAATGTTAATTGTAACCATCATCTATTCAAACTTATTCCATTATAGGTTTAGATTCAATCTCGCTTTGGAGGTTTTCGAAAAGAAAAACATTGCAGAAATGCTGACAAAAAAAAAAAAAGGGAAAACAGAAAAATGGATTAATCTATGAATAATAATCAAGTGTTAGAATCACACCAGGTAGGCTAATTCAAGATCTTAGATGCTAATAGTTTAATAAAGAAAGAAAGAAATTCATGAAGCAAAAGAAGAAAAGTACAGAAGAAAAAGAAGTATGCGACAGGGAATCATTCATACTGGGGAAAGAATATTTTACCGTCTCGGTTGAGAAAAAGCGAAGATTGCACACCCTTCACTCCACCCGGAAGATTTGACAAGGAAGAAAGTCAAAAACTGTCTCTTTTTGCCAGAAGAACTTTCACCCCACCCTTCCTCAGGGGTTTTCTAATGGTGGACAGAACAGAAACCTACTTTCTGATAAAAAAACTAAGAGAAATTTATTGGACAACTTAATTTGAAATGTAACCTTTACAAGCAGAGTAACCTTTACAAGCAGTATAGGCTTTCTCAAAAAAAAAAAAGTACAAGCCTAGTCATTTAAAGGAAGATCGAGGAATATCTGTTACGTAATATGTTGTGCTTCCTTTATGCCTTTTAACTATAATTAATTTGCCTTTACACGGATGCCATAGGACACTTGGCTAAAAAGTTAAGTAAATCTTGGTTCACTACACTTAAATCACTGCAGATCTCTTTTCTTTTCATTATTTTCAAATTCAACCAGACCACCACTTAGATCTTATTACAAGATCTACCTCTACAAAATCATCTATAATCTTCTTTCAGAAAACAAACCATTTATACTCTGAGCTGTTATCTACATTATTACTTTAAATAAATTATCTTCCAATAACCCTTTTCCATTAAAAAAAAAAAATTATAACAAAAATCTCAACAACCGTGAACACGCCCCTTGTAAATACAGACTGATGTTTCTGCAAGACCTAAATATTTTTCATTTTATCAACTTTACACTTAAAAAGAATCAACCATCTCCAGAGAAAAACTTGTTCCTCTAAAATGTCATGCAAAGGAAATGCATATACACACAGCAACTAGAAGAGAAAATGCAAATATTATTAGATGGAAAATGTGCACGCAGTCAAGTTGATATAACCAGGCCAGTATAAAAGAAAGTGGCAGTACCATATTTCATGAGATGCTTCTTACCTTGCATGAAACATTCTGGATGATGCAGTCAGCTGAACAGACTAGAACGGATATCTTCATTCAGCTTCTGGGAAAATGAAGACTGACCTACTCGCTTGGCAACATCTCCTATCAGACGATCAATGTACATAACATATATCCCATTCCTATTTTCTAGAGTTCTAATCCTTTTCGAGCGTGGAGAATCGAGGCAATCCATTCTTCCAAAAGCACTGCAGACGGTAAATTCAATATTGAAACGTAAATAAAAGCACCGAATTTTGTCAATTTTAGTTAATCAAGGAAATGATGTTAACTAATTAAACTTTTGAAACCATCCTTGTGGCCTTCTGTACTGGAAATTCTCAGGAAAAGGAAGCTTCTAGATCGACAATTAAGGGTATCCTATATTTAATTTACAAGTGCACAAACAGAGAGAGTGATTGCTAAAATTGGTAGCCACGGAGGTTATGACCACCAAGCACGAAAGCAAGACAGTAAAATAAGCATATGATCTTACCTACATCAAAGTCTTCTCTGGTTAGCCAATTCGATGAGCAGTCTGAAACCAGGAACTCAATGAGCTGGATCCTGGCATCCCAATAAAACTATCTTTTCAAAACTTTTTGGGGGAAAAAGACATAATTCTTACTGAGTAATTTTTTCAATTTTATGAAAAGCATAATACAATGCTTAACTCCAAAACATTCAAAAGAAAAGATATTTAAACTAGTCATAGCAGTAGCCAATGTATGAAGTTGCAAATTTGCAACATCCATGGCCAGTAAAGGTGTATGTGCATAAATGCAACCATTTTGAGCTTAATGGGGTCTTAAATTTGTGAAGAAGATAAAATAGCTAACCAAAACACAACATTCATCCGGAGGTTCTTGGTACTGAAATCAAATATGTATGGTACAGCAGAATATACAGACATGTTGCACATTTTAAAACTGCTATGACTAGTTTTAATATGTATATATGGTTGATGTAGAGACACAGGATCATAAGAAAAAAATTTCATCAAATAAATGGGCCTCATGTTAATGACAGGGGAACTGTGCATGATCAGGAGTACTTACATTACATACACACAACCGTGTAAATTTGGAAAAGCATCGTCAAACGGATTCATGAAAAGCAAACTTTCAGCTGCTACTGAAATTCTCTGGGAAACAGACAGGATAACCCGCTGGCCAACGTATGGCTCACTTCCTAGCTTACGTATCAAATGCTGAATATAGAACTGCACAGGAGTGTCAAGGTGATCTGTCTCTGAAAAGAAACAATAAAAAGACCAAGTTAAATGAGAAATAGGTTTAGTAGCAAGTCTTTGCAAAGAATCAAAAGATTGAAACACTGAAAGCATCAGTAAGTTTAGTGAGAGTTTGCTTAAAAGCCAAAGGGACACTAGATGAAGTGTACTAGTTACAAATTAACCTACTATCAGAATAACTTTTCAAACCAATGGCTAGATGCACCATTAGAAAGAAGAAAAAAAAATGTACAAAAACGGAACTGAGGATTCTCAGTAAGCTAGACACTCTTTTGAGAGGAATTGAAATTAAAAATAACAAAAAATAAACATCAACCTAATAAATGCCCAATAATATTGTTAAATATAAAAACAAAAGTAATTTGGTGGATCTAATAAATATAAAATGATACACACCACAGTTTTTTAGCAATCACCACCCTTCTTTTAGCAGTATGTTTAAATTTAACACAAGTGAAGTGATAAAATAGAACACAGATTCAAAGTGTCATTGTCACAAAGAAAGTTGAAGGAAGTAGTAATAACAGGAAGAAAGATCCTAAATACGTACCATTCCCAGTTGAGGCATAGTACATTCTTTTCAGTAAACGCATGATTAGACTGTTGACAATCCCTTCAACAGGTTCTACATTACTTTCCATTGGCAACAAATTCTTTAAGCTGACTACAAAAGGCAAAGAGAGAGAGAGATTGTAACAAAGCTGAAGACATCATTAAATGCAAAGAAAAAGCATTTACTTAAACACAGCAAGTTAAGATGCCAATTCCTTCTAATATTATTATTATTTTTTTTTTTTTTTAAATTTCCTTCTAATAAGTTATATTCATACAAATAGTTAGGTAAATGATTGCCAATCAAGAACTTCCAATTCATAGTAAGCAATACTCTCTGAAGTCATTCAATAGAAGGGATTGATTCAGGGAACCTGAGGTACTTTCATGACATTGACATGTAAGCAGAGATACCGATAGAAATGCAAACTTTTACTAGTTATAATGCCAAGAAAATTAATAATATATTAATTACTCAAAATGAAGTCCACAGCTTGGTGTGACCAGTTCTTGAATTTTATGTCCTCCATCTGCAAATAATAAGATAAAATACAAGATCAAATTTTATAGAGGAATTGATGCTAAAGCGTACATAAGTTATATTCATGTGAGAAAGGATGTCAAATGACTTTTCATGGGAGGAGGGACAGCAGAACATACATTGACAAGAGAGATGGTCTCACAAAGCTCCACGAGAAAATCAACTGAAGCACTTAGTTGCTCAATTTCATTACCACTGTTTGTTGTGCCTGCCCCTGTCCACACAAAGTGTCCGTTCTGATTTAAAGAGGCAAAAACATAATTAACAGTCCAACAGAAAACATAAGCAGATTCTTCAAACTTAATGAACGGGTAATTTCAATTTCTTCCAATCAGCTTAGAAGAAAGCAACTGCAACATTTCTTAACCAGTAATTACCACCAAACGAGATAGCCTTTTAAACTATGTCGTACAAAAGCAAGCTGGAACCATAGAATTCCGTCACACATTTCATGTAATAAGTAAAAGTTAACTTGACAACCTTTTCATTTTCAGTTGAAAAATTCAGAAAAGTTAGACCATTCCTCGTACTTTCATCTCAAAATCTTGAATCCAGAGAAAATCAAATGATTTTGGACAAAATCACCAGAACTTACTGCGATAATAGAATTCCTTCACACATTTCCATGAAATAAAGTTGAAGTTAATTGGAGAAGCTTTTCATTTATAGTTGAAAATTCAGAAAAGCGAGACCATTCCTTCATAACTATCATACTCAAATCCTTAAGGTAATATACCTAAAGTAAGTTGCTCTGCCGGAGTACCATTTCTTCTCTTCCTTCTTTCCTGTATTCTAACTGAAAATCACAAAAGTAAATTAAATTTTAAAAAATTCTAACTAAAATGAGACACCAAATAAATGAAGCAGGATCATAACCTTGCCTAAAAAATCTTCTACGCAAGACGTCATTGAATCTCCAATCAGAGCTGTTGTCCACTTGAGTATTGCTCAATTCAGCCATATTATCGAAGAAATAGCATTTGCAAGACGCACTTTGAGGAAACACATCATATGTTAAACCATCTGATGCACCAAAAGTAATTTTATAAAAAAAAATCAATAATTAAAAAATGATAGAGGCATATACGCAGCTGAAACATCAAGCCATATTGGTTAGAACATGATTTATTTTCTTATCAGAATTTAACAGACAAAACATTAAGCTGTGTACACAGATAATTCTCGATAAAAGTGTGTAAAACGAGATTACCTTCAGCGACTTTGAGATCTTCCTGGAGCTTTAAAATTTCTCGTTTACGCTCTTTCGCCTAAAATGACGAAGGAAATTGAAGTTTAGCTTATCTAAAATTGAGATTAATGAAGATAGTTACAAATATGATCAGCTAAAAGACCTTGCGTTTCCATTTGAGTGCGTCGTCTGATTGAGAACAGCTAGGAGGGAGTGGATCAGCAGCATTCGATGAAGAAACAGCAACGACACCGTTATCATTGGTAGCACAATGAGACTGAAAATTCTGGTCTGAAACTTCGATTTTAAAAGTGCCATCGCTATCGCCAATTTCAGCGCTTCACCTGAATCGCCATTCTCTTTGAGAATATCCATCTCTTCCCTTTGTAAAAGAGAGTGTGGCAATAGAAAGTGATTTTAAACTGATAAAAAGTTCATATATATGTTTTTGGTAAATGACGAGATTCTGCAATGTAAAATATAAGAATTTTCACAATTATGCATATATATATCAATATGAATCCAATGTAATATTGTAAGACAGATTAAATCAAGTAGTAATGCAAATAGGAGAATAAGACAGCAAAATATGCTACAAGCATCCTCTTTTAAAATGATGCAACGGTTTCAAAATCACATTATGAACTCACAAAGTCTGGCAAAAAATGTAATTTTAACTAGTCAAGAAGATCAAAATTAAAACCAGAAAAAAAAAACTAATGAAATACAAAACAATTGGGTCTTTGTAAAAGAACCCGAAAACTTATGTCTGATTCTTTCTCCCTTTTTCTTAATCATCAACACACTACTATGACCTGGGAAAATATACAGCTCACTTTGGATAACCTGTTCTCCCGCAGTTCCACCTTTTTATCCATATAAACTCTAGTACAGTCTTCGCTCCTCAGCTAGCTACACCACATGCTGAAGGAGGGAGGAGGATGTGAATTATAGAATAAAGAACACCAGAGAGTATAGTATTATAGCATTATTCCTTTTCACTGGAATAGCCCCTTGCATGCCTCCATGTCAGATGCCTGAGAATCTGATATCTGCTTTCCAGAAGGGCTGGAGTTAAGGACGTTCAATATTGAATTGAATAAGGCTTTCTGGTAGTAGTCGTCCCCCAACTTCTTGAGAATTTCAAGAACCATCTTGAAGTCCAATGGCCCGGCCAAAATTAACTTGCCCACGATCTCACCAAAATTAGCAGGTGCTTTAGGTAAATCAATGGCAAGATCATCCAACTGCGATGCATAAAGAAGGCAGCCTGCAGTTATGTCCTCAGCAGCAATAACCTTTTTGTTGAACAAATACTCGATAAGTTTTGCAACTGGCTCAACACATGGTGGACTCTTCTCTAATCCAAGTGAAATGGCTTCTTTCACAATCTCTGAATGGTAAGCTGGAGACTTCAATTCTTCTACACAGGCTAATGCTTCATCAAGGAGCCGCACACTGAAATATTCTTCCAAAAGTGAAACTGTTTTCTTCCTCAGCTCATTCAGATTCCCTTTTGCTGCTAAAGCTGCTGGTCTATCAGCAGCTACAGGAGCAGGAGTAGGGGTAGGAGTAGGAGCAGGAGAAGGAGAAGGAGCTGCTTTAACTGAAGTAGGATAACCATAACTAGGCTGGCGAACAGGCAATGCACCAGTACCTTGCAATAGGGCACTAGTCCTACCACTCATTAGACCACTGGTGCCGTGGGGTAGAAGCCTTTGATTCAATGATGGTGACTTGCCCACCAAGGATGGTGGGACTCGTCCAACAGGCTGAATAATTGATCCATCACCTCTTGGCATCGAGCGAGACCTTGGAACCTCCCAGTTGTCATTATCAATTATAGGCATGCCAGGCATCTTCCTTGTACCTGGCATCCCAGGCATCATACCGCCAGAACCAGGCCGATTGATGGGGAAGCCACCTGCGCTCATATTTCCTTGAGCACCAGAAGACATGACACGTCCACTCCTAATGCTTGCCGTAGCACCCGGACGTAATCCCAGATTCTTCTCTGCTTCTGAGTGAATCTCATTTATTGTTTTAGCTTTCACCTACAAAGGTAAATTGGAAAGGGATATCAGATGAAGGGAAATGTGAATATAGAAATCAGCAATCAAGGAAAATGCTTGTCCTGAGGAAATGAGAGGGCACCTCTTCACGTCTGGGGATCCAATTGTTTGCACGCAAATCAATAACATCACGAACCATAAACCTCAAACGTGGATAAAGCTGAGGATTTGTGGAAAGTTCATTCAACGGTTGAAGTAGACATCATTAATGCGCCTGGACTTTTGGTTTTCATCAAGCTGTTTGCCAATGGTATTAAAGAACT
Organism: Asclepias syriaca; assembly: GCA_027405835.1. Classification (NCBI taxonomy): domain Eukaryota; kingdom Viridiplantae; phylum Streptophyta; class Magnoliopsida; order Gentianales; family Apocynaceae; genus Asclepias; species Asclepias syriaca. Next base: position 481,287 of record CM049927.1, on the reverse strand, counting down.
GACATATAGCCTCAACATTTTCTTCTGCTGGACAGATCTTGTTATCTTGCCCTAAGAGTTCCTGTTAATGTGACAGCTTATCAAGTCCCAGATAAAATTAATAAAAAGCGACGCTATCATTTTTTTTTCCTTTTTGTGAAAAAAGCAGAGAGATAACCTTAACAATGTGGTGAACAATCTTTTCCGGAACCATCTTATGCTTTAGAAGCTCACCAATTAAACGAATGTTTCCAAGGGTACGGAGCTTCACCATCCTTTCTTTATCTCTACGTTCTGCCTCCTGATCAGGAGCAGTCATTTGCCTGACCTCTTCCCTCAATTTGTCAGCACCTTCAAAAGCCTCTTGGCAATTATCTAAAAGAACTCTCTTAAACGTGATCTCTTTACCACCAGGTTCATCAGATGGAAAGGGAGGCAACTTCTCATTGAGATCTGAACACAGTTGTGCATACATAGGGCAAAATGTGGGCTCCAGGACAGCTTTGTCAAATATCAAAGAGATAACTTCCTGCAGTTAACCACAAGTTTCAAGTCAGTTAAAATGATTCCTGTAGTTCCTTAAATAGCATAAAAAGACAAGAAATTGAAAGGGGAAAAAAAACATTTAAGTGAAATATCGAAGGAAACCTTTAAAATGTCGGCTGATGTTATTCCAGAGTCAATTAATTGACCTTTGAGCAGATCAAACTTCTCAGGCGTCAGCTTGTTAAGAATACTGCAGTAGTCACATAATGTTTCATCATAAATGTAAAGAATATGTAATCCAAAAATTAGAAATAGGTAATAATACAATGTTCTAGCTCATTAGAAATAAATAGAGCATAAAGATTTTCAATATAAGAATGAGAAAAACCAACAGCTAGTTACAGCTGACTATGACAAAGCTTCTTTACCAGTCAAGACACTTACCCCTTAACAGACTTCAAGACACGGTCTTTCTCAGAGAGGTTCCCTCTTCGAGCTGACCATGGAGTTTCAGCTTTGATTAGAGCAGGAGTAGGTCCTCCCTAGATCATAATCAATAAAAACTTGGTGAGAAAAATACCACAAAACCAAACCAAAATGGAAAATGTTCACACAACACCTATGAATAATCAAGTTAAACCTAAGTTTCCAATATGAATTATGAAATAGTCAGTGATCTGGTCTGGCTACTGCAATACAATCCCATATCCCAACAAGTATAGATTGTATTATGAAAAAACATGATTGTCATCAAAATGCAACCTAAATTTACAACTTCTATCATCAATGAGTAAAATATTACCCCCAGGAAACATACATGTTCTTTTAAATGTGCCAGTTCACCAAAAGAATGAAAACATGATACTTAACAAAACTAGCTTCAAAAGATTTAAATACCCCTTGGTGAGAAGAGATTTGAGCTCTTGAAAACTGTTGATTCAGTTGCTCCTGACGAGCAGGTTCCTGCTGTCTACCACCAAATTCCCTATTTTCACGAATTGTTTCCCAGGATCTCTCCTCAGAAGGAGCAGAAAATTGAGCAGATCGTGAACGCCAATCACGATTGTCTGGTTCAGAATAACGGCTCTGGGGCTGACTTTGGCCCTATTGATCAGAATAGAGGATATTAGACAGATAAAGCAAGCAACATAAAGATGATTTTGGGGGACAGGGCAGGGGAAATCATGTTCAAACAATGTTCTATAAAACAATAAAAATTGAAATTTAATAAAAATCCAAATATGCAGAGCCCTCACATGGCTTTCCACACGAGCCCAGACTGGATCCTCTCCAAACAGATCAGCTTCAACTTCTTGTTTAACTTTTACAATCTCCTCCGGAATATTAACCACCTACAGTCACTCACAGAAATAGAAAAAACATTGGTTCTATTAAGCAAATCAAAATCAACGACATCCCATTAATAACAGAAAATTTTGAGTCCAGAATTTTATGCATAAACAGAAAGGCAACAACATAAGACACCATATCATGCCATTGATAAAAAAATGTGCAAAAGAAAAAGAGGGAATATTTTGGCAATCATTTTGAGAAAGAAAATACTTTAATTCTTTTTTACTGAATATTCAAATAAGTATATTTTTAAAACTCACAATAGAAATTCAAATGTTTATATCAGTTATTAAACATATAGTTGATGTATTTTAAAAATAATAGTAAAAAGGAAGTTCTCTCAGACCACACCAATAACTGCAAACAAAAGGAACTATGAGCCAACAACATATAAAAAATATAGCATAGAGCGGACCATAAAAAGCACAATAAGAAATAAGCTTTAACTTAGAATACAAACATATGAAAAGGTATATAGTAGATACAACTCGAATGATCTGGACAAAATAGAAAAGAAATGCTTTAACAAAAGCCAATATTCTCAGATTAGTTAGTACAAATGAGGCCACTGTCCCAATGATATAGAACAACAGTAAGTAATTTTTCCTTCCAATTAAAGCACTTAAAAAACTTGATACTTTTTGATTGACACAAATCAATAACTACAACCAGAGCACCACAATATGACTTGATCAAGAGACGACATAACCTAGAGGCTGTTAAATTAAAGCATGACAAGATCTTCAATACTTCTAACAGGAAAGCATAGGCATCAGACATACTCTATATCACACAGATGAATTTACCTCTCTCAATTGTAGGAGCTGGTCACGGGAGTAACGAACACGATCACGCCCATCAAATCGTGAGTCTCCAGTCTATAAATATCAGAGAAAAGGAAAATCAAATGACAGGAAAGTTTTTAATCTCTAAAGTATTAAAATACCCATAGCTGTACTGTAAGAGATATCAAATACCCCACAACACGTGCCTTCACCAGAACTACCTCCACCACACTCTCACAATATAAATTGAAAAATATTTTTAAAAAATTCAAACCTAGGCTTTTTTTCAATTACATAAAAGCATAGTAGTAAAGAATTAAGGCTCCCATTAATGGAAAAGATGAAAGAGTTGTAGTTGTAAAATTATAGGTGACAGAAAGCTAATCTTCAAATCCTCTGATTTAGTAAAGTATCTAAGTGATGAAACATAACCTGTATAATGTGAAAGTAGTGTTTCTAAAGTTTTAATGTATGTAGGATCTTTATGGGCACGTGATACTCCCCGCATGCCCACCTAAAGCCTACATATTATTATTTTTTGTCCATATTTACAGCAAGTAAACATCTTACGCGTACTGCCAAGAATTTGGACACAACCATTAAAGAAAATTCAGATAATTTTGTACAAATTCAAATATAAGAATACATATTATATACAAATCTAGGAATTGATAATAATCCCAACAATAAAAGCGAGAAGACATAACAATCAGTTAATAAAATACAGCCCAAATCAACAGAACTCCAGAAGTATTTGTAAAAATATACAAAATCACACCGCCACTAGACATTTTAAGCACACCCACTTCATTTAATTAGCATTTAACTGTTCCTCTAAATTATCAACAATAAAACCTAATCAATTATATTCCCAACAAACAGTCATATCATAAACAGGGGCAGGAAGAGAGGAAAAGAAAACGAAGAAGCTAATCTGAGTCCACGAAACATACATTAGTGAATTCATCAACTAAATACGAATAAAGCACAAAACTTTATACACAACCAGACCTTCAAACTCGATTCATACACCCCAATAAAGATATCTATCCTTCCCCTTACAAGGATAAATAAATCCATATAGATAAAACGAAAAATCCAATAAATTCGATAAAACAAAACCAAGAAAGTAAATCTTTAAAAAAGAAAAAGCACCCAATCTCCGGTGAATAACTAAACAGATAAACGATTAAAAAAAATCTAGATCTGATCTAAAAATAAATAAAACGAAAAAACAAACAAACCTTGAAGGACAGAGCGGCGCCGCCATGAGGTCTGAAAAGAGGGAGATCAGAATTATAGTTATTACTTGAGGAAGGGTCGAATCGAGGACCAAGCAGTCTGCTTCCACCTCTGCTACCACCTCCTGGTCTCAAGTTCAAAACAGTTTGATCAGCCTGCATAACTTATCAAAAACAATCTATGCCGTTCACAAAAAAAAACAAAATCTTCCTTCTTCCACAAAACTCAAGAACGAAACCTTTGATTCGATATCTGCGTATATGCGTCTATATATAGATATATATGTATCTATATATAAACAAAAAAATTGGACACAGGGAGAAGAGAGAGAAAGAGAGAGAGAAAGAGGGAAGAAGCGAAAGGGGAATGAGGGATTTGGATTAGATGAATGGAAAATTTTTTAGAGAGAGAGAGAGAGCAAACTTTCTTCCTCTCTCTACTGGGAAGAAGAGGAATGAAAGGGGGAGAACGGAAGAGAGTGGTTTTTATGTACGGTAGTAATATAAGTATAGAGAGAGAAAGAGGCGAGGAGAGGCGAAAAGAAACCCTTCTTTTTTTTTGTTCCGCGGTGAAAATAATTTGTTGGGTAGATTTATATTACCAAATTCTAATAAAAATCAAATTATGTAACTTTTCCTAATTATATTTTGAGTGAAATTACCAAAATGTATATAAATCTAATATCTTATTATTTTCATATTAGATCTCAATTACAATTAATTACTGGCTCTAATAAATAGAATTTATATTATTTTTTACTTTAAAAACAAATATATACATATAAATCAGATGGAGTAGTAAATCCAAGTACAAATACATACATTTTAATTTTTAATTTTTGCTTAGATATATGAAATAATGAATGAATTTAAAACTTTTTATTAAAAACAATTAAGTAAAGGTTTATTTAATAACAAATACTAATTAAAAAAATATATAAAATATATGAAAACAGTCGTGTGACGTCATCTCGATTTTACCGTCACGGATCCAAAACCCTAAATATCACAAGCTCCATTTCTGTATGGGCTAAATAATACCCGGTTTCGTAACTAATTTGCTGCACACGTGCCGGTTTTTTTCGATACATAGTCGACTTTTGGACCCAAAGGGCCACCCTTTCTGCAATTTGCATTATGTGGTCCAACATTGTACTTTTTTAAAAAATTATTTATTTATTTTCTTTAAATATTTTTAATAATTATCTGATTTTCTCTTTAACCAAATTACCATATATTTTTACGTTTATTCACTATTTACATACATTATTTTTCATACAGATATGATCACTCTTAATCAACCTCTTCGATCTTCGGGCCAGCACCGGCACCGGTACCGGCACAGGCACCGGCATCTGAACCGGAACCGGAACCGGAACTTCCTTCTTGATACATCTTAGAAATAATAGGATTACATAAATTCTCCAATTCTTTCAATTTATCTTCCATTTCGTCAACTTCAGCCAACTGATTTCTATCCAACCAATCAATACATTCCTGCACAGCGTTTTGGATCTTTTTCTTGTCTTCCGGATCTAATTTATTACCAAATTTTTCATCGTTGACGGTATTTCTCATATTGTAAGCGTAGTTTTCTAATGCGTTCTTTGTTTCGACTTTTTTCTTAACTTCTTCGTCTTCTGCCTTGTACTGTTCCGCGTCTTTCACCATTTTTTCTATGTCTTCTTTGCTTAATCTTCCTTTATCGTTGGTTATTGTTATTTGGTTCTTCACGCCGGCCGTTTTGTCTTCTGCTGTCACGTGCAGTATTCCGTTCGCGTCTATGTCGAATGCTACGTTTATTTGTGGCACTCCTCTTGGTGCCGGTGGAATGCCGGTCAGCTCAAATTTTCCTAGTAGATTGTTGTCTCTTGTTCTTGCCCTTTCACCTTTTCATTATTAATTAACAATAATAGAAATTAATGAATTAGTAAACAAATTTATGTTCCTTAGTCTAAAACTTTTTGTTTAAGAAACTCAAAACTTTTTTAAAATTTTGACAATTGTTTTTAAAATTTAACGTGTAATTCTAACCAATAACTAATAAAAGAAATAACAATTAAATTAATTTAAGTGAAATATCTATAAATTTAGATTTTAAAAATTGTAACCCTCATTAATACAATATAAAAAATATATTTTATGTAAAATAAATTTTTATTAAAAAAAAAGTGTTAAAAATTTTAACAAAATTCCCAAAAAATGACTTTTATAGTAAAATAAAAAAAGGACCAAATTTATGAATCTTTCTTAATATTAATATAAAGAACATTCGTAATTAATATTACCTTCGTAAACTTGGATGAGAACACCGGGTTGACTATCGGAGTAAGTGGAAAAAATCTGCTCTTTCTTGGTCGGAATAGTGGTATTCCTCGGGATCAGCACCGTCATGACACCACCGGCAGTTTCGAGTCCAAGACTCAACGGTGTAACATCAAGAAGCAACAATTCTTGAACTTTCTCATCACCTTCACCGGTCAAAATGGCAGCTTGGACAGCAGCGCCGTAAGCTACAGCTTCATCGGGATTAATGCTCTTACAAAGTTCTTTCCCGTTAAGAAAATCTCGCAAAAGTTGCTGTACTTTCGGAATCCTCGTTGACCCACCGACGAGGACGACTTCATCAACCTTTGACTTATCAATTTTAGCGTCTCTCAAAACCTTCTCGACCGGATCCATACATTTTAAGAACAAATCCATGCAGAGTTCCTCAAATCTCGCGCGAGTAATCGTGGCGTAGAAATCAATACCTTCGTATAACGAGTCAACTTCTACGGTAGTCTGCGTCGTAGAGGATAACGTTCTTTTAGCTCTTTCGCATGCTGTTCTTAATCTCCTTAACGATCTAGCGTTTCCGCTAATATCTTTTTTGTTCTTTCTTCTGAATTCCGTCACGAAATGATTCACTAACCGATTGTCGAAATCTTCACCGCCTAAGTGCGTGTCGCCGGCGGTTGCTTTGACTTCGAAAATTCCTTCTTCTATTGTTAGAAGAGAAACGTCGAAAGTCCCGCCGCCGAGATCGAACACCAGAACTTCTTGCTCGCCTAGATTTCTTGATGCATGCTTTTTGTCCAATCCGTATGCTATAGCAGCTGCCGTTGGTTCGTTTATAATCCTCATCACGTTCAATCCCGCAATTACCCCCGCATCCTTAGTAGCCTTCAAACGATCATTAAAGATACAAATGATTATATTTAATAACTGGTAAATAATATGTTACACAAACGATGTGGGATGAACAATTACAAACCTGTCTTTGAGAATCATTGAAGTAAGCAGGAACAGTAACAACAGCATTATTAACTTTGATTCCAAGGAAAGATTCAGCAGTTTCCCTCATTTTTACAAGCACCATAGAAGAAATCTCTTCGGGAGAGAATTCTTTCTCCTCACCTTTATACCGTACAACAATCATAGGTTTCGAACCTTGACCGGAAACAACCTTAAAAGGCCACAATTTCATGTCGCTCTGTACCGAAGGATCGGTAAAACGCCGTCCGATCAGTCTCTTTGCATCGAACACCGTGTTGTACGGATTCATCGCAACCTGGTTTTTCGCTGCGTCGCCGAGAAGTCGTTCGGTATCGGTAAATGCCACGTAGGATGGCGTTGTTCGGTTTCCTTGATCATTTGGTATTATCTCTACGCGGTCGTTTTGCCAAACTCCAACACAACTGTAGGTCGTGCCTAAGTCTATCCCTATTGCCTTGCCTTCTTTTGCAGCCATTTCAAATTATTCGATCCAAAATTCCAAACTCAAAAGCTCTTGTATGTATATAATATAATATATATATGGAGTTTATGTTAAGCGGTGGTGCATGCATGCATGTATGAGCTTAGCATTCATACACATTCACGGCGGTGGAGTGGATATATATAATATATGTATGTATCGTCAGAAGCAGGAGTGGCGTTGTGGAGAGAAGCTGAGAAAATTAGGTAATGACGTGGCAGATTGTGGTAGAGTTTGATGTTACACGTAGCTGCTGCTGATTATATATATATATATTATTAGTTTTTAATGTCTAAAATATCTATAAAACATGATATATTTTATTCGGTGAGATATTTTAAATTTTTTGCATTTTATTTTTAAAAAAATTAAAAATGGATAATATCTTAATGATAATTAATACGATTTTGCTTAGAGCTTATAAGATTCACTTAAAATAGTATTTATATATATATATAATATATATATATATATATATATATATATTGTTAAGAAGGGCTGTTCGGATACTAAGTACCATCGTTTTTTATTAATGTCCCTTGAGTTCCAAACATAGAGATAAAAGTAGATAATAATATATATATTTTTAAAATATATATATATTTTTTAAAAATATTTTTTTTAAAATTTTCATATCAATTTTATAAATTTTATAAATTTAAAAAATATTACTGAATAAAATATTTTAAATTCTACTTAATCACTATATTAGCTAAGGGTATGAGACTTATTTTATAATAATTTATTTAAATTTGATATGGTTTAAATTAATTTTTCTGATAATTACTATATTAGAAAATGAATTTATGAGGGTTAAAATAGTCATTTCAGTTTTAATATTAGATGATAAAAAAAGAAAAAAAAAAAAGAAAGGTTTCAAGAAGAAAAGGAAGAATGGGAATTGAAAAACGACCAAGCAAAATATCAGGAGAGAAGCGGAAAAGGGGGAAAAAAAAAAGAGAAGGGGAAATGGATAAGGGGCTGAGCTTTCTGCACTGAAGAAAAGTGAAAAATTCCCCCCTCTTCTTCCTTCTCTCTTCCTTTCCGCCATGGCTGGTTTCTCCAGCACCAGCACTTGCACCTTCAAACCTCTTCATTGCAGTTCCCGCCAGTCCTTCATTACTCCTTCCTCCTCCTCCTCTTCTTCTTCTTCTTCCGCTCTCTTCGGTACCCGGCTTTGCATTTCCGCCACATCCATTTCCCTAACCACCACCAGTACTGCAACTGTTACTCCCATTTTTGCTCGCTATGGCGGCAGCGGCGGCGGCGGCGGACGGAAGTCTCAGTCCGAAGAAGATCAAGCTTTTGATATTTCCTCTTTAAGGTAACTATGGAAATTATCAAATTTTGTGTTTTTTTTTTTTTGCTTTATATTATTAGTCTTGAAACGTTTGATTGGATTTTTAATTGTTTTTTTCATGTTTTATGGAATAGGTCTGAGCAAGTAAGACTAATTGATGAAGAGCAAAACATGGTTAGCTTCTTTCTGCCTACCTTCTTCCCCTGCTGTTCAGTATTTGGGCAGTCTACAAGATTACTTTTACTGTACTTTGATTTTCTGGTGTTTGATGTGTAGGTTGGTATTGTAACGAAATCCCAGGCTATTCAAATGGCTGATGATGCTGAACTTGACCTGGTTTGTTCTTAACCTTTTTTTTTCCCCTCCTACAAGTATAATTGATTCTTGAGCTTAGTTCCCAATTTACAAGATAAAGCTTAAGTGTTCAAGTTTTGTCCTTTATAGTATATGCCTTTCTTAAATTACATTTAAGTTACTGCATGAAGTTAACAAGTTTGAAAATTGTAATTGTCACTGGTAAGCTATCAAAATTTTGTTCATAACCAGCCCTGCATATTGGCTTATGTGGTTGACATTCATTCTAGGTAATACTATCTCCGGAGGCAGATCCTCCTGTTGTTCGGATAATGGATTACAAGTAAGATATATATTCTCAAGTTCATTTCTTTGCCCTTTGTTCAGTGGTTGCCCTAATATTTTTGTTATCTGTAACCTTTTGCACCAAGTGACCTATGTGGAAGTTCACCAACTGCTTGCTCTATGCAATGATAAAAAAGTTTGAAAACTTATATATATATATCTAAATGTTCATTATTTACGGGACTAAATTATTTTTATAGTTTCAACTTTACTTGCACTAGATTTTTCTTTGGAATATTTGGGCTCTCGATATTGTATTTTACATTTTAAGTTTGTCCCTTTTTGTGCACATACCTGTGTTCTTCCTTTTATCACGTCCCACTAATGGGTTTGTTTGTTTACAGTAAATATAGATATGAACTACAGAAGAAGAAAAAGGACCAGCAAAAGAAAAGTGCTGGTGAGTGTCTCTCTTCCACAAATTTTCTATTTATATCTGTTTCCGTAAATCAATCAGTCTCAAGTTTTATTCAATGTTAATAATCCTATCTTGGTATTGACTTATTTGACAGCTGGCCGGATGGATTTGAAAGAACTAAAGATGGGGTAAGTTTCTAACACCCAAAGCTTGAATAAGATTTGAAGTTTGGTCAAATATTTTTTAAATCCTTTCTTAGCTGATCATCATTTTTTACTGTTTGGTAAAATCTCCTCAATGAGTTGCTAATAATTAACATTGAGATGTATAACCTTTGTTTTTCTTCCCTTTTTCTTGGAGTCGATTGTTTACTAATTGAGGCAATGATTTGTGCTGGTTAAAACTATTAGTTTAAAAATCATTTATCCACTAATGAATCTTATATGAAATAGTGATTAAAACAAATAGCTTCACTGGGCTAGAATGCTGCTCAGTATCATCATTACATTTCCTGAATCATGAAAAATAGAATATTCCGATTCCTTCAATTGCTATTATATCTCACTGTGACATTTTTGCATTTGGGTTGATAAGCAGTAGACTGATAGGATCACCATTCATATTTATTTATTTATTAGTAATTATTATGTTAAAACACATAATTATGTTGCCTTGTTGGTTTATATGATCTTGTTAACCTTTTTGCTTATGAATGCAAGGCCTGGCAGTCTTTAAGAAATTGATGTTAACTTTTTGACTATATATATATATATATATGACATTTTTAATTTGTTATTGTCCTCAGATCCTAAAATCATGCCTTGTTTATGACAGTTATAACATTGATGTGCATGATTATTCTGTGCGATTGAAGGCAGCTCAGAAATTTCTGAAAGATGGTGACAAGGTTGCTTATGTTCACATGAGTATTTAGTTACTTTCAAAGCAACTTACATAATCTACATTGATGTCTTTTGGTACTTTTTCAGGTGAAGGTTATAGTGAACCTGAAGGGCCGGGAAAATGAATTCAGAAACAATGCTATTCAGCTTATCAGACGTTTCCAAGATGACCTTGGAGAGGTATGTGAAAGATTGTATTTGCTTTTGTAATAACTTGCCAGAAAAAAAAAATCTCCCACAACCAACATCTTGATGTTTCTTTTAATGAAATTGCACTTCATTTTGTATCTTCATAGCAGATTTTGCAATTTGATCCAACAAGGAGCACCACCTATTTTGCTTTGTCATAGCAATGGTCATTTCTGTGGCTATAGACTTCACTGTTATTGTTGAAAACTTTTTAACTTTCTATTTTTTTTGTTGGCTTGGACACATGTTTATCATTTTCTTGATAGCCAATTTTTTTTTCCTCTCGTTTTCTCCATCTACTATTTGTTATGTTTTCCTGTTGTTTTGGTAAATGACACATTGAACTATAAGAACAAGGAAAAATATTATTAAATTTGGTGTCTCTCTTAGATGATTTATGAGTTGGTATTTATTATGGGAATTATCTCTCTGTGTTAAATTCAATCCTTATGAAGTCTACAACTTTTATGCCTAGATAAAGGTTATTCTATTAGTTCTAAATCCTTCTCTGAAATTGGAACAATAAAAGAGACATGAAATTTCAATTTGCTTCTACTAGTTCTCTCCAAGTTTTCATCTGGGTGCAGAAGTAATATATCTTCTGATACAAAAAATTGCTATATTGTCAACTTCTTTGGCTGCTGTGTGTAGCTTGCAACTGAGGAGAACAAAAATTTTAGAGATCGGAACGTATTCATAATTTTGGTTCCAAACAAGGCCCTTTTGCAGAAAGCTCAGGAACAGCCAAAGAAAAAGAATAAAACGGCAAATGAAGTCTCAGCCAGTGTCTGACTCTGGCTTTAAAATTGAATGATGACTTGATGCAGCAAAGTTGGCCGGCATTCTTTCACTTTTATTATACTGTGGCAGGATTTCTTGTCCTTTGTATAGAATTGGTACATTGTTGCTCTGTACCTGCATTTTCCTTCTTGTAAAATAGAAGTAGCACTTATAAATTTTGTAGTTGCACAGGATAGGACAAATTGATTGGAAAGAGAAATAATTCTTTTTCCGTCTCTTTTAATGTTTAATTTAAATTTCTAGAGAACATGATCATCATCCCAGGCACTGGCTGTAAAGTGTCTAGGTGGTTCTGTGGTCTTAATGGCTTGCTGCCAGTATGATCTGCAGGGAGGTATGCGTCTATCGATGATTATTGTCATGTATTACCTAAATTTCAGGTCAATATATGGTTAATTTGTCTACATAACCTGCTCCATACATGAACTTAACAACAGTTGGTTTCTTCGGTGTTCTTTCTGGTTTAGTCTGGTAGTTACTGTTCCATCTCTGTTTCATGATTGTACACCTTAATGGTGAAAAGTGACATATAGCTTTGGAAATAAACACTCTCATTTTCTGCCAGTTCATAAAGGAATAATTTTTGTTTCTTCGTCTGTGTTTACTGTTCGATTGATACTAATGCAATCATTTATTCTTCTGGGAGAAGGCTTTGCTAGTGTATGCTGTAGAAACATCACTTTACATGTAATCATGTACATTGTGCATTTGGTCAAGTATTCCCATCCCCAGTTTCTGTTAGGAGTTGTTGCATGATTCCCATACATATATATACACATATACACCTGATCTGGGACTTTTCTTGTTCTTTTAATGGCATTATGTATCCATTGGTATCAGAAACTAGCCAGAGAAACAGAAAAAAGGAAGCTTAATCTTGAATCTCACCAGGTGTTGAAATCTTGAGTGCCTGTTCTTTTGTGAAAATACTTATTTACCCTTTGATTCACATACCTGGGGAGACTCATCTATTCAGATAGAGAGTTGCCACCTGATTGACCTAACATTTTGATGTCTTTTAAAAAAGACTTTTTGTGTAAGTTCTTACAATCTAAGCATTCTTTACTGCGAGTCAGTAGCATTACTGATCTACAATTCCTGGATAAAATTTTCCTCCTGGTATTATCTATATATACAGATATGTATGTATTTGAAGTGTTCTGAATTAATTTCAACTTTAAAAAGTGTCTTTATATATATATATATATATATATACACACACACAGATGTTAAGATTAGGAATGTGGTAAATGAAATAATAGTATTGAAAGAAGGCTTCCTTCTAAATGAATCTAAAGGCAAGCTAAGCAAGCAGAAAATCAATATCAGGGAGTTGAAGTTGAACTTTCCTCAGATTAGTGATATCTACCTATAAATAATCTTTTCTAGCAATTAATTCCCTTTTAGTTATGAGTGCCATTGACGTTTCCTTTCCTCCCCCAATTTTTTTATTCAATATTAATTTCTAATATATTTTAACCCAAAAAACTAAAAACTATAACTTATTTATGTCTTAGAATTCATCTTTAAAATATATATATATATATATATATAGAAAATTTTGATACGGAGTTACAGTAATTGATAATGTCATCGCTGATATCAGCTTGCCACAATGACTCTAAGCGTTTATGTCATTCCATTACAGTAATATGCTATAGGAATCTGCTACAGGATGCTACAGTGAACCTGACTTTGATAAAAAAAACATTCTAACTAAAGTTGGTCCGATTCAAATGAATCATGAACTCATTAGTCATTATCAAAAAAAAATTGGTGATCTTCTAACCAAGAAAATTATTACCCCTAACCAATTTGGTTAGAGTTGTGCTGCTTTTTATGTTAATAAGAATACTGAACTAGGAACGAAATGTTCCCAAACTAATTATCAATTATAAGCCATTAAACAAACCAAACTCTTAGATATATATATATATATATATATTCTAATTTAGATTAAAAGGTCTTTATGATAAAGATAGTAAACTGCAATGGCAAATGAAAAAAAAAGGAAAAAAAAAAAAATGGAGGAGAGAGAAGAATAGAACGTGCATGGTTGTTGAAGCAGGAGAAAGCTTTGCTTCAAGGCAATGGAGACTCTGCAACCAACAGCATCCTTCCTTCTCTATGTGGACACACACACACATTAGGTGTAAAGAAAAGAGTGTGTTTGCAAGTTAAAAAAAAAGGAAGGTAGAATAAGAAGAAGAAGACACACCATTACCCCATAAAAAGAACTTCCCTCCATTCCATTCCCACCCCTTACAAACACACCCATCATCTTCTTCGTTCCTCCACACCCTCCTCCTCCTCCTTCATGGAAGCCAGCGCCGGTCTTGTTGCCGGTTCTCACAACCGGAATGAACTTGTAGTCATCCATGGCCATGAAGAGGTAAAATAGATAAAATATATATATATATATATATATATATTGTGGTTTTTTCCTCTTCAAGAACTTGTATACATACTTGGAAAATGCATAACATTTTTTTTTTTTTCTTTTGTGGGTTATGATTAATGCAGCCAAAGCCATTGAAAGATTTAACTGGTCAAATTTGTGAAATATGTGGCGATGAAATTGGTTTAACAGTGGACGGAGATTTGTTCGTGGCATGCAATGAGTGTGGTTTTCCGGTTTGCCGGCCTTGCTACGAGTATGAGAGAAGAGAAGGAACTCAAAACTGTCCTCAGTGCAAAACCAGATACAAGAGACTCAAAGGTAAGTATGTATGTATGTATATGTATATATAGTTGATGAATTTTGTTTGGTAATAATGTTTTTGATGAAATAATAATGAAGGGTGTCCAAGGGTGGCCGGAGATGAAGATGAAGAAGATGTTGATGATATTGAACATGAATTTAACATTGATGATCAAAACAAGAATACTAAAATTGTTGAAGCAATGCTTCATGGAAAGATGAGCTATGGAAGAGGAGGAGCAGATGATGATGATGCTGCTCTTTATCCTCCGGTCATTTCCGGTGGCCGTTCCCGGAATGTAAAACAATACTCATAAACACTTTTTTTCTTCTTTTTTTTTATCAGCCAATTATTTCATCTTCTTCACACACACATTTGCAGGTGAGTGGTGAATTTCCCATATCAACTCATCCTAATGGAGATCAAATGTTGGGTTCTTCCTTACACAAACGTGTGCATCCATATCCAGTCTCAGAGCCTGGTATACATACATACATACATATATACATACATATGACTAATCTAGAGTCTATAATTCTACTGATGAAATCCATGAATTGAAATGCAGGAAGTGCGAGATGGGATGACAGGAAAGAGGGAGGCTGGAAAGAAAGGATGGAAGATTGGAAAATGCAGCAAGGGAATTTGGTAGGAGAACCTGATGATTCAGCAGATCCAGACATGGCAATGTAAGTATGCTGAACTTCAAATGTATGTATGTATATATATATATACATAACATTTTTTTATGTATGTATCATAAAAATTAAGATAAATATTTGATTTGCAGGGTAGATGAAGCTAGACAGCCATTATCAAGAAAAGTGCCAATAGCATCTAGTTTGATAAATCCTTACAGAATGGTGATTGTTGCTAGGCTTGTGATTCTAGCAATTTTCTTCCGTTATAGAATCATGCACCCAGTCCATGATGCAATTGGTCTCTGGCTTACCTCTGTTGCCTGTGAGATCTGGTTTGCCTTCTCCTGGATTCTTGATCAGTTCCCCAAATGGTTCCCAATCAGCCGCGAGACTTATCTGGATCGCCTTTCTCTCAGGTGTGAAACTCGAGTTTTTGCACCCCATCATTATATATGTATATGTATAGAGTTATGTAAATAAAATTTGAGGAAAATGCAATGTAGGTATGAGAGGGAAGGTGAACCAAACCTGCTGGCTCCGATTGATGTATTTGTAAGTACAGTGGATCCATTCAAGGAGCCTCCTCTTGTTACAGCTAACACAGTTCTCTCGATATTAGCAATGGATTATCCAGTGGAGAAGATCTCATGCTACATATCTGACGATGGAGCTTCCATGTGTACCTTTGAAGCACTATCAGAAACGGCAGAGTTTGCTCGAAAATGGGTACCTTTCTGCAAGAAATTTGCCATAGAGCCTCGAGCACCTGAGATGTATTTCTCACAGAAGATTGATTATCTGAAAGACAAAGTTCAACCAACGTTTGTAAAGGAGCGAAGAGCAATGAAGGTAAGATCTTGATTTCTCTTGGTTTTCGGGAAAGATAATACAAATAAATGCTGGAAACTAAAAAAACCGTTTTGCATGACAGAGAGAGTATGAAGAATTTAAGGTAAGAATTAATGCAATGGTTGCTAAAGCTACAAAAGTTCCTCCAGAGGGGTGGATCATGCAGGATGGAACACCATGGCCGGGAAACAATACTAAGGATCATCCCGGTATGATTCAGTCTTTTTAGGTTCAAGCGGAGGCCATGATGTAGAAGGAAACGAACTTCCTCGACTTGTTTATGTTTCTCGTGAGAAAAGACCAGGTTTCCAACATCACAAAAAGGCCGGTGCCATGAATGCCCTGGTAAAGATCACAACATTTATCTATCAGTCAATCACTAGAAGGAAAAATCACATGTTATGAACTGAAAACTACTAAGATGAAAATTTACAGGTTCGTGTCTCTGGTGTTCTTACAAATGCTCCATTCATGCTGAACTTGGATTGTGATCATTACTTAAACAACAGCAAGGCTGTCAGAGAGGCAATGTGCTTCTTGATGGATCCACAAATCGGCAAGAAAGTTTGCTATGTTCAGTTTCCTCAAAGATTCGATGGAATTGATAGACATGATAGATATGCCAATAGAAACACCGTCTTCTTTGATGTAAGTCCCTGAACAAGTTATTGGAAAAGAAATACTTCAACTTTATCTTCTAATTTCGAGAATTAACATGTTGTACTGCACAGATTAACATGTTGGGGCTAGATGGAATCCAAGGTCCTGTTTATGTCGGCACAGGATGTGTCTTCAAAAGACAAGCTTTATATGGTTATGATCCACCTAAGAGTTCAAAACGTCCAAAAATGGTGACCTGTGATTGTTGCCCTTGTTTTGGACGCCGCAAAAAGCATGAAAAATATACAAAACATGGGGCTAACGGAGATGCTGCAGTTCAAGGTTTTTCACATTTCTTCACCTTGCAGGAATATCTAGTTTCTACAGATTCTCTCCTTTTCCAACTCTCCCTAACTAAATTGTTTCCTAGGATTTGACGATGACAAAGAAGTACTCATGTCTCAAATGAATTTCGAGAAGAAGTTTGGACAGTCAGCAATCTTTGTAACTTCGACTTTAATGGTAGAAGGAGGCGTTCCACCATCCTCCAGCCCAGCAGCCCTGCTCAAGGAAGCTATCCATGTAATAAGCTGCGGCTATGAGGACAAAACAGAATGGGGACTAGAGGTATTAAAACAACCTAAATGTCAAAAGACCAGCATAGTTGTAAAGTGCTAAACTTCTGTGCACGTTCCTAAATTAACTAACCATGGGTTCTAAAACATGCAGTTGGGTTGGATTTATGGCTCTATCACAGAAGATATCCTAACGGGGTTCAAGATGCATTGTCGTGGCTGGAGATCCATTTACTGTGTGCCTGAAAGACCAGCATTTAAAGGTTCTGCCCCAATTAATCTATCAGATCGTCTAAATCAAGTGCTTCGGTGGGCTCTTGGTTCAGTTGAGATCTTCTTTAGCAGACATAGTCCTATCTTGTATGGCTACAAGGGAGGAAAACTTAAATGGCTAGAACGATTTGCATATATCAACACGACTGTCTATCCCTTCACCTCAATAGCTCTACTCGCCTACTGTATACTCCCGGCTATCTGCTTGCTCACAGATAAATTTATAATGCCAGAGGTATGTATGGCCATTATCCAAATTTCTCATGATTCATAATCAACTACTTGCTTTTCTGATTGAGTCTTTACTTCTAACTTGAATCAGATAAGCACGGTTGCTAGTCTATATTTCATTGCTCTATTCCTTTCCATCTTTACAACGGGTATTTTGGAGCTACGGTGGAGCGGAGTTGGCATTGAGGACTGGTGGAGAAATGAGCAATTTTGGGTTATTGGTGGTATTTCAGCTCATCTATTTGCCGTTATACAAGGTCTTCTCAAGGTTCTGGCCGGGATCGATACTAACTTCACTGTCACATCTAAGGCGACAGATGATGAAGAGTTCGGTGAGCTATATGCTTTCAAATGGACTACCCTCCTAATTCCTCCAACCACTGTACTAATAATCAACATTGTTGGTGTTGTGGCTGGTATCTCTGATGCCATAAACAATGGCTACCAATCCTGGGGTCCTTTATTTGGGAAACTATTCTTTGCTTTTTGGGTAATTGTCCACCTATATCCATTCCTTAAAGGTCTTATGGGCAGAAAACAGAACTCCTACCATTGTTGTCATATGGTCTGTACTTCTTGCTTCTATCTTCTCGTTGCTGTGGGTTCGGATTGATCCTTTTGTACTAAAGACCAAAGGCCCTGATGTCAAACAATGCGGTCTTAATTGCTAGAATTCTCATTAGGGAGTAATATGTGCATTTTTCTATCAGTGGTCTAGTGTGTGGCCAAACAAAATGAAGTGGGAGATGAAAGAATAAGTCTTGTGAAAGTTTTGCTTAGTTTCAGTATTTTAAACAAAATTTTGTACATTATATACATAGAAAATGCTATTCATAAAAGGATTGGGAATTATACCTGATGAACTTGTCTATGTGAAAATTGTTGGAAAGATTTCCTCAGCCATAACATGAATAAATCTTGATAAATTTCCTATGTAATCAGAATGCAGAACATCTTCAAACTCCCAAGCTGAAAAAGATAAGGGTTTTCTGTTTTATTTTCAAAATAAATAGATTCAGGGCACAATTTAGCAATTTCATACCTTGAAATCTCCATTGTTGTGCTAGGGTTTATATTCACCAGTAGTCTCCACAAGAACACAAACCATCTTTGAAATGATGAAATCTGTTTGCATCCCTTACCACAATAAGTCTCTTAGTAATTAGAGAGACAAATTTAGTGAAGTTATGACAATCTAAACAAACCCTAAGATTCTTGATAATCCTAATCTCTGTTTCTGGTTTAGATGCTATAAGTCCAAAAGCAATGGCTAACTTCTCACTGTGGACTTTTACCATAAGTTCCTTCTCTTCTTCCTCTACATCATGCAAAGCAGTAACAGTTTCAGTCTGAAATCCTGCTTCCCTCATTTTTCCCAACAAATTTTCCAGCATTTCGAAAATTTCACCTGCTTGTGGGTGAGACTGGTCACTGCTTGTAAACACATGTGGGATTCCATTCAACTCGATTAAAGTACAACCGGGAGTTTTGCTAAGTTTCTTTTCTTAACCAGTTGTCGAACTGAAGCAGCTTGAGGATAATTACGATCAGATGAGTATATATTTGAAAGCAATACATAGTATCCAACACTTTTAGGGTCCATTTCAAACAACTTATCAGAAGCAAACCGAGCAAGATTAATGTTCTTGTGAATCATACAAGCACCTAAAAGTGCACCCCACTCAGCAGGACCTGGTTTGACAGGCATCTGATTTATGAATTCCAAAGCATTTTCTAGTTTTCCAGCTCGGCCAAGGAGATCCACCATACATGCATAATGCTCGGCAGAAGGCTTAATCCTATGTTTTTGGGTCATAAAATCAAATATTCTTTTCCCTTCTTCAACCAAGCCAGCATGGCTGCAGGCATATAGAACAGAAAGGAAGGTAACAGCCGTTGGAGTAATTCCAGAACAAAGCATCTGATCAAACAATGATAAAGCTTCACTGCCAAGTCCATGAAGTCCATACCCGGAAATCATGGCATTCCAAGTGACCACATTTTTCTCAGCCATGGTGTCAAACAATCTCTTAGCCTCTTCAATGCTTCCACACTTTGCATACATATCGATCAAAGCTGTCGATACATATATGTTATACTCAAGTTCTCTTTTTTAACCAAATTATGTACCCATTTTCCGAGGCTTGGAGCTCCAAGTTGAGCACAAGCTGAAAGAATACTGGTAATGGTTACAGGATTTGGATGGATATCAAGTGCCTGCATTTCATGAAAAAGAGATATAGCCATTTCGGTGAAACCATTCTGTGCATAACCAGAGATCATAGAGTTCCATGAAGCCAAGCTTTTCTCTAGGGACTCATCAAAAAGTTTCTTGCATATTCCATTTCGTTTAATCGACTATAAACCGTAATAAGTGCTGTTGAAACAGAGGAAGAACTCAAGCCATTCCGGACTTTGTAGAGAATCCATGAATCAAATGTGTTAGTTCCAAGTGACCAAATGGATTAGACACAGGAATCAATCCAACAATTGTAGCAGTATTAACTTTATTACCCAAAAGAAGCAATTTCTTGAACAGCATCACTGCACTCTCAGTTTCATTATTGCATGAAAATCCTGAAATTATTGCATTATATGAAATTAAATCCGGGTTTTCTATCTGTTCAAACAAATATTGAGCAGTTGAAACATCAGCACATTTTGAATACAATGAAATCAAACCCGTAAGCACAAAATGATGATCTTGATAACCGTCTTAACTGCCAAACTATGAACAGTCATTCCTGTCTTAACTCCTGCAACTCAGCACTAGCAGAAAGAGCTACTGTTAACGTAGTGGAATCCAACAATGTACCATTGACTCCTATATCACGAAAAACTCGAATAGATTCATAAAAGCAACAATTTTTCACTAACCCAGAAAGCATAGTGTTCCAAAGAACAGTATCCGGTTCAGAAATTTCCTCAAACACCTTGTACGCAGACCCAATTTTGAAGAACCCATGTACATATCCACCAAAGCAGATCCCACATACAAATCAGAGCTACATCCCGAAACAATCACTTTCCCATGAAGCAAAATCCCAATTTGTTCAATCCCGGATGAAGCAATTGCCGAAACAACAAAAGCATAAGTGAATTTATCTGGTTTAAGGGCGGTTTTCCTCCGAAGATGGTGAAAAACAGAGACAGCATCAAAAGGGGCTTTGTTTTGAGCAAAGCCTCTGATTTGTACATTATAGTAGAAAAGATCAAGAGGGACGTCGCCGGCGGAAAGATTCTTGAAGAGAAGCTTCGATTGTGATAAGGCCTTCGAATCAAAGAGCTTGTGGGTTAGTTTGGTAATGGTTAAAAGATCTTTTCTAAGGCCATTGATGATAAGTTGTGCATGAATTTGGTTGATCTGCGGGAGATTTGTGACTCTGTTCAATAGATTCAAGAAGAAGTTTCCTTCACGAAGAAGAACTGTGGGTGCTATGCTTCTGCAAATCATCTGCAAATAATTGTTCGCAAGAATTGCAGCAGAGTTATTATAAAAAACTAATAATAGCTTAGAAACATTGGCGGGAAATGTTCTTCTTTTTTTATATTTTTAAACAAAATACTTATCAAATTTGTCCGTCTCTCAGACCATTCAACATTACACGTTTCATTCATGCAATAATATTTATCCGCCATTTTTAACTCTATATAAATATTAATTGAGTTCTTATAAAAAAACTCATATTTTATAATTTATGAATTTATTTGCACTATATTATATAATTTTATAATATATATATTTTATCTAAAATTTAAAATATTAATATTATTTTATCTCAATTAAATTCCTTACAACTTGAGAAGAAAACAAGGATCACCACAAATCAAAGAAAAATAAAATACGCAGTTCAATGAACAAGGTTTTTGAGGAAAATTATTAGTATTCCAAAAATCTGACATACTAATAATATATATATATATATATATATATATTTGTATTATTGAATGTAAGGATAAGTATAGACTATAGATACATGTTCGTGTTAGAAAAGGTATAAATAATAATATAACAGAGATTCAATAATCAATTTTTGCTTCCTTTTTAACCTGTAATGGCGGATGGCACAGGGACTCTGGTTAGGGATTATTGTTCCTGTTTCTGCTCAGTCTGGGAAAACAGATTGGAAGAAAGAGATGAAACAATTCATATAAATCTGCCATACTTAGGTTTTAGTTTAATGATGCTTCTATTTTACTCAATATTTTCCCTTCTCATTTGCAGGCACAGAAGGCTGCTGATAGAGTTCAAGACACCAGAATCACTACAGAAACATCATGATATATAAAAGAAAGACAGAAAATGGTTGAACCCTTTTTTTTTTTTTTGGTCCTTCCTTTTC
Organism: Asclepias syriaca; assembly: GCA_027405835.1. Taxonomy (NCBI): domain Eukaryota; kingdom Viridiplantae; phylum Streptophyta; class Magnoliopsida; order Gentianales; family Apocynaceae; genus Asclepias; species Asclepias syriaca. Next base: position 459,301 of record CM049927.1, on the reverse strand, counting down.
ATTTCAATTGAATTGAATTACTCATAATGAAAAAATAATAAAAATTACAATTTTTTCGAGCTCAAAAGGAAAGGAAAAAAAAGATATACATTATATGTGTCTATATAATATATATTGCATTTACACTCTCTACAGATGTGTGTAGCTGAGATGGGACTGTGAAAGTTGTTAGTGCTTTTTTTTCTTTTTTTTTTTTTTTTTTTTTGAGAAGAAGAATCTGTTAGTGTCATGTTTAGTTACCGAGTATAAGTTGATCACTCCTCCAAGCTTCTTTCAATTGTACAAGATTGGTCCTAAGGCTGTATTCCTCTACCTGAGAATCATCATCAAAGTTTGAGATACATAAATTATCTAACTAAAATTGTGAGGGAAGAAGGGAAGAAACTACTTATATATTGTTCTTACCTGCAATGCAGCTGTGGATGCCAACAGAGATTCACATTCGTCGAGCATAGCTCTCTCTAGAGCTGCTACATCAGCCAGTTCAGAAACCAGGCAGTTCATTTCCCCCACCTGCAAACTCACTCGTCAGTACATGAAAATTGTCAGGTTTGCCTAACATCAAAATAAGAAGTTTCAAAGGGTATATATATATATATATGTGCATATGCCATCAAATTGACAACTTGTATGGACCCATCTGTCACAACAAAATTGTTCATTCCATTACAACAACATGGGTGAAAATGTGAACTCTGAAGTGGCAATCAGAGATTTTGTCTATTTTACATATCCATAACAACTTCTCTAAGGTACTCAATTGGCATTTCAGATGCTCCAAATGAGAATCACAAAAAAAAAAAATTGGCCACTATTATAATACTGCAGATTTGTTGTAGTTAGTTCTAATCCAAGCAAGATCAGCATGCAGGAACTATAAATTTGTTTGAAGCAAGAGAAATGAATGAAACTGACCTCTGATAGTACAAATCCGACGGAGGATCCCATTGCCTGCATGACATCAACTGCTGAGCAAACAGCTGACTTGACAGCTTGAATGTCTCCCTGGAAATTGCATAGAGAATAAATTGAGAATCATCTTTACCACAGCCGGATTAAATGACTAAAGAATTTTACATACCCTTGCCCCTTCTGTGATTGGTAGGCGGAGAGTGCTTGCTTCCAGATCCATAATGGCCCGAGATAATGATTCAGTATGATCTTCCTCAAGTGATGCCCATTCATTAAGGTAGGCCAGCTGGAGATATTCAGCAACAAAAGAAAATTAATATAAAGTTGATCATGTAACTAGTAAATGATTATTTATTGGTGCTCAAATTGATGGTTGCAATATATATCCCGAAACTTATATTAGCTATTTATATATATGAATAAGAAAACATCAGTTTCCATGTCAAGAGAAAGAAGTGCCTACAACAACCACGGATCCCATGAACTCAAAACTCATTGAATACTTTAATTCATGAACTACAGAGGTATCTTCTCCTAACCCACACCAGCAGCATCTTCAACATCCAAGGTCCAAATTTAGTCAGGAATAGACGAGATGGAGAGAAGAGAATACCATAATCGTTTGCAGCATAGTTCTAGAAACATTAAAATAAAATGCTGGCACAGTAAACTTCTCTTGTAAAACACACTAACTTTAACAAAAGTAATCATACTCGCATAGACAAGATTGTGATAAGTCATTTAAGTTTTAGAAACTGCTATAATTCATCAGAATAAGCTCCTAAAAGCCTCCACCTAACTATATATCCAAAATTTGATGGTTTTCTGGTTTTGCATACAAACACATGTTCATCAGCTCAACACGTATTCACTATCTGAAGGTTAACAGCTTTTTTAATAGCTGAACTAATAATGAGCTTGACAATTATCACAACTCTCTTGTCACTTGTTACAAAGATATATCTCCTCCACAGGCTCAAATTTAATTCCATGACCTACTTTAACTGGCCAGCTTAGAGAATCAAGAAGTAATCCTAAAGACAGACACTCTTCTACAAACTCAAATCTAATATCTTCTTCAGCTGGATGAGTTTACAGATCCAACAGATATAATCCTAAAGCCTCCAGTATTGGAGACTCTTTGCATATTCATAAAAAATAAAAGGAACTTAGACTCAAAGGATACCTGTTCATTTAAAACTAGATGCAGCTTCAATTTCAGCCTTAGCTGTTGAAGTTCTATCCTCTTCTGAATTACTAAATCCCACAGATCTGAGGTACTTCTCCATACGTTATACAGGATTTTCTGCAATGTCATAATGCTTTTTAGCAAAAAAAAAAAAAAAAAAAAAGTTAACTTGAACCAAATTTGCATGCTTGAAGGTGACAAAATATTTGAACAGAACACAAAAAAAATGACGATGATAGGTTTGAAACTCGTAAGTGGCATTGTCAGATGCATTTTAGCTATTAAATATGAAGGCAACACTAGATCAAACAGAGAATTAAGGCTCAACAAGCTACACTAGAGATAACTGAGACCTTAGAAGCCAAACCTCTGCTTTTACTTCCTGCAAATGAAGTGCAACATCAGCCTGGGCATTAGCGAATCTCCACTGCAAATGTCTATTATATAAAAGCCGCAGCTGGTGTACATCTTCTACATGATTTGCTGCCTTCTTCCCTTTTCTAATATCTGCAATAAAACTGAGGACGGAAGTTGCATTATTGGATTGTCTACTTGGGCTTAAAGGTCTTGTTCGTGAGGGACTGGAAACTCTAGATGGAACACCATTAGCAGTTTTTGGTCTGGATGGACTGACCCCTCTTGAAGCAGAGGAAGATGAAACTGATGCTCTATTTGGTGATGCAGGACGTGATCCAGAAGTGGATAACGACTGAGATCTAACAGCAGAATTTACTTGTTTTGTTCTTTCCAACAAACCAGAAGGAAGTGACTTATGCATCAGCATTGAATCATCTTTGTTTTTACCTGCCTTAATCCTCTGTCTACTACTTTCATCAGATGATACTAAGCTCAGCAAATCACTGGAAGATTTTTGCAAAGGTTTAAGATTACTATCCAAGGAATATCTCCGCAAGGAAGGCACCCCCAATCCCGATGACTGTGACAGAGATGGAATTCTACTTGGCTTATCAGCAAGATCAATACTCTTATTTAAGGCATTTCCAGAAACTTTTCCACCTGCTCTACTTGCCCATCGATGCTGTTCAACTAGCCGCCCACGTAAACCTTCCACTGGTTTAGAATTCTCAGACTCAACAGAATTCTTTCCTTTGAGTGGACTCCTCTTTCTTTCAGGTGTGGGCTTTCGCGAACCAGGTGGTGTTTCGTTCTGTTTATGTGCTACATTTGAAGAGGACTTCAAAGTGCGATCAGCAAGAGCATGACTTGCTGGTTTTTCTCTCTTACTACTATGAGGGAGAGAGAAAGAATCAGACTGAAAAGATACGCTCAGACTCCTCATTGTAGATGGCCATAAAGACTCCGATCGATTGGCTGCTAATTTCCTAGATGCCAAAAGCATTTCCGTGGATGAGTCCTCGACAGGGGTAGATGGGGATGGACTTGCTGGAGATGGGGAAGTCGAAAGCCGCTTCCTTTCAACCGATATTGCTCTCTTTGGTACTGGGGCAGTAGTAGTTGTTGCTGTCCTAGTGACAATCGGTGAAGGGCACCGCCTGGGACCAGGAGATGGCCCTGGTGTAGGTGACCTGTACCTTGAACTGATTTCTCTGGTTCTAGGCCGGCGAGTTGTCCCATTATTCTTATCGGCCGTAAACAATGGTGGTCTTGGAGTCTCAACTTTCGAATGCTTCCGTAATGCTTGCTGTGATTCCCGTACATCCATCCAAACCATCCGGATTAGAACAACAAATGGAAGAAGTACTCTCTCAAATGATAATTAATTTAAATGCATCTTTGCAAGACTTTTTATTGAACCCACATTAACTCTAATTAAATTACACCATTTGCACCAAAAGATGATCCCTTTTTCTCAGCTATAAATCTGCCACAAGATTAACAGTCAAAAGTAAGATGCCACTGATAAGGGGGAAAAAGGAAGAACAAAAGCATACCGCCAGAGAGGAAGAAAAAAGAAAAAGAAGATCAAAAGAATACATCTTTACAGACAACCGGATCTGCGCGGGAGGGAATTTGAGAATCTCAGCAGATCAATTCAAAAGGGCATCCTGCAATTATGCAGTTAGCCCGCATCCAGGTAGATCAAACACAGCAAGAACAAATAAAGAACCCAAATAAAGGAAATGAATAAAGCTCTCCTCTAGTAATCTACTCCACACATGGGTAAAACATCTAACCACACAAAGAAAGAATTTTTCAATGGTTCATAACAAATTTTTATATTGATTATTGATCAGAAATTATTCAAATTCAAAAGAGATTATGATAAAATTGAACTCTCAAAGAAATATAGAAAAGAAAGAGAAAGTGAAAGAATGTACTATATAACAAATAGAAAATGCCTCGGATATTAGTGAATCTTTCCTCCCTTTCTGTTTTTCAATTTATATATATTTTTAATACCTTCACTGTTCTGTAACTTGTTTATTTATTCATTTTCTTCCATATCGGTTTGGCCCCCCAAACCTTTTGTCCCCTCTCACGGGAGTGCCATGGTCCTCCTGGCTGGAGTTAACAACCCTCACACACTTTTTACTCTCTCTCTCTCCCACTTACAGAGCCCTCTGGCCTGCTTCTCCTTTACCCACCCAACTCCTTTTCATGAAAGGGAATTCAATGAAAGTGAAAGTTACAAGAAACAAGAAACAACGCAAGGACTCCACTTCCCTCTTCGATACGCACAAACAAATACTTGCTCTGAATGTTCACTATCTACTTTCCTTTTTTTTTCCCCTAGTTTCTCTACTGGTCTCAAGAGAGAGAAAGAGAGAGGAGGATAAAAAACATCAAGAAATACATTTTCCTGGGATCATCTGGGTCATCTAAATTCAATTAAAACTACGATTCTTTTTGTCCCAGTTGTTTCCCTGGCTACCTTTTTGTGCAAATCAACTTGAATTATTCCTAATCCAATTAGTAAATCCACTAACTAACAAAAAAAGATTTGTCCTTTTCTAGAGATAAAACTGATTAAAATACAAAATTAAGCGCCGAATGATAAATGATTATATATACATATATATGTATAATTGCAGAGTTATGGGAACAAATACTGAGGACCATGTGCATGTGGAGATCATTGTCCATCCCCATGAGTTCACAGTGTACCATAACATAAATACACACATAGAAATGTGCAATTCTAGTAGAAAATGATTAAAGAATAATATATGTTTTGACTATTTCTCATTATTTACAGTATTATAGGAACAAAAATCGATACAAATGCTGCAAAAGGTTTTTATAAAATTTCTAAATATTTTGGAGTTATTGAAAATTTTACATGAAATAATCTCTGGGTATTGTCAGGCTTTGTTCCTAATACAGACAACATGTGCTGTTTTCATGTACAAACTACAATCTCCCCACAGAAGCTTCAGAATCAATTCTTTTTGTAATTCGATAGAAATTCCTAAATTTCATTTTGGAAACAGATCTTAGGCAAGTTAATTTGGAAATAGAAAAACAAGAAAATAAAGAAATTTCAAACAGAATAGAGCCCAGAATACTAGAACATAAAATAATTATACCCTAAAATTCTACAATCCTAAAACCCAGAAGAAGACAATTTCAAAATCAAATCCCCCATTAAAAAAAAAAAATGAAACGATCATCGGTGCGTAACAACTCATTAAGAAATTATATAAATAAATCTTACCCGTGATTTGAAAATAACAGCGATCGAACAGAAATTAGGCCCGCGAGAAAGATTGGTCGTAGATTGTTTGATCAGTTGCAGAGAAATTCTTAGAAAACAGACTCCGAATTCTCACCATCTTCAGAAAATAAAAATAAAAAAATAAAAAATAAAACACAGTTACGTGTTTGAATCGCACTAAACTAAATATATAAACAAAATTAAAATTAAGGGGAAGTTTGAAGGAAATTAAATTAAATTAAGAAAATAAAATAATAAAAGAAAAAGGGGAAGAAGTTTCAGTTAAAGGACGTTGATGAATGGACCGGGGACGAGGACGTTGTTTTCGCGCCACCTACTCTTCGATTAGTAACCGCCGCCCGCAATTTCCTTTATATATATATATATATATATATATATTGCAATTCTCCAGTAAACTTTTAAAATTTTTTTTACTAATGAAAAAATAAAGATGAAGGACCACGGTTACGAATCGTCTATTCCAGACGGCGACTCAAAATTTTCTTTTAAATATTTTTTATTTCAATTATTTTCTACAAATATGTGAAAAAATAAAATATTATTTTATGTCAACTCCATCCCACGAGAAAAAAAAAATCTGGCAATAAATATTATATTTTAATACTAAAAAAGCTCGAGTTTCGAGAAAGAAAAAAGAGAAATTTTAAAAGTTAGTCAAATCAAGGAGGAATCATCAAATTTGACCGCCCCAATTAAGAATTAATTATAAGATTAAATATAATTTTTTTTATACTTATATTTTTTTTACAAAATTTTTTTTTCTAAAAAAACAAATATATATATAATATATAATTATTGAAAAATACAAAATTTAAAAAATAAATTACCGAAAAAGCAATGATAAAATTATTAGTAATCATGTGCTTGAAATATGTTATTAGTATTGGCGAATATATATTATAAATTTGGTAGAAGTCTATTCATTTATGTCCTTTTGCTTCTTAATCTAATACTTATTTTCCTTTTTTTTTTATTATTATAAATATTATTTGTATATCTTTTGTCGTACTTTGTGACTCTAAACATGATGATATTCCAATTTTGTGATGATTAAAACATTATTATAATTTACTTTTAGAGTATTATATATATATATATATATATATTTATACGAATTTAATATCATTACAAACTTTAAAATAATTTTATTTAATAAAAAAAAGTTAAATTTTATAAATAAAATCTATATTTTATTGTGATTAATCAATGCAAAACTATATCCCGCCAAATTTAGCATACATGTAATCATGATTAATAATTAAGTACATATTTAAACGTTTTTTTTTCTTTTTCTTTTTATCTGTCGATATATATATATATATATATATATATATATGATTAAAATGTAAAAGAGGAAAAAAATAATAGATAGGTGGAAGTTTAATTATTCCTATATATTTATTTTATATATATATATATATTGTTATTTAAGTAATTATACAATTAAGAGTATGTTTTACTAAAAAAGTTATATGTAACTTTATAACAAAATATAATATTTATGTATATTTTAATGTTAGCTAATAATAAAATAATTTAGAAAATAAATTTATTAAATTTTTTTTATTAATTTTCTACATGATATGTATTTTATTTATTTGTTGTATTAAATTTTTGTATAAATAAAAATAATTAACCAAAAATTATGAGTCTTATTATTACTATTTTATTTTATTTGTAAGTTATTTTTTGGACTATCATTTATTTAAGTATTATATTTATTATTTATAATAAAAAAACATTATAATTTTAATAAAATAAGTAACATTTGTGAAATATATTTTCCCTATTTTCTGTTTTCATACTTATATCATATAAAATCTTTTGAATATAATACATGTTTTTTATATTTTTTTTCATTATACAAAATTATGAATGTATATATGCACTATAAGAATTTTATAACAATTAAATGTTATATTTGATCAATATATAAAGCCGAATATATATAACTGTTTTATATTTATTAAAATTATATTATAAAATATTTGTTAATATTTTAAAATTTAATAAACATATCTATTATTTTTTCTTTGCATTGACATTTAAGATGTAAGTCACATTTTCAAAATGTGATTTAATTATATCAAATAATTGCATTCATCAAATTTATTTATTTATTAGTTATCGTGAATTGATTTTTAAAACAAAATAAATAAAAACATTAATGCACATGAATAGTTATTAATGCGCCTATCAATACCATATTTATTTTAAATCAAGTTGATTTTTCTAATTAATTATTTTGTATAATTTGCACATTTAGATGTATTTCATTGTCAATCATAAATGCCTTTAACTCATAAATATAAATTCCAATAATATTTATAAAAAAATATTAAAATTTATAAATTATTACATTATTTTTTGCATATTAATTAATTAATTATAGACTGACACCTAAATACTTAATAGTTATGGAATATTATTCTAATTCCGTCTATACATAAATGAGTAAAGACCTTAATATCGAAACTCAAATGAAATTCAAAGACATTTAGAAGAAATCAATCGAGATCAAATTTCAAATCCTCAAATTCAAGTCCATTCCGGAATAAAAATTAAATATTATCTGATCAAATCAAATAAAAAAAGACCTCAAATTCACGAAAAATTAAATTGATGGATGAATAAAGAAATTTGTGTTTACAATAACTAAAGCATAAATATTGCAAATTAAAGGGGGAAAAAATGATAGGTACATAATCAAGAAAACAACAAATGTCACATTGCTCTTGAAATTGAAACAAGGATATTTGTCTCAAAATTGACACCAAAATTTGGTTAGGTCTACCAAATAATATTGTATTTTGTGTAAGAAAAAATCATTTATAAGTGCATCTTTGTCTCCCCTCATCTCTTCTTCTTTCTTTTGTTTATAGGGAAAGTCTTGTTTGGAAACGTCATTTTTAGAATACTTGGCCTACACTCCACATGCTTATACTCTCTTGTCATGTGAAGGGTGAAATGAACCAAACTTATGATTTTCTTTCCCAATAATTGATAATTTTTGGACTCTAATTCCTTGATACACTCTTATAATATATATATATATATATATAAAAGTGATTGTTGGATTTTCCTTATTGTATTTTTTAGTAATATTTAACGAAGTTTTTGATTTGACACAGTAATATAAGTATGAGTTAAAAAATTTTCTTTTGAATAAGAGTTAGATTTTATGTATATAAATTAGAGTGAATTTAAATTAGTTGAAATATTAATATAATCAAAATTAACAATTCGAAGATAATGTATCCATAATTCATCTGAAACATTCCAAGATAAGTCTCTCTCTCTCTCTTCTTTTCCTTTCTTTTTCTTTCTAATGGATAAACAAATAATAGTTTGGTTAAAATATACCCTATTCTAGCTAGTTCCTCCAAAACATGTTATTATTCAATTCTTGCATGAATATTGAATAATACATACATACTCTCTCTCTCTATATATATATACTTACATATACATTATAATATAAAAGTAGCTAAATTATGGTCTATCATGTGCTTGAATATGCTGACGCTTAGTGTTATGGGAACAAAATCAATTGCATATATACCCTCTTTCTTGCTTCAACGTGCATGTTCTCAAAAGAAAAATGTTATATATATATATATATATATTCAAATGTGCAACTAATATATTTGCTCCTTTTGAAATTTTAGGATATATTTGTTTTGAATCTAACCCTAAATTTAGGACCGTTTTTTTTTTTTTTTTTTCTTACAGACATGATTTGAATTCGAGAGAATAATAAGTAAATTTGCCAAATCAATATTTGGACTGTAGGATTGGGCCAAGTTATAACACAAATAATATTATATTCGAGAAAAGCCCAAAAGAAATAATTTGGGCTTTTCTATTCCAAAGTCCAAATATTAAAAGTTGAGATATTGTCAGTCTCATCTTTATAAATCTTCAAATTTTATTTTATTTTATTTTTTTAAATTCTCATGGGTTTCCCGAGAGAATTCAAATTTCTCAGGCAACCATTATTTTAAACCGTTATTTTGGTAGTATAAAAATCATATCTTGAATATTATATAAAATACTTATAAAAAAAAAAAGAAAAAAAAGAATATTATATAAAATCAATAATTTAATAATAAATTTGAATAAAGAAAAAAAATTTCTTAAATATCTTTCAAATGATAGATATAATAATTATAAATTTATTAATATTAAGTGTAAATGAGTTGATAAAGAATTTTCTTTGAAATATAATAAAATATAGGAATTTTTTTTCTGGACCAATTTAATTTGAGATAAATATTGACAGTTGTCTCATCCTCATATATAGATTTGTACCCTCCTTTTTTATATATATTTTCTATGGATAATATTATTAAATGAATTTCCTGACTCTTCTTTTATTATCTTCGCAATAAATGTTAATTAAATAGTATTGTTCCTTTCTGGAGACAATAAATGTTTTCGTTTTAGTATATATACAAATATATATATAAATAAAAAACATATTCATTCAAAGAGTTTCCAAAAATAAATAATATGAATAAAAACATTGAAAACAGAATCATATGAATAAAAATGAAAAAATTTAAGAGGGAAAATTTTAAAAAAACACACTTTCACACTCTCACTTCGAAAACCTAAAAATTAAAAAGCAGGATTAACAGATCATATGATATCTTCGTAAAAGTATTTCACGAAGGCATCCAAATGCTCTACCTGCAACCGTAACGGTACTAATACTGATCCATCTCCGTCGTGACTAGGGATGATGAACACTTTTCCGTCGTATCCTAACGCCGCCGGTCCCATGTAAATCTCTCCGCCCCACCCGAAATCAAGGTTGTACATATTTAGTCCGACCCATGATGTGATCGTTAAATTCGGGTTACCAAAAAATCCTCCTCTCGAACAACCGACGGTATGGTAATACCGTTGGAAAGTAACGTCCGGTAGGTTTCTACTTTTGATAAGAAACGATCTGACGCATTCGTCGGTCACCGATTCGATCGCTTCCCTAATTTTCCCTGTAGCGTAACCGAGCGGTTTAGAAATCAGTTCGCCTGAAGTCGAAACCGCTGGTACGAGCATGACAGCGTTTCCGAAATAGCTTTCCGGTAGCGGCGGTTTCATCCTGTTGCGGAAATCTACGGCGACGAAACACTGTGTTTCCTGATCGGTATTGTGATTCCGAGCTTTCGTACTACATCTCCATATGTGAGCGGATAAGGCTTCAACCCTAGTGTGTGGACGGAAGTTCTTATTCATGGCGGTAGCTTCTTCGTTGGCTTTTGCTTTGAGTTTATCTAGCTGTTCTTTTCGTAGCTTTAGTAATGCAACTCCGGTTGGTTTGGTTTGCTCTTGTGTGTCGTCGGATGAGCGACCAATTAGGCGAGGAAGTCGGTGGAGTTGCGAGTGTTTCAGATTTGGTAAAGCTGCCATTGTCAGAGGCTTTTTTGGCTGATCTAAAACCGTTCGATCAAGGAAAGGAATAATTAGCTTGTCGTCATGGATAACGCGTGATTTCGATTTCTCTGCGCGAGCCAAATTTGCCCACACACAAAGGAAATGAAGTGCGCTTCTTCCATCAACCAAAACGTGTGACAGCATCACGCCAAGTGTAATGCCACCACAGGATAATTTCGTGATCTGAACCAGAAACAACGGAACTTTCTCGATAGGAGTATCCGAGATATTAACTGATGGAAGAAGAGATTTGATTTCAGGACTCGGACGGAAATCTCCTAAATCCTCGATTTTGAGATCGGATTCGGCTTCAATAAGAACGACTCCCTCGGAATTACAATGCAGCTCGACTCGACCGCCACCAATCCAGTGGAGACGTCCGGCGACCGGATAGAACATCACCAATGCCTTGCTCAATGATTCTTTCAAAATATGAACGGCATTTTCAAGTGAGTACTCCTCATCTTTGCTTGGTTTGTAGACGTAGATTGTAGGAGCATGAGTTAAGGGCTTAATTTGATCAATATCAGACACAAACATTGTTTCATCTGGCGTGGTATCTGCTGGTTTTACAATATAAGAGTTTTTTACTATCGCCATTGTTGTTGTAGTAGCTTCGAGGAAAGCTAAAGACTACTATATATATATCTGCGGGTTTCACAATTAATTGAGTTCGTTGAAGTAGTAGAGGTTGGTTTTTAATGTAATCCATGGCACTCTATTTACTCATTCCATATATATATATATAACCTGATAAATTAAAAGAGTTTTTTTATTGAACTAAACTTCAAACATAAAATTATATATAAGTACAATTATACAATTTGAGAAAGTTGATGAGCGAATTCCTAAATGCTTCTTTTAGGACATATAATTTCAATTCGAATAACTTTAGGTCAAGTTATGCTATTATCTAAATAAAAATTTTGAACTATATGAGCATTGCCGAACTCAATTAGTCTTATTAAAGGTGAGGACATGGACGTCCAAGTGGATAGAAAAATATATATTATATATAAGTACACATACCAGGAATGATACATAACACATTGTTTGGTATACATTGCTCATAATGTTGTAACAATGCTGCCCACAAAAATTGGGAAAATGGGATCCAATTTGCGCATGATATAATTATTTTGTATATACACACACATGTGTGAACCTTTGATTTTAAAAGGTGTAAGAGGAGAATTTCCAAAAAGGGAAAAAGGCAAACTAAAATTCGGTAAGTTTGAGGAACTTCATTTGTGTACCTATTTCCTACACGTTTCATGTTTAACGAAATTAAAATATTTTTGTCTCTAATGTAATCTTTTAAAATTATGATTTGTATCTATTTATCTATATCTATATATATATAATGTACTATTTTGTTTAATTTATTGTCTTTCTATATATAGCTAAGGCATTGAATGCAGTATCTATTTTTGTTGGACGATTTTCAACCGCACAGACTCTTCCATGCATTTTTGCTGGTCAAATCAGAATGTGTCCCCTTGTCTTGCAAGTAGGTCCTTCTATATTAACTACAATTAATGTTATATTGTCTTTTTGCCTTCTGCTCCCACATCGATAAAACTTCAAAATGATAAAAGATAAGACTGAAAGTTAATAAATAATGACAAATAATAAATATGTTTCTCTTATATATTTGATGTTGAAGTTCAAATCTATTTATATCTCCATTCAATAGTGTTTTTTTTAATTCATTTATATTTATTTTGATTTTTTTAGTGTATTTGAATTTGATTTCAAAATAGATTTGAATTATTATATTTCTAAAATAATTTATATGTGAATAATTGTTTTCTTCTTTTATTTATAGATGAAATGTGCTACAGAAAGGTGAGAGGAGAGATTCTTATATTTTATATATTTTTTAGTATTAATTTTATATTTTAAATTTAATTTAATTAATAATATATAATACAGATAAAATATTTAATTATATATATATATATATAATATATATATATATATAATATATATATATATATATATATATATAACATTGATACCTTACCCAAATAATAGACATGACATGAAATGACCTCTCTAAGTACCATAGAAATTTAATTTCTTAGTCAAGATATTTTATAAGATATTGTCTAACATATTAATTAAATTGAAACGTATTTATTTAAATTAATTAATTCATTCTAAAATATTAATTACGTTTTTTTAGTTAAATCTAATTAGTCATCAATTATTTTGAAAATTATAAATTTTATTTTCCTAACATGGACATTCAATAACCTAATAATTATATTGTCATCATACACATTTAAATGTCCATTTACTTTAAAAATTAAAAATTATATACAAATAATTATTTATATATAATGATTGTCTAATATAGTCTTACGTTTTATTAAATTATTTTTTAATCATATATATATATATAATAAAAAAGAAGAGTTATGAATTTAAAATATAATTATATATATATATATAATAGTATTTAATAATTGATAATAATGGTAGAAGCAGAGGCAGAGATAGCAGTAGAAAGAGAAAATACATTACATAAACAGTGAACAATCAATCATAAAAAGATAAGAAACGTGGTGTACTGAACAACCACAAAACACATTCTTCAATAATACATACATATATATATATATATAGGTGCATATGTATGTATTTTTATACAATTAAATACACGTGTCTTATTATTATTGGCTACATTCAATCCAAGAAGTTATTGATGTATATGTACACACGTATTCTACATCATGTAATGAAGTCCACTCATAAACACACACACACACACACACACATATATATATATATACACGTCAACAACTGTATTTATATGAAATTAATGTTATTTTCGTCGACGGATATATATAAACGACTAATATTTAAAAGGACAATAAATATTAAATAAAAACAATGTATAAGAATTCCAACCACTAAGAATTTAATTTTCCATATTTATTAATTACTTCACCGGCACATAGGAATGTTCCAGCTAGGGTTGACAACAGACTTAGGGTTTCGGATATCTTTCTTATCTTTATCCATAATTTCTTCCTACGTCTTTTTCTTTATTTATTTATTGTTGTCTCTATCTCTATCAGAAAATTGAAAATTCCAATGAAATTTATCATAACATATTATTTAAATATATTTATCAATCAGTATTTTTTTTTTAAATCTGTTGTTTTTTCATTATATATATATATTTATTGGCTATCATACTATATCTCCTTGCATGACGTCTCAACTGGATAGGCGGCGGCGCCGGAGACGGTGATGGCGGAGTTGAGTTCCATTATGAATCCATCGGTACTTCCGTAATGGAAACTGAAACCCATCTCAGGAACGACGATTTAGGCGATTTCCTTCCGAACCCGGAAATCAGCTCCTTCTTACCGTTCCGGCGATGTTACAAAAATTCCGGGATGATGGGTCACCGGAAAAAGCTGACTACGGTTGCGGCATTGAAGTTTTAAGTACGCAAGGAACAAGTTGCTCTGTGCTTCATTTCCGTAACCTATTCAAACCGCCGACATATTAATCAATTTAATTCTTTTTTCTCTTTTTTTTTTTTAAAAATTCTTACATAACATTCAATTATTTTATATTTAATTCAAATTGGATCGGAAGCATTAGTGTCGTTGTTGCAATTAGAGTTTTGGACCTTCAATAATGCATATTTTGAATGTTTCAAAGTTTATAAAGCATATATCTTTACAAATACTATTCAGGCGGCTTGTCCTTTCTTCAGCTTTTGTAAACAGTAGTGAATTCTATATTGACCAAAACCTGCCTTTCTCCCGGTGTCATTCAGCACTTGCAATTAATGGATATTTATCACTGGATTTTTCCATACAGAGTTAGACACAAACACACACACACAGATATATGTATATATATATATATATATATATATATAATATAATAATACAAAGCTAGCTGAGTTGGGATCAATTGATATGTAATTAAAAATTAAACAATTAAAAAATCAAATCTAAATTATAAGTCGTAAGAGGAGTTTTTAAAGCTTTTTCTTGGAATAATCTCTGCAAAGAAAAAAAAAAAAAACCTCTGTATTTCCATCTGATTTTATCTTCCAAGATGTTGACCGTGAAGAATTGTTATAATGTAAAACCTGCAAATTCAACACCAAATGAGATTATGTATGTTACTGAAATTGATCAAATTAAACCCTTAACCCACGCGCCTTTAATATGTTTCTACAGAGCAAGTAAGGAATCTGTTAAACTAGAGGATGCTGTTCAAATTCTGAAGGATTGATTCACTGAGTAAGGTATTAGTTTTCTTCTATCCGTTTGCAGGACGTTTGCAATGGATTGGAGGTGGCCGAGTTGAGGTCCATTGTAATTCCATGGGAGCTTTGATACTGGAAGCCGAAACTAACCTGAAAATCGACGATCTAGGGGATTTCCGTCCGGGAAAAGAAGAAATCACAGCGCTTCTTCCATCAGTAGATCACGAAGCTACTCCTCTTCACGAGATTCCTCTGTTACTGATTCAAATCACGAAATTTGCTTGTGGTAGCCTCTGTCTCGGCCTGAAGCTTTCTCACATACTCGTGGATGGAAGAGCCACTTTTAAGTTTCTGACCGATTGGGCGAATATTGCTCGCGGTGAGAAATCAATTGACCTTCCGTTTTTCGATCGGTCAATTTTCCGACCGAATGTACCCTATCCGAATCCCCTTCCTGTGAAATGCACACAGTTGACTCAACCGCCGCCACTAATCGGACAAACGGATTGCTCGGAGGAGCGAAACAAGCCAACTACAGTTTTAATGCTAAAATTGAGCGCAGAACAAGTCGGAAAACTCAAAGATAAGGCCGATCGAACTATAGAAATTGACAAACAGAGCAACTCCTACGGCGAAAAATTCAGCAGGTTTGAAGCATTGACGGCACACGTTTGGCGGTGCGCATCCATGGCCAGGATGCACAAAAGTGAGCAGGAAACACGTTGCTACGTTTCCGTGGATACTCGAAAGGTATTCACACCAAAATTGCCCAAAACATATTTCGGAAACGGAGTGATTCTCGTACCGATAATCACAACTGCAGGGGAGCTTCTGTCTAGGCCAATAGGTCACGCTGCAATGAAGGTCAGGGAAGGAATAAAATCGGTAACGAATGAGTACGTAAATTCATTTCTGATTACCTGCAAAAATCTACCGGATGTTTCTTTCCTTCGCCATTTTCATATCGTTGGTTATTCACAAGGGATATTTTTTGGAAATCCAAATATATGCGTAACAAGCTGGATCGGACTCCAAGAGTATGTTCTGGATTTTGGGTGGGGAAGAGAATTCTATGTTGGACCTGGATCTATGGGCTATGATGGAAGAATTCTGATCATCCCCAGCCATGAAAAAGATGGATCATTTTTCATACCGATCCGTTTGCAGGTAGATCACGCCGACGCCTTCCGTAAGTATTTCTATGAGGAAATAGATCAACAAAATTTGCGTGCAAATCTTTAGACTCTATTTTTCGTTTAGAATATAAATTGTAAAATATTAATAAATTAAAAACGTTCAAGAAGTTATTCATATGTATGTGTTTATGTGTTATATGTTATATACACTATTCTACATCATTCCCTGCAGTCCACACATATGTATATATGCATACGTCAACTTATCATTCATATAGTACCACGTTTTTTCATGAGATATCTAATTTTATTATTTCATATGCTTTTTACAAATATTTGGAAGTTTTGTTAGGTTTAATAACTAAAAGTACTATATAAATACAGGGAGAAAAATTATACAATTTTAAAAAATATATTTTATATTTCGTTAGGACCCATGTAATAAATATCACATTTAATAACTAAAAAAAAAGTTAATAATAGAATTGTTTAATGTATGAAATTATAATGTTTAATATTTAATGCATTTTGAACTATGAACAAAGATTACGTAGTGTGACTAATTGAAGAAGTTGTAATGTGCACCATATGGTGTATATAAAGGGAGCAGACGTAAGGTTTTACTCGAACCACACAATCTCTGAAAAAAAAAGAAGAAAAGAAGAATAAAACATTTCTGTATTTCCATCGGATTTTCTCTCCCAAGATGTTGATCCTGAAGAATTCGTATATTGTGAAACCAGCAGATCCAACACCTAATGAGATTATGTACGTTTCTGAAATTGATCAAATTAAACCCTTAACACACGCTCCTACAGTCTATTTCTACAGACCAAGTAAGGAATCTGTTCAACTGGAGGCTGCTGTTCAAGTTCTAAAGGATTCACTGAGCAAGGTATTAGTATTCTTCTATCCGTTTGCAGGACGTTTGCAATGGATTGGAGATGGTCGAGTCGAGGTACACTGTAATTCCATGGGAGCTTTACTACTGGAAGCTGAAACTAACCTGAAAATCGACGATTTAGGGGATTTCAGTCCGGGACAAGAAGAAATCACGGCGCTTCTACCATCAGTAGATCACGAAGCTACTCCTCTTCACGAGATTCCTCTGTTACTGGTTCAAATCACCAAGTTTGCTTGTGGTGGCCTCGGTCTAGGTCTGAAGCTTTCTCACATACTCGTGGATGGACGAAGCGCTTTTAAGTTTCTGAACGATTGGGCGAATATTGCTCGAGGTGAGAAATCAATTGACCTTCCGTTTTTCGATCGGAAAATTTTCCGACCGAATGTACCCTATCCGAACCCCCTTCCTGCGAAATTCCCACAGCTGACTCAACCACCGCTACTAATCGGGGAAACGGATTGCTCGGAGCAGCGAAACAAGCCAACTACTGTTTTAATGCTAAAATTGAGCGCAGAACAAATAGGAAAACTCAAAGATAAGGCGGATCGAACTATAGAAGTTAAAAAACAGAACGATTCCGATGGCAAAAAATTCAGCAGGTTTGAATCAGTGACGGCACACGTTTGGCGGTGCGCATCCATGGCCAGGATGCACAAAAGTGAGCAGGAAACACATTGCTACGTTTCCGTGGATGCTCGAAAGGTATTCACGCCAAAATTACCCGAAACATACTTCGGAAACGGATCGATGCTCGTACCGATAATCACAACTGCAGGGGAGCTTCTGTCAAGGCCATTAGGTCACGCTGCAATGAAGGTCAGGGAAGGAATAAAATCGGTAACGAATGAGTACGTAAATTCATTTCTGATTACCTGCAAGAATCTACCGGATGTTTCTTTCCTTCGCCATTTTCATATCGTTGGTTACTCACAAGGGATATTTTATGGAAATCCGAATATAATCGTAACAAGCTGGATGGGACTCCAAGAGTATGGTCTGGATTTTGGGTGGGGAAGAGAGTTCTATATGGGACCTGGATCCATGGGCTATGATGGGAGAATTCTGATCATCCCCAGTAATGAAAAAGATGGATCATTTTTCATACCGATCCGTTTGCAGGTAGATCACGCCGATGCCTTCCGTAAGTATTTCTACGATGAATTAGATCAACAAAGCTTGAGTTGTTAACAAATTTGGATTGGGCTGCTTTTATTTCCTTTGGTCTTTGGTCATGTGTTGACAACTATTTGGATTATCCTTTATTTCTTTACTGCTTTATGTTGTCTGCTTTCTTGATTTTTAATGGGTCTGTATTTTTCCACTTTCTTATCCACAAGATTTCTCAGTTCTAATTTTGCTTAGAGAGAGAACTTCTCCCTACGGCAGTTGGTGTGATTTGTAGTTTCTTACTTTTTTAATAATAATATTTCCGTTTCTAAAAAAAGAAAATCAATATTTCAAGAATCCAGCATTCTTCTGATCCTTTCCCAAAACAGCATCTATGCTACCATGGAAAAGACCTAATTGTTTGGCTAAAGAAAAACCAGCATACACACCATCCACAGCTGCACTCATTATTCCGCCTGCATATCCTGCTCCTTCTCCGATAGGATAAAGCCCCTTCAACGACGTGCTTTCGTAGGTATCATCATGCCGGGAGATCTTGACAGGAGCACTGGTTCTCGTCTATCAAATCAAATAAAAAGACCATGGGAGGATAGGAAGAGAAAGAGAAAGAGAAAGAGAAATGAGAAGACAGATAGATACATACCTCCACACCATGAAGTAATGCGTTCTCTGAGACAAATCCTGGTAACTGAACACAGAGATTTTCAATGATGATAACAGAGATAAAAAAATTCTGCAGAAGAAGGATGGTAAGAAATGATGGATGAAAAACAAACCTGGTTCTCAAACATCAAAATTGAGCGTTGCAAAGCTTCTGTTAAATATGAGGGGAATAATTTGTGAAGATTTGCTGCTTTAACTCCCAAGCGATAACTGGATGATGGAACTGATGTCACTGCAAGTATAAAGGTAAAGAAAATGAGTCCAGAAAAGAGTTGAACAAAGCCTAAATAAAACATTTTTTTACCTGACAATTTGTTGCCAAGAAAATCAGTGACAGTCTGGACAGGAACTACAAAATTTCCCCCACCAAATATGGCAGCTTTTCTCTCGAGCGATTTCTGAACACAGAAACAGTTTATGTTTTCATATAAGAAATTTGAAGAAAATGTGATTAGAAATGAACATTGGAAAAAAATAATAATACCTGAAATTCAACACCAGCAAGAGGTCCAGAGAAGCTTAAAGCATCAAAATCTTTTGATGAAACAGAAACAACAAGTGCAGCATTTGCCCATTTAGATGAACGCCGAGAGAAGGACATGCCATTGATACAAAGCTCTGATGGATCTGTACTGGTGAGTACCACCTGCAAAACCATGCAAGTGAATTCCCGATTAGTACGATTGTTCCATGTTAAGAACTGCTATTATATCTGGTTTAGAACATCAAATTTTTGTTCAAAATCTGATGATTGTCATATGATTTGCTAAAACAGAAGAAACATCTGATAATAAATGAACGAGGAAAAGAGAGAATAAGGTAACGAGAACGAGAACCAGAAAGATTCTCCCTGCGAGTATCTGCAAAACAGACGGGTTCAAAGCGGAGGGTGAGATGCTCCGAGATTAATTTAGTATTCAGAATATTTGACTGTACACGAGGTTGATAGAAAATTTGTTGAATTATCTGGTCTTATCTCATTAAAGAGGTATTTATAGAAAAAAACGACCTTGAGAAATGTGTATGAAGAATCTGTTATTTGTCAAATTCTAAAATATCCGTTCAACTAGAGATATTAGTGAAATATTTTCAATTGAATAATTTTAAAATAACCGTTGGTTACAAAATATTCTTTGCGAAAGGTTCTAGAAGCCAGTTGATAGTCGAGGTATTGACGAAGCGAGATAAGAGGCGATATTTCGAACTTCGTCCCCTCATTCTGCGGAGGGGGGGGGGGGGAATCTGATAGGCTCGGCAGACAGATATCAAGACACGTCAACTCTTTTATTCAATCTGATCCCGGTTTTTATGTCCTCTCAATATATATATATATATATATATATATATGAATATTCTTGTACAAAGCTAGCTGAGTTGGGATCAAGTGATATGTAACGAAAAATTAAACAATTAAAAAATCAAATCTAAATTATAAGTTGTAAGAGGAGTTTTTAAAGCTTTTTCTTGGAATAATCTCTGCAAAGAAAAAAAAAAACCTCTGTATTTCCATCTGATTTTATCTTCCAAGATGTTGATCGTGAAGAATTGTTATAATGTAAAACCTGCAAATTCAACACCAAATGAGATTATGTATGTTACTGAAATTGATCAAATTAAACCCTTAACCCACGCGCCTTTAATATGTTTCTACAGAGCAAGTAAGGAATCTGTTAAACTAGAGGATGCTGTTCAAATTCTGAAGGATTCACTGAGTAAGGTATTAGTTTTCTTCTATCCGTTTGCAGGACGTTTGCAATGGATTGGAGGTGGCCGAGTTGAGGTCCATTGTAATTCCATGGGAGCTTTGATACTGGAAGCCGAAACTAACCTGAAAATCGACGATCTAGGGGATTTTCGTCCGGGAAAAGAAATCACAGCGCTTCTTCCACCAGTAGATCACGAAGCTACTCCTCTTCACGAGATTCCTCTGTTACTGATTCAAATCACGAAATTTGCTTGTGGTGGCCTCTGTCTCGGCGTGAAGCTTTCTCACATACTCGTGGATGGAAGAGCCACTTTTAAGTTTCTGACCGATTGGGCGAATATTGCTCGCGGTGAGAAATCAATTGACCTTCCGTATTTCGATCGGACAATTCTCCGACCGAATGTATCCTATCCGAATCCCCTTCCTGTGAAATACACACAGTTGACTCAACCGCCGCCACTAATCGGACAAACGGATTGCTCGGAGGAGCGAAACAAGCCAACTACAGTTTTAATGCTAAAATTGAGCGCAGAACAAGTCGGAAAACTCAAAGATAAGGCCGATCGAACTATAGAAATTGACAAACAGAGCAACTCCTACAGCGAAAAATTCAGCAGGATTGAAGCATTGACGGCACACGTTTGGCGGTGCGCATCCATAGCAAGGATGCACAAAAGTGAGCAGGAAACACGTTGCTACGTTTCCGTGGATACTCGAAAGGTATTCACACCAAAATTGCCCAAAACATATTTCGGAAACGGAGCGATTCTCGTACCGATAATCACAACTGCAGGGGAGCTTCTGTCAAGGCCATTAGGTCACGCTGCAATGAAGGTCAGGGAAGGAATAAAATCGGTAACGAATGAGTACGTAAATTCATTTCTGATTACCTGCAAAAATCTACCGGATGTTTCTTTCCTTCGCCATTTTCATATCGTCGGTTATTCACAAGGGATATTTTATGGAAATCCAAATATATGCGTAACAAGCTGGATCGGACTCCAAGAGTATGTTCTGGATTTTGGGTGGGGAAGAGAATTCTATGTTGGAACTGGATCGATGGGCTATGATGGAAGAATTCTGATCATCCCCAGCCATGAAAAAGATGGATCATTTTTCATACCGATCCGTTTGCAGGTAGATCACGCCGATGCCTTCCGTAAGTATTTCTATGAGGAAATAGATCAACAAAATTTGCGTGCAAATCTTTAGACTCTATTCTTCGTTTAGAATATAAATTGTAAAATATTTATAAATAAAAAACGTTCAAGAAGTTATTCATATGTATGTATGTATGTATGTTTGTGTTTATGTGTTATATGTTATATATGTGAAAATAAGAATAAAAGACAATTGTTACCAATGTGGATATAATGGAAAAGTAACGGTTATTTGATTCAATAGGAAAGTAATCATTACAATATTTTCCTTGTATAGCTACAATTACATGTATAAATATGATCTTCTTCTATGTAAAACAATAACTAATCCTATCAATAAACACAATAGTTATTCCATACATTACTTTTCTTCATGGCATCAGAGCATTATTTCAATCCATAAAAGAATCGTATATGTTATTATCTTATCTCTTTACTCATCATCTGCCCAAAACAAATAATGTCCGACGATGAATCCAGCCAAACGAGAGGGGGTGGCAGTAAAACCACTTTCACCCTCGACCAAATGATCAACATGCTAAAATCACAAAATCAGCAACTTGTAGAAATAATTTTTGCACCACATATTGAGTCCAAGTTAAACGATACAAATTATTCGATTTGGGCCAAACAAATCAAGATTGCAATTGGGAGATGAGGGAGATGACACTTTATCACCCACTCCACTCCACCCCCACATATCAACGATCCACAATTTTAGAAATGGGAGCAAGGCGACCTGCAGGTATTCTCATGGATACTCGAATCCATTGAGCCAGATCTATCCAATCAATTCCTAGAATATCAGAATGCTAAAGACTTATGGGACGGCATTGCCGAAACATATAAAAGCGGTGAAGATGAGATTCAGATTTTTGATCTCAATGTTCAGGCCATGCGTTTCCAGCAAGGCGAGCAAACGCTCGAAACTTACTACAGCAGTTTCCAGCGGCTATGGAAAGAAATGGACCGGCGCGATCCAAACCCCATGACGTGCAACTCGGACATAGGTATTTTTAACACAAACAAACAGAAAATACGTCTATATCAGTTTTTGGCCGGAACAAATGATAGAAAATATGACATGATCAAATGGGATCTACTCAAAGAGAAACCCTTACCGAGTGTTGAATCCGCCTATGCTGCCTTAAGACGAGAATCTGCCCGCATAGATATCCTCTGCCCGCATAGATATCCTCCACAAGCAGTCCGCCGACGCTAGTGAAGGTCTCGAAATGGGGCTAACCACGCGGCAAATCTCCAGAACCGACGCCAACAAAACTATTCACCATGAGCACACCAATCCTCCCGGATCAGACAACTCAGGCCACCATGACCATAAAATCAAATCTAGGTCATCATTTCCAGGGACCCCCTCCACCAGAAATCTCCCCTCCGGTCCCGACACTGACAGATCCAAGCAATGATGTACCCACTGTCACAAGGTGGGACACACGAAGGAGGCCTGTTACTATCTCCATGAATTCCCCGCATCCTTCTTCAAACGACATCCAGGTGCCACCGTCGCAACCGCTCAAGCCGCCATGAACGACGGCCATCACGGAGGACCGGTAGCCACAAAGTCTGGATTTGCAGGGGTTGCGCACTGATAACTCTAAAATAATAGAGTTATTCACATCTAATTTGCCACATTTTATTCCTGTATTAACTGATTTTATTTGGAATATGGAATAAAAATGTGTTGATTTGATATTTTCTCTCTTTTAACCTAAAAATGTGGATTTATTGTTAAAAGTCAATTTAATTGAATAAATTTCTCAACATGTGGATGATCTGTATTATTTGTTATTATTTGGGAATTTATTTGAATTGATTTATTGTGACAAGGGTAAAAAGGGGATGTGGATAGTTGACAATGTTGAAAGAAAGTTGGATAAAAGTAACCGAGAAGAAAGTGAAGAATGTGTGGATAAATTGCATCTATACATACATACATATATATATATATATATATATATATATATATATATATATATATAATATACACACACACTATTTGTCACTTAAAATCCAGTTGGGCATATTTAAAGATGGACACTTTCGGTCCTATGTATCATTTCTTTGGTCCCACATTATACATACATATATATATATAATATATTCACATATATACATACATATGATGAGATTCTCTCAATTTTCTGGTAGATTTTCAGGAGAAAAGGTGCAGTGGCAGTTGCATTATACAAAAAAAGAAGAAGCATATTCCCTAGTGAGTATACATATATATATATATATACATATTATATAATAATATATATATATATATATGTATATACATACACATGATGACACTCTCAATTGCTGGCTGGTTTTGTGAGAGTAGGTGGAGAAAAGGGCAGCCTTGGTGTCAATGCTATATATATATATATATATATATATATATATATATATGAGGAGGGGAGAAGAGTTCACGGGAAGAGAGGAGGAGAAATAGAAAGAATACTACCATAGCTTTTGTATGTTTTGTGTTAGTTACGGGCAGCTTAGGACTTAGGCAGTAGGTAGATTGTTTTGAGTTGTTTTTGAGCTTAGATTAGGGTGGAGAATACTGAGAAGGCTGGGGTGACATGCTGGATTCTTGTAAGCTGGACAGAACCGAAGGCAGCAGCATCACGCAGAGGAAACGAAGGCAGCAGCAGCTTGATTAAATCCGATTTGGGGCAGTAGGGTGATCTCCAACCGAGTAACCCTCTTTCCATTTCTTCAATTGTTTATGTTTTGTAATTGAATGTTCTTCAATTTGTTACTGTTTTGTAATTTAATGATCTTTGTAATATGAGAATGTTTACATGTGTTCAAGGATTGATTAAAATGTTTTGGGAGTAATAGTTTCCGTCTTAGGCTTGACTCCGTTGATTGGTGTCACTACGGACCTAGGACTATTTTCTATTACGTTAGTCCTGTCTTTCATGATTCTTGGTTCAAGGGTTGATTAAAAATGTTTTGGGAGTGATTTGTTTTCCGTCTTAGGCTTGACACTGTTGATTGGTGTCACTACGGACCTAGGGGACTATCTTTCCTATTACGTTGATTCTTGTTTTCCATGATTCATTTCAGCTAATACATATTTTAACCTGAAGATGTTGTGGTGTAGTTAGTATGAGCATGTGAATACACTGTTTTGACTATGATGATAGGTATGCTGCAGCATTACTTTCTATTTTTATGTTTAATGCTTGTATGGAGCAATGTTGGTTTATTCATGTAATTACATTAGAATTATGTGGCGTTAGATTTGAGAACTGCGTGAACAGTAGTAAAAACACGAAAGTGCACTCATATGGCATTGGATTGAAAACTGCGGAACAACGGTACATTCACTGACTAGCGTTGCGTTAGGTCCACGGTACTTCGTACTCCATGAGACGATGTATCGGGGATCTAGACTAGTAGATCAAGTAGTGTGGGTGAAACCAGACATGCTGTAGCATTGATATGGAATGAAAGCATGCTTTGTATACTTACATTCATCTCTGGTTTGTACTTACATTTTTGGCTTGATTTTTAAACATTGTATTACCTGTTGTATTCTCATGGTGATTTCCAGTAGGCTGCCCTGTAATTTTAGTTAGGTAGAATTGCTGCAGCATTTTGTTGTGCAGCAGTAGCTTAGCAGTAGCTTAACCTCCGAATCTCCACCCATTTATCATCATTCTTATTTTTTATTCTTTTAACCAAATGTAAATCACGTTTGCACATATTTGGCATACTAAATCCCTGTGGGATCGATAATCTTGTACTTAGGTACATATATTACTTGTTGACCGGTGTATACTTGCACTTGTTAAGATTGCGTTGATTTATTCTATTTTATTATCTTCTCAATTTGTGACACACGCACACAACGCAACACGCACGGACAGATCAAGGTACACAGTGGGGGAGGTTTACTGGCGGAAGGACATCGGAGGAGGCTCGACAGAATCACAGGGGACGGCGGCGCGATCAGGGGCCGGGAACCCTAAGTCCCGATATACCGACCGAGCGGCGCCAGGTCAAAACATGGGGTTTGGGGATCACAAACCCTAGAGGAACAAACAATGAAACATATATGGAGGAAGGACTCCACGACGGTAATACCCTCAGCGACCCATCAGGTATTGGGCTTGGGATTCAATATCCCAGCCCAGACAACTTCTTATGTACTCCTTATCATAATCGACCCAACCCAACTTCAATTGATAAAAATCATTTAATTAATGAAAGTAATTTAATTAATAAGGGTTGTACCTATATTTCAAAATCTGAGAATAATATTTCCGATAAAGAAAATGGATGGCTCCTTGATTCCGGGGCAACAGACACGATGACTTATGATATCACTGATATTGACACTTTTTCAAAACCGAGAATCTCACATATCAGTACTGCTAATGGTGACATTGCTCGTGTAAAACAGGCAGGAAACCTCAAACTTACTCCTACTATTGATATTTCTCACTGCCTTTATATTCCTTCTTTGACATGTAAGCTTTTATCTATAAGTCAACTTACCAAGGAATTAAATTGTGTTGTCTCGTTATATCCCCTTTTTTGCCTCATACAGGACATCCTGACTCAGAGGATACTTGGGCGTGGCATTGAGAAAGATGGGCTCTACTACGTTAGCGATATTTCTACCTCTGGCACTGCCCTTCAAACAAAAGGGCCCTCCCTAAGTTGGTTTTTGCATCGACGCTTGGGACATCCCTCCTCAGGTTATTTTAAAAGATTATTTCCTAAATTACCTCTACCGGAACATTGCGATACTTGTGTTTTGGCCAAGAGCCATCGTAACCATTTTCCTTTAAGTAATTCTAAAAGCAAAAATATCTTTGAACTGGTACACTCTGATGTTTGGGGTCCCGCCCCTATTGGTTTACGAAACTCTTTCACATACTTTCTTTTATTTATTGATTATCACACTCGTATGACTTGGATTTATTTCTTAAAATCAAAATCAGAAGTACCATCAAAATTTGAAATGTTTTACAAAATGGTTTCCACACAATACCAAAAGACTATTCAAATTCTCCGATCTGATAATGGTGGGGAGTTTGTGAACCAAGTCATGCAACAATTTTTTCAAAACAACGGCCTTATTCATCAAACTTCGTGTCCAAACACTCCCCAACAAAATGGGGTGGCCGAAAGGAAAAATCGCATAATTTTGGAAATTACACGAGCACTTTTACTTGAATCACAAGTCCCAACCTTTTTTTGGCCAGAGGCGGTTGCCACTGCAGTTCACCTTCTTAATCGCTTACCAACAAAAGTTCTTGACTTCAAAACCCCCCTTGACACCTTTAGTAAAAATATAACTCAGTCTCCTCTTAAAACTATTTCTCCAAAAATTTTTGGTTGTTCCGTCTTTGTTCACATTCCAAAATCACAAAGGTCTAAGTTTGACCCATGTGCCTTAAAATGCGTCTTTATCGGGTACGGGGTACATAAAAAAGGTTATCGGTGTTATCACCCCCCTACACGACGCATATTCACCACTATGGATTGCGACTTCATCGAAACTGAATATTTTTTACAAATCTCGTGCTCAAGGGGAGAAACAAAAAGATGACTCACTCGATTTCTCTACCAATGATCTCTACCTTAGTAGAGAACCCATCTTACCCATTGCCCAGCCACATGAGTCCTCTTTAGGTATTCCTATCGAAGAAGGTAATACTGTAAGTACTACTTCAAATGATGTTTCCGCTGCTACCGAAAAATCAATTGATCTTCCTGCTGCTAACTCCCACATACAAGAAGTTGTTGAAAATACAGGTACATACAACCTTCCTCGAAGGCAAAATAGAGGAGTCCCTCCAAGACGTTACATTCCGGAACATTTGCCCCGAAATTCAAGATACCCTGTCTCCAATATAGTAAAAGGGAAAATGACTAAGGAAGCAAAGTCATACATGACAAAACTATATTCAGAAAAATTGCCTAGAAATATACAAGAGGCACAAGGAATAAAGGAATGGCAACAAGCAATGGAAACCGAAATGGCGGCACTAGAAAAAAATGAGACTTGGGAAAAATGTTTACTTCCTAAAAACAAACGTCCAGTTGGTTGCAGATGGGTCTTCACAATTAAGCACAAAGCTGATGGGTCAGTTGAAAGATACAAAGCACGATTAGTAGCAAAAGGCTACACTTAGACATATGGACTGGATTATTCTGAGACTTTCAGTCCAGTAGCAAAGATTGATACAATTCGAATCCTTTTTTCCATAGCTGCTAATATGGAATGGCCCTTACACCAGTTCGATGTTAAAAATGCTTTTCTTCATGGGGAACTCGAAGAGGAAGTTTACATGGAAGCACCCCCCGGATTCACCAAGAACTTTGGAAGAAATGAAGTTTGTAAATTAAAGAAGGCACTCTATGGACTAAAGCAGTCACCAAGAGCATGGTTTGGAAGATTTACTATAGCAATGGAAAAATATGGGTATCGTCAGAGTCACTCCGATCACACTCTCTTTCTAAAACGACGAGGAAAACTGATAACCTGCTTGATAATCTACGTTGATGATATGATCATAGCTGGAAATGACGCAGATGAGATCTCTTGCTTGAAAGCCAACTTATTCAAAGAATTTGAAATGAAAGACCTAGGGGGCCTAAAATACTTCCTAGGGATAGAGGTTCTACGCTCCAAAGAAGGAATTTTCATATCCCAAAGGAAATACATCCTAGAAATACTAGCTGAGGCAGGAATGATGGACTGCAAGCCAGCCGAGACACCAATCATCGTAAATCATGGTTTGAAGATCGAAGAAGAAACATCAACCTGTGACCAGGGGAAATACCAAAGACTTGTTGGGAAATTGATCTATCTTGGACACACCAGACCAGATATTACCTATGAGGTCGGTATAGTTAGTCAGTTCATGCACAAACCTCAGACTGCACATATGGAAGCTGCTCTAAGGATCCTACGATATCTAAAAGGTACATATGATCATGGAGTATTATTTAGAAATAATAATATAAATTTTGATGTGCAGGGATACACTGATGCAGACTGGGCAGGCAATCAAGTTGACAGAAGATCAATATCCGAATATTTTACACTAGTTGGAGGGAACCTTGTCACCTGGAAGAGTAAAAAACAGAAGGTGGTCGCCCTTTCAAGTGCCGAAGCAGAATTTTGAGGCATGTCTAAAGGAATTGCAGAACTCGTCTGGATTAAAAAACTGCTAAGTGAACTTGGAATCAACCAAGAAAGACCATATGCTTTAATGTGCGACTACAAATCAGCAATATGTATATCTGAAAATCTAATCCAACACGATCGTACCAAACATATAGAGGTAGATCGGCATTTCATCAAAGAGAAACTGGAAGATGGTACTATCAGATTGTCGTACATCAAATCTGAAGACCAATGGGCTGGCATCCTGACAAAAGCAGTCAATGGACGAATATTCCATGGAGTTCTACGCAAGCTCGGCATTGGCAATCCCACTGCCAAACTTGAGGGGGAGTGTGAAAATAAAGAATAAAAGACAATTGTTACCGTTGTGGATATAATGGAAAAGTAACGGTTATTTGATTCAATAGGAAAGTAATCATTACAATATTTTCCTTGTATAGCTACAATTACATGTATAAATAGGATCTTCTTCTATGTAAAACAACAACTAATCCTATAAATAAACACAATAATTATTCCATACATTACTTTTCTTCAATATACACTATTCTACATCATTCCCTGCAGTCCACTCAATATAGTACCACGTTTTTTCATGAGATGTCTAATTTTATTATTTCATATGCTTTTTACAAATATTTTGAAGTTTTGTTAGGTTGAAATTTAATAACTAAAAGTACTATATAAATACAGGGAGAAAAATTATACAATTTTAAAAAATATATTTTATATTTCGTTAGGACCCATGTAATAAATATCACATTTAATAACTAAAAAAAGTTAATAATAGAAATGTTTAATGTATGAAATTATAATGTTTAATGTTTAATGCATTTTGAACTATGAACAAAGATTAGGTAGTGTGACTAATTGAAGAAGTTATAATATTTACCATATGGTGTATATAAAGGGAGCAGACGTAAGGTTTTACTCGAACCATAATCTCTGGAAAAAAAAGGAAGAAAAGAAAAAAAAAATCTGTATTTCCATCGGATTTTATCTCCCAAGATGTTGATCCTGAAGAATTCTTATATTGTGAAACCAGCAGATCCAACACCTAATGAGATTATGTACGTTTCTGAAATTGATCAAATTAAACCCTTAACACACGCTCCTACAGTCTATTTCTACAGACCAAGTAAGGAATCTGTTCGACTGGAGGCTTATGTTCAAGTTCTAAAGGATTCATTGAGCAAGGTATTAGTATTCTTGTTAGAAAAATAAATTTGTATATCTTTTTTTCATTGAAGTATAGCCTATTTATATAAGTGATTGTATAACGATTACATACTGTTCTAATGGCTACTTGCCATAAACGGCTACTTTCCATCATTCTTTCCATCACTCCCCCTCAAGTTAGGTCGTATGGTCTCTTATACCTAACTTGTAAAGGGTTTCGTGAAAAACTTTTCTAGTAACGGCTTTGGTGAGTATATCTTCTAATTGATCCTTTGTTGGAATGTAAGGGAGGCTTATGATTCCACTGTCTAATTTTTCTTTGATGAAATGTCTGTCTACTTCAACAAGTTTTGTTCGATCGTGCTGGACAGGGTTTTCTGAGATGCAAATAGCAGATTGATTGTCGCACATTAGTTTGCAAGGAGCTTTGGGAGGGAATCCGAGTTTAGTGAGTAGCTTCCTTATCCAAATTATTTCAGTGATTCCTCTAGACATCCCTCGAAATTCAGCTTCTGCACTTGATAATGCTACAACCTTTTGCTTTTTGCTTTTCCACGTCACAAGGTTTCCTCCTACGAACATAAAGTACCTAGCGGTTGATTTCCGATCCAGTTGATTTCCAGCCCAATCATCGTCAGTGTATCCCTGCAAACAAAGGTTTTTGTTATTATTCTTGAAAAACTCCATAATTATGCGTACCTTTGAGATATCGAACTATTCTGAAGGTTGCCTCCATGTGAGTTTTTTGTGGTCTGTGCATGAATTGACTTACTATCCCTACCGCGTACGTAATATCTGGTCGGGTATGAGATATGTATATCAATTTTCCTACTAATCTTTGATATTTTCCTTGGTCGATTTGTGGTTCTCCTTTTTCAATTTTCAAATTATGGTTGACTATTATGGGAGTTTCAGCGGATTTCGGATTTGCAGTCTACCATTCCAGTTTCGGCTAGAATATCCAGAATATATTTCTTTTGAGATATGAATATTCCCTGTTTTGAACGAAGAACCTCAATTCCGAGAAAATACTTTAACCCTCCCAGATCTTTCATTTCAAATTCTTTGAAGAGATTTTCTCGAAGTGTAATAATTTCATTTGGATCATCCCGTGTGATGATCATGTCGTCAACGTATATAATTAGACAAGTGATAAGATCTTCTCTTCGTTTTAGAAAAAGGGTGTGATCAGAGTGACTTTGGGTGTAACCGTATTTCTTCATGGCTATAGTAAACCGACCGAACCAGGATCGGGGAGATTGTTTAAGGCCGTATAATGCCTTCTTTAGTCGACATACTTCATTTTCCTTAAACTCTTGTGAGAAACCTGATGGAGCAGACATGTAGACTTCTTCTTCTAATTCTCCATGTAAAAATGCATTCTTCACGTCGAACTGATAAAGAGGCCATTCAAGATTAGTGGCTATGGAAAATATGATTCTGATTGTGTCAATTTTAGCAACTGGACTGAAGGTCTCGGAGTAGTCGATGCCGTAAGTTTGAGTGTAGCCTTTTGCAACTAACCGGGCTTTATATCTTTCGATGGTTCCATAAACTTTATGTTTTATGGTAAAAACCCATTTACATCCTACTGACTTTTTTCCCGTTGGTAGTTGACATTTTATCCAGGTGCCATTTTTCTCTAGAGCAGCCATCTCTGTTTCCATGGCTTGTCTCCAGACCTCTAATTTTAACGCTTCTTCAACATTTTGAGGCACTTTTCCTGAGTAAAGAGTGGCTTCGAAAGCTTTTGCCTTTTCTGAGAGTCTCCCCCTGACCATATTAGTTATAGGGTACTTTGACTGTCTTGGAACATGCTCTGGACTATATCTCTTAGGCGGTACTCCCCTATTTTTTCACGGCGGAAGAGTGTAGGTACCTGCATTATTATCTGTGGAAGTATCTACAACAATGTTGTCAGTAATATTATCAGAGTTATTAATGGTAATATCATAATTACTTACTCTAGGAGAGTTGTCCAAGGAAGATATTTGGAGTGGTGTATCTTATATAGTCGGGCTTTGTTCAGTTACGTTAGGACTAGGATCGGGCGTATGATATTTTTGGGTAGTGGGTATTCGTGGTCCACTAAGGTTAAGACTGGGGGTTGGTCGATATAACCATTCTAGTGGTCCACTATTGGAGATCTCCCCCTGATCACTGGAATGGGTATAGTAAAATTCAGTCTCCACGAAATCACAGTCCATGGTGATATAGAGTCGTCTAGAAGGAGGATGGTAACATCGATAGCCTTTTTTATGAACCCCATAGCCCAAAAATATACATCAGAGGGCACAGGGATCGAGCTTAGATCGTTCATGTTTAGGGATATGGACAAAGACAATGCAGCCAAAGACTTTTGGCTTCAATGAGGGTGTAGCAGTTTTATGGAGCGATTTATTGAACGTAGCTAGTGGTGTTTGAAAGTTTAAAGTTTTAGTGGGTAAGCGGTTGAGAAGGTATACTGCGGTGGCGACAGCTTCAGGCCAAAAATGTTGGGGTGTGTGTGAATCTAAAAGGAGTGCACGGGTGATTTCTAAAATAATTCTATTCCTTCATTCGACAATTCCATTTTGTTGAGGAGAGTTAGGGCAGGAAGTTTGATGTGTTAAGCCTTTTGAAAGAAAGAAAAAAGGATTGCATAACATGATTAACAAATCTCCCCCATTTATCTGAGCGAAGGATTTTATTTTTTGATGATATTGTAAAGAAATCATTCGTAAAATTGAGAGAATTTATCAAAAACCTCAGACTTTGTTTTAAAAAATAAACCCAGGTAAGGCAAGTGCAATCATCAATAAATAAAGAAAATAAGTAAAGGAAGAGCGTTAAATTTGTAGGGACGGGTCCCCAAACGTCAGAGTGAATAAGATCAAAGGGTTTTTTAGATCTAGTATCGCTTATTGAAAAAATTTTGCGATGACTTTATGCTAAAACGCATGACTCGCAATGTTCGGGAAAAGATAAGTGAGGAAATAACATCTTAAAATAATTGGAGGAAGGGTGGCCCAAACGGCGGTGCCATAAAAGTCCGGTAGACACGCCCTTGGAGTGGAGGGCGGTGCTGGGTGGAGAAAAATCATTAATATAATAAAGCCCGTTTTTCTCAGAACCACGTCCAATGATCTTCTTGGACAGGATGTCCTGTAAAAGACAAAAGGTTGGATACATGAGAACCATACAATTTAGTTCTTTTGTAACTTGGCTAACAGATAGTAGTTTACAAGTTAAAGTGGGAATAAATAAACAGTGAGAAAGATTTATATTGTTTGAAATTTCAACTCTTCCCGCACCTTTAACTTGTGTCATTTCTCCATTAGCCGTTACAATATGTGAGACATGAGGTTTACATGTATCTAAAATATCTTTTTCATCATATGTCATTGTGTTAGTGGCACCTGAGTCTAAAATGCACTCTCTTATTTCTGGTTTTAGGGTATTGGTTATGAAAGAGTATCTAATTTCGTTATCTAAGTTATAAAGTTGTTCAAATTTATTTTCATGAATAACGTTATTATTAGGAAAAGTGTGGATTTTATTATAAAAAATTTCCTTTAAAGACACTAGGATTTGGGCCTGGTCTCTTACCACCAAGCCCTATACCTGTTTGGGCCGCGATTTCAAGGGTGCTGTCAGCCCATTTCTCGGTTGGTGCAGTCCCGTATTTGTTGTCGGCCCATTTTTCGGTTTCAGTTGGGCTAGGTCCAGCAGCCCACTTCTCAACCCATTTTCTAGTTTCAATTGGGCTAGGTCCAACAGCCCACTTCTCGGCCCATTTTCCAGCTTCAATTGGGCTAGGTCCAGAAACCCACTTCTCAGCCCATTTTCCAGCTTCAATTGGGCTAGGTCCAGCAGCCCACTTCTCGACCCATTTAGTTCCAAGTCCAGAGGCAATTTCCCCTTTGTTCAACGAAAATTTCTCAGATCTTTCACCTCTGCCGCTCTCACAAACCCTAATTATTCCATCTCTTCCTCCCCTCGCCCCGACCGCTGCGAAGCCATATTTCGGGGCCTCTGCTTAGTAGTCACCATGTCCGGTTGTATTATCCACGGCGGTAGCCGCAGTCCCCTTTTGTTGTCTCCATTTTTGGAGCTCCTTGAACCAGTCTGGTTCACCATGTAGCTCGAAGCAGCTACTTTTGAGATGCCCGATTTTCTTGCAATGTGTGCACCGGAGTTTGGTTTTGTCGGAGAGGGTGAGGGGAGCCGCGCGTGATGAAAAACTTAACCCAGGGTTGTAATTGGGGGGTCCATCTGATGCGGGTAGTCTTGGAATCTTTTGGTGATTCTGTGGGTTGGAGTTGATGCGAGCGGCGATGGTTTTGGTGCGAGCGGCGAGTCCAGTGCCGATGTCCTCCGTCGAGTCTCCACCCGATGTGTTGAGGATTTGTGCTCGGGCTGCCTCGTGCCGGAGTGCTGCGTACACCTCCTCAATCGATGGTATTTCTTTTCCTCTTAAAAGATCTTGTTTGACTGAGTCGTATCTTATATTGGTTCCGGCTAAGAATTGGTATAAACTGTGTCTGTTTTTGAATTTGTTGTGGGTACCTATGTCTTTGGAGCATTCCATCGGGTTTGGTTCACGGCGATCGATCTCTCGCCATATAGTTTGAAATGCTCCGTAGTATTTCTCCAAGGGGGCATTGCCCTGTTTCAGTTCCATGGCTCGAACATTGAGTTCGTAGATTTGTAATTCGTCTTCACCGCTTCTAAATGTTGCGGCGATCCCGTCCCAAAGATCTTTGCTTGTTGGATATTAATGAATTGTCCGACTAAATCATCTTCGATTGCGTCGATGATCCAGTTGAAGACGACGACATCTGATTTCCTCCATTTCTGGAAGTCTGGATCATCTGGAGATGGCGACGTTGGATTGCCAGTGATGTGGTGGATCCTATCTCGTGCATCTATGGCCAGATGTAGTCGTCTAGCCCACAGTGAGTAATTTTGGTTATTTAATTTCTGTTCAATTTTTGGTGGTTGGGGCTGATGTATCTCGGTTTGATCGTTTTTTGATAATTTCAGGAATTGGGCGAATTGTGCTAAGAGGTTTGTGTTAAGGGTATTTCCGGAGTTCTCTCCGGTGGTTCGAACCGAATCGCTATCGCTATCGGCCATGGTTTTCTGGTTTTCTGGCAGATGATGAGCTTAGAAGATTTGGATAAGAACAGGAGTAATAATCCGTTTGGATTAATGAATTGGCTCTGATACCATGTTAGAAAAATAAATTTCTATATCTTTTTTTCATTGAAGTATAGCCTATTTATACAAGTGATTGTATAACGATTACATACTGTTCTTGCCATACTGTTCTAACGGCTACTTGCCATAAACGGCTACTTTCCATCATTCTTTCCATCAATTCTTCAATCCGTTTGCAGGACGTTTGCAATGGATTGGAGATGGTCGAGGTACACTGTAATTCCATGGGAGCTTTACTACTGGAAGCTGAAACTAACCTGAAAATCGACGATTTAGGGGATTTCAGTCCGGGACAAGAAGAAATCACAGCGCTTTTACCATCAGTAGATCACGAAGCTACTCCTCTTCACGAGATTCCTCTGTTACTGGTTCAAATCACCAAGTTTGCTTGTGGTGGCCTCGGTAGGCCTGAAGCTTTCTCACATACTCGTGGATGGACGAAGCGCTTTTAAGTTTCTGAACGATTGGGCGAATATTGCTCGCGGTGAGAAATCAATTGACCTTCCGTTTTTCGATCGGAAAATTTTCCGACCGAATGTACCATATCCGAACCCCCTTCCTGCGAAATTCCCACAGCTAACTCAACCATCGCTACTAATCGGGGAAACGGATTGCTCGGAGCAACGAAACAAGCCAACTACTGTTTTAATGCTAAAATTGAGCGCATAACAAATAGGAAAACTCAAAGATAAGGCGGTTATTTCCTTTGGTCTTTGGTCATGTGTTGAGAACTATTTGGATTATCCTTTATTTCTTTACTGCTTTATGTTGTCTGCTTTCTTGATTTTTAATGGGTCGGTATTTTTCCACTTTCTTATCCACAAGATTTCTCAGTTCTAATTTTGCTTAGAGAGAGAACTTCTCCCTATGGCAGTTGGTGTGATTTGTAGTTTCTTACTTTTTTAATAATAATATTTCTGTTTCTAAAAAAAGAAAATCAATATTTCAAGAATCCAGCATTCTTCTGATCCTTTCCCAAAACAGCATCTATGCTACCATGGAAAAGACCTAATTGTTTGGCTAAAGAAAAACCAGCATACACACCATCCACAGCTGCACTCATTATTCCGCCTGCATATCCTGCTCCTTCTCCGATAGGATAAAGCCCCTTCAACGACGTGCTTTCGTAGGTATCATCATGCCGGGAGATCTTGACAGGAGCACTGGTTCTCGTCTATCAAATCAAATAAAAAGACCATGGGAGGATAGAAAGAGAAAGAGAAATGAGAAGACAGATAGATACATACCTCCACACCATGAAGTAATGCGTTCTCTGAGACAAATCCTGGTAACTGAACACAGAGATATTCAATGATGATAACAGAGAAAACAAATCTGCAGAAGAAGAAGGATGGTAAGAAAAGATGGATGAAAAACAAACCTAGTTCTCAAACATCAAAATTGAGCGTTGCAAAGCTTCTGTTAAATATGAGGGGAATAATTTGTGAAGATTTGCTGCTTTAACTCCCAAGCGATAACTGGATGATGGAACTGATGCCACTAAAAGAAAGCAATGTATAGAATAATTGTTTAGAATAATTGTTGTGTTTATTGATAAGATTCTTGTACATTTATATACATGTAATTGTAACTATACAATTGTAATGATTACTTTCCTATTGCCAACGGTAACTTGCCTTTCATTGCTAACAGTAACTTTGCCTTTTATTCTTTATTTTTACACTCCCCCTCAAGTTTGGCAGTGGGATTGCCAATGTCGAGCTTGCGTAGAACTTCATGGAATATTCGTCCATTGACTGCTTTTGTGAGGATGTCAGCCAATTGGTCTTCAGATTTGATGTATGGCAAACTGATAGTACCATTTTCCAGTTTCGCTTTGATGAAATGCCGATCTACCTCCATATGTTTGGTACGATCGTGTTGGACTGGGTTTTCAGATATACATATTGTTGATTTGTTGTCGCACATTAAAGCATATGGTTTTTCTTGGTTGATTCCAAGTTCACTTAGCAGTTTTCTAATCCAGATGAGTTCTGCAATTCCTTTAGACATGCCTCGAAATTCTGCTTCGGCACTTGAAAGGGCGACCACCTTTTGCTTTTTACTCTTCCAGGTGACAAGGTTCCCTCCGACTAGTGTAAAATATCCGGACGTTGATCTTCTGTCAACTTGATTGCCTGCCCAGTCTGCATCAGTGTATCCCTGCACATCAAAATTTATATTATTATTTCTAAAGAATACTCCATAATCATATGTACCTTTTAGATATCGTAGGATCCTTAGAGCAGCTTCCATATGTGCAGTCTGAGGTTTGTACATGAACTGGCTAACTATCCCAACCGCATAGGCAATATCTGGTCTGGTGTGTCCCAGATAGATCAATTTCCCGACAAGTCTTTGGTATTTCCCTTGATCACAAGTTGATGCTTCTTTTTCGATCTTCAAACCATGATTTACGATGATTGGTGTCTCGGCTAGCTTGCAGTCCATCATTCCTGCCTCAGCTAGTATATCTAGGATATATTTCCTTTGGGATATGAAAAATTCCTTCTTTGGAGCGCAGAACCTCTATCCCTAGGAAGTATTTTAGGCCCCCTAGGTCTTTCATTTCAAATTCTTTGAATAAGTTGGCTTTCAAGCAAGAGATCTCGTCTGCGTCATCTCCAGTTATGATCATATCATCAACGTAGATTATCAAGCAGGTTATCATTTTTCCTCGTAGTTTTAGGAAGAGAGTGTGATCCGAGTGACTTTGACGATACCCATACTTTTCCATTGCTATAGTAAATCTTCCAAACCATGCTCTTGGTGACTGCTTTAGTCCGTAGAGTGCCTTCTTTAATTTACAAACTTCATTTCTTCCAAAGTTCTTGGTGAATCTGGGGGGTGCTTCCATGTAAACTTCCTCTTTGAGTTTCCCATGAAGGAAAGCATTTTTAACATCGAACTGGTGTAAGGGCCATTCCATATTAGCAGCTATGGAAAAAAGGATTCGGATTGTATCGATCTTTGCTACTGGACTGAAGGTCTCAGAATAATCCAGTCCATATGTCTGAGTGTAGCCTTTTGCTACTAATCGTACTTTGTATCTTTCAACTGACCCATCAGCTTTGTGCTTAATTGTGAAGACCCATCTGCAACCAACTGGACGTTTGTTTTTAGGAAGTAAACATTTTTCCCAAGTCTCATTTTTTTCTAGTGCCGCCATTTCGGTTTCCATTGCTTGTTGCCATTCCTTTATTCCTTGTGCCTCTTGTATATTTCTAGGCAATTTTTCTGAATATAGTTTTGTCATATATGACTTTGCTTCCTTAGTCATTTTCCCTTATCTTGAGTTTCGGGGCAAATGTTCCGGATTGTAACGTCTTGGAGGGACTCCTCTATTTTGCCTTCGAGGAAGGTTGTATGTACCTGTATTTTCAACAACTTCTTGCATATGGGAGTTAGTAGCAGGAAGATCAATTGATTTTTCGGTAGCAGCGGAAACATCATTTGTAGTACTTACAGTATTACCTTCTTCGATAGGAATACCTGAAGAGGACTCATGTGGCTGGACAATGTGTAAGATGGGTTCTCTACTAAGGTAGAGATCATTGTTAAAGAAATTGAGTGAGTCATCTCTTTATTTCTCCCCCTGATCACGAGATTTGTAAAAATATTCAATTTCGACAAAGTCGCCATAGTGGTGAATATGCGTCGGGTAGAGGGGTGATAACACCGATAACCCTTTTGATGTACCCCGTACCCGATAAAGACGCATTTTAAGGCACGTGGGTCAAACTTAGACCTATTTGATTTTGGAATGTGAACAAAGACGGAACAACCAAAATTTTTTGGAGAAATAGTTTTAAGAGGAGACTGAGTTATATGTTTATTAAAGGTGTCAAGGGGGGTTTTGAAGTCAAGAACCTTTGTTGGTAAGCGATTTAGAAGGTGAACTGCAGTGGCAATAGCCTCTGGCCAAAAAAAGGTTGGGACTTGTGATTCAAGTAAAAGTGCTCGGGTTATTTCCAAAATTATGCGGTTTTTCCTTTCGGCCACCCCATTTTGTTGGGGAGTGTTTGGACACGATGTTTGATGAATAAGGCCGTTGTTTTGAAAAAATCGTTGCATGGCTTGGTTCACAAACATTTCAAACCATTATCAGATCGGAGAATTTGAATAGTCCTTTGGTATTGTGTGGAAACCATTTTGTAAAACATTTCAAATTTTGAGGGTACTTCTGATTTGGATTTTAAGAAATAAATCCAAGTCATACGAGTGTGATCATCAATAAATAAAAGAAAGTATGTGAAAGAGTTTCGTAAACCAATAGGAGCGGGACCCCAAACATCAGAGTGTACCAGTTCAAAGATATTTTTGCTTTTAGAAGCACTTAAAGGAAAATGGTTATGATGGCTCTTGGCCAAAACACAAGTATCGCAATGTTCCGGTAGAGGTAATTTAGGAAATAATCTTTTAAAATAACCTGAAGAGGGATGTCCCAAACGTCGATGCAAAAACCAACTTAGGGAGGGTCTTTTGTGTGAAGGGCAGTGCCAGAGGTAGAAATATCACTAACGTAGTAGAGCCCATCTTTCTCAATGCCACGCCCAAGTATCCTCTGAGTCAGGATGTCCTGTATGAGGCAAAAACGGGGATATAACGAGACAACACAATTTAATTCCTTGGTAAGTTGACTTATAGATAAAAGCTTACAGGTCAAAGAGGGAATATAAAGGCAGTGAGAAATATTAATAGTAGGAGTAAGTTTGAGGTTTCCTGCCTGTTTTACACGAGCAATGTCACCATTAGCAATACTAATATGTGAGATTCTCGATTTTGAAAAAGTGTCAATATCAGTGATATCATAAGTCATCGTGTCTGTTGCCCCGGAATCAAGGAGCCATCCATTTTCTTTATTGGAAATATTATTCTCAGATTTTGAAATATAGGTAAAACCCTGATTAATTAAATTACTTTCATTAATTAAATGATTTTTATCAATTAATTGATTTTTATTAATTGAAGTTGGGTTGGGTTGATTATTATAAAGAGGACATAAGAAGGAGTCTGGGCTGGGATATTAGATCCCAAGCCCAATACCTGATGGGCCGCTGAATGTGTTGTCCATATTTGTATCAAACCCTCTAGGGTTTGCGTTCCCATATTCCATATTTTGACCTCCATATGCAATATTTTGACTAGGCGTCGTCTTCTCCGATCTGCAATATTTTCCATATGCAATATTTTGACCAGGCGTCGTCTTCTCCGATCTGAGGCCGCAATCCGCTGTGATTCCGGCGAGCCTTCGTCGGTGTCCTCTGCCAGGAAACTTCCCTCACCGTGTGTCTTGACCTGTCCGTTTGCAGCCCCGGCGAATCCGAAATCTGTGTCGACCGGTCCTCCGTGATGGCGGCTTGAGCGGTTGCGACGGTGGCACTTGAACGTCGTTTGAAGAAGGACGCGGGGAAGCCATTGAGATAGTAACAGGCCTCCTTTGTGTGTCCCACATTTTGACAGTGGCTACATCGTTGCTTGGATCTGTCAGTGTCGGGACCGGAGGGGAGATTTCTGGCGGAGGGGGTCCCCGGAAATGATGATCGCGATTTGATTCTATGGTCATGGTGGCCTGAGTTGTCTGATCCGGGAGGATTGGTGTGCTCAGGCTTGGTGAAAGGCTGGTGAACAGTTGTGCCGGCGTCGGTTCTGGAGTGTTGCCGCGATGTTAGCCCCATTCCGAGACCTTCACTAGCGTCGGTGGACTGCTTGTGGAGGATATTGATGCGAGCAGATTCTCGTCTTAAGGCAGCATAGGCGGATTCAACACTCGGTAAGGGTTTCTCTTTGAGAAGATCCCATTTGATCATGTCATATTTTCTATCATTTGTGCCGGCCAAAAACTGATATAGACGTATTTTCTATTTGTTCTTATTAAAAATACCTATGTCCGAGTTGCACGTCATGGGGTTTGGATCGCGCCGGTCGATTTCTTTCCATAGTCGCTGGAAACTGTTGTAGTAAGTTTCGAGCGTTTGCTCGCCTTGTTGGAAACGCATGGCCTGAACATTGAGATAAAAAATCTGAATCTCATCTTCACCGCTTTTATATGTTTCGGCAATGCCGTCCCATAAGTCTTTAGCATTCTGATATTCGAGGAATTGGTTGGATAGCTCTGGCTCGATTGATTCGAGTATCCATGAGAAGACCTGCAGGTCGCTTTGTTCCCATTTCTGAAATTGCGGATCGTCGATATGTGGAGGTGGAGTGGAGTGGGTAACAAAGTGCCATCTCCCTCGTCCCCCAATTGCGATCTTGATTTTTTTGGCCCAAATCGAATAATTTGTATCGTTTAACTTGGGGTCAATATGTGGTGCAGAAATTATTTCTACAGGTTGTTGATTTTGAGATTTTAGCATGTTGATCATTTGGTCGAGGGTGAAAGTGGTTGTACTGCCACCCCCTCTCGTTTGGCTGGATTCATCATCGAACATTGTTTTGGGCAGATGATGAGTAAAGAGATGAGATAAGAACAAATACGATTCTGTTATGGATCGAAATAATGCTCTGATGCCATGAAAGAAAGCAATGTATAGAATAATTGTTTAGAATAATTGTTGTGTTAATAACAAGTGCAGCATTTGCCCATTTAGATGAACGTCGAGAGAAGGACATGCCATTGATACAAAGCTCTGATGGATCTGTACTGGTGAGTACCACCTGCAAAACCATGCAAGTGAATTCACGATTAGTACGATTGTTCCATGTTAAGAACTGGCTATTATATCTGGTTTAGAACATCAAATTTTTGTTCAAAATCTGATGATTGTCATATGATTTGCTAAAACAGAAGAAACATCTGATAATAAATGAACGAGGAAAAGAGAGAATAAGGTAACGAGAACGAGAAAGATTCTCCCTGCGAGTATCTGCAAAACAGAGAGGTTCAAAGCGGAGGGTGAAGATCCTCCGACGAACCCTCCGATGGTTAAGTTAGTATTCAGAATATTTGACTGGAGATGTAGGAGGTTGATAGAGAATTTGTTGAATTATCTGGCCTTATCTTCTATCCTCATTAAGGAGGTATTTATAGAAAAGAACGACCTTGAGAAATGTGTATGAAGAATCTGATATTTGTCAGATTCTAAAATATCCGTTGAACTAGAGATATTAGTAAAATATTTTCAATCGAATAATTTTAGAATAACCGTTAGTCACAAAATATTCTTTGCGGAAGGTTTTGGAAGGATCTCGACCAGTTGATAGTCGAGGTATTGACGAAACCAGATAAGAGGCGATATTTCGAACTTCGTCCCCTAATTCTGCGGAGGGAGGAGGGGGGGAATCTGGTAGGCTCGGCAGACAGATATCAAGACACGTCAGCTCTTTTGTTCAATCTGGTCAGCGCGGGGTTTTTATGACCTCTCAATATATATATATATATATATATATATATAATATATATATATATATATATATATATATATATAATAAGAATATTCTTGTACAAAGCTAGCTGAGTTGGGATCAATTGATATGTAATGAAAAATTAAACAATTAAAAAATCAAATCTAAATTATAAGTCGTAAGAGGAGTTTTTAAAGCTTTTTCTTGGAATAATCTCTGCAAAGGAAAAAAAACCTCTGTATTTCCATCTGATTTTATCTTCCAAGATGTTGATCGTGAAGAATTGTTATAATGTAAAACCTGCAAATTCAACACCAAATGAGATTATGTATGTTACTGAAATTGATCAAATTAAACCCTTAACCCACGCGCCTTTAATATGTTTCTACAGAGCAAGTAAGGAATCTGTTAAACTAGAGGATGCTGTTCAAATTCTGAAGGATTCACTGAGTAAGGTATTAGTTTTCTTCTATCCGTTTGCAGGACGTTTGCAATGGATTGGAGGTGGCCGAGTTGAGGTCCATTGTAATTCCATGGGAGCTTTGATACTGGAAGCCGAAACTAACCTGAAAATCGACGATCTAGGGGATTTTCGTCCGGGAAAAGAAATCACAGCGCTTCTTCCACCAGTAGATCACGAAGCTACTCCTCTTCACGAGATTCCTCTGTTACTGATTCAAATCACGAAATTTGCTTGTGGTGGCCTCTGTCTCGGCGTGAAGCTTTCTCACATACTCGTGGATGGAAGAGCCACTTTTAAGTTTCTGACCGATTGGGCGAATATTGCTCGCGGTGAGAAATCAATTGACCTTCCGTATTTCGATCGGACAATTTTCCGACCGAATGTATCCTATCTGAATCCCCTTCCTGTGAAATGATGGAAAAGAAAGAACACAAATACGGTTGTGCTCAAAATCAATACCTTCCCCTCTTGAAAGAATCTGTGAGAAGCACAAACAACAATACCAAACAACAATACCAACCAGCAATACCAAGCAGCAATAATCCAAACACAAAAACAAATAACAAGAGCCACAATTTTAACGTGGAAAACCCCTTTCAACGTGAAAGAGTAAAAACCACGAGACCCTTCGGTCTAAACAATTCCACTAGCACCAACAGAGAATACAAATCAACAATCCAACAATACCTCAATAATATCTAGCCCTTAACAACAATACGAAGGCACTAGAATAACATAGAGGTACAAAAATCTCAGGGAATCAACAAAATACAGCAGCCTGTTTCGAAGCTAATAATTCAAAAACTAACCGTTGGAATTCGATCTCCACCGTTCAGATTGAAGCTGCACGAGTCCCCTGACTCCTCCTGAAATTTGAGCTCGATCGGACTATATTTGGACCTCCGATCGTGGTAAACTCTGATCTGAGTTTTCAGAAAATTTCCAGCAACCCTCTCGGCTCTCTCTCGGTTCTCCTCTGTTATTTTTTCATTCTTTTTGTGTAAAAAAAGATTATTTTTCTAGAATGGTGCTAGGGGTATGGAAGACTTTTCCTCCATAAAAGTGGGTCAAATAAAAACATAGTTGG
This sequence comes from Asclepias syriaca, assembly GCA_027405835.1. NCBI lineage: Eukaryota > Viridiplantae > Streptophyta > Magnoliopsida > Gentianales > Apocynaceae > Asclepias > Asclepias syriaca. The sequence continues at coordinate 414,727 of CM049927.1, read as the reverse complement.
GAGCCCACACACCCAACAAATCTCCCCCCTCCCGACTATGTGGAGGAAGTTGCCAAACCGGCAATCAAACGACAAACTTCAAATTTCCCCTTCGGCAACGCCTTTGTCATCATATCAGAACCATTATCATCTGTGTGAATCTTTTCAACCTCTAACAACTTGAGATCAAGCACATCTCGAATCCAATGATAACGTACATCAATATGTTTAGACTTGCCGTGAAAAGTAGGATTTTTGCTAAGATGTATAGCACTCTGACTATCACAATATAAGACATACCTCTTCTGCACAAAACCAAGTTCACGAAAATATTTCTTCATCCAAAGCAGCTCTTTACAAGCTTCGGTAGCTGCAATGAACTCAGCCTCTGTAGTAGACAACGCAACACATTTCTGAAGTTTAGATTGCCATGAAACAGCTCCCCCAGCAAAGGTAACCAAATAACCAGATGTGGATTTCCTGGTATCAATATCTCCAGCCATATCTGAATCAGTGTAAACATTCAAAATAGGTTTTCCAGTTCCAAAACAAAGTTTCAAACTGGATGTGCCTCGGAGATATCTCATAATCCACTTCACTGCACTCCAGTGTTCCTTGCCAGGATTGGAAAGGAAACGGCTAACTGTACCAACTGCATGAGCTAAATCTGGCCTCGTACAAACCATGCATACATCAAACTTCCTACTGCAGATGCATAAGGAATACGTCGCATGTCTGCCTTCTCAACATCATTAGATGGGGACTGTCTAGAGCTAAGCTTAAAGTGAGTAGCAAGAGGTGTGCTTACCACTTTAGCTTTCTCCATGTGGAATCGCTGAAGCACTTTTTCAATGTACTTCTCTTGAGATAGCCATAACTTTCTTGCCTCTCTGTCACGTGTGATCTGCATGCCAAGAATTTGTTTTGCTGGTCCCAAGTCCTTCATCGCAAAGGACTTACTAAGCTCTGCTTTCAACTCAACAATCCTGATAGAGTTATGACCAACAATAAGCATGTCATCAACATAAAGCAGCAAAATAATAAAGTCATCATCAGAAAACTTCTGCACAAAAGCACAATAATCAGAAGTAGTCTTCTTATATCCTGCTCGATCATCACAGACTCAAACTTCTTGTACCATTGCCTCGGAGCTTGTTTCAAGCCATACAAGCTCTTCTTCAACTTGCAAACATAGTTCTCCTTGCCCTTCACCACAAAGCCTTCCGGTTGCTCCATGTAGATTTCCTTCCCGAGATCACCATGAAGGAATGCTGTTTTCACATCCATCTGTTCCACTTCTAAATCAAGACTGGCTGCAAGACCCAAAACAACTCGGATCGAAGACATTCTCACAACTGGAGAGAATATTTCTTCATAGTCGATACCCTTTCTTTGACTGTAGCCTTTAACCACAAGTCTAGCCTTGTATCGTGGAGATGAAGCACCCTCTTCGTTCTTCAACTTATAAATCCACCGATTCTTCAAAGCTTTTCTGTCTTTGGGCAACTTGACGAGCTCATAAGTATGATTATCATGCAATGATTTCATTTCTTCATTCATTGCCTCACCCCATTTTTCCTTGTCCTCGTTCTCCATAGCCTCTTCATAGTACTCAGGTTCTCCCCCGTCAGTGAGGAGCACATACTCATTAGTTGGATAACGAGTAGAAGAAGTTCTCTCCCTTGTAGACCTCCGGAGAACAACTGCAGGTTCATTATTATCCTCATGAGGTTGATTATGTATCTCATGTGGATCTTCTTTTCATTCCATCAACAAACTCATGTTGAACTTGATTCTGATCATCAACCTGGTCTTCATTGGTTACATCAGGCATACGAGACACGGGAGTTGGGTTCACATCAACAAGATCATCATACCTTTGAGACTCAGACTTCTCCATCTTCTGGATATGTTCAATATTCTGATCCTCCATAAAAATAACATCACGGCTTCTGACAAGCTTCTTCTCAACAGGATCATAAAGTCTGTAGCCAAATTCATCATGACCATAGCCAATAAAGATGCACGGCCTCGTCTTGACATCTAATTTGGACCTTTCATCCTTTGGCACATGTACAAAAGCTTTACACCCAAATACACGCAAAATCGTAAGAAACATCCTTACCGTACCATACTCGATCAGGAACATCTCCATGTCAGTAGAGCAGTAGCAGGTGATAGGTTAATCACATGTGCAGCAGTATATAAAGCTTCACCCCAAAAAGATTTAGGCAAATGAGCTTCTGACAGCAAGCATCTGACTCTCTCCACCAACGTCCTGTTCATCCTTTCTGCAAGGCCATTAAGTTGTGGAGTCTTGGGAGGCGTCTTCTGGTGTCTAATACCCTGTTGTCTGCAATACTCATCAAATGGGCCAAGGTATTCACCACCATTGTCTGTGCGAATACACTTCAATTTCTTTCCTGTTTCTCTCTCAACAGAAGCATGAAACTGTTTAAAGACCCCAAGTACCTGGTCTTTATGCTTCAATGCATACACCCATAGTTTCCTCGAGCAGTCATCAATGAATGTCACAAAATAAAGTGCACCACCATGTGTCTTTGTCTTCATAGGACCACAAAGATCTGAATGTACCAGCTCAAGCAACTCTGATTTTCTGAAAGAAGGACGAATCTTGAAGGACACTCTGTTCTGTTTCCCAGCCAAGCAATGACTGCACCTTTTCAAATTTGCAGCTTTCACTCCTGAAAGAAGATTTTTCTTGGCTAAGCAATCAAGCCCCTTCTCACTGATGTGACTAAGTCTTCTGTGCCATAATTCTGAACAGCTATCACTCTCGACTGCATTCACAGAATCAATAGAGACGGAAGCATTGGTCCAGTATAAACCTGAACACTTCTTCCCACGAGTCACAATAAGAGAACCTTTGGTAAGTTTGCATTGCCCATCACCAAAAGTACTGACATAACCTTCATCATCCAAAACACTGGTAGATATCAGATTCAAGCGAATATCAGGTGCATGTCTGACGTTCTTCAACACTAACTTCATCCCGGTTTTAGTTTCCAGGACAACATCTCCAATGCCAACAACATTTGAGCGACCATCATTACCCATCTTCAATACCCCATAATCACCTGGAGTATAAGATGTGAAGAAATCCTTCCTCGACGTCACATGAAAAGAGGCACCACTGTCGATAACCCAACTTGATTCATCAAAGGCAACATTAATCAAGTCGTTATCACAAACAACTATCAAATCACCTGGAGTCGTGGTTGCAACGTGGCGATCATTTTCACCATCTCTCCCTTCTGGCTTGTTCTTGTCTCTGTTCTTCAGCTTGAAGCAGTTTTTCATCAAATGCCCCTTTTTATGACAATAATGACACTCAACATTTTTGTATTTTGATTTGGACTTGCTCCTGCTCTTACCTCTTTTATATTCGCCTTGATCTCTATCCTTGCTTCTCCCCCTGTTTTCAGTAACCAAGACATCAGATTTTGAAGTAGATGTCTCATGAGTTCTACGTCTCACCTCTTCATTCAGAACAGCAGCTTTCACATACTCCATAGTTACTGTACCACCGGGAGCTGAACCGATCAAGGACACACGAAGATTTTCCCAAGAATCAGGTAGAGTATTAAGCAACCAAAGTCCCATAATCTCATCTTCAAATTTTACACCCATGTCAGACAACTGATCAAAACACCCTTGAAATTCATTCAAATGGTCAGAAATGGAACAACCTTCCTTGAATCTCAAATTCATCGCCTGCTTGAGCAAAAATAGTTTATTATTCCCTGTTTTTGATGCATACAAGGATTCAAGCTTTTCCCACAAAGTTCTAGCATGAGATTCATTGTAGATGTGATTCAAAACATTATCATCTACCCACTGTCGAATAAAACCACAAACCATTTCGTGCTCAAAAGTCCACTCCTCATCAGATTTGGACTCCGGCTTCTGACTAGCAAAGACCGGAAGATGTAGCTTTTTCACAAAGAGTAAATCCTTCATTTTACCCTTCCATTTGTGATAATTTGTGCCATTCAAACTGATCATCCTGCTATAGTTTGGCTCCATCATTCAATCAAGACAAATGACAAATAACTCTTGCTCTGATACCACTTGATGGGAAAGAAAGAACACAAATACGGTTGTGCTCAAAATCAATACCTTCCCCTCTTGAAAGAATCTGTGAGAAGCACAAACAACAATACCAAACAACAATACCAACCAGCAATACCAAGCAGCAATAATCCAAACACAAAAACAAATAACAAGAGCCACAATTTTAACGTGGAAAACCCTTTCAACGTGAAAGAGTAAAAAACCACGAGACCCTTCGGTCTAAACAATTCCACTAGCACCAACAGAGATACAAATCAACAATCCAACAATACCTCAATAATATCTAGCCCTTAACAACATTACGAAGGCACTAGAATAACATAGAGATACAAAAATCGCAGGAAATCAACAAAATACAGCAGCCTGTCGAAGCTTATAATTCAAAAACTAACCGTTGGAATTCGATCTCCACCGTTCAGATTGAAGCTGCACGAGTCCCCTGACTCCTCCTGAAATTTGAGCTTGATCGGACTATATTTGGACCTCCGATCGTGGTAAACTCTGATCTGAGTTTTCAGAAAATTTCCAGCAACCCTCTCGGCTCTCTCTCGGTTCTCCTCTGTTATTTTTTCATTCTTTTTGTGTAAAAAAAGATTATTTTTCTAGAATGGTGCTAGGGGTATGGAAGACTTTTCCTCCATAAAAGTGGGTCAAATAAAAACATAGTTGGAGCCCACACACCCAACATGAAATACACACAATTGACTCAACCGCCGCCACTAATCGGACAAACGGATTGCTCGGAGGAGCGAAACAAGCCAACTACAGTTTTAATGCTAAAATTGAGCGCAGAACAAGTCGGAAAACTCAAAGATAAGGCCGATCGAACTATAGAAATTGACAAACAGAGCAACTCCTACGGCGAAAAATTCAGCAGGATTGAAGCATTGACGGCACACGTTTGGCGGTGCGCATCCATGGCAAGGATGCACAAAAGTGAGCAGGAAACACGTTGCTACGTTTCCGTGGATACTCGAAAGGTATTCACACCAAAATTGCCCAAAACATATTTCGGAAACGGAGCGATTCTCGTACCGATAATCACAACTGCAGGGGAGCTTCTGTCAAGGCCATTAGGTCACGCTGCAATGAAGGTCAGGGAAGGAATAAAATCGGTAACGAATGAGTACGTAAATTCATTTCTGATTACCTGCAAAAATCTACCGGATGTTTCTTTCCTTCGCCATTTTCATATCGTCGGTATTCACAAGGGATATTTTATGGAAATCCAAATATATGCGTAACAAGCTGGATCGGACTCCAAGAGTATGTTCTGGATTTTGGGTGGGGAAGAGAATTCTATGTTGGAACTGGATCCATGGGCTATGATGGAAGAATTCTGATCATCCCCAGCCGTGAAAAAGATGGATCATTTTTCATACCGATCCGTTTGCAGGTAGATCACGCCGACGCCTTCCGTAAGTATTTCTATGAGGAAATAGATCAACAACATTTGCGTGCAAATCTTTAGACTCTAATTTTCGTTTAGAATATAAATTGTAAAATATTAATAAATAAAAAACGTTCAAGAAGTTATTCATATGTATGTATGTATGTATGTATGTATGTATGTATGTGTTTATGTGTTATATGTTATATGTTATATACACTATTCTACATCATTCCCTGCAGTCCACTCAATATAGTACCACGTTTTTTCATGAGATGTCTAATTTTATTATTTCATATGCTTTTTACAAATATTTTGAAGTTTTGTTAGGTTGAAATTTAATAACTAAAAGTACTATATAAATACAGGGAGAAAAATTATACAATTTTAAAAAATATATTTTATATTTCATTAGGACCCATGTAATAAATATCACATTTAATAACTAAAAAAAAGTTAATAATAGAATTGTTTAATGTTTAATGCATTTTGAACTATGAACAAAGATTAGGTAGTGTGACTAATTGAAGAAGTTATAATGTGTACCATATGGTGTATATAAAGGGAGCAGACGTAAGGTTTTACTCGAACCATACAATCTCTGAAAAAAAAAAGAAGAAAAGAAGAAAAAAACATTTCTGTATTTCCATCGGATTTTATCTCCCAAGATGTTGATCCTGAAGAATTCGTATATTGTGAAACCAGCAGATCCAACACCTAATGAGATTATGTACGTTTCTGAAATTGATCAAATTAAACCCTTAACACACGCTCCTACAGTCTATTTCTACAGACCAAGTAAGGAATCTGTTCAACTGGAGGCTGCTGTTCAAGTTCTAAAGGATTCACTGAGCAAGATATTAGTATTCTTCTATCCGTTTGCAGGACGTTTGCAATGGATTGGAGATGGTCGAGTCGAGGTACACTGTAATTCCATGGGAGCTTTACTACTGGAAGCTGAAACTAACCTGAAAATCGACGATTTAGGGGATTTCAGTCCGGGACAAGAAGAAATCACGGCGCTTCTACCATCAGTAGATCACGAAGCTACTCCTCTTCACGAGATTCCTCTGTTACTGGTTCAAATCACCAAGTTTGCTTGTGGTGGCCTCGGTCTAGGCCTGAAGCTTTCTCACATACTCGTGGATGGACGAAGCGCTTTTAAGTTTCTGAACGATTGGGCGAATATTGCTCGCGGTGAGAAATCAATTGACCTTCCGTTTTTCGATCGGAAAATTTTCCGACCGAATGTACCCTATCCGAACCCCCTTCCTGCGAAATTCCCACAGCTGACTCAACCACCGCTACTAATCGGGGAAACGGATTGCTCGGAGCAGCGAAACAAGCCAACTACTGTTTTAATGCTAAAATTGAGCGCAGAACAAATAGGAAAACTCAAAGATAAGGCGGATCGAACTATAGAAGTTAAAAAACAGAACGATTCCGATGGCAAAAAATTCAGCAGGTTTGAATCAGTGACGGCACACGTTTGGCGGTGCGCATCCATGGCCAGGATGCACAAAAGTGAGCAGGAAACACATTGCTACGTTTCCGTGGATACTCGAAAGGTATTCACGCCAAAATTACCCGAAACATACTTCGGAAACGGAGTGATTCTCGTACCGATAATCACAACTGCAGGGGAGCTTCTGTCAAGGCCATTAGGTCACGCTGCAATGAAGGTCAGGGAAGGAATAAAATCGGTAACGAATGAGTACGTAAATTCATTTCTGATTACCTGCAAGAATCTACCGGATGTTTCTTTCCTTCGCCATTTTCATATCGTTGGTTACTCACAAGGGATATTTTATGGAAATCCGAATATAATCGTAACAAGCTGGATGGGACTCCAAGAGTATGGTCTGGATTTTGGGTGGGGAAGAGAGTTCTATGGGACCTGGATCCATGGGCTATGATGGGAGAATTCTGATCATCCCCAGTCATGAAAAAGATGGATCATTTTTCATACCGATCCGTTTGCAGGTAGATCACGCCGATGCCTTCCGTAAGTATTTCTACGATGAATTAGATCAACAAAGCTTGAGTTGTTAACAAATTTGGATTGGGCTGCTTTTATTTCCTTTGGTCTTTGGTCATGTGTTGACAACTATTTGGATTATCCTTTATTTCTTTACTGCTTTATGTTGTCTGCTTTCTTGATTTTTAATGGGTCTGTATTTTTCCACTTTCTTATCCACAAGATTTCTCAGTTCTAATTTTGCTTAGAGAGAGAACTTCTCCCTATGGCAGTTGGTGTGATTTGTAGTTTCTTACTTTTTTAATAATAATATTTCCGTTTCTAAAAAAAGAAAATCAATATTTCAAGAATCCAGCATTCTTCTGATCCTTTCCCAAAACAGCATCTATGCTACCATGGAAAAGACCTAATTGTTTGGCTAAAGAAAAACCAGCATACACACCATCCACAGCTGCACTCATTATTCCGCCTGCATATCCTGCTCCTTCTCCGATAGGATAAAGCCCCTTCAACGACGTGCTTTCGTAGGTATCATCATGCCGGGAGATCTTGACAGGAGCACTGGTTCTCGTCTATCAAATCAAATAAAAAGACCATGGGAGGATAGGAAAGAAAAGAGAATGAGAAGACAGATAGATACATACCTCCACACCATGAAGTAATGCGTTCTCTGAGACAAATCCTGGTAACTGAACACAGAGATTTTCAATGATGATAACAGAGATAAAAAATTCTGCAGAAGAAGAAGGATGGTAAGAAAAGATGGATGAAAAACAAACCTGGTTCTCAAACATCAAAATTGAGCGTTGCAAAGCTTCTGTTAAATATGAGGGGAATAATTTGTGAAGATTTGCTGCTTTAACTCCCAAGCGATAACTGGATGATGGAACTGATGTCACTGCAGTATAAAGGTAAAGAAAATGAGTCCAGAAAAGAGTTGAACAAAGCCTAAATAAAACATTTTTTTACCTGACAATTTGTTGCCAAGAAAATCAGTGACGGTCTGGACAGGAACTACAAAATTTCCCCCACCAAATATGGCAGCTTTTCTCTCGAGCGATTTCTGAACACGGAAACAGTTTATGTTTTCATATAAGAAATTTGAAGAAAATGTGATTAGAAATGAACATTGGAAAAAAATAATAATACCTGAAATTCAACACCAGCAAGAGGTCCAGAGAAGCTTAAAGCATCAAAATCTTTTGATGAAACAGAAACAACAAGTGCAGCATTTGCCCATTTAGATGAACGTCGAGAGAAGGACATGCCATTGATACAAAGCTCTGATGGATCTGTACTGGTGAGTACCACCTACAAAACCATGCAAGTGAATTCCCGATTAGTACGATTGTTCCATGTTAAGAACTGGCTATTATATCTGGTTTAGAACATCAAATTTTTGTTCAAAATCTGATGATTATCATATGATTTGCTAAAACAGAAGAAACATCTGATAATAAATGAACGAGGAAAAGAGAGAATAAGGTAACGAGAACGAGAATGAGAACGAGAAAGAACATCAAACAACAAACCTGACCACCAGGACACATGCAGAAAGAATAGCAACTTCGATTCTCATATTCTTGATTAACATATCCAGCAAGTTTATAATCTGCCACTGGTACTTTCCCCCTTCCACATTGAACCTCATTGGCTAATTCCGTGTACTGTTCCCTTGAAAATAACCAAAACCCCTTATAAATAACAAAAAATAATACAATAGAGAAAAAACTAACAATTGATCCATTTTAAGACAGCAGCTCTATCATCCTTATTTCCCATCAAAATGGATACATAGAGGCAGAAATGGTTCATTTGTTTGGAACGAAACCTATAAAGAATTCGTCTCGTAAGTAATCGTTATGCCCCAAAACTAGTCAGTTCCTCACCTGAATACCGTTTATCAGTGCCTGAGGGTGCTCAATCCGCAAACCAACCTGTAATTCATATCAAAAATCAATTTCATATGGAAAATGAAATTGAAGGGAACTGTTTATTCAATACCAAAAACAAGTAAAAGCTCACAGAAAAATCTTTTTGAACCAACTCCACATTGTGGTTAAGAAGCATTTTGTATGTATCACGTGCAGAATGTCCAACTGCAAGAACTACTGCATCATATTGCAAACTCTGGCTAGTCAACTCTAAGTTATTGACTGTATCAGAAACTCTAACTCCGACAACTTGTGAACCTTCTATCAGTAGGTCATCTAACCTCGTCCTGAACTTGATGGTAACCTAGTAGACATATGTCAATCAAAGCAATCAAAGTTATTCGTCAAGAAACTAGTTATAAGAGCTGGAATGACTCGAAGTAGTTAAAAATTTACATTTGACTTACACCCAAGTCTTGGAGATATAGTCGAAAGTTTCGAAGTAGGGGAACTAATCTGTCAGTCCCTAAGTGAGGTTTCCCGGAGACCAGTATACCATCTGGAGCTCCAAAATTGATCAACGTTTTCAAAACCTGTGGTCGTATAAAGCATACAGGGTGGATCAGTGAGTGAAGTTGCAGTAAGAAACACTAAATTACAAGTGAACATAAAAGAATAGCAAGAATGAAGTACACTTACAGCAACAACAATAGAACTATTTTTCCCAATTCTAGTAACTAGTTTTCCATCACTCCAAGTACCTGCACCACCCTGTAATCCATAAGTCCTTAATAAATTTATAAATAGTGGTAACCGGAACATTTGAAGCAATTCTCTAGAATTTTAACACTCTTAGTAGAAAGAAAATCTCAACAATACTGAAAGAACTTTGAATGTTCAATGTGAAGTAAAAGATAACCTCTCCAAAGCAAAAGTTGCTCTCCTGCTGTAACATTCTCCGTACTACCAAAGCTCCAATATCACGTCCTCTTTGCTCAACGGGTTCCCCTCTCTCTAACAATGTAACATCTGCACCAAATTCAGCAAGCACCAAAGCAGCAAACAACCCCGAAGGCCCACTACCAACGACTGCAACTTTTGGTTTCGTAGTGATTGGATATGCAAGTGATCCTCCAACATGAGTGTTTTGACTACCTTCTTTGACGGACAAGCTTTCATCAGTCTTTCTACAATTTGTTATTATGTTTATAACATCACCAGAATCTTTTTCATCCATCATATGTTCAACAACTCCAACCTTAGGTTCCAACTGAGAAATGAAGTCATATGTTCGAGGCTCCATGCTAAGAAGTTTATTGACATCCACGTTAACCGTGTATACAAACTTTGGTTCCTTCTGTAATATCATTGTTGTAGATATATTCAGTTGATAGGAAATGACAAAGTTAAAAAATAAGAATGCACAATTCAGATTGCATCCTAAACAAACCTTTCGAGCATCAAATGACTTTCTGGAAATTGTGAAAGCCTCTTCTGGTAACAATGAAGCAACCTGCAAAATATCAACAACAAAAACAAGTCATTCAATAAGACATTTTTTTTTTTTTGAGAAAGACAAGAATTCAGACCAAATTGCAAAGCAAAATCAAGAATGAAACTCCTTAATATCGATGTAGAATCAAAAAATAAACAAAGAATCATTTTTGATAGAGTGCCTGATTTCTAAAACCAAAAGGGGCCGCAAAAGAAAAAAAAAATGAAAAGATTCATACCGGAAATTCAAGAACTTTAGCAATTTCTTCAAGTAAAGCCTCTGAAATGCCAAGAAAATCTTTCCCAGGGTCTTTTTCAACAGGAACCCCGAGCTTAGACAGCCTCCAGACGCCATTAAACTTATCTCTTACATGAATTTGATCCTTCTGTTGCTGTTTTAGCCTCTTTTTCTCTGATGGGTACCTCAAATTTCCAGTCCTTTTTGTTTTCCTTGCACGTATTACATTGTAGCGCTTCACAGGCAAAATATAATATCCAACCTTTGGCAATACCAAATTAGTTCTGGGATTGAAACAGGAGACTCGAAAATGAGCTATCAGCTTAGAAGAAGCAATAGCCATATCTGAACATTGAAGTTTTGGGATTCAGCTTTGCTAGGATATGGAGAGGTTTTGGTTTAGATAAGGGAGGTTTTAGAAAGTTTTATATATATAAAAAAGATATTTAACTAAATTTTTATACTTCAATATTAATTATCTAAAAGTAAATATTTTATTTGGTTAAAACCCATTAAAAAAAAAAAGGATTCCGTTGCCGGGACTTGAACCCGGGTCTTTCGGGTGAGAGCCGAATATCCTAACCAACTAGACTACAACGGATTTGTTTAAGAATGGTCCTATTAATATATATGTTTAATAGAAGACTTCAAATTACCAATACACCTAACACTTAAAATTTATATTATTGTAAAATGAGAAGAACGGCATCTCTAATTCATAGCCTAACGAAAGTAAGTTAAGAAATAAGCTTCAAAAAATAAACAAAGAAATACTCATTTTAGAATTAGCTCAATCTTCAAACCTCCTGTTATCAATTGATCAAAAAGAAAGATCCAAGGTACAAATTGCAATAAGATTCATTCCAATAGAGATGGCATATTACAGTAACCCAATTTAGGCATTTATCAAATGTCAATAAGCTGTAACAAATAGGCCAGGCTTCTTGGATACCATTGCCACTATTCATGGGGGTACTTATTTTTTACCAATTCCCACTACCATCTGCTTCACGAGATTGGCAAAAGTCGTTGGTCACAATATTTACATCCTCAAATTCATTGCCATCTAGAAAGAAAAGGAAGATTTTAATCAAGAAACATATGATACAAGAAATGTTCAAAGCAACAGTCATTTTGGGAATATGAATATGATGGGGGTGAAAGATTGCCTTATTAGTGTAAGCCTCATCTTTTCACTCACATTAAGAATGTAAGAGTCGACCAAAATCAACAAACAGTCCGTTTCACTGGACAAATGAGGAGACAGGTGAATTGATGGTGCAGTATTCCTCCTCTGCATTTTTCACTCATATTGGCAGAAACATAAATCCCCTTTTCTTGTTTCTTTTAAGTAAAATTATTAGTCAAGATTGGCGTAGTTCAACTCTAAGCACACTAAAGTTGACGAAATAATTAACTACAATGACTAGGAAATCAGAGTTAAGGTAACTCCAGTCTTGATCTGCATGATTGCTGTTCAAATTACCATAACTTACTGATTAACTTCTCTTTGGTGATTGACAACTGATCTAGTTGCATTACTAAGAGAACACAATTAGTAAACTTCTATATTCTATCAGGCAAGTGTTCCTATGTCATATCATCTCAAATAGACACAAGGACTTGAGTTGTCTTTTTATTAGGAGGATTTTCATCTCAAATTACCATAATTTTCAAATGTAATTCTAACCATGTCTTCTCAATATTATCATTGAAGTCCTACAGAATTTGTAATCATGGAAAATGAACCTCTAAGCAACATTCAAACTATCCTCTCATTCACTACAAGTAATTTTGCCTCAATATTCTTTTGAAGGTAAAATTCATTTTCTCATCACAATTATCCTTTATAATCTCTTAACCTCCGATGGTATACCAAAATTTATAGTTCGCACACGACAGTTGACATTCAACTTCTAAACATATCACAGATACCCCATTCCTATTGGCGATTAACTTCCTAAGGACCTTCACAGATACCCCAATTTAACAATGACCAGACTTCAAAAAAGGGAAACACGTGAAATTAAAAGTGTAAATCAGCAAACAGTTTTCAAATCTAACATGGTAGAAGTAAGATAGACCGAACCTTTTCTCAAGGTTAGTGCCACAACAGCATCATTTTCAACCTGAAAAGACATTGAAGAATAGCCTCATACATGTATTATGCCAATGAAACTATAGTTGAATACACTAAAGAACTGAGTCTCCAGAAAGAGAGGGAGCATAGGGAATATTAAAAAGTCAAGAGCATATGATACAGTTTTAGCATTCGTATAGAAAACAAAGATAAACTTGCACCTTCTGATCAGCCAAGGATTTTGCATCATCAAGAACTTCCCCAGTAGCAAATAAAATCAAACGCTGATTATTAGAAGGCTCATCAACAAGGACTTGCAACTTCTCCTTGATATGGGAAATTTTCTCAGTTGGCAGACATTGTATGAAGTAGGTGGTTTTATTTCTCTTAACTCGAATATACATTCCCTGCAGCCAGTAAGTGGCGAAATATGTATTAAATCAATGTACATATTATCTTACCACAGTTGACATTGATTTACACATACAGAAACAATATCCTGAATAAAGAAACTTATGATTAGAAAATCTATGAACAGCTTGGTATAAATTCTGAATTTTGTAGTTTCATCGTGAGTTATTAAATCTACTTCTAAAAGAACAATATAACAAGATGAATAAATCCATCCAAGAAATCACATTCTAATATACATGTAAATGATGAAAAAAAATGGAAATATTACCTACATCATTGCATCATATTTTTCATTGGCAATTGATAGAAGTAGGAAGTTAACATAAAACAGTAAAAAGTACAGGGGAACAAGGAAATGATGCAACAACAGTAAGGTGAACAAAGATTCCGTAGCTAAATCTAGCTAAAATTCTTTACTCTCTCTCATTTCCATGAATTCAAATGTATGAATTTTTTTAGTTAAATTCAAGCTTTATTCGTGGTTTTATTCCACCGTAGCAGTCTCCCTTGGACAATTTAATTCCCCGACCAAATTCATCAACAGAATTAGGAATGGATTTACAAACAGAAAAATAAATCAATTATCAAAATAATCATAATGACAATTGCATGCTGCTCGACGAAAACAACAGAATCACTTCCCCCAACTAGTTTCATTCATCAAATTCCGTATGAAAAATACAAAGAATAAATAAAGTTTCAAGAAATTAAACATAAAGAATCTCAAAAAAAAGGAATCCAACCGCTTGATTTTCTTCATCTTCTGGACTCTCGAGTTGGAAAGGCTGCTGAGACATGTTGTTGTTACCTAGAACAGTTCTGGGCATTGATTCTCTTCTTCTGAGAATCCAGAGATTCTTCTGAGGGTTTGGTGGTTTTAACCTTTTTAGGAAAAAAAAGCGCAAAAAGATCTTAAAACTTAAGGACTTGAATGAAAATATTTTTTCTTTAGGGAATAATTTGTAATTCACCTTTTTTAATAATCGGATTATTTTAGGCGAACAACACCTAAAACAGGTCATAACAAAATTAAAAATATCATAATTTATAAGAAAACTGTGAGGACCTATTTGATTAAATATAAACAATATGGGGACTAAAATGATTAATATTTCTGCTTGTTATTAAAGACGAGAGTCAATGAAAGAATCCAACAGCAACTAACTTCATCTGAATTTGCTTTAAACGCTTATTGATTCCATAACCCTTCTGAATTCACGTGCAGAGCTGATCTGAATTTTTTCTCCACAATTCTCATTAATTGTATCGAAATCCAATCCACGGAAAGGAAGGTATGGGGAACTCTTCTTCTATGCTCACCCAGTATGACATTGAAGAAGTCCAGCAGCACTGCAATAATACATGTATCTAATCTCATCCTTTTTTATTCATGTAATTGAGTATCTGATATCGTAGGGTTTTTAATCTGTTTGTTGAAGTGTTTTTTTTTCTGAGTTCCGGTTAATTTTTTGTTTGTTTGTTTTTGTTTTTGTTTTTTTTTTTTTTCAATTTATGTAGTTTCGCAGCAGGAGATAGTTTCATTGTACCAGAGGTTCTGCCAGTTGGATCGGAATGGGATTGGATTCATTTCTGCTGATGAATTCTTGTCTGTGCCTGAATTTGCTGTTAATCCCCTTTCTCAGGTTGAGACGTTTCTGTATTTTTATATTTACACTGTCTCGGCATATCTCATTTATCTGTTGAATTTGTTGTTCATTTCTAACTTGGAGAGTTAATGGATTTGGGATTGACAAACACCTGTTTGCTTTTATACATATACCCTAAGTCTACATTTATGGTAGGCTGTTTTATTTAGGGAAGGGAGGAAGGCAAGCAGCATGGATGGAGGGGAGAGAAGGGCTTTAATCTAGTGTCAAGCAGTGATTTATCTTTAGAGAAACATCTGTCATAATAACTTATTACTAGAACTGTTTGTTTCAATTGTATCTTTGTTTCATGTGTATTAACTTAATATGTGACTAAATTGGTGTATAGCATCAGCAGAAAATTTATGAAATTGTGTTTTGTTATGTTCAAATTTTATTCCAATTTGGTTTTAAGTAAAGGGTAACTCTTGTTTTATGATTTAAGATTTCATTGAAAATTTGATTGCATGAGTTGAGAGTTTTATCCTTCCTCAGAAGGACTGTAGCCCATAGAGAAATTTACATTTAGATCTTTCTATACTCTTCTCTATCCTAAATATTTAACAAGTACTGTGAAACATGTTATTGCATTGTGTTTTTTCTATTTTCCCTTTGCATTGATGAAATTAGTGTCTTACGTACACTTGAATATGTATTGTATTGCTCTTTTAGAGACTTTTGAGGATGCTGAATGGTCTGAACTTTAAGGAGTTTGTCGCCTTCTTGTCTGCATTTAGTTCTCGTGCAAGCTTGCAACAAAAAGTGGAATGTAAGTTGCATATAACTTATGTCTTTGTGAAATCATATCAAATATTCTTTCTTTTATGCTTTATTCTTCCTTTTCTGAGTTCACTAAGTTCTGTTCTTTTGCATAGTCATCTTTAAGGTTTATGATTCCGATGGCAAAGGGAAGGTTTCTTTCTATGATATGTTAGAAGTTTTGCGTGACTTAACTGGACAGTTCATATCAGAGCAGCAGAGAGAGGTTGGTTTCTTATTCTATTAAGATTTCAAACAATATTTTGTTAGCCTCCTTTATTTTTTGTTTGTTTCTTAGAATTTTTTTTTATTCATGCAACGTAGTTATAAAAGGCTTTTCCTATTATACTGATACATGCCAACATTTACCATAAATGTCATAATGATGATTCAGTCATGCTTTTCCTTGTGCAATTCACATCTTGCAGCAAGTTCTTACTGATGTTCTTGAGGAAGCAGGCTACAATAAGGGTTCTTTGCTGGTTCAATCTGACTTCTTGAAGGTATAATGTTCGTATAATTTATTCATACCTTATGTTCTTGCCAATAGAAGTGTGTGTGTGTCCATATACTATTTTTTAACATTTCTCCCCCTTTCCCATTTTTCCATCTACCTTATCCTCTTCTAGCTTTGTCATAAATCCCTATTTTTAAGCCATACTCATGATGCACTATATGCTCCTTAGTCAAATTAGTGAACATAATCAGGTACATTAAACTTGATTTTATATACTTGTTATGTTATATCAATAGATTTCTATTTTTAAACTTGTCTCAGTGAATCTCTGATTGTTAATCTATTGACTTCTGAACCCTGCCAGAAGTGTTAGAATTTCCTACTTGCTCTGATTATGCAACACCAAGAATTTACAAAATGCTGCCAATACTTATGAATATATTTTATTATTTTATGCTCTGACTAACGACTACTCCCTTCTTCCTATAACTGAATATCTGCATTTTTTTTTAAATGTCCAATATTGATTATTCTCTTCCTTAAACATATTTTCCATAGAAAAAGATTCATAGATGAGCTTTTTAATTTAAGAGATTTGTATTCACTGGAACATTTGACCCAACAAACCACATCAGTCATGAGGATTTTTCTCTTTCTTTTTTTTCTTTTGTGTGTGTGTGTGTGTGGGGTGGGGGGGGGGTGCAGGGAGGAGGCTAATGGATAGTGTACTAACTTAATTATGGTGGTCAAAGACTCCCCTTAATTCTTATATTAAGTGAAGTGACAGACATATTTTTTACACGGAATACTTGAGAAGATATAAACTAAGTTGATGTAAAGCTAAAAATACTTTATATGTGTTTCCAAAAGTATTTCTAAATTTTGAGCTTCATTAATTCTTGCTTTCTATGCTACATAAAATCTTTTTCATGCAGTTTTGAAAATATCTTTTTTCTAAAATTTCTACTCATATTTCTTGCAGATTCTTGGTAATACAGGCATCAAAATGGAGGTCGAAAGTTCCAGTAGATTGAATTATATATCGAATGTTGAACATATTGTTAGGTCAGATCTAATTTTTGTTTGAATAATAGACAATGAGAAGCACAACAAAATTATATGGTCCTCGGTATTTGTAGTTTACTAATCAGAGAGGTTTCCTTCAAGCTGAATCATGATTCATGATCAAGCACCATATTATGATTATATGATTTAGTTCAATAACCATATCTAATTTACTCAATTGTTCCTAGATTCAAAATGATTCCTATTAATGCATGTCTGCTTGGGGCATGATTTACCTGGGAAATCCTAGGTTTGTTAGTTGTGCAAAACATGTAGAATTGGTGTGTACGTGTAGCAGAACAAGCAAATCGTATTTTAGGATATGAAATGACATCACCAGTCGATTCTAAACCTTTGGAGCTGTTTAGGATTCTGCAGGTAAGTTCCGTCTTTCACATACAACAAGTTTTCCAAGAGTCTAAAAGTAGAAAGTTTTTTGTACCATATTCATGTATCTTATTTGTAACTATTTTCTTAAACCATTTAATTAATTGTGACTATCAGGTGGATTTTCCATTCATTTGCTTGGATTGGTATTTGAGCATCCATTCTCCTTCAGGTCTTAACATCTTTTTGTCCTTCTCTAATGGTTAAAATATATGCCTTTTGTGTTCTTGACTCATGATAATTTTACTTGAGTTTGACATCTCATCTGGCCTCTGCTGTGTTCTAGCTTTCTTGATGAAACTTCCCAACATTTTGTTCCCTAGAATCTTATGTCCTAGTCCAAATCTTCATACCTAATCTCACAAGGACTGAGGGAGGGAAAAACAAACTTGTTATCTTTATCTATAAAGATTAGATTTAAGACTTTTTTTTCTTTTCTTTTTCTTATGGCTGCTCTGTCCCTTTCTTTATTGGCCAATATAGTGTACAAAGATCAACTGGGATCTGATGCAACTAACCAAAAGATTTCAATGCATTTCTTGTTGAGAAATAGCTTGTTGTAGTTTCTTTCAGGGGTAGTCTTCATCTATTTCAGTACTGGTTTTCTTTTTTAATTTCCTTTGCTTTTGCTTTTAGATGTCTTTTCTTCTCTTTTTTTTTTTTTTTTTTTCTTTTAGTGGGGTGTATTTGTTATCATCGTAGGCTAAAAAATAAAATGTACTCCTACTTGTCATTTTGTGGATAAAATAGTTCCCCCATTAAGACTTATCCTAATTAGTACTTTCTGTCCCATATAATTTGACACATTTTAGTTTTTCATTTAGTTATGAACAAAGACTATATTGTTTGATAACAACTCAATTCATTTGAGTCACAATAATTAAAATATATTTTATATGTATTTATAAAGAAAATATTATTGAAATTTATCATTTTAAAATACTTTTTTGTAAAATATATATTTTTGCTAAATTTTGCATTTTTATCTACAATTACACTTTGTTATAAAAGTAATTTAATTATATATATATATATTCTAAAAACGTGTATTAGTTAATTGAAAATATTAAAATCTAGAACGTTGCGTTTACTCTTAAATTATACCCATGGCGAACTCGGTGCACATATGACTTGTACACCAGATGCACCATAACACAGACTTTTTATTTATTTATTTATTTATTTATTTATTAGGAGTACTAAATTATTTAAAGAAATAAGTAAATTTGTTCAAAGGCAACACGGCGAGCAATCAAATTGACACGGGCGGCCAAAATTGCCCACAAGACCCTGAATACCCCACCGCCCCACGCCTTATTTTGTTATTACGACCGTTAGAGAAGCGGAATAACGACTTTTTGAAAAAACAAAGATTTTTACACCTCATTCTGGGGGGCAATTTGACCCTACGTGTAATGTTTTTCATTTTTTCTCGTTTATTTACATATATTTTTTTTTTTTTTTTTATTTTTATTTTTTTTTTAAAGAAAAGAAAAGAAGAATAGTGAACCCCACTTTGGAATGATGATTAATTCAAAGATATTTATATTATATATATATAAAAGTTATTATTGATTAATTTGTGGGACAACCTTCAAGAATCATATTGTCCAAAAAAATGTAATAGTATTTTCCAATTTTAAATATAGCTATCAATATAATAACACATGTAATATTTCTTATTATGGTGATTTTATTTAATAACTAACCAAGTAAAACAGTTTACAAATTATAATTTTTTGTTTATTAAAAAATATAATATTAAACGATAATATCAAATATTTCAAGAGAAAGATAAGATAGTGTATCTAAATTATAATATTAACTAAATTTTAGTTTTGTTATAGATTTTATATAAACATTAGATGATTCCTTTTATATAATAGTAATATAAAAAAATTTCAAAAAAGTTAGTTATATAAGATTCAAGACACTTGTATATCTTAGTTCCAAATTTATATAAGTATATATATATATATATATATATATATATTGGAAAAAGTTCAAAAATAAAAATTGCGGTTTAAAAATGACTGTAATGTACGTAAAATGTGGGTAAATTTATATATATCTCTAGAAGAAGCATTCGTGTTACTGACGAGAGAAGAAGGCTGGGGATTGGGACAACATTTTTATTTATTTATTTTTTCTTTTCCTTTTTCTGTTTGTAAAAGACAAAGGAAATTACCGTTATCAAGGAATGATTTCTTGATGATTCTAATCTCTCTTCAATCTCGAAGGCTTCCAGAACATCAGGATTTTCATTGTTTGTTGTTCTCATCCCCAACCAACTCTCTCTATCTGTTTTTTTTTTTTTCCTCGTTTCGTCTTGTTTCGGACAAGATTTTCCGCCATTTTTTCCCATATGATTATTCTGCCTCAAATTTGAAATTTTGGATGATGTTTTGATGTGGGTTTTTGGCGTTAGGGATTGGGTAATCATTTCTTGGGTGGTTCCTTTTTTGGTTCTTTCTGGGGTTTCTTTTGGATTGGTGAAGAAGAAAAGAGTTATTTCAACTTTAGAAGGGATTCTTTCTAATCAGGGTTGGTTAGTTTCAAATTCTGCACTTTCACCACCAAAAAGGTACGATTCTGAGTTTTTTTTTTTCTTGGATTAATGGGATTGGAAATTTCAATTTTTGTGCTGAAATTTTGCTCTCTTCCAGCACCCACCCAATTGAGAGAGAAAGGCAATTAATTAATCAATGGCTGAGTATGCCAAAGGAAAATCCCAAATTGACATAGATTCATTAAGAGAAACTCTCTGTGCACAACAAAGGTTACTGCAGAAACTTTACTATGAATTAGACGCAGAGAGAGAAGCCTCTTCTACGGCAGCTAGTGAAGCACTATCAATGATAATTCGTCTACAAGGCGAAAAAGCTGCTGTGAAAATGGAAGCTGAGCAATATAAAAGAATGGTGGAAGAAAAAATGTGTCATGCTGAGGAATCATTAGCAATCTTTGAAGATATTATGTACCAAAAAGAAGTTGAATTGGCTGCTTTAGATTATCAAGTCCAAGCTTATAGACACAAGCTAATAAGCTTGGGTTGTGTTGATCCTGGTAATGGTGAAATTAAATTTCCTGAAAATCTTTTGCAAAGAACTGAGACTAAAACTGGTGACATTCCTCCTCCATTGTTATCCAGAAGAAATTCAGCTCCAATGTTACTTCCCCCAAAATATCCTCATTCGAGGAAAGGTATTGATGAGATATTATCTAAGGATGCTGAGGATTGTAGTGACTCAAACTCCGAGTCGGGGAAGAAGGCTGATATTTCTTCTGGTGCAGGAGATATTTATTCGTATTGGGAAGAAATTAGGAAGTTAGATGGACGTGTAAAGGAGATAGCCGGAGTTAGATATGAAAACTGGCAAGGTTCAACCAGGTCTCCATCACCAGCTTCAGAATACTCTGCCAATTCATATGATCCAACAAAACATCCTGAAGAAGTAGCAGCTGAATGTTCTTCTTATCCTGGGGTACTTGATGTTTTTGAAGTTCCTCAGACTGATAAGAATTGTGATTCTTCTAAACTATGTACAAGGAATCAGGTTAATATGATATTGGGCGGGGAAGATAAGCTTCAAAAGCCGGATTCTGTCTCCGATGAGATTGTTATGGCGGAATCTGCAGAAGATGAAACTGATTGGATAAAGAGTATGTTGAAATATTCTTCGTATAATAAACGGAGAAATTTAACTAAACCGAGAGATTCTGCTGCAATTGACTGTAATATGGCAATGACAAATGTTTCTGAATGCTCAAATAGGCTGCATCAGATCAATTATATTTCAGAAATAGAAGTTGAGGGAGAAGCAGTAGCAATGGAATCTTCTGGTAGACAGGAAGAACTCAAATTGTTGCATGAGATAACCGAGCAATTGAATTCAATAAAGCTTGAACTCAGAAGCTTGAGACCGAGGAAACGCTCTCAAGAACATGACCTAGCTTTTACTACTCTCGTGGAGGTATATATATATAATATATATATACATACAGTCATCAGCTTGTCTTCCATGTTTATTTTCTGCATTTACATTTTGTGAAATATTGATGTTATATGACAGGAAATGCTGCATTTTTGGCTGTGAACTTGTAAAATGATTCAACTAGCAAGGATTTTTTAGGAGTGAGCTTGCAATGTTTTTTTTTTTTTCAGACATGGAGAAAATCAAAAAGTTAAGTTTGTCATCCATTTCTTAGATTAGTCTAAATGTAAGGATTTTGGGTGTGAAAAAAAGAAAAAAGAAAAAAGATTGCTACACAGTTACTTGATGGTGTGTACATATATATATATATATGTATGTATAGCCTGCACACATATATTTTGCAGGGCACAAAAGAGTTTGTTTCTGTTTGTTCCCATAGGGTTTTTTTTTTATTATATTCATTTATAGACCAATATATATATATATGCAATCTCATTGTGGAAAGATGAGAAATTCCATTGTTGCAGAACTGTGAATTGTATATTGTATGTAATGTATTATTGTAGTAATTTGAAGTCAAATTAGCATGAAATAGCAAAGAGAAAGTGATGATGATAAAGAAAAACCAGAAAATACATGTGTTTTAGGGTTTGTAGGATTTGGGGGAGACATAATTTATTACACACAAAGATAAGCATCATGGATTTTGTTTTCTGGTCTATTTTGGAATGGACCAAACATCTTTCTGTTGTTTCCTTTTTTCTGTTATAAACCTTCTTGCCAAAAGTATTCCATTGCTCTTTCTTCTTACATTTTCCTCTGACTGAAACTTTAAGTAGACATTATATATATATATATATATATATATATATTGGGATATAGTATTATCAAATGCACTAACAAATAGAAAATTTGGAGATTATGAGTAATACTATATCCCAATATATATTATATATATATATATATATATAGAGAGAGAGAGAGAGAGAGAGAGAGAGAGAGAGAATGGGTGAAGTGAAAAATTAATTCTTTAAAATATTCTCAAACAAGTCCTTTTGTTCTTAAAAATCTCAAGTAAGTCCTTTTGTTCTTAAAAATATCAAGTAACTCCTTCAATTTTGTAAAAAGTCATCATGCTAGTCCTTTTATCATAATTGTTTTCCCTTATTTTGAAAATGTTTTCCAAAAATATGTGACTTTTAGTAATTAATAAAAAAACACATCCAATTATTTTAGTTAGTTTTTTAAAGAAATTAAATTTTCTTTGGGACTTAATTGAAATAATTAAGTAGATATTACTTTTAGTTATTGTATATATAAATTAAAATATATAAAAAAAACATTAAGGGATGGTGGCGCAGTACGGTATTGTGTAGGTCTCATAACAATTCTGAGTGATACTGAGTTCGAGCCTCTTTCACCCCAATACATTTTCTTATTTTTTATTTTAACATTTTGTGTAAAATTCCTCTTTTAGAATATTATTTTTAAAAAAACACACACACACACTTATATATATATATATATATATATTTGAAGACAATCATTATCTAAATACCTTTATAATTTTAGAACATACATGAATCAATCAATTAGTTGATTGTTAGTGGATTTTGATGTTCTAATGGCAGACCAATATAAGATAAGAATGGCTGAAACTCCTGCCTACCTTCTTTCATCACCTCTCTCATTCTAAATTATACTAAAAGTATATATATATATATATATATGTGTGTGTGTGTGTGTGTAATATTTTCATACATTGTCCTACTTGATCAAAATTTTCCTGTCTGTCTGGAGAAAAGGTTGTTTCAGTGGATTTTTGTTCAATTATGTTAAGATTTAGTGATTTGGGTATTAAATCTTCACCTTCCACTAACAAAACTACACTATATATTTATAATATATATATATATATATATTATATATATATATTTATAATTTTTTTCGTCTTTTAAATTAGTTTGTGTTCCAACTCAAATTTTTATTAATAGAAATCTTTTTTTATACCTTAGAATCTTAATTAAACAGAATAAAAATATTTTCCATTCAAACTCAAAATTTTGCATGAGAAATGAATTTCTTTACATTTGAACTATACAAGTGTTGATATATATATCTATATATGTATATATAATACTAATTATTGGTAGAAAGAAGCCCTATTAGTGCATTTCGACTCTGCAAAGCATGATTAGTGTCATTAATCAATAATATATATATATATATATATATATATATATATATATAAACCCCTCCGGTTGGTTGCATGTAAGGTATCAATCTCATTATAAGTCAAATTTATAACTTTTTATAATTATAAAGAAATTATTTTTACTTCAAAAATATCTTCAAAATTGTTAATAAATATAAAATCATGTGAACTAAATTCCACTTTACACTCGTGCATACATTGAATTCTATTCAACTCGAACGGAGTTTAGTTTATTCGAACATTCTCCAAAGGAAGAAGTAGTAGAAGAAGAAATGTAAGCTTTTAACCTGCCAAGTTCATGAACAACATCCAGCATAGTTGGTCTAGTTGAAGGACTATATTGTGTGCAAATTAATCCCAATTCAATTAACTCCACAATCACATCCTGCCATTTATGAGTGAAATTTGGTGCACAATTGTACCTCAAAATTGCTTCTTCAACAATATGTTGAAGTTTATATGGGTAGAAACTTTTCACCCATTCATGTAAACTCGAACCTTCTTCAAACAGAACATGTGTTGGAGGTTTTCCTGTTATTATCTCTAGTAAAAGTACTCCAAAACTGTACACATCTCCTTGTGTTGATGCTCGTTTTCCCATTCCGTATTCTGTACCAAAAAAACAAATATATATGCTTACGTATTGTAATTGTTTGGTATGAAATTGTATTAATTGATGCAAAAGTAGGTGTTACCTGGAGCTATGTAGCCTATTGAACCACAAAGTAGACCATCTGTGGAGCTGAAGGAAGTTGAATCATTAATGGAAGTATCTTCATTTGGAACTTTATTGATTAATCTTGAAATGCCGAAATCAGTTACCAAAGCTGTCATGTTATCGTCGAGAAGAATATTGCTTGGTTTAAGATCACAATGAACGACTTTTGTTGGAGAATGATGATGTAGATATGCTATTCCTTCTGCTACATCATTGCATATGTTTAGTAATTGATTCAAATTTAGTCCGCAGCTCTGTGGTTTCAGATGCTTTTCTAGACTTCCTTTTGACATGAATGGAAGAACTATAGCTTTGAAATCTGGCTTGCTGCAAATTGTTATGATTCTCATCAAATTTCTGTGTCTTGTTCTTCTCAACACTTGACATTCCCTCTTGAAGCTTCTGGAAATCTCTCCCCCTGATTTTGAACTAATTACTTTCACTGCTATTCTCGTGTTGTCTTGAAGAACTCCTTTGTAGACATGACCGTATCGTCCTGAACCAATGAGATTCGAGCTGGAAAATCCTCCAGTAGCTTCTATCAACTGTTTGTAGGATATTTTGGGATAATCTGTGTTTCTCTCCTCTTTCGTTTCTTGAACATTTTCAGTATCTTTTGTACGCTGAAAATCATCTGTTTCTTCAACTTTTGGGATCTCAGTGCTAGTGGATACCCTACTATGAAGAATATTGCAGTCATGATTAACGAAAGAAGCAATGCCACGATGAAATGATGTCTCTGACTTTTGTGACAGTTGGGCATTTCTCTTATTGAACCACAAAGATCAGGATTTCCCAAGAAAGAGGTAACTGATAAGGAAGAGAAGGATCCTTCATTTGTTACATTCCCTGAGAAAAAATTGTAAGAAAAATTCAAGTGTTTTAGAGTTGTTGATGTTTGTAGAGTCCGAGGTATCTCTCCTGTTAACTGGTTAAAGGAGATGTCAAGCTGTTTAAGGTAAGGTAATTGGCCAATTGTCATGGGAAATTTCCTTTCAAGAAATTGTTGGACAGGTTGAGATATTCCAATGCTATGCAGCTTCCAAGTTGAGCAGGAATCGAACCCGAGAGCTTGTTTGATGATAAATCAATGGCTAAAACCATGTCCATTTTACTGAGCTGGAGAGGTATTGGTCCATCCAAGTGATTTCCAGACAAATTCAAGTAGAGTTTCAAGCTGTTCAATGCAGCAACTTCATCTGGGATTTTCCCAGAAATCATGTTATGAGAAAGATCAAGAATTTCAAGATTAATGCATTTTCCTAAACTTGGTGGTATTGTACCAGAGAGATGATTTCCATACAGAAAAAGCCTTCTAAGCTGTGAAAGATTAGCAAAACTATCTGGGATTTTGCCAGAAAGCTTGTTTCTTGACAAATCAAGAAGGCCTAAATGGAAAACATTGCCAAATGTAGGTGGAATTTCACCAGACAAGGAATTATTTGACAAATACAATCTTTCCAGTTTCTGCAAATGACAAAGCTCAACTGGAATGGAACCATTGAGAAGATTACTAGACAAGTTTAAGAGAGTAAGATTAAAAAGATTCGAAATTTCTGGAGGGATTGATCCGTATATACGATTATCATCAAGATGAATCTGTACAAGATTAGTAGAGAGATTACCAATAATAGAAGGTAACTCTCCTCCTAAATGATTTCCTGCCAATTCTAATTCTTCCAATTTAGAAGAATTGGATAAAGTTTCCAAAAAAGGTTTGAGATCAGTGTTTCCATTATGGCTTCTGAAGAAATTGTAGGATAAATATAGAAACTGTAACTCTGGCATTCTATTTACAATACTATTCTGATCAGAAGAAGGCAATTCCCCACCAAGAAAATTGGATTCCAAGTCTAGCCATTGGAGCTTTGTTGAGTTTGACAGAGAAGGAGGAATTTCACCAACAAGATGATTTGACCATAGAAGAAGAAACTTTAGCTCTCTAAGCTCACATTCATTCATCAATGGAATTTTCCCAGTAAGGGAATTATTAGATAAGTCTATATACTGCAAAACTGAAGAAGAAGAAGAAGAACCATTGCAGAGAAGTTGCATTGGGATTTCACCATTAAGATGGTTACTACCCAAATCAAGATAAACTAATTTATGAAGAAATCCTAATTCTCTTGGAATGTTTCCTTGAAGAAGATTTGATGAAAAACTAAGCTGTTTTAGCCTCGATAACGAACCGATCTCCCATGGAATGTTTCCTACAAAGAAATTCTGAGACAAATCAAGAATTTCCAAGAAAGAAAGATTAGAAAGTGATGGTGAAATAGTCCCGTGTAGAGAGTAATGACTTAAATCAAGCTCTGTAATTTTTTCTCCATTTTTGTCACACTTTATGCCTAACCAGTTACAGTATTCATGGACACCACCAGAATCAGGATTCCATTTCCATGTCTGCAGAGCATTCTCAGGATCAGCAAAAATCCCAGCTTTGAATGCAAGAAGAGCTGCAGATTGATGATCAATTACAATTTGATCAGTTGTATTTTTTTCTCCTAATCCAACTACTACTACTACTGTGTAGAAAACAGTAATCAAGAACAAGAAATCAAACTTGGAGTACTTGCAATACCCCATTTTTTTGGAAAGCTACAAACAAAAAAAAAAAAAAAAAAAGGTGATCAAAGGAATTACAAGGCTTGAAATGCAGTAATCAGACAATGGTTTTTTAAATTGATAAAAAACCATACAAACGGTTATATACAAAGTTCCCACATCGGTAATTAAGTAGACATCTGGAAAAATGTTAAACTATTAATGGGGCTGCCTAACTACCGTTGAAGGGAGGGACGGAGGAGGGTGTGTAACGTTTGGCGCCTTAGATATTTGACTTCAAATTTCAACGAATGCAGGAAGAACTCGTGTGAAAGAGGTATAGGAACAAGTAAGAATTTTGTTTTAAATTAATTTTAAGTCTTTGTGATATTTGGTGGTTTACATGTCATTAGGCCTAACCTTAAGTATGTTTTCTTGTGGGATATTGCATGCATTAGTAGTGGAATATGAGTTGTTAAGGTTAAAGATAATCTAGGTTATAGGGCACGCTTATGTATGTATCATGTATATGGCAACTTTCTATTCTGGTAGATATTATATATATATATATATATGTTCGATCAAGTGAAATCCAAATCTGATGTCATTTCATGAGGCTTTTAGCTTCTTTATGTTTAGCAATTTAGTTTGATGTTGTTTTGGTGCTCTTTTTGTTTAGTATTATAATGTTAGTGTGAAGTTGGCTTTGTTTGGTTTCAAATACGAGGGATAGGAAGAGATTTCTTTCTTTTTTTTTAATTTGAGGTATTTTTTATTTAACGCGATTTTAAATTTAAAAAGTTATAAGTAAGACTGATTGAATTCATAATGTTTCAAAGTTATAAGTAAGAATACTATCAATTGAACTTTTGATCTTTTAAAATTATAAATAAAACTACTACTAATTAAATTCATATATTTTTTTAAATTATAAATGAAATTGTTATTAATTATATTTTTTTGAATTAAATACAATAATTATAATTAAATTTGTTAGAAATAATAATTAAAAAAATAAAATAAAGGTAGATCTAAATTATAATTTTTTGTTGTTGTTAAAATTTAAATGATTATATATTTCAATAACTCAATTGAATTTTTAGATTAATTCGATTTCCAACAATAATAAATCATGATATATATATATTCCACATTTACACAAATCATGTTTATCCATTTACACAAAAACTATCATCATTTGTTCAAAACCTTATATGTTGTGCTTATCTACAATTCTATATATATATATATATATATACTATTTTTGACATTTTATATTATAATAAATAAATATTTACTATGTCAAAGTCATTTATAAGACGGCAAAAAAAAAAAGTTATATAGAAAAAAATTATATGGTATAATATAGAACCAAACAAAGAAATATTCAATGAATGAAAGGAATTGCAGCAAAACTCCACTGTTTGATTAATCCTCTTTAGGACCACCAGCAGTTGGTGGTGGAAGGGAGAAAAAGAGACTAAGTTTGTAGAAAAATAAAATGGTTAATGTTATAATTCATATAAACAACTGCTATTTGTAAATTCAATACACTTTTAAAATATATCAAAGTGTTTACTTTTCATAAGATTTATTAATTAATTATATATATATATATGAACAAACAAATCCTTCCAAAATCATAATTTCATTAGTCAAAGTTGTTCTTAAAAAAGAAAAAGAAAAAAAGAGAAGTCAATTACACACATGTTTTCTAATATATATATATATATATATATATATATATATATATTAGTAATATTAATTGGAGGTAAATATGTTATAAAAATATAGAGTTTAAACTTTTAATCACATAATAAGAATTAGATAAACAAATATTGTGTGTCGTAGTCATTTTGGGCTGAATGTTACATCAAATCCTATTGAGTAGAAGCTTTATTTCAAGGTAAACAAATACAATGTCCAATAGTCATTTCATACTAACTAAATTGAATGTTGAGTTTTGTCGAGCTCCTTTCACTTGGACCAACGTAGCCGATAAAAAATATTATATATATATATATATATACATATTTATTGTTAGACTATCTTATATATGAAATTATCACGACTTTAATTAATTCAAACTGAGTTGCGTTTGCAGAGTCTATCTCTGGGAGCCTCACCATAATTCTTGTATGAAACTCTAATTAATTCAGGCTCGAGTTACGTCCATAGAGTCTCACTATGGACGGCCTCACCATGGTTCTTGCATGACTCTCACCCGTAATTCTTGCATAAGGTTCCAACTAATTTAGGCTAGAGTTGAGGACAATTAATGCTCGAGTTGAGTCCGCAGACTATGAAGAGCCTCACCATAGTTCTTGCATGACGCTCACCCATAATTCCCATAATTAATTCTTACATGAAACTACAACTAATTTAGATTTAAATTAAATCGGTACAGTCCCACTATAGAAAGTCTCACCATAGTTCTTGTACGAGACTCCAACTAATTCAGGCTCTGAGTTGCTTCACAGAATCTAGGCTTCACCTAGTTCTTGCATGACCCTCAATTATGTCAAAGATATTGTGCCGATTGAACGATATTGGGCTTCTTGGGCTTAGTTTTTGGGACTTGTTTAACTTTCGATATTGTTTTGGGCTGACTTAGTTTAATTAAGGTTTCCCTAAGCTCTTTAATGGGCTTAAACTGGACTTTCGCTACGTAACTTGTCATCAGCCTTTAAATAATATTATCTATATTTCCCACTTCCCAAGAAAAAAAGAAAAAAAAAAAAAACCGTTAAAAAAACGGAAAGTAAGAAAAATACAGTACGCATGCTCTGCTTCTGACGTTCCACTTCTGAAGCAGAGAAACTGTAATTGAAGCTTCTATCTATCCATGGCGATGTTAACCGCAACGACGAGCTTTTATTTCCGAAATAATGTTAATATTACAGCTAAGTACCGGAACAATATGCAAGTTACCGTGATAAAGGCTTCGCAAAGCGGGAACGCCACTTCCAGAAGACAACGACGGCCTCAGAACGTCAACGGTGATTTATTCGTTGGTTAGTAACCTGTTCCGATATTAAATTTTGTATTTCGAGAATATTTCTCTTATTGATGAAGGAAAAGGGGAAGAAAAAATATGGTTATGGAAATGAAAGGAGTTTTTATTTCCAGCCAGCAATTGATTTGGAGAGTTCTGCCTGAGGTTAAGAATTATAGAGCAGGAGTACCGCGTTCGAAATATATATTTTTTTGTTGATTAATAATTGTGTGTATTTCGGATACTAGAGTGATGGAATCTGCTATAACTCCTTTGAATTTGCAGATCATACTTGCATAGATTGTGATACTTGCCGGTGGATGGCTCCGGTAAGGACTTTAACTCTCATTCTAAGTGATTGGATTTAATTGTGATTTATTTCTTGATTTGAGGTTAATGGAAGTAAGTTATTTTGGTGGACAATTGTAATTTTTAAAATAAATTAGAAAGGATATTGTTTTGCGCTTTTTTTTTTTTTTTTTCCCTTTAAAATGAAAATAAGATCGAAGCATTGACTTTAATACTTTTTGTAGCTCAAGTTGTTATTGTTTGTTTGTGATGGAACTGAAGACCGTTCTTGGGGTTATGGTCGGGTTCTATATTTGATGCAAATTTTGAAAGGATGAATTAAGGACCGGTGTAATGTTTATGTTTCATTTCTTATATATAGATGGCTTCCTGACATATTTGTGTTTAAGTAGAAATTTTCTGCATAGAATTTGATTTGAACAAAGTTAGTAAGTTGAACAAGAAGTAGCTCGTTTTCCAAAAGTTGATGTTATTGGTTTTCTTTTGTTGATGTCATTATTATTGTCAATATTTGTATCTATTACCCTTATTTGATGATGATTTAACAATTCCTCTTCATGTTTAAGATTTCATAGAACAACCGATTCTGATGAATCCTTCCAGGAAATTTTTACTCGAGTTGATGAGATGTCTGCTGTATCTAAACAACCAAGTTCTGAAGAGGAAAGACTGAAAGCTCTTCAGGTGCCTTTTGTACTTTGCTATAATGCTGGGTATCTCGGCTTTTAAAATGCATCATCTTTTGAAAACTATAAAAGTGAATAGGTAGAGAAATTGGCTCATATAAACATATGTCCTGAAAGCTGATGATAAAAAGACTAGCCAGCATAAGTTTCTAGTTTGGGGGTACCATTTGCGACTAATGGCCACCATAAACAAAGTGTTGGTTGTATTCTTTAATCATGTCTCTTTTATTCACATTTTTCATTTTTTTTCTCTTTTAATTTTTTTTAATCTATCTATATAGTCTTACCATGTAGATTTTAGTTAAATCATAGATTCTCATTTCTAGTCCTGATACTGTACATTACCATTTGCAAGGCTTTGCTTTCATGTCCAACAAGCTCAATTCGTACAGAAAGACCTCCTCGTGATATTTTAGAAGTTCAGAAGACATTTCCAATTCCCATCAATGAGCAAAGTCTACCGGTAGGCTTATATATTAGTTCCTCATGCGTTTGTCTTATGTTTATTTGCTCAACAAAATGTTCTATATATTCTGAAATATCTTCAAGTGCTTGATTTTTAACTGACACTTCATAGATGTGACCATTTCCAAGGATGAATGTTGAAGGGGAAAAAGAAATTTCTACATGATTTTTAGATCCTCTTTCCTTACAAGTTTTATTAGAAATAATGAGCCTTTCTTCTTACTAATGAATGTAGAACTATCAACTGCTAAGCAATCATATTAGCACAGAGTTGCTACATTAGCAAGACTGTTAAAAAATATATTTAAAAAAATGTTTTAGACTCCTCAAATTTCTCAAGATGTTAATCAAAGAGAGGATGCATCAGGTTGTTTGTTTTGTTAAAAACTAACATGAGAAAGTCACTTTGTTTATTTTCTTGGCTAGCATATAACTTCCTTTATATTTGCTTGTTAGACGAGTATCTTCAATTTCCTCACCGCAAATGTTTTCCTTTATTTGCAAAAGTGTCCTCTAATCACTGTCTTTATAAATACACCTGTCCATTCGCTACATGCATGTTGTCTCTAACTTATTGGGTTCAAGTCTTAAAATACCTTCCACTGTGTTGCTAAAGGGATCTAATTTTGTTAGGGTGTATATCATTGTGGTTACCATTCTGAGAAATCATATGGAGCAGCTTCCTATTTGATTGTTCATCCTGAGGGAAATATTCTCATTGACAGGTAGAGATATGATTTTATGATGCTAACCTGTCACTCCCAGATTGCAATCTCATGCTGAAATGCCTGAAGCAAACAATATCATCTATTGTCACTGTTATTTTTGTTCATTTGTATAGTTATAAATTTTAGCGGTCATTGATAGCAGTATTGACTTGTGCAGTCCTAGGTACACTGAGAGATTGGCAAAAGCCATTAAGCAGATGGGTGGAGCTCGTTATATGTTTCTTACTCACCAGTATGCGTATTTTATTTTATAAGTTTAAACTCAATGATGATGACAAACTTTGTGTCTCAGCAATTGCTACCTTGATTTCTCAGGGATGATGTTGCAGATCATGAGAGGTGGTCTGAGCAGTTAGGTTGTCCGAGAATTCTCCATGCTGAAGAGGTATGAAATTTGCAAACATGGAAAGATTCATATGAAATGAGAAAACTACCACATCTGCAACTTTAGTTAATACTTTAAAAAAAAAATTGTAGATTAATAAGTTCTGTCTAACACTAGTTTAATAAGTTGTAGATTTAGATCTTTGGATTAAAAATTGTAATATTATGTTGTCAGATAAATATATCTACAGCTAATGTAGAAACTAAGTTGGAGGGAAATGGACCTTGGGACCTTCATGATGATGTCACACTCATACACACTCCTGGACACACAAAGGTATATATTTTTGCTTCTTCATGCTCCATTTATTTTCCCCTTAAGCAGCATATCCTAGAATGTGCTATCTTTCTACAGCATGTTACTTCTACCTCTTTCTTTCTTCATTTTTCTGTTTCATTTAACTATTAATGAACAACTCTTCAAGAGGTTAAGTTATGCTATATTAATCATACTTGCAATGTCAGGGATCGGTATGCTTGTTTTACAAGTCAAAAAAAGTTCTATTCACTGGGGACCACTTAGCTATGAATGAATCTGGCTTGACCATTGGAGAAAAATATAATTGGTTTTCAGGTTTGTTACCAGAAACAATCAAGTAAATGTGAAACTGTATTTTTTATCTATGCTTAGGATGTTTTAGATGTCGCCTGTCATGGGATTAGGAGTCTGGAGAACATAGTAGAAATGACTTGCTCTAATCTTTTCTCTCTCTTTTGTTTTTTCTTTCTTTATTTTTAAGGCTCATTGTAAGTGTGCTTCTATAAGCAACTAGACATCAGAAGTTCAATATTGTCATTGCTGTTAGCTGAGAAAAATAAGTGGCTAAAATGCATGATACAGATAGGACTACATGGCCCAAAATAAGTCATCTCAAGTATTCTGAACCTTCACACGTACACACAACAGAAGAAAAATGCGAAAATTTAATTTGCTGCTCTAAAATTTTAAGATTTTCTGTCATTCCCATTCCAAATTTTATACTCTGCTCTTACTTTCAAGGTTATTCATTTTGTAGCAATGCTCTAGTAGAAGCTAATGGATAATGGTCCAACCTTTGCAAAAATTGGTGTATACTGTGAAGCAATTTTAATTAGCCTAGCAAGTTGAAATGTTTTGGAAGATTATATACCAATTAGAATACAAGTGAAGTTGGTTGCAGTGGAGTGAATTACACCCCAAAAGATAATCCCGAAGCTTATTAATATCAATGATCAGAAATCAGTCATTCCTCATAGTCATTACCATGGATTACTCAAAGCTAAAGTACATTAAATTAAGAACATAGGCCGCCCTCAGGTTGACAAAATACATTAATGTAGTTATTGGAATGTCCAATATCCCGATATATTTCATCCTTATTTCTTCTACATTATATTCTTGGTTTTGCTTATTAGGAATTTTTACAAATTTTTCTCCTTTTTTTCTGCAGTACCCATTCAACTGAACAGTGTCAGAAAATTAACTGAGTTGGACTTTGAATGGATTCTGCCTGGTAAGTCCTTTTGTCCTAACCATGCCAGTTTTCATTATCTGCTAAATGACAACAGTTATGTCTCCAAATTGTGATTTTAAGACACTTCTATTACCTCTTCCAATTAGCTCTTGAAATTTTTTAGGCTTGCTATATGATGGTTTGTGGGGATACTTTTCTAGGACCAACTGTATGAATTGAGCAAATTTTCCCCTAATTGTTATGCTTGGTTTCCTAGTTCAATCATTATCATTTTCTAAGCAGTGTAGAAGATACGTTTTGGTGAACCAGGGAATCAATAATTTATAAATAGTGAGATTTCCTTCGTGCAACCATTCTGTCATGCCACATACATCGTCCTTTAGGTGTTACACGATCTTTTGTACTGAAGCATTTAAGGAAACCTTGATAGTCATAAAACTTGCACCTCAATTTATGTTTACATCCAGTACATCTACTTAGTTCATTCAATAACTTTCTAAAAATTCTTTTATTATTTTTCTATATAGGCCTATCATTTGAAAAGTTTTGGTTACTTTTGCTCATAAAGAGCAAACTGCGTTCAAGTACCTCGAGTACTGCTTGCTTAATAATTGGGCCGTAAAATAGAGCCAATGTCAAATTTTCTGAGAAGCTTTTTCTTTCTTTTGTCCCGTAAGAGTGCCTGAATTCCATGCTTTTCTTTTATGTTCATTCTGTTGACTTTGAACTTCATCTCTCTTTTGTAATTTAGGACATGGAAGAAGAGCTCAATTCCAGAGTAAAGAAGAAAAGATGCAGTTTTGGAAGCTTTCTTAGCCGCCTTCGTTCCATATTAGGTTACTGCATGTTGTTGTATCCCATATTAGGTTACTGCATGTTGTTGTATCCCATAAGCATATAATTAATGTTCTAAGTTGATGTTAAGGCTGTATTTGGACCGTTTTAAATAGAAAAAAAAGCAGTCGTTTTCTATTTAAATTGTGATGATATATAAAATTGTTTAATGAGATTTTTCAATAATACATAAAATCTTAATATAAAAAGAAGTTATATTATCCTCGAAATAAACTCTCTTTCAAATACGCTATAAATTACTTCTTCCAGTAATTCGTCGCGTTAGGAATTCTTATTTTATTTTATTTTTTAATTTGATGAGAAAAAATAAAATTCGTTGCTTTTTTGACGGAAGGATCTATAACGTAGAAAAAATATATTTGGGACTAGAATGAGAAAAACCAAAACATCAGGGACTAAACAGAACTTTTTAATTTTTCTTCCCTAGATATATAGAAAACTATGTTGATATATGCTATATTCATCTCTCCCCATTGAGAGGGTTTAACAGGGGTTTTCATACCTCTTTTGCTTCTCTATCTCTCTTATCCCTGAAGATTTTTGCAGTTTATCAAACTCTGGCTTCTACAATTTTCTTCTTTGGAAGCCCCGTAGCTCTACTGAAGGGCTCACGGGGACAAAAAACTCCAAACCGGAAGTCAAAATCTCTCAATAATCCCAGTTTCCTTTTCATTTCTACTCGTCAATTTCCGAAATCCTCAGAAAGTTCTTCAGTTCTTCGCTCTTCTTTTCCTCTCGAAATTAAATTGCCATCAGTGTACACTCCAATTCCACTTCATTTACATCCATTGCTCGATTCAACAGATGATAATTATACGGAAAACCACCCGGAAATGGGTAATTTACAGACTATTTCAAATGGGGTTTCTCAGGTTTTGCGGACTCAAGAGTCTAGCAAAATGGCTTTCATATTAGACTCGCCTTGGATTTCTACCCTATTTATGAAGAGTTTTTATTTCAAGGAGAATGGAGTCAAGATAGAAGAAGTTCAAGATAATACGGAGAAAAAGAGGCGCAAGTACAACTCGCTCTGGAAAAGGCAAGTTAAGGCGGAGACTGAGGTTTGGGAGAAGGCTGTGGAAGAGTATAGGGAATTGGAAAGGGAAATGTGTGAAAAGAAATTAGCACCGGCTTTGCCTTATTTTAAGAAATTGATTCTGGGTTGGTTTGGGCCATTGAGAAATGCTATAGAGAAAGAACAAAAGGCTAAAAAATCTAAGAAGGAAATAGCGGCTTTCTCACCAAAGATTCATTCCTTACCAGCTGATAAAATGGCAGTTATTGTGATGCATAAGTTTATGGGATTATTGATGACGGGAGACAAAGATGATAGGTGTGTGCTTGTTGTTGAAGCTGCACTTCAGATTGGGATGACAATAGAAAATGAGGTGAGGTGATTATTATCCAATTCTTGTTCTAAATCTTATGAAATTTGGCCTGGAAGTCTTACCTTTTATGAATTGTACTTGGGAGTTATAGTTACTTTTGCATTAGATATAGAAGGAAAGGAACAAAACAAAAGTATTGGAATGCTGTTGCTAATGCTGCTTCCTGTTTTTACTGTCTTCTTATCTTATTTGCTATTTTATATGAAAGTCAGTCACATCAGCACTACTAATGTTTATCAGGTTAAGATTCACGATTTCTTGGAAAAAACTAAAAGATTAGAAAGAAAACCAATGGCAGAGGAAAGCCAAGATTTGAATAGTGAGACGTTGATACTAAGGAACCGTGTTAAGGCTTTGATTAAGAGGAATAGAGCTTCTGTGGCTCGAAAGCTGCTAAAAAGTGAAAAGTTTAAGCCCTGGGGTTCAGCTATACATGCTAAGGTTTGTTGAAGCTGACTTATGGATAGTTAAACTTTTTATTCATATTATCCAATTTATGTTGACCGTGTTTCTTTTATTTAATGTTTTGCAGTTGGGATGTCGTCTAATAGAATTATTAACTGAAACAGCTTTTGTACAATATCCAGTTAGTCAGTCAACTGACTGTCCCCCAGATCTCAGACCAGCATTTAGGCATTATCTCAAGATAATATCAAATGAGCCAGGGTGAGATCACTCTTCCTTTAGCTAATCTGCTTTAGAGATGTTGACCCTATTTCCAAGAAGTATTCTGCAATATGATCACATAAAGATGGATATATAATTATTCTCTAATATAGATCTTGTACATTTATTTATGTGGTAAGACGTTCACTTAGAAAGTAATATGATGTTCTGAAAAAAGAATGTGGTCAGTTTTAGGTTAACTTTTGCCAATACTTATCAACTCCATTTTGTCACACTATGATTAAAGAATATTCCTTTTCTTTCTTCTCTTTGTAGGCCTGCAAAGAGGTGTGGAGTCATAGAATGTGACCCAATTATCACATCTGGACTTGATATAACTGTGAGTCAGTTTCTCCTATTTTTTTACCAGTTAGATATTTCATGACAAGACTAGTCTCTTGTACTAATGTATTGTTCTTTTCAAGATTGAAGATAAAAGTGATCTAGTGTTATGGGTATCCTTTTGTTTCGTAAAGCCTTGAGCAATTATATATATTGCCATATCCAACTGTGGGATAAAATTGTGCCACACTTTAGAAATATGTCATTCTTTCAACTTGAAGAGGAGGTTGGGGGTTGTTTTCTTGCTTTTGCTGTCTAAAGCAATCCTGTTAACCGGAATTCCAATTTTAGCATTTGTATTTTGAGATTGTATAGATTTAAGATAATGTGAAAGTATGGCCTCCATTAGGATGATGTTAGTCGCTTATATATTGTGGATGCTAGTCTTGCACAATCTTATCACTTCTCTCTTGTTATTTCCTTTGATGCTGAAAAATGATTGTCTATTCATCTTAATAGTGAATCAGTTCAATGCATTTGACATATGTCAACAGACCAAATTAACAAGTGATCACCTTGTTAAAACAGTACTATACACATAGATAATGCCTGGGCCCCTTTTGTTGGGAATCAGGAATCTGGTGCTTCATCGCTTCTCCTTGGTTTCTTGCATGAGCATGTTTTAGGTGTACCTTTGACTGATTTACATACGGTTTTGACAAATATGTTCTGGAATATTATTGTTTTATTTGGAGCGATCATCCATATATATATATTATCTTTCGCTTTGCTTTTACAATTGAATGCTTGGAAATGCCTGATCTCTGGATGTAATAACTATAAACTTGCTGTCATACCTGAGAAAAAGACTTTGAGAGCATTTGAAAAATGTTCTTTATTACATTCTGTTTGAATGGATAATATGTACTTCCTGGTGAGTGACATAATCTTGGGATAAATTGTACAGTTTTAACATCAAGCTTTTCACTTTCCTTTGAGTTTCTAAATGTTTTTACTCTGCAGGTTAGACATGTGATGATTCCCTATGTGCCAATGCTGGTCCCACCAAAAAAGTGGAAGAGGTATGAAGTCTGACTATTTAAGTCAATAAAGCTAGTTTGTCAATCCATTGTCAAATGGTTTTGAGGGTGGCCAATGCTGTGAAGTTCTTGTCTGTCATATTTAGTATCTTACTGGTAATGTGATTCCAGGTATGACAAAGGTGGTTATTTGTTCTTACGTTCATATGCGATGCGTACTCATGGATCTAAACAACAAGAAGCTGCTATCAAACATGCCTCTAGAAAACAAACGCAGAAAGTTTATGAGGTCAGACTTTAGTTTTATTCTTTTTGACACTGTTGCAAGTTTTTGCATGTCGCTGCTTTTTCTTTAATCTCTTTGGTACTATTCTTTTAATCTTTGACTATTCTGGATGTACTGTTCCTTTTTAATGGCATTGCTTATTTCATTCATGATGCAAAACCTTCTCTAGGTTCGTAAGTCTTGGGCATTATCTCATTCTTGAGCATCTTGAATATAGTAATCAAAGATTAGACGCCTCCCTTGAAAGGGGCCTGTTTTGCTGCTGAATGTATGAAAAAGATGTGGTCTACAATGTCCTAGAACTTAAAACAATTGTTTTCTTTTCCAGCTTGAGAATTGCAATATTTTTTTCTACTTTTCTTCTCTCCCCC
Organism: Asclepias syriaca; assembly: GCA_027405835.1. Lineage (NCBI taxonomy): Eukaryota > Viridiplantae > Streptophyta > Magnoliopsida > Gentianales > Apocynaceae > Asclepias > Asclepias syriaca. Next base: position 375,550 of record CM049927.1, on the reverse strand, counting down.
TGTGCATTTTTAAAGTGAGGTGGAGTAAAAAGAAGAAATAAGCCAATAGAGATACATGAGGAAAGATATGTTTATTTGGTGCATCAAGAAAGATAACTGTTGTCTCAAATTATCTGAGTAGACCTTGCCCTATCTTAATGAATCTCACCAACATAATTAGAACATCAGAGTTGGTATCAGAGTTGGTAGAGAAAAAGCATTTGAACAAATAATAAAGATTAAACTCTTGCACAACAATGATTTCTTGGTCATGGTTTTTTAATCATCTCTTATTAAGTTGCAAGAGCATAGGACCAAATAGATACTATCTTTCATTCTTTAAGGATTTCTGACTGTAGTGTAAATGGAGCACATAATGACTTGGTTTATAGGATAGATGTGATGATAAACTACTTTTGACTGTGTTTTTGCAACCCCCCCCCCCCCTTTTTTTTTTTTAAATAATATTAAGAATCCTTAAAAGCAAACATCTTATATTTGAAATACCCTTAGACTTAATTTTCTCTCTCATTAATTAATATAGTTTCTTCTGTTTTTCCCCACTGTCTTCATGATTAATATGAAAGAGAGAATCTTAAATGGAGGGTTGGAAAACATAACATAATCATGTATTAACGTAAGAAAAAATATCATAATTTTGCATTGATAAGCGACTAATATATTGTGACAAGTTGAAGCTAAAATGATTTGTATTTAGGATTTGACAAATGCTTCTCAGGTGCAAAACAAGTGGCTGCCGACCTCATATCAGGATAACTTAAAAGAAATGTAGACGCTTTGATAACAGTTTTATGCTATGGAGTTCCTTTATTGATATCGAAAAGTTGTTTCACTCTTTTCATTATATTCTTTTACGATAGTTACTCTTGGATTTTGTTAACATATAATGCATGTAAACTGGAAATTACTGTCTTACAACTTTTAGCATATTCTGGGAAATGCACCACTTTCCAATTTTATCTTATAAAACAGAAGGATTAACCGGACCAATTTGTGAAGCAGGAATTACATTTGCTGCCTACTGCAATGAGATATCAGTTGATTTGCTGTTTACTTTTCCACCTATGTTTACATTCTAAGCAAAAAAAAAAAGTTGCCTACTTGGTTCTTCATGTATATGCAGGCTTTGGATACACTAGGAAACACCAAATGGAGAGTAAATCAAAGAATTCTTAATGTGGTAGAGTTTATCTGGGGTAGTGATGGTAATATTGCTGGCCTGGTAATCGTAAAGATGTAAGTGTATTTTAAGATACTAGAGTTGTGCAAATCATCAATATATATATCATTTTTTCTTTTCTTTTTTATTTGGTAGAAGTCAATAAAACTCTTGTAATGGTGTTTGTAATGTTGTTGACCATATAGCATGCTTTTTTGCAAGAGCTACATGAAACTCTTTTGTGCTTTCCTGAATCTGCTAGATTTCCTGGAATAATAATTTCTAGTTAGAATGTTCTCAGTCTTCTTTCTTCTTACAGTATATCAATTCTGCATAAATGTTTGTTTGCTCATGTATGTTAAGACGTTAATAATGTTTGATTGGAACATGACTTATTATTTATGATTGCTAGTAGTATATTATGAAACTTATTTCTGCATTTTATTATTCTAAATGTTGGAATTACATCCCACTCCTTTTATAGGTTCCTATACCTGAATTGCTTTCTGATGATGTGGAAGAAATAAAGAAGTGGAAATGGAGTGTAAGAAAAGCAAAGAAAATTAATCAAGAGATGCATTCTCTACGATGTGACATTGAGCTCAAGCTTTCTGTAAGATATCATCTTTGCTAAGATTGTTCTATTTCCCACAAGGAGAAACTAGGGCTCTTTATTGCTTTTGTACCTCCACGCCTCTGCATCTTTTCTCATGACTTCCCATTAGATAGTTGCAGTGCTTCTGAAATATAAATAATTCTGCTGAAACAATTTCTAATTGCTTCACCATTGTTTTCTAAAATGAAGTTATTTGTAGTTGATTGAGGTGATATTTGTCTTAGAGCAGGTGGCTCGTAAGATGAAAGATGAGCAAGGCTTTTACTATCCACACAATTTGGATTTTCGGGGCCGTGCATATCCTATGCATCCACATTTAAATCACTTAGGTTCTGATCTTTGCCGAGGACTTCTGGAGTTTGCAGAAGGACGGCCATTAGGGATATCTGGTTTGCGTTGGCTAAAGGTACATTTGGCAAACCTTTATGGAGGGGGTGTCGAGAAGCTTTCCTATGATCAGCGCCTGGCTTTTGTGGAGGAGCATCTTACTGATGTAGTAGATTCAGCTGAAAACCCCATTCATGGTAAATGCTGGTGGTTAAAAGCCGAGGATCCTTTCCAGTGCTTAGCAGCTTGTTTTAATTTATCAGAAGCCTTAAAAAGTTCATCACCACATACTGTTATCTCTCACCTGCCAATTCACCAGGTACATTTTTGCTTAATACTATATTCCCGAACCTGCACTCAAATGAGCACATATATTATGCCATAAAAGTTTTTGATGTTTCCATTTCTGAAATTGAAGTTAGTCTATCAATATATGAAGGGTGTTACTAAGCGTATCACTCGTTCTCTTTCTTTCTTTTTTTTGTCCCTCAAAATATTCTATCAAAATACATCATTGAAATACTTTTTTTATATAAAAAAAATAAAAATTTACAACATATATGATCAAATAATACCAAAAAAATACAAGTTGAAGTCAATGAACAATGATATTGAGGTTTTCTAATGTAAATTTTTAATTTTTATTTAGAAAAATTATATATTTTTTCGAACAAATGCATTAGGGGTGTCTTGTAGGAGACCCATTCGACTCTATATTGGTCTCCTAGGGCAGAATGAGTCTCTCGTAGAAGACTCAAAAGTATCTATTTTGGAAAAAATATTACTTTTCTAAATTAAAAATCATTATTTACAAAATAACAAGCACCAAAATTTACTTTTGATATTTTTACTCCTATCTTCTTCTTCTTGTTGTTTTTTCATTTATTTATTTATTTATTTTGGTAATATTTGATTTTAAACTATTATAATTTTGATTGTTTTTTAAAGTATTTTGGCAATGTGTCCCGAGAATATTTTTTGAGAGAAAAGGTAAAAAATCTCTAAAGCATAAAAAATTGGAATTTTGGGTGTTGTATTTAGTAATCGATATATGAATCACAATAATGAAAATATACAAATATAAATCTAGAGATGAGTTTGTGGCCATACGTAGGAAGTTCATCGGATGATTGTGTAATCATTCTACTTCAATAAGTAAATCTTTGTTGTGCATTCAGGGTGCCACTCCCTTAACAAAAAAGATAATTTCTGCAAGAAGATATTCATATCTCTGTGGGGAAATACTTCATCTTTATTTAACTATCTACTGGAACCCTTTATTTAAAGACTCCTTAGAAGCTGGGCTTATCACCTTCCAGAAGCTCTAGGATTACCCTCTCTACCCAAAAGCTTGAGAGTTGTCTTCTCTGTGGCTAATGAATTTTGAAATTCTCAATTGGCCGATGACACCTTCAGATGTATCAGAAAATGGCACAGAATGTATACAATAACTTCTCATGATTGAGATTTCTAAGAATGGGTTTTTTTTTTACTCTCTCAGATGTATTCCTTTTATGGTAATAAAGGACTGTTATTTGCACAAGATAGAAATATACATATTCTACTATTAAGGTCCCACTAAACGAGTGAATAGTCTTCTTCATTGTGGAAACTAAAATTTGATATTTTCTCCAGGATGCTGAGTGTGTAATGGGGAAAGAAAGTATATATTAATTGAAAGAGGAAACTCAAAAGGAAAATAAATCCTTTTTTCTTCCTGCATTTCATTTGATACGAGAGAAAACTGTACAAGAGATAGTTCAGTTTAACCTTCTACTAGACTGCCTTTCTATTCAACCAGCAGCTTTGGCCCTTTAGCCTTTCTAGTACTCTCCAAACTTTAATTTGTTATGCAATTGTTCTTCTTTATACGTCGGTTACTGTTGGTCCAACAATTACAATTCTTATAGTTCTGATATGAGACGTAAGGTTATAAATATGAAGTCAACTTGATGCTAATTATCTTTATCATATTTCATAATCTTGCTCTTTAAAACATTAAATCACTGGTTCCTAATTTGGTCATACAATTTTATGTAATAGGATGGCTCCTGCAATGGTTTACAACACTATGCAGCTCTGGGAAGAGACTATGTATGTTCACTGCCAAGACTTGGATTTGTTAGTTGTTTTTCTCTTGAAGGCATTATTTTGTTGTATGAAGATATTTAATTTTGCTTCACCTTTGAATTCTAAAAAGACTTGCCTTTTCATCTCATAGAATTAAAATTACTGTATTACTATGACTATCTTCATTCATCTGCATGGGTAACTTCTGCTAGTTCCCATTCATCAGAAAGTTGACCTGATATACATAGATTTATTGCTATAATGGTTGAGACGCTGCTCTATCTAGTTGACCTCAGATCATATCAGCTTGAAGCCTAATTTAGTGTTTTTCATCAATCAATGCTTCCTGCTTTCACTTCTTGCAGTATTTGTTACACTGTATTTTCCCTGACACTATCCTGATTGGACAGTTGGAGGCTGCTGCAGTCAATTTAGTTGCTGGAGATCATCCTGCAGATGTGTACTCAGAAATTGCTGCAAAGTATGTTCACATGATTGATATGCAAATTTTTATAATGTTGTGGATATTTATTTCAGACTATGCATATAGATTACTTGGCCATATATGTAGCATTGTTGCCGTAAGTGCTTCATAGTTAACTCAGTTGCATGTATGTGTCTATTGAAGATCAGAACCAGTGAATATCTTTGACTTTTCTAGTGGTTGAAATAAATTATTATTATTATTATTTTTTAAAAAACGTTGTGAATGTATATGGGAATCTGGGAGACTAAGTTATTTACTAAAGAAGTTATACTTTGTACTCTACTTCTTAACTCTAGCAGATTTAGACCACAACTTGCAGGCATTATGGTAGAGCCCAAGCTATGACACTGTGCTATATCTAATCCAATTTACTTCTGGTGTATGGAAGTTTATTTTGTTTTCCTAAGAATTATTAGTAACCATATTTGGATTGGGTTCTGAGAGAAAATTTGTTTTACTTATCAAGAATGAAAAATGAGAATGTATTTGGATTGAATTAAATTTCTGAATTTTAATGCTTAATTTGTTTTTAAGTTGGTCTTGATATTGATATATTTAAGACATCCTTAGTTGCTTGGTTAAATTATAAGGATGCAATTTATGTTGAAAGTTACAAAACAAATGTATACTTTGTGCTATGTGTGTTGACTTATAAGATTTGGAGGAATTTAAACCTGAATTGAATGTAAGTTTTAGGGGAAAAAGGTTTAGCTTAGAAATTGATTTGTAGAAAATTATGGGAGCAAAAAACAAGACCATTTGCTTCATGGTTGCAGAACACAAGCCTTTCTTTTGTTGTGTTTAAATATAATATCTTGATACCATTATTTAGCTTTTGTTGTTCTCCGGAATAAATTGATGAGTTTCTATAAGAGTAAACTCAGTGCACAGGAATACTGTAAATATATCTTGAGGAGGCTGTCACAAATCAAAAGTGAATCAACCTTGTTGTGTCTAAAGGTTCATCCTTTAGATGACTAAGCAACTTGTCTAGTCTATCTGTAGTCACCTTTTAGTTTCTTTCCTGCTGACAGGGTTTCAGAAATATTTATGATAGTATCTAAAAATTGAAATATAAAAATTTGTTTGATTTTTTACTGCTACTTAATTTGTGGCTTTCTCACTTTGGCATTGAATGTTTTAACATTAATATCATTTCCATTTGAAATCCACCTCTTACAAATACTCCCATTTGCAATATTACTTTTTTACTTCTTTTAATGCTTCTTCAAATCATTTTTTATTGCCAGGGTTCAAGATATTATAAGACGAGACAGCAAGAAGGACCCTACCAATCCAGATGCTGTATCAGCCAAACTCTTAGTTGATCAGGTTGTTTATACTTTTGTTCTGTGAAATTCAGTGCAAAACTATATAGTTCTCAAAAGACCTTAATGGCATAATTATTGTTATTGTAAATTTATACCCGAAAAAATCCTACTGTTGGACCTTCCAGGTAGACAGGAAGCTGGTCAAACAGACAGTAATGACTTCTGTATATGGGGTTACATATATTGGAGCACGTGAACAAATCAAAAGGAGGCTAGAGGAAAAGGGTCTTATTGCTGATGACCGGCAGCTTTTTGCTGCATCTTGCTATGCTGCTAAAGTAAGTAATGGCACCAAGTTCTGTGCTTCAACTGCTTTTTGATACCCTTAACTACCTTTACATATATTATTGCCAGGAATCATTAATTTTTTTAATCTCTAACCATTATCTGTGAGATTAGCATTTATTCTAAGTGCAGAAATCTCAATATGCATGTCTATGGTTGTTTACTTTTTTTTTACCATTCTTAGAGTTGAGAATGCTTTTTTAAGAGGTATTTTATTCAAGTGCAGGTCACAATGGCTGCTCTTGGGGAATTATTTCAAGCTGCTCGTGGTATAATGGGTTGGCTTGGTGACTGTGCTAAGGTTTCTAGATCTGTGTTTCAATCGTATTATAATGATGAGGGGTCTATGTCAAATGGTATATTTATCTATGAATTTTAATAGGTAATTGCATCAGAAAATGAGCCTGTGCGTTGGACAACCCCACTTGGTCTTCCAGTTGTACAACCTTACTTTAAATCTAAACGACATGTTGTAAGTACACTTACTACAGATGCTTGATTTTATTAAATTTGCTAGTCAATAGGGCATGGAACATCTTGTACACCAATGTTGCAGGCTTTTGTGATTAAGGACTTGTGAGTTGATAAAACATGAGAACTGGTTCACAATATTATCCACTTGACCTTGACATTAGCTAGCAGTTGTTCGTTGAACAGTTCTAGAAAATATGTGACTCCATATCTTACTATATTGCTTAAAATGATGATTGTTTTAAAGATAAACAATGAATTTTGTGGCCAACATTTGAAGCTTGTGATTCTATCTGGGTGTCCTTCATTGAAGAGCATTTTTATTACTATAGTATCCAATTAATCATTGCATCTGCAGGTAAAAACTTCACTTCAGGTGTTGGTATTGCAGCGTAGCAGTAATTTAGTAAGTTCTATTTATTTTTGGAATATGTCTAATTCAATCCTGTGCTTTGAACATTTATATGATTCATTTGAAGTTTCACTTTAGGTTGAAGCTAGAAAGCAGAGGACTGCTTTCCCTCCAAATTTTGTACATTCATTGGATAGTACACACATGATGATGACTGCAATAGCTTGTAGAGATGCTGGACTGCGTTTTGCAGGTTTGTTTATAGCTGTACATTTTATGAAGTGGTTGGTTTGTCCAGCAGTATGTGATTGTAAAAGTGCTTCGTTTTGTTAGGTTAAACTTCCAAGAAATGCTATTCTGAAGTTTCTGATGAATTTAATACCTTTGTTGAATGACATTCGTGGAATACTGTGAAACCAATTTGTCATAGTATATCTCTACCAAGAATAAAGAACTTATCTGACAATCTAATTATTCATAATTGTATTTAATCTCTGAATTGTTTTGGGTAACTTGTTAGCGTTAGTGTCCAAGTTTAAGGAGAGTGGAATTTTAACCATATTATTGTGCTAGTAAAGTCTTACAGCTGAAATAAGATCTGCACAAATATGAATAAATAAATTAGACATGTGCACAACTCTAAGCTGATTGTGGTTCTAGACATGTAGTAATGATATAAGACAACTTGCAGTGTAAAAAAAAAAAAATAAAGAAAAAGAAAGAAAGAAAGAAGTTAGAAGCCTGATGGAATATGGACTATTAGATTTTTGTCAATAATATGACTTAGGGGCTCTCCCTTTACCTGTTGCTAGGGATATCAGAATTTTTATGTGTGGATTTTGCAAACTGTGATTTGCAAGATCAAGAAATGTATGAGATGCTGCATCTGTGTCAATAGTAGTTCATAGAATTTTTTCCGTGTAAATGATTTTATCTCTTTGGCATACTTTTTTTGTGCAGGAGTGCATGATTCCTTCTGGACACATGCTTGTGATGTTGACAAGATGAACCGAATACTGAGAGAAAAATTTGTGGAGCTTTATAGCGCACCGATACTTGAAAATGTAAGACTTCATAACAGTAAGCATTATTATACATCAACTGTTGGAAAATCAAGCTAGATATATTTGGATAAAGTTGTAATTAAACTTGTTGGATCTAAACCCCCACTTATAGGTTTTGGCGCCAAGTAAAAAATTTCTTTGGTAACATAATATATTAGTTAATGAGGAAGAAAGAGAAGTAAAGTAAACAAAAACACTAGACTTCACAGGTGAAGAAAAGAGCAACGTAAAGTATTGAAAACATAATCCTTGGTAGACAATGAACTTCTTCTACAGATGAGTAATCCCAAACATTTTAAAATACAAGAAAATTTCCAGATAATTCCCCCCTAAATTCAGGAGAAAGCTAGCTGGAGAAGCAGTTGACTGGCAGTTTTTTCACTATGTTATGTATAAACTGTCACAATTTGATCATTTACTTCATGAAATTTAGGCTAATTCATGAACATAATCTCATTATCCTAACATTGGTTTATGTGAACAGTTGCTTGAAAGCTTCCGAACATCATATCCAACTTTGACATTTCCTGATATGCCAAGTAGAGGAGACTTCAACTTGGAAGAAGTTCTGGAATCTCCATATTTCTTCAACTGAGTGAACAAAAAGGCTAAAAAAGAAACATACTGTTGGAGCAAAGAACAAGCAAAAACAGCCAGTAAGTGACATAGAAGAGAGCTGCAGCAAAGGTAAGTGATCAAGGATACTGAACATGCGCTGTAACACTCAAACAATGGCACACAAAATTGCATGCATGCATGCACGGGATTCTTTCCAAAAGCTTTCAGCACTTTTGAGAAATCCACATGGGATACTGTTGCTGCAAGAGCTTCTGAAGGTCTGATGATACTTACAAACATACAAGAGAAACTTCAAATTAATAATCTTGTACAGGCTCCTTGGACAAAAGGGAATGGAATTCTCTCACTCTGCGATGAGCACAGGCCCATTCGCTGATACAACTGAAGAACAGAAGTAGACACAGGATAGAAAATGACTTGCATGCATTCATGCCAAGGGGTTGAAGCATACTTTTGCATTCTTGCTTCGCTGTGTGGATTCCTCTGTTACATAAATAGAGAGAGGAAAGACCTATTTTTATTGACAATAGATGAGCAGATATAAAATTTTGTAGGATAGAGAGAGAAAATTTTGTTGCTGAATAAAGAAAGTGCTTTGTATGTGTTTCCATCCACATTTCAAAGTGTTGTTTTGTGTAAATATATCTACTTCCCTTGCGGGGTTGAAAGGAAGATTAAGCCTTTCTGTAGTTAAACATTTCCCATATATATACACAGGATTTTGCAGTTAAAAGAGATGTATTTGTTCTCAGTAACTTCATTTTGGATATCAAATATATATATTTTTTGAAGCAAAGATACATTTTGTCATGATTACCATTTTATTTTTATTAAGGATGGATGTTTTTTACAGTAGAGAAATGGTACATTTTCATGAAATTCTTAGGAATCAGTAATTTGTTGGAGTTTAGGCATTGATGATCCAGATATAAAACAGTTGAAGAGTGCAAGAGCTTCTTTTGGTCTATGCAGAGGAACTTCATGGCCTGCTCCTCTCACTGTAACAAAATTCAGTCCTTCATACTCCTGTGTCCATCCACCCACCTGCCCATCACTGTACCAAGGACGCCATGGACTAATTGGTTGAAGCTTCAGAGCATCAATGCTGTAACGAGTCGATGTAACGGGGATTACAGCATCTGTATCACCACTATAGTTGAAAAGATGAAACAAAAAAACTAAATCAGTCCCGTCCCATACGGAAGAAGATGCATTCAGAAGATAAATAAATTTTGTTGAAAAGAATATCATCAAGAAAAACCTGAAAACCCAAATTCGAATCCCGGCAGGTATAAGCTCTTCATAAATGTCCAGCACTGACTTAGGAGAGTCCTTCCAGTTCTCGTATACCACATCACTGTACAAACATATATATATTTATCTTATAAAATAGAAACTCTCATATTGGGATATTGGGATATAAGTTACCTGCAAGTTTCCCATATGAATGAATTGTCTCTATTGTAAACATGCAGAGCAGTTTGAACCTCAGGGAGATTGAAATAAATTTTTGAGTGCTTCTCTGTGCACGGATCATATTCTCTCCTCAGAATTCCAACCTTCTATAGAATGATATAAAAAGATTCATTATACACTTCCACCTCAACTAAAAGCTTAAATTGGCAATGGCTTGAAAGAAGATTAAGACTCACATTTGGGCGTTTGAAGAAGTGGTTTAGCATCCCAAAATTGACAGTGCAAGCAGGAGTGAAGATGCTATATTGGTCAATGTTTCCAATTTCCTCAGAAGCTATGTCAAGAACCTTATCACACTCCTCCGAGGGTTGTATGAATGATTGGAAATCACAAACAACATTCAATTTCTTGAATGTCTGGTCAGATATCATACCAGTGGACCAAAGAAACTGGAAAAGCCCCATGTGATCATGAAAATCGTCCGTTAAACCATTTCCAACCTGCATTCATTCCACACTTTGTGTCTTCTTCATATTTTCCTATACAACTTTCATTTACAAAAAAGTAAACTCCCTACCATAAACCCCTTTAGATTAATTGTCCCATCCTTCTTTTCACCAACATTGTGCCTTACAATTCTCTGACTTAACTGTGGAACATAGTGCCCTTCACACAAAATCACCTTTGATTAACACAAAACCCCCTTAGGAAAGGAATAGAAATATAAAAGAAGAGATTTCACCTGCGTAACTCTCTCCAACAATATAAAATCCCTTCCTTTATATTGAGGAAAACGTTCAAACCACTTGAGCAAAAATGCCAAGGAGTCAGCAGCTGCAATGTCATAAAAGTTTCATGAGAATGAGAATGAGAATGAAACAAAAGATAAGTCTCAGAGATATACCAGTTCTTTTGTCTCCATTGGTCACATAATCTGAACTAGTATTTGAATAGGAGTATCCAACTCCAACAGGAGAGTCAAGGAACAATATATTTGCAACTACAAAAAAAACAGCCACTTAAATTAGTTTGTATGTTGAAAAACCATATATAAGTATATACATATATATATACCTTGGTTCCAAGAGTAAGGATTCAAATAAAGGGTTTTTCCATCTTTCTCCACATGAAAGGGGCCAAACTTCCTCAGCCACCCCAAAAGCAATTGATGAACATCCAGGTCCTACAAAATATAGCAATTGTTATGAAATTCCACAACTAAGGATCAAATGGAATCAGACTGAAAAGATGACAGTTTGTATCCAATATATATATATATAAAAGAGAGAGGGAGAAATTATGACCTCCATTGAGCCAAAGAACAAGAGGTTTGGATGAAGGGTTTTCAACCGCCTCAAAGAACCAGTAGAACAGAGATCTCCCAGCATCCTGATCGACTGTTACAAACCCAGAATAATGAGCAAAACTCAAATCAAAAACTTGACCAGGAAGCTTCGAAACTTTGTCCAATTGTTGCTGAGCAGGTGGGTCTGTGGAATTATAATCTCTGCATCGCCCCACTTCAACCTTAGCAAATGCTAACACACAGATCAACAACACAATAACCCAATTCCAATTCCACATTTCTTGATTCTCTGATTCTTTGAGGTCAGAGAAAAAAAAGAGATAGATTTCTTGTTTTGCGGTGCTGACAGAGCAGCTTCATAAGTTTAAGATCCCTTTTTGTCAGTCTGAAATTCCTTCAAAATTCCCCTTTTTTTTTCTTGTACAATTAATTTTTAAAATTTTTTTATTCATTATTATTAAAATCAACTGTTTAATATTAAAAAGACTTAAACTTTACCCACCAAGATTCCAATTTGAGGAAGCAGGTTTGGGACGGACAAAAATGGGAAAAATCAGCTACACAAATTGGAAATCTTGGAACATGCATCGTGCTTTTTTTCGTCTCTCTCTCTCTCTCTCTCTATATATATATATATATATATATATATATATATATATATATATTACGCAAACGCCATACAAAGTGGTCCTTTCTCCCATCTTCTCTCTTCCATTTTTGGTCCCTTTCATTTCTTCTGAAACCCATGTGATCTTCTTCTTCTTATTCCTTTATATATATATATATAGCCACCACTAGCATTACCAGTTAGATCTTTTTAGGTTAATAAGTGTTACAATTCCCATTATTTTCTTTAATAAATGCGATAATATATATATATATATTTTAACCAACATATCATAAATCAAGCTGATAAATAGCAGCAGATTGAGTCTTATTCTTGAAAAGGTTTGTTCATGCATAATTATAATCACGTGATTCATATGTAGATTTATTTTATATATTTTTTATTTATTTTTATTAAATTAATTTCCTCAATTCTAGTTTCTTTCCGAAATTCTCTTGTTGTTTTACCTGACTTCTATTTTGGCTGCTCAAATTAAGTTCAATGAATCTTTACATAAAAATTATATATATATATATAATCAAAAGTTAATTACTTTTTCAATATTGTAATTTCATTATTATTATTATTTGTCTTGCTCTAAGAATAAGAAAGGAAAGGAAATTTTTTAAAAAAATAAAGGAAAAGAATAATATAAAAGATTAATAATATTAATAATTATGACGTAAAGGCAAGTGGACAGACGTATTGAATTATCTTCCATAAATAAAACACACTTTGTTTATATATATATATATATATATATTCTATTGTTTTTGTTTTACTTTACTTTGCTAACCCATTTTACAAGTACAAGAAAACACGCACAACACACAGTAGCTTCTCTTTATCAATCTCTTTTCTTCTCTGCTATCGGGGATTACTTCCATGACAAGTTCGTTATTTAAAAAAAAAAACAAAAATTTTCTAATAGATATTGATTGATACGGAAGAAGGTTTTTTTAGTATATATAGATTTAGAATTTTTCTTTCATTCTTTGTTAACCCAATTCCAGAAGAATCAGAAGAACGAGGGAAAGAAAACGACGCAAGGCAGTGTCTTTTCGTGTTTTTTTAATCCTTTTTATCAAAAATTCCAAGTAATTACTCATATTTTTTCTTTAGAATGACGTTTCTTTTTTTGTCTTGAGTATTTTATTTTTTGGGGTTTAATTTCTTAAAATTAATCTATTGGCGTACTAAAAGGAGTAATTTGTTTATGATTTTTGTTTGTGTTTGGTTTTGGGTTTTAATTGATTCCGTCCTTGTTATGGGATTGCAGGAATTTTTTATTTTTGATTGGGAGTTTGAGAAGAAGTGAAGTTTGGGATTTTGGCGACCAGAGGTGAGGAATAAATTGGGCTATCCTGTTGAAAAATCTGAGATTTTTTTTTTCCTTTAAAAAGGGTTTTTTTTTTTTATATATATAAAAAAATTCATTTAATTGGGTGTTCGCGTTTTGGGGATTTGATTTCTGCTCTTCTTTTAGTAGATTGTACTAAGCCACTTGGGATAATTATGATTCTTGACTGAATTTGGAAGATATTTGAACAATCCTTTTCTTTGGGATTTTGTAAGTTTCTTTCTACAGTAATCCCTTTTTTGTTCCGATTTTGGGTAATTATCTGACCGGGTTTCCGGTGGGTATTCATTTCTTTAGGAAAAGTTGTTGATCGGCAATTCTTTGGCACTTGTGACCATTTGCTTACCGGTGAGGACAATGAGTTCTAATATCTCCGCAGGGATTGCTCAGATGGGCAAGCTTTTGGTTCATGTTGCTGAGAATGGGCATTCATTTGAGATAAATTGTGATGAAGATACAGTTGTGGAGACTGTTCAGAGATTCTTGGAATCTGTTAGTGGGATTCAATTGAATGATCAGCTTCTTTTATGCTTAGATATGAAATTAGAACAGCAGCGTCCTCTTTCTGCTTATAGTCTCCCATCTGATGACAAGGAAGTTTTCTTGTTTAACAAAGCTAGAATGAGAAATAATTCACTTCCTCCAGCACCTGAACGAGTTGAGACTGTTGATATTCCTGATCCACGGTTGCCATCTTCTTCTAATGATTCCCATCCTTTGGATGATGCTTCAGACCCTGCCCTGAAAGCTTTACCTTCTTACGAGAGACAATTCAGATATCATTTTCAGTTTGGACATGCTGTTTACAGTAGGACGCTAGCTAAAATGGATATTTGTGAGAGGCTTTATAGAGAACAGAAAGTTCAAGAGAGAGCCTTGGAGATTGCTTGTGGAAATCTGGATCATTTCTACAGGATGATTCTTCAAAACTACAGGGATTTTGACAAGTGTTACTCACATCAATACAGGATACATAACAAACTTCTAGTAAATTTTGGAAGGGATATAGAGAAATTGAGATCTTGGAAAATTCTCCCTGCCTTACAGACAGCTAATCGAAAGTGCTTACTGGATTTTGTGAAGGAAGAGAATTTGAGGAAGATTGTGGAGGAGTGTGGCGTTTCCCACAGGCAGTTTGATCTCAAAGTTTCTGAATTTAAAGGGGACTTTGGAGAGTTGAAGCGAAATGCTGAATATTTATTTTCTACCAAAGCTTCTTCCCTAGTTGAAGAAATGGAAGCAACGATAAGAGAGCACCAAAGATATATTAATGAGCAGGGAAGCATCATGCAAATACTAAGGTACTTTTTCATTACCTTTGTCTACCACTACTGTAAGAAACAGGGAAAAAGTGTGGAAAATCTTGGAATATATCTCAATTCAGTACTTCATTGAACTTAATTTTATTATATGATTTTGTTTGTTAGTACTGGTACAAGATTGCTTTGTTCATGAGATTACCTTTTTCATAACTTGTTGTCTGGAGCTTGCAATGTGTTCTTGAACCTATTACATATAATATTTATATTCAATTTCATGACTAACATATGGTATGAATTAATGAAATCAGCCTTTACTGATGAATACATAAAACAGAAGATGTTTATTATCTGGAATTGTTAAGTGGCTAAAATACCATTTATGTCTACATGCTCCCTGTTATCATTCTGTCTATGAAAATTCCCTTTTCCCTTTGTATGGAGTCATATCATATCAGTTTCTTTTTGACTTCCATAGAGCTGGACTAATATGAAGCTTTAGCAGTCTGCTTTAGTTGTCATTGTTAAATGTTTTCTTCATGGTCAGATTTCAAACTTTTGAGATATTGTTTGTAACATTCCTTTTTCAGAAGTTATGGACCTTTGTGTTCTTGTCATTTCTCTCGCATGTCCGGTTATAACTCGTTTATATGACTAATGTCTGATTAACTTTTGTCATTCAGTAAAGATGTCAACACAGTGAAGAAACTTGTAGATGACTGCCTCTCAAATCAGCTTTCTTCCTCTCTTCGTCCTCATGATGCAGTTTCAGCATTGGGTCCTATGTATGACAGCCACGATAAAAGTCTTCCTAGAATGCAGGCTTGTGAAGAGGCCATATCTCGTTTAGTTGATTTTTGTCTGAGCAAAAAGAATGAAATGAACATCTTTGTGCACAATTACATGCAAAAGATCGCATACATACAGTTTATTATTAAAGATGTTCGCTACAAGTTTTCTGTTTTTCAGGAGGCTTTGAAACGCCAGAGCGATCAATTTGAACATTTAAGAGTGGTGCGTGGCATTGGTCCCGCATATAGGGCTTGTCTTGCAGAGGTGGTCAGAAGAAAGGCCACAATGAAGCTCTATATGGGTATGGCTGGACAGTTGGCCGAGAAGCTTGCAGCAAAGAGGGAGGCTGAAGTTAGGAGGCGAGAAGAATTTCTGAAAGTACAAAGTTCATATATACCAAGGGACACACTAACTGCTATGGGATTATACGATACTCCGAACCCGTGTGATGTCAATATAACTCCTTTTGACACAAATTTGCTTGATATTGACATTTCAGACATTGACCGTTATGCCCCCGAGCATTTAATTGGATTTTCTTCTAAGACTGAGAAACATGGGATTCCGAAAGCTTCAAGTTCTGTATCTAATGATGGGTCGCAATCACTTACTGAAGGAAGTGATGTGTGCTCTCTGGAATTACTTGATGGTTCGGAGTTGGAGATTGCTGGAACAAGTAAGCTTGAGGTTGAGAATGCTCAGTTGAAAGCTGAACTTGCTTCTAAAATAGCTCTAATTTGTTCAATCAATGCTGAGTTTGATGAGGAAACACTCGATGAAAGTAAGATGGGAAGCTTCTTGAAAAATGCTGCAGAGAAAACAAGTGAAGCTTTAAATTTGAAAGAAGAGTATGAAAAACATCTTCATCTAATGCTGAAGATGAAACAAATGCAGTGTGATTCCTATGAGAAAAGGATTCGAGAATTGGAGCAGAGACTTTCTGATTCGTATATCCAAGGTCCGGATCCGGATGATGAAGATGCATCTAAACATACTTTATCAGCCATCAAGAATCAAGATAGTACTGCTGTGGGAGAAACTAATGAAGCAATGGATGAGATTTCATGTGTCTCTAGTTCGACAAATATTAAATCAGGGCTTATGTCGGATTCCTCTGGTATACTGAATCATCCTCAGTTGGATTCATCTATGGTAGATCCAAATCGAGATGAAGGGGAATCTTGTGACAAAGACGGGAAAGATACAACTGAAACAACAGTTGGTGGACAGACTATAGATCGAAAGTGAATGCTGATCTTGCACAACTGCAAAGTGCACTTGCAGAGAAATCGGAGGAGCTCGCCAAAGCTGAATTCAAACTCAATGCTTTGAAAGAGGAGTTGAGATGAATCGAAAACTTTTTGATGAATCCCAGGTAATCTCAACTGAACTGTTATTCAAAGCAGAGTTTTTGTTCTTATAATAGCAATTACAATGTGTATAACTATTTTCTGTGTTGACAGTTGAACTGTGCTCACTGGAGAATTGCCTGCATGAAGCTAGAGAGCAAGCACAAACCCATCTTTGTGCTGCTGAGCGGAAGACCTCACAATATACTTCTTTACGTGCATCTGCTGTTAAAACTCGCAGCTTTTTCGAGAGATTGAGAAGCTGTGTTTCATCTGGTACTGTGCTGGTTTCGTTGAATCCTTGCGAGCTCTGGCTCAGTCTTTAGCCAAGTACGCAATCTATTTCATTTTCTAGAAATAACTCTTGGAGCACAAATCTTCCTTTTTGCTCATTGCGATTGAATATTGTTTGATTGGTAAAATTTAATTATTAGCAAATTGTTGAATGAAGATAGGTTCAGTTCTAACTTTTGAATTCCTTCCCTTTGAAAATATTCAGTTCCATCAGTGAAAATGAAGAAGATGGCGCTGTGGAATTTCGCGAGTGTATCCAGGCACTTGCTGATAAAGTTAGCATCTTGTCGAGGCATCGAACCGAGCTGCTTGAAAGGTATTCAAAAGCAGAAGCTGCAAATGAGCAGCTGTCAAAGGAATTGGAAGAGAAAAGTGAATTGGCTAACACAGTCTACTTGAAGCGTCAACTGGAGAAACAGGTATTGTTGCCCTAATGCCCACGCAATTACAGTGAATTCATCTAGAATTCAGTATTCATCAGTAATTTATACATACATACATATATATATATATATATATATCCTGGTTTTTTGTTGTTTTGTATAATTAGCAGGCAAGCAAAGAGAAGATATCTTTTGGTAAATTGGAAGTACACGAAATTGGTGCATTTGTTCTCAACTCTGCTGGACATTACGAAGCAATAAATCGAAACTTCTCCCACTATTACCTCTCTCCAGAATCCGTAGCATTGTTCGCCAATCGTCTCCCAGATCGTCCTCCTTTTATTGTAGGTCAAATTGTGCATATCGAAAGACAAACAGTGAGATCACCATCGCCATCATCATCAAATGAACATAACAACAACAACAGAGATCAGGTAAACATACTAACAACTTCCTCCGGCACAGGAGTTTCCAACCGTTTGACCTTGAATTCGGGATCATCAGCAGCAGCATTAAACCCGTATGGTCTCCCTGTTGGCTGTGAATACTTTGTAGTGACTATAGCCGTGATACCTGATACTAAAATTCGTTCGCCCCCTTCTTCCTGATCTTGCGAATGGCAACAAATTTGACATGATGGAAGACTGAATTGTAAATATTCAAACTTTATAACTTTGATATTAATTTTTTTTTTCTCCCTAAATTCCCGATTTTGTATAGCTAAATCTTTAATTCAATCCTCTCTCTCTTTGTAAATAAGAAGATTGTGAATATTCGTTTTAAATTAGGGTTTTTCAATCCTGTTTTCTTCATGGTTGCTTAGTTGTTTTCCGAATTCATAGGTTCCTGCTGTAGTTGCTGGGGTCAATTAAATTGCTTGTAATCTTTTTCATCATAACACTAGGAAAAAAAATATTATATGAAGATTGATCATAGTTTTTTTCTTTTAGTTTTATTTTGAAAAAGTGATTTTCCCAATATTTAATTATATTGATTCTAGCAACAGCCAAGAAAGATGTAAATACATCAACAAACATTTAACGACCTACTAATAATAAGGCTCACAAGCTCGACCTAGCTTTACTTTCCTCATCTTCTGCAATGTCAAACAAAATTTTGAAAACGACGGTATACGGGGCAGTTGAAATAATAGGTCACCCAATGAGTCTTGCCTTGAGATGGCCGAACTCTGCATAGAAGAAGAAGAACCATTGGTGGTTGGACCATTTCCCTCCCTCTCATACATGTTTTCAGAAGAAGGCTGGTTGGATTGAACATCTCTTTCGACATTGTTAAGATTTTCCTGCAGCAGATTGGAGGGTGCAGCTGGATCCTGCAGAAGGCAACAGAGCGAGTCCACCCGTTTCATTAAAGATTTCTCGTCTGAAGCTTGTATAGTTTGAGTATCACTAAGCAGAATCTGCGAAATGTTATCAAGCATGTCCCGGCATTCTAGCGCCTTAAGAGATGGAATATCTCCTGCAGTCATTTTTTCTGATATACAATTCCCAATGTGGCTCACTAGATCAGTCATTGACATAGATTGGTGTAGACCTTTTACTTTCAACGGTTCCAAACTTTTGAGACCTTGAGAATCAGCCCGTTCACCGCTGCCCATCCCTTCAATTATACAAGTATCAACCATTATGCATGAGACGACTATGATCAAATATTTAGAGCAGAATTAACCAAAGTTGTTACATCAAGATTTTTTATCAATTTTATCACCATCCTTATAATTCAACCTGAAATCATATGAGAGATTTCATGTATTCACAAATATTATGATGAGAAAATGATACCTGAGCTGTTGGGGGAAGGAGCCTCCATTGACAAATGTGGTGAAGCAGCATCCCATTGTTCATAGGTTAATGAAGATAATTCTGTGACTGGTGATGCCCCATCTGTTAAGGAAGAAATGGAAGTTGGTCCTCCAGTCATAAGTTGACTAGATATCAAAGAGGCTTTCATTGCATCACAATTATCTAGATGAGAAGCTTGTGTATCAAAGTATAGTGATTCCATCACCATGTCAGGCTGTTGGCTTAAAAACTTGAGTCGATTATCACGCTGGATCAGCTTTTCAAAATGCTTGTTTAACAACCCTGGTGGACACTGTAGAAAATGTTGCCTACTCAAATTACACAAGAAAATACAATAAAATTACTAAAACAATAATGGAGCTTATGAACCTCTCAAGAAAAAAGAACTGGAAAGAGATATATCTAACAGAACATTTTGAGAGCATATTGATTGTCTTGTGAGTGAAACTACCATTGAACATAATCTTTCCTATTCTTTTCATTGATGTGTAAAACCAGAATTATTGTTGGTCACATCAAGCTCTAACAATTTACCTATGTGTGCTAGCCTGTCCACCAGTAAAATCCGAAGCTGCCTGCCACAAGGTGTGCTTTCTGGGCTGTGGGTTGGTCTCTCGGAAAAAGAGAGGAGGCCGAGAAAGCTGAAAGACATAGAGCCAAAATAAATGATTTAGCAGAAAATCACGAATAAGATAGAGGAAACAAAAGGTTCACATTTCTGGCATACATAAATTGTATAATACCACTACAGTCATAGTGCCAGGACCATCATCAGGACATTCTGCTTTCAGACCCATAATATCAGACCACTGAATTTCTATTTTACTCTTCAGCCCACCTTCAAGAACTTCCCAAACAAGCTTACTCTTGTGAAAGTAACACTTGGCTACCAAGTCACCTTCATACCTTGATGTAAACTGGCACATTAACAGAATCATAACATCAGATAAAAGCAGAAAACTTCTCATCCAAAAGATGGAAAAGGCAAGAAAAAAAAAAACTACCTCCCAACTTCCAATTCTTAAAACTGAAGCCACGAAATTAGATGCCTTTACTTTTAACTTGTCAGTTGCACCTGAATTAGCAATACCTCTCCCATCCTTTTTATTAGAACTAAGATTCTTAGCAGCAGCAGAGGCCCTAGAAGAAGCACTGCCATGTGATATCTTCATTTGAATTAATTCCAGCAATGATGGACTCTTCTTTAATCGCAGCCCAAGGGGGCCAGGTTCATCTAAAGGATTGTAATGCAAAGATTGATCTGAAAACTCATCATTTCCAGAGCTCCACTGTTACAAATATCACCCCAAAACAAAAATAAAAAGATAAATAGAAAACATTCTGAATGATAAACTTCAATCTGTGGACATCAACCATCAACTAAAGATTCATATATGACCCGATTCCTTTTAAGGAAGTACAAATAGCACTATAGCTCTGCTTGTAAAGAATGCAGATGCAGCCTTAAATAGCATCATGTATCATTGATAGCAATCATTCCTAAGAACTTCAAATCCTATTTGCTAATGAAAGAATGATTGTCCTGTTCATTAGCCCTGAGAAAGCAGTCATTTTTTTTTTCCTTTTGGTAATTGATTAGATATATATACACATTATAGAAATTCAAAACCATATAATACAGGATAGTACATATAGTGGAGAAAGTGCTAATCACACTGTTTCCACATATTACACAAGAAAAAACCATACACAAAAATGAAAAGTGCTCCTATAATCATACCAACCATTGAACTAGCTATATGTTTTCTTACTTACAAAAGACAGACGAAATAAAAATTAAATTAAATTAAATTTATTTAAATAAAAATAAAATAAAATAAACCTGAAGGGAAGATGACGTGGACGGAGACAACCTGGAGCGCTTATTCACAGGTCCGAACTCGTCATCTAAAGAATCCTCAACCGTGATCTCCAACTTCACCGCAAAACTATCAGCTGTACCAGATGATGATGCCATTTGCGATCTCATTCCTCAAAATTCGAAAAACATCCAGTTACAACCAAACCACTGCGGTTAGAATATCCAAAAGGAGAAGTTGAAATGAAAAAAATATAAAACGAAATGAATTTTTCGAGCAATGAAATCAATGCCTGCAAAGTTGAAGATAGAGAAAAGAAAAGAAAAGAGGAGGAGAATCGGGGAGAAAAGAAAAAAAAAACCCTAGAATGAAAGATGAAGAAGAAGAAGAAAAAGGTTTTAATTTAGTTCTCCCCCTCTCTGCTTTTCTTTTCTCCCGAGAAGAACAGAAGGCCAGCGAGGTGACAAAAAAGTGGCATTAAATTCAGATAAGTAATAGTTGTTTCAAACAATAATTGGAATCTTTCGTGGCGATTTCTAATTGGCCACATTTTTTTCCTTTTTTTTATTTTAAATTTTCTAATTACATTTCTTCACCTGATTTTTAGCTAAGTAGTTAGTGATTAAGTGAATGTAATTAATATTATTTTAAAATAAGTATTATAAATTTCTGACAATCTAATTACCTATAAAAATATTGCATATATATATATATATATTTTTTTATTTTATAAATCCAAAGTTTTAGCCAAAATTCTGAATTTTTTTTTCATTTTTTAAATGAAGTTCAATTTTATATAAAATACATACAAATTTTTTATTGTATTAGAAAATAAATTAATGTTTGTTTTATTTGATTGGCAAGAAAATAAAGAAACAATTATATTTCATAAATAAATAAATATATATATATATATATATATATATATATATACTATAGTAGAACGTGTATTGAGAATTATAATATATAGATAAAATTTAAGAAATATACATAATATTTATAGATACAATTTACTAATTTTGTGAAATGGAACTCTTTGAAACCACTCACAGTAAACGACTAGATACAAATCAAATGGAATAATGACAACTAATCGTTTTAGTTTAAATATATATAATTAATTATTCGAAAATTAATGAGAAACTATAGTGGCAAAAATTATATTCCAAATATCACTAATAAAGAAGTTCATTCTCGTGGATAGCAATTATTTAGAGAAAAAATCTATACTAAAATAAATAATAATTTTTAGAATCCTAGAAAGACAACAACTATAAATTTATTTAAAAGAAATGTCATAAGTTAGAATTTGTATTTTCGAATAGATTATATATATATACATATGGAGTTATTTCAGAATCTATATTTAAAAAAAAAAGAAAGAAAGAAACTTTCTAGAAGTTGGGATACATGTGTAGGGCTTAAGTTTTAATTATGTATCAGTTTATGCATATACACACACACACCACACACACACACACATATATATATATATAATATATATATATATATCTATATATATTATAATATATATAATATATATATATTGTACTACAAGAATATTCCAGAGAAGATAAATAAATTTCCAAGCTATAATTTCATTTGAAAAACAACACAAATTTACAACAAAGTTTAGATAGTAAAGCAAAGTAGTTTGTCAAGGCTTCTAGATAAATACAAAACAAGAAAGAACCATAAAGAATCTACTGGTTTTGAGTTTGATTATGAAGCTCACAGACGAAAAACAGAAGAAGAAGAAGAAATGGAACACATTCTGCAACAACCATCAGCTCTAGTTGGCTCGATTTACTTTCAGATAAGGCAAAGCACCGATTACATTGTTATAGTCACTACGATCAACTTGAACCTACAAAAATCATCAAGTAAAGAACATAACTAAAAGTTTGGTTCAAATACAACAGTTTAAAATGATTACATTTTCATGTCCTCATTAAGGAATCAAGATTATCAAATCTTCTTAGAAATTAATTCCCCTGAAGCAAATCTACTAGTTCTTGTAGGCTAAGATGAGTTAAGGATAGATGATAGAAAAGGTATGCAAAAGAAGATTGATTGGATAAGAAAAATTAGTTTATGAGTGTTAGCCCACAACCAAACTATACTGGAGCATCATTCAGTCTATTTGGAAGTTCTTTGTGCACAAATTATTCATGTTAAGCAAGAAGATACATGAGACATTTAATCATGTTGATGGAATGAAAATATATCTCTGATTTATGCTTCAATGTTGGTAAAGGCATAAATAGATGCTCAGGCCCATAAAACACAGGAAACATATCCGTTTTTCATGAGTATACAATCTCATATCGATGTAAATGCAAATCTTTACATGTTCTTGGGAAATATTTACATATTTGCAGGTGTATGTGACCTGTAGTAGGAATCAACTCATATGGTATTCTAAAATAACCAAAATTGCAAGATGGGATTGGGATTTTCATTAATCTGCTTGTGAATAAATTGCAGACAGCATGAACCAACAAACAGCCACTTGCAAATATGTATTATACACTAAAATTTCTTTTTCTAGAAGATGGTTTACATCTTAATTCTTATGTTCAGCCACTTATTTATCCATGAGTTTCAAACAAGCTAAACACTACTAAAGGTAGAATGCAGAAATGAAAATTGACCACTCCAATTATCCAACAAATTGTGAAGAATTAAACAATGCAAATTCTGCTACAGCACAAATAGTAAATAAAAATCTGGGAGAATGTACTGAAAGAGGAGGAAAGGAGAAAAAAGATATTATGTCATGAGAAATGAGGACAAACCAATTTGGACAGTCTCAATCTCCTCTTTGCATTCTTTTTTCTTAGCAAATGCTGTTTTCCGGCCCTTCTCCTCACTATCTTTCCACCGCCAGTCACTCGAAATCGCTTTGCCGAAGCCTAAAATTCGCATTAATGCTCACAACTTTAAGAACACAAAAACCTCAATTCACAGAAAACGTAAAAACTTCAAATTCGAACAAAAAAGAGCTTTACCTTGTGGGTTTTCATTTTGTAGCCCTTAGCAGCGACAATTGTGAGGGGTTTAGGGTTATTCCGAGAAGGAGAGGCGACAATAGGAACTCTTTGCACAACAGTTGGAGCAAACCCAGAAACGCAGCGAGTAAAACTAAGGTTGTGCGAGATTTTCATGGCGAATGGAGAGAGACGGACTGTTCTAACTGCTTGATTCTGAAATGAATTTCTGAAACCAAGAGGGAAAATTACTGCTGTTGAAATTGAGGAAGCCATAGCCGTTGTTGCGTTGTTTCTGCTATCCCTGATTCTATTCAAAAGAATGGTTGAGAAGTCCGGTAGTGATGTGGATATAGTGTTGTGGTGGCTTTGTCTTTGGATTTGGAACCTCATACGTAATAGGAGTTGTGCATTGTGCTTCACTGTTTGTACTTTTCATTTATGAAATAAAGTACCTTCATGGCACAAAATCCCCCTTAATTTAATTATTCCAAAACTTAAAGACATTATCTTCCTTTAAAATATATTTTCCTCGCCCAAAAAAAAAAAAAACTATTATTAAGGAATAAAAGTAAGAAATTAAGTGTGTATATATATATATATATATAAATCTCAAAATAATAGTACAAATATATTTATATATATCACTGAAAAAGTAAATCTGGGGCCTCCGCTGTTCTAGAGAGAAAAATGCTGTCAAGTTCCCACACAGCAAAATGCATAAGTTTCTTCCATAATTTGTGAAACATGAAATATCATACAGGTCCCAACTACAATGGATATAGACAAAAATCCCATATACAAGATTAAATCTTTCAGAATAACAGCTGTGGAAAGCTATGACCTTGTCAATATGGCAATGGATTCCCACTCCAAGCTACAGATTACATGCTGCAAAGGAACAAAATAAACATCTTTATCTGTCAAAAACTGGATATGTCTAATGAGTAAAATGTACATCAAGCAATGAAGAAGCTTAAAGTCAGAGCTTTTGAACTGACCGAGGGGTTCTGTCTGTCAATGTCAAAGCTGTTGATTGCGCATGGTTCTGCCAAGAGCTCCTTTGGTTCTTCATCTATAAAATTATTAAAGCAATAGAGAATCAGTTCTGAATCATCAGAAGGAATTTTTATTTTTAATATCAAAAGAGGGAATGGTTGTGTAAATGCAGAGAGAAATCTTGATGGGTTCATTGATTCAACAGTCAAAACAAAAATAGATGCAGCAAAGAGTGCATACTTTGTTCTATCACGGCAAGAATACCATCTTCTGAGCAGATCATTGCTGGGAGAATCCGTGATGACGAGAAGTTAAACATGCTGGATGAATGAGTGTAGTTGTCATATTGGACTTCCCATACCTCACTTTCTGACAATGAATGAGCTTGCACATCAGTCCCATTTCCAGAAAGAATTATAGGCTGTTGCTGCCAACGGAGATCCCATGCAAACACATTACCAGCAGAACCTCCTGCCTTTTTGGTATAAGATAACAAGAATGCTATTTAATCAACAGATAGCAAAACAGATAAACAGAAAAAATGGGAATGTACACCATGGACTAAACCATAACATGACTAAGAACCCATAAATTTGTAAGCTGCTTAGAATTACTAGCACATGGGATGTAAAAGATTCAACAGTCATGGCAAAAATGCATGATAAAAACTTCACAGCATCCAAATAAGTGGAGGTAAAAGAGGAACTGAAAATGATAAAGGGGTTTAGCTTTGGAGTTTACATGATAACAGCAGATAAGGAGTTAATGGCCAATACATTTGCTCAGAACTTGTATCACTGGAAGCTAAAAGTTTACGGTTTATAACAACTAGAAAGGTACTATCATCACTGGGAGAAAACCCAACCAAATGATGCAGAGTGATAATTGCAACAGTACCAAATTACAAAGTAGCTAGCAAGGTGGTGAATGAAACTTGGTGCAAGTTCAACCATTAGCATCATTCATTATGGTACACCAAGCTCAAATTTCAAAAGGCCTTTGGGACGGGAGGAGGAGATGATGGGAGGAAAACTATAACAACCAATTAAAGTTGTGAACCTGCCCTACAAATTTGACATTCAGAAAAGTTCAACAATACTGGCTCTTCTCTACTTTGCAGAGATAAAGATAGAAGATACTACAGAATAAAGCTTACAAGACATGTATGCTTTCGGGAGGGATGAATGTCAATTGAGTGCACAACACCCGAAGTTGCTCCAGAAGTCCTGTAACATAAACATTAGGAGTGTTTTCAGGATCAAGCAGGTCTAACATAATAAAATAGAAACTAAGTCAAATCATGAGAATATACAATGTACAAAGAAATGAAATGAATGAAAGCTTGACAATGGTTGATCCTCCATGAGTCAGAAGCAGGCACTTCCACAATTAGCAGTCCACTTTTCGCAATTAACAAACTAGTTTATGAATTAATCAAAACTTAGCAAACTCATTTTCATTCGAAATGTTGAAAAGCTACAGTGTAGACAACAGAACTGGAAGTCTGGAACATCATAATCCCAAAAACAAACATGTAATAACAAATACACATAACAGAAGGATAAATTTTGAGCAACCAAAGTACAGTATTTTACCAGTTGGCTTTGAATTGAGAAACAGGACCCCCAGGCCGTCTCTGATCCCACCAGTGAAGGCCATACTCAAGTCCCCCAGTGACAAACTCCGCAGGGGATGCCCACTTAACAGCAGTATAAGAAACCAGACCATTACTATCAAAAACCCGCTTATAACTCCCTCTCTCCCCATTTCCAACGCTGACCAAATTGATCCTCCCATCCTTCCCAACACAAACACACTCATGTCCATTTTCACTCAAATCAATCCCCGAAACAGGTCCAGAATGCAACCCTTTTTCAGTAACTAAAAACTCAAAATCCAAAGACTTGTTACGCAAATCAGAAGTTAAAAACAACAAAGAACCAGTAAAAGTCGATGCTGCAATGAGTGGCTTGGAAGAATTAGGAGTTAAAAGGGTCTTCAGACAGGTTATTCTTGATTGAACCAATTGAGATGCTTGATGAGAGAGTTCCGGAGGGGAATTATTCCCGGATGGAATAAAGGAGAGAGTTTGAAGAGAAGAAGAGGAAGTATCGGAATCAAATGTGGCTACGACAATGTGGCGGTGAAAAGCAGAGATTTGCGGAAGCCACCGTAAACCGTCGATGTAGTGGTTTTGAGGGTATCTATGGACTTGGAAAGGGTACGAGTGGTGGTCGGGGGTGGTCGGGAGCGACATTCCGGCAGGGTTTTGATTTTCCACAGTATGTGTGTACAAAGTGTCGCTGCGATCGGAGTTGGTTTTTGGGTTCGTGGGCATAATCATCCAACCCGGAAAGTATATTCGGATCAGATCCAAATCTTGCAATTTAAAAATATAAATAGTTAGGACTCAATTATAAATTTTCCTCCAAAACATGTAAAAACAATAATATATCGCAATTTCAGGGGTACTTTTACAATAAGTGGTCATGAAACAAAACAAAGCTCATGAAAAAAAATATATCAGCAGCCATAGCCATAGAAGCTGAGCTCTGATTAAGAGAAAATGCTGGCCATAAACAGAACCGTTATCTCCATTTCGAGTACTATCTGCAATCCTCTCCATAAAAATGGCGGAAGAAGATCTTCGACGCTTACCTTGGCCAAAAAGAAAGAATTCTCAGGAGAAAAAAACCCTAAATCAAATCAGACCAATACTAATTTTCCACTGAAAAAACTACCAACGAATCTTCTCGCTCAGTCTGCTGCTACAATTTTCGCCCTAGGATTCGTCGATGCCGGGTAAACAATATATATATATATATATATATATATATATGTATGTATAAATTTTTTGGTAGGGTTTCAGTACTGATGATCAGTCAATTTTGGGGGTGTTTGATTTTGTTCAGGTACAGTGGAGATTGGTCGAGAATTGGGGTGATTTCAGAAGAGTCAGAGGAATTGCTTAAATCTGCAGCATTTTTGGTTGTTCCATTCTGCTTCTTTCTGGTGTTCTCATTTTCCAAGAAATTGGAAGATTGATATGATGATTGTTTTGCTTTAATTTCTAACCTTCCTGTTCATAGTTAATTTGGAATCTAACCAAAACCCTCCCTCTATATATATATATATATATATATTTGAATTCAGGAAACTCTAACCTTATGAACTGAAGTTTAAATGCAGTCGAAGAGAATGAATTTCTTATCAGTTCACTTAGAACTCATTTTAAATTTATAAAACTCAATTAAATTAACCAAATAGATATATATCAAATCAAAATTATATATAAAAATATAGTAACATAATTAATATTAACTATGTGCTAATTTATTTTTATTTTAATTAATCTCAACAAAATAAATGGGCAAAAAGTTGTGTGCATAACTATCTATTATTTAGAAAATCCATTAAATGCTAGAAAATCCATTAAATGTTGAAAACACAAGTTAAAAAGTAGTTAGACAGTCAGATTTTCGATTTCGATGTGGGACAAAAAAACAATACTGAATTTTCATTTTTCTTCTTAAGGTACGGTTCACATTGCAAGTTGCAACCACTATCCAATTCTAAGGCAGGCAATTCATGGCTTTGGCCCAAAAAAAAATTTACAATAAGAAACTCATGGAAAATAATTTATGAAATATGTTTTTTTTTACTTGATTTGTATATATAAATATATTTTAAAATAAAATTTATTTATTTTTTATTGATAGCTTAAATAATATTATAGAAATTTTTTTATTTTCACATAAAAAACTACATTGCAAATTTTATACAAAATTGAGATCTAATATAATTAGATATTTTTTAATATGATAGAAGAATGTATTTTGACTACAAAATAATTTCTTTTTGGAAGATTTAGTTATGAATTGAGATTAAATAAAGTAAACAAACAATCAAGAAAATAGTAAAAATTAAAAGGAAAAAAAAAACTAAATAAAGAAGAGAGATAAAGAAATCTCCATATCCTAAAAAAGGAAGAGTATTGAAGCATATATTATAGCACGAAATCTACACAAAAAACGTGGCAAAACCTTAAGCGTAAAAAAATCTATCATTTTATCCAAAATAATCCACCTTAAGACAAAAACAAGCCAAACTCTTTAAATTTTTCCTTTCTTTAAAGATAACATTTTTATTGCACACAAAAAAAAATATATATATATATATAAAGCTATATCTTTTATTCTTATCTAAAATCAAACCTAAGTTTACTCTCGAACGTTCTTGATTGTTCCAAACTAGTTTTTCTATCCTCCTTTTATATTTCCTATCCTACAAATATATAGAAGGAGATAAAGATTAGATTTTTAGCGTTTTCATATTCTTTTTATTTACTAAAATAATTATATTGAATAGTAATTATATTTGTGATATGGTATAAAATCTTACTATATATACATAGTAATACGTTTATATCACTTTAAATTTTAAAACATTTTATATATATATATTATATATATATATATATATTATATATATATATATATATAAAGTGAGTTGTATGTATCATCCGGCTAGCTAATTATCTAATCCTAACTTGTTACAAGATTACAAAAAAGAAATTCTCATGGGGGGAGAGAGAGAGAGACAGGTGGAGAGATGATGAGAGAGAGAGAGAGAGAGGATTTTCTTTCTTTGTGTTTGCAAATTGGTAGAGATGGAAATGAGAGGCTCCAAATTGCCAGCCTCACATTCCTCTGCGTGTGTGTACAAACATAACAACGGGCTCTGAATATTGGGTCACCCTTATCCTATCCCCACCCTCCACTGCACACATACATTACCCTCTCTTCTTCTTCTTCTTCTTCTTCATCACCACTCTCTCTCTCCTCCCTCTCTCTCTCTCCTCTACCTTATAACTTCCTCCCTTCTCTGTTTTCTTGACCCTTTTTCCCATTATATATATATATTCTTTTGATTATATAATTACTAGAACAATTTGAAGCAAAAACAATGGCTCCCAAGACTGGTAAGACGAAACCACACAAAGCTAAAGGAGAGAAGAAGAAGAAGGAAGAGAAAGGTGCGACCATATATTATATATATATATTTCTCCAATTATGCTTATATGTTATTAGTATGTAGATATATATCTATATGATATAATTATATATATATATATATATATTTTGTTATACCATTTTAAGATAAGATGATAATCAAGATTGAATCTTGAAATCCACCCATTACCTGAATTAACAAATACTCCAAATGCAGCATTCTTTCTCTTTCATCTTTTTTTTTTTGTCTTGGTTGATGAGTGCAGTACTGCCGACTGTAATAGAGATAACAGTGGTTACACCGGAGGAGTCACAAGTAACACTGAAGGTAATTATAAAAAAAAAAAAAAATAAAAAATAAAAAAAAAAAATAAAAATAAATATATATATATATATATAATGTAATTAATTAAATTAAATTAAATTTAGAATGTGATTAATTATAAATAATGAGAACAATATTATTAAATTATAGGGAATATCGACGGACAAGATTTTAGATGTAAGAAAGCTGTTAGCCGTCCATGTCGAAACATGCCATTTTACCAACTATTCTTTGTCGCACGAGGTACGTTTATTTATTTATTTATTTTGGTAGAATTAATTTTATTTATTAATTTAAAAAAAAAGAAAAAAAAGATTGCATTGATTTATTATTCGTACTTTTCCCAGAAAAGAGGAAACATCGTAAGTATTGTCATTCTCATTGTCTAAAAATAATTTATAATGAATTGAATTCTTTCAATTTTTTTATTATTATTATTTATTGTTTTGTTTATAAATATAATAAACTTAATTATATATCCTTAAAAAAAATTAAGAAAAATTAATGACAATTTTGCGAAACGACACAGGTAAGAGGAGCAAGGCTGAAAGATCCTGTGGAAATTACAGCGCTAAAACCTTGCCACCTAACAATTGTTGAAGGTATTATTTTGTAATTAATCACAAATTGGGGGTCTTTTTATTAATTTTAAGATTTTTTTTTTTTTGTAGAGGAATACACGGAAAGCCAAGCCGTGGCTCATATCAGGCGACTTCTAGACATCGTGGCTTGTACGACATCGTTTGGAGGAGGGACATCTTCTTCTCCTAACCAAACGGTCGAACCGGACATAAGGATTCCGGGTCGAATGACACGGAAGCTGCTCCGGAGAATACTTCTACCGAGTCCATTCCGAAGCCTAAAATCTCCGACAAGAAGTCCGGCTCCGTCAGTCCAGGGCCTCAAAAATGGAATCCAACGAAGCTGGAAAATGTGTCTACAGGTGGAGATGTGGGGGAGAAGGGCGATGCTGCGGCGGCAGCAATAATGTGTCCGCCACCCAGGCTTGGGCAGTTCTACGACTTCTTCTCATTCTCTCACCTCACTCCTCCCATTCAATGTGAGTTCTATTGCTTTTTAGAATTATTTTATCTATGTTTTTTTATTCGCTGAATTTTCTTTTGAATGAAAATAATTACTTTTCTCCCGTGATGCTTAATTTGCGTTTGAAGTGTTTCTAAAATCTCTATTGAATTTGCTATGCTCTTATTGTAAAAAATAGTGTAGTTACTACTGTTTTGGGGACAATGCTGCAAGAAGTTTTATGTTAGATAATAATCCATTTAGAAAACAGAAGTTTTAGGTATAATTAATGTAATGCAGAAATAGGATGCTGCTGATACGATCAGTAAGCTAAAGTTGGAAAAGGAAAGAAGGAAAAAGGTACAAATATATGCCAGACTTTATATATTATAATTGGCATTTGCATGTATTATTTATCTTTGTTTATGGCATTTCAAGATTTCAGACTTGAGTGTGTGCTACGTGTAAAATAGCTATTTTTAGTGATTTTTCTCGTTAATTGTGTTTATGTTTACAGATATTAGGAGATCAAGCCGGCCGTTTCTTGAGGGTAAATCTGATGATGATTTCTTTCAAATTGACGTGAGTGTTATTTCCTATGTTTTCTCACTTCAACGTATGCTCCAAATGTGTAGTTACTCTGTAGTTGGATATTCTGCTGCAGTTTTGACTGAATGATTAATTTTTCTGGATTGCAATGGATTTAAAAAATTTCTGCAGGTCCGAGTCTGCATCGGGAAGCCGACAACCATTGTTGCATCCCAAAAAGGTTTTTATCCTGCTGGAAGACATGGTCTCTTGACTCACTCTCTGGTTGGCTTGTTACAGCAATTAAGCAGGGCTTTTGATGCCGTAAGTAGTTACTTTTCAAGTCCTTTTAATATCTTATATTCTTAACTCTTGTCATTTCTGAGGGTCCAGGCCCTAGGGGTTCACTTTCTCATGCTTCATCAGACTATAGTCTAATTATGGCGTTTGATTGGTATTCAACAGGCATACAAAGCCCTAATCAAAGCTTTCACGGAGCACAACAAAGTCAGTAGCTTTGAAACATCTACTTTGCATCTCTATTCCTGGAGTTAGATATCTGAAATAAATTTATGGTTGAAAACAATCTGTTGTAATATGTGTTTCTTGTTTCAGTTTGGAAATCTTCCTTACGGTTTCCGAGCTAACACGTGGGTTGTTCCACCTTTTGTTGCTGATCATCCATCAATATTTCCTCCACTTCCTGTGGAAGATGAAGATTGGGGAGGAGATGGTGGTGGGCAAGGCAGAGACGGCAATCATGATTACAGGCAATGGGCAAAAGATTTCTCCATTCTTGCAGGAATGCCTTGTAAAACTGCAGAGGAAAGACAAATACGAGACAGGAAAGCTTTTATCCTTCACAGCCTATTCGTCGACGTTTCAGTATTTAAAGCAGTCACAGCAATAGAACATCTTGTGGAAAATGATTCTGGTTCTTCTAATTCGTATGAGGAAAAAATTGGAGATCTATTTATAAAAGTGATAAAGGATGTCCCTGATGCAAGCTTGAAGTTGGATTGTAAGAATGATGGGAGTCGGGTTCTAGGAATGTCGCAGGAGGAATTAACTAAGAGAAATTTACTCAAAGGCATAACTGCAGATGAGAGTGCAACTATACATGTTAGTTAAAAATATGTTTTTGTTCATTTTCTTAACGCTTATACTGATTTGTTTCTTATTATTAGAACAATAATATTCCATGCTGGACATTGTTTTTTACAGGATACTTCTACTTTGGGGGTTGTGGTTGTTAGACACTGTGGATATACAGCCACAATGAATGTTCTAGCTGAAACAGATTGCAACAGTAGTTCTGTTTCTGAGGACATTGATATCGAAGACCAGCCTGAGGGAGGGGCAAATGCATTAAATGCAAATAGGTCAGTGCAACAAGGCATGGGGCATTATTTTATTTTATTTTATTTTTTTATCCTAAACTACTTTATTGTCAAATATCTCATTCTAATTTGCAAAGTATTTATCTCTGTTTCTGATGTAGAATAGCTCATTGGCCTTAGTACTACCTGCAATCCATAATATCAGTCCTATTTGAACAATTTTCTTTTCCTGTCTCTTTAGAAAAATCAAGAATGTGTTAATTTTTCTCTTTCTATTATATCTCTATTCTTTTTTTCTTTTTTTGATGAGTTATTGTATCTCTATTCTGTACATGGTGTGCACAAATACGCTAATTGATTCTTTCACTTTCTCATGTAGCAAATTGGGGTAATTTATTCTTTGCTCTTGCGAATTAAAACTACCTATTCATTTTCATAATTCTTGTTCTAGTCTCAAATTAGACTAATATTGTGGACCTAAGGTAGTAGTATGTTTCCATTTTTTACAATGTCAACAAACATTAGTCTAAATATGTACATGTTTTCTCAGCTTGAGAATGTTACTGCACAAGTCCCCTCCTCAGTCATCTGTTCCAGTTCAAAGATCAAGCAATGCAGATATCGAAGATTTGCATAACTCTAGGTCATTGGTAAGAAAGGTGCTTGGTGAAAGTTTGTTGAAGTTGCAAGAAGAGGACACTAAAGATGCAGAATCTATTAGGTGGGAACTTGGGGCCTGCTGGGTACAACACTTGCAAAACCATGCAGCAGGAAAAGCTGATTCTAAGAAGGGTGAAGAGTCTAAAGTCGAGCCAGTAAAGGGTCTTGGGAAACAAGGAGGGCTGCTAAAGGATATCAAGAAGAAGTTTGATGAACGAATCAATAAATCTGAGTGCAGTAAGGAAGCTGCAAGTAATAGTGCTGATATCAGCAAAAAGGAACCGGAAAAACTAGATGAGGAAAAAGAAATCTTGTGGAAAGAAGTTCTTTCTGAGGCTGCATATGTGCGCCTTAAAGAGTCAGAGACTGGTCTTCACCTTAAGGTTGGCTATCAACACTTGTATTGGGACATAATACTTCCTAAATTATACTCTCTCTCAATCCCTGTTTAACCTTTTGCATATATTATGTGTATTTAAATATGAACATCTTATACATAAAATAAAACCCTTAAACTTGATTTTCTTTCTATCATTTATGACTAAAATTTTTGTTCTCTTAGAGAGAGAATTTTAAATGTAGTTTATGTCTGGAAAAGCTTTAAAATATGTTGATAATTATAAAAATGAATAATATTTTGAGACAAGAAGTTGAAGCTAAAGCCACTTATATTTTGGGAATGAAGGGAGGGAGTATTATATTATGTAACAAATGTAGCAAATTGTAAGTGCTTATTTGCATGATATGAGTTCAATCTGTAGTCTTCAAAGTAAGGGTATGTAGATATATTAATGATCAACTATAAAGAAACTGAATGTCTTTTGCTTCAGAATGGCTAGCCTTTTTCTCCAATAATTGATTTATTTCATTTATCTTCGCAGTCACCTGATGAGTTGATTGAGATGGCTCATAAATACTATGCTGATACTGCTCTTCCTAAACTGGTTTGTCCTTCATCTATTTTAGTCTTTTTAACTCTTTCTTGGATCTTCTGAGACTAGCAATTATTGCAATTTCATACAAATGACAGGTTGCTGATTTTGGCTCCCTTGAACTTTCACCAGTTGATGGCCGGACATTGACTGATTTTATGCATACTAGGGGTTTGAAAATGTCATCTTTGGGACGTGTGGTAATTGATTTACTTCATCTTTTTCATACTGTCTCTTGCCTTCCAATCACCAAATGGATGCAGAATTGTGAATTTTGAATGTGATTCATGAAAAATCTCAGATAATCAAAATGTTAGGTCAGTGCCTCAAACTGAAAAATTATGAACATTTGTGAGATGCATGCTATAAAAAAGTGACATTATTTTGGCATATCTAATTGGTATCTGACAGAATTTATTTACTGGGAACTCTGAGAAAGTTGTTGTCTTGATATTTACTTATAATAGGGAAATCAAGTTTCTATGAGTTGCAAAAACCTTAAAAGAATTTTTCTTTTTCATAAAATACCTTCAAAAGTGATCTATATTTATATTTTCTTAATGCACATGTCAGTTTGTCCTCAAAAGTTTTCTTGTATTTTGATCAATGAATCATTATTAACCACTTTAATATTGTTGAGGATTGTAAGCAAGGTGCACTGACCTCATTTACTTAAGATTCTTTCTAAGCTTCCTTCCATTAATTTTCAATTAAAAAAAAAATGAGAACGAAAAAGCAAAAGCTTATTTGTGTTCTTTTTTGCATGATATTAGGTTGAACTTGCAGACAAGCTCCCTCATGTACAATCCCTCTGTATACATGAGATGGTTGTTCGTGCTTACAAACACATATTGCAGGCTGTCATAGCTGCAGTAGGAAATATTGGTGATTTGGCCGTGTCAGTATCATCTTGTCTTAATGTATTACTAGGTACACCATCTACTGAAAATCCTGATGAAGTTATTATGACTGATGATGACTTGAAATGGAAGTGGGTGGAAACATTCCTTTTAAAAAGATTTAGATGGAAATGGAAGGATGAAAGTCGTCATGATCTTAGAAAGTTTGCTATTCTTCGTGGTCTTTGCCACAAGGTATGTTGTCTACAGGCCAAGGCCTCTCTTTTCTAGTTGAGATTTCTGTTGATTTTTACATAAAATGTGATCTTTACCTTCAGGTTGGCTTAGAGCTTGTTCCCAGGGACTATGATATGGAATCCTCATTTCCGTTTAAGAAGTCAGACATTATAAGTATGGTCCCTGTTTACAAGGTAAAACTACCAGTAATTTGTGTCAAAAGTATGCTCACAGTCACAGTGAACTTGAGTTAGTTTAACAAGAATGAAGCTTCTTTGACAGCATGCTGCATGTTCATCTGCTGATGGGCGTACTTTGCTGGAATCATCCAAAACTTCCTTGGACAAAGGTAAACTGGAGGATGCTGTTAATTATGGAACTAAGGTAACAACAGCACCTTTATATATATATAAACTAATTAGAATTCTGAATCTCGTGACAATTGATGAATCCTCCCAAATTCTTCAGGCTCTTTCCAAACTTGTCTCAGTTTGTGGACCTTATCATCGAATGACAGCTGGAGCATACAGTCTTTTGGCTGTAGTTCTCTACCATACTGGTGATTTTAATCAGGTAGTGATCTAGTTTCTAGAATCTACCTGTGATGGACATATCACACCTATACAGCAGAAATTACCTAGGACTACACAAAGGGGATGGTCCTTTTTCAGTTGTTCACATGGAGCATTTCACTGCTTGCTAAAGATCCCAAAAGTATATTTGAAGTGGTGCTAGTTCAGCCATTATGTTCCAATTGGAAGCAATATGTGTGTGTATTTATCTTGTTTTTTATAACCAAAAACAGTAATAGAAAGAGGAACAATTTAGACAAACACGATTAAGATGCACCACAATTGTTAGTTACACTTAGTAGATTCCAATTTAGATTACAATTTTTGATTACAATTTTTGCTAACCGACTCTTTGTAGATTCCAATTTCATTTCTTTTTGTTCATCATTTATTTCCTATTTTACAGGCTACAATTTATCAGCAGAAAGCTTTAGACATCAATGAGAGGGAACTTGGACTTGATCACCCAGACACAATGAAAAGCTATGGAGACTTAGCTGTTTTTTACTATCGCCTACAGCATACAGAGTTGGCCCTAAAGTATGTCACACCTTTTCACAGTAATTTCAAAGATTACTTTTCTTCATGGATTACGATTGGACACTGATTACTCATGCATTTATCACTTAAGAACTTTGTTGCTCACCTCCAATAAGCTCTCCTCAATGGTTTTAAAATGCATAACTTTGAAGGGAATTAACAATATCTACTTTATTACGGAATTAACTATTTAGCTCGCATGGAACGTTGGAATGGAAGATTTCTTGCAATGTAAACCAATTATTTCAATCCCCTCGAGGTGCAGGATAACAACTCTTGTATATACATGATTTTGGATTTCATTCTCCAACTCTGTCAAAGAATTTAGTGATGCCAAGGCAACCTACTTTTACCTGAAGACTGATAATATAAGAACTTTCTCAACACATTATGATCTCATTCATATCAGTTCCATATGATTATTTGATTCAAGGGAATATCATTTTATACCTTACTTTCACAAATGCAATTTGTCTTTTTCTTTAGTTGATTGTGAGGTTACATAATCACTGAACATTGACATTAAGCTTGATGACAAATAACCCTGGTTGGAGGGAAATAATGTGCTAAAAGACTATGTCTGCTGGTTCAAATCTTGTATATGCATCTCTTTATGTTCTTATAAAATGGCTAATTTTATGCTCATTTTCCTTCTAGGTATGTCAATCGTGCACTTTATCTTTTGCACTTAACATGTGGACCTTCTCATCCAAATACTGCTGCCACCTACATCAATGTAGCAATGATGGAAGAAGGCCTGGGCAATGTTCATGTTGCTCTTAGATACCTCCATGAGGCTCTCAAGTGTAACCAAAGACTGCTTGGAGCTGATCATATACAGGTATCTCCATCTGTTGTTCCCTGATCCTGAAACTTTTATCCACCCCCTAAAAAAAGTGACATTTCAACAGAGAGATGGAAAAGAGTTCTCAAAACGTTTCTCAGTAGATATTGTAAGAGAGTATGACTAAAAGATTCAGTTTTTTTCCAATTCAAAAAGCAGTGAAAAATGTCTACTGAAAACAGTGATCGAACTCAAAGTGTTTCTCAGTTACCTATATCTGCATCCTATTCTGCTAATCAGGTTGATTTGAGGAAAATAAATCCTAGATTATTGTTAGGTCAAGCACAATCTAAACAAAAGTCTGGTCTAAATCAGTGATTCTATCTATAGCTGTCAATCTAAACTTATGTTTCAAAATATATGCTTGCACTTCCAATTATTTTATATCTCTAAAAAAAGTATATAGAATATGTGTCTGCTTGTTTTTCCCCCCTTCACCAACTTGTGCTGCTCTATAATACTTTGATAGAATGTATTTTATCCTGCCTAAGAACATTTTTAATCTGGGAATTTTGGTGCTTACTAGACTGCAGCTAGCTATCATGCCATTGCAATTGCTCTTTCCTTGATGGAAGCATATTCCTTAAGTGTTCAGCATGAACAAACCACTCTTCAGATACTGCAAGCAAAACTGGGACCAGATGATCTTCGAACACAGGCAACAAAATTTCTCATTTCTTATTTGAAGCACCTATAATTTGTGAGAGGATTCTTGATTTAAATTAATCTGATTTGTATAGGATGCGGCGGCATGGCTTGAATATTTTGAGTCCAAGGCCCTGGAGCAGCAAGAAGCT
Source organism: Asclepias syriaca (assembly GCA_027405835.1). NCBI lineage: Eukaryota > Viridiplantae > Streptophyta > Magnoliopsida > Gentianales > Apocynaceae > Asclepias > Asclepias syriaca. The sequence continues at coordinate 336,762 of CM049927.1, read as the reverse complement.
GCGCGCAATGGTACCCCAAAGCCGGATGCCTCTATATCTAGTAAAGGCCATTTAAGGTAATTTCTGATGCTCCTTACCAATCTTAGTTTGCCACAAGTTCACTTCCAAGAAGATATCATTGTTCCTGCAATTAATTTCTTCCATTACTCTTTTATTAGTGTGTCAGATTTGCTGGATTACATAACCCCAGATGCAGAGATGAAAGCAAGAGATGCCCAAAGGAAACAAGCTCGTGCAAAGGTTTGTGTCTTTTACTGTTTCTTATATTTTCAGTTGCGAGTTTCCAACTTATTTCCACCCTATGATGCTTTCCCTACTTTTCGTTTTTAATCATGTAGATCAAGAGCAAAGTTGGACAGAATGTGGAAAACATCGTAGATAATTATCCTGATGATGAATTGCCTTCACCAGTTCATACTGTTGTTGAGAACTCCAGTGATAAAGAGAATAAATCTGAGCCACTGTTAATGAAAACTGATGAAAATCCGGATTTTTTTTAGCTGACAAAACACTTCCAAGTCCACATGATGATCCTGTGCAAGAGGAAACATCCGAGGAAGGATGGCAAGAAGCTGTCCCTAAAGGTCGCTCAGCTCTGGGTCGTAAGCCTTCTGGCTCCAGGAGACCCAGCCTTGCAAAGCTGAATACCAACTTCATGAATGCTAACCCAGCAAAATTCCGTAGTAAAACCACCAGTTTTGTGTCTCCAAAGACATCTCCTAATGAGCCTGCTAGTTCTAGCACACCAACTTCAGCTCCAAAAAAGTATGTGAAAAGTCCTAGTTTCAGTCCAAATTCAAGTAATCCAACCACTCAGGCTACTGGTGCAGAGAAATTGTCTAATCCAAGATTAGCCCCGGCTAGCGCAGGTTCAAATGATCCAGTAACCAAGCACGGACAAATTTTAAGTTCAGTCAGTGTTCAGACAGCTGGAAAGCTTTTTTCCTACAAAGAAGTTGCTTTGGCCCGTCCTGGTACCATTGTGAAGGCAGTGAATGAACAGTTGCCAAATGAAAAGTCTGCAGAAGGTTCAGCATCAAACAAGGGGGAAATAGAACATGTGAAGGATGTCATAGAACTGGAAAAACCACTGGATTCTGACAATAAAAATCAACAAAGAGGAGAAGGAAATACTTCTGCAATAGAAGCTGTAGACTGTAACAAGAATAAAGCTTCTGAAGCTGAAGAAGGACCTTCTGAAATTCAAGGGGCCAAAAATGCTGCTGAAACCAAGGCTGAAGAATCTGAACATGCTTCTACTATGGAAAATGATGGTTCTGATTTATCTAAAGAATTAGACTCTAACACCTCCACAGATCATGTCCTTGAAAAACAGAAGGATAGTAAAGGTGCAGCAGCTTCATCTGATAATGATACCACCTTATCAGAGAAAGATGCATCTATCTTTAATGAAGAAGTAGGGAACACAGAGGGGGATTTTAATCGAACCAGTGATAGTGAAGAGGTTGCTTCATTGCCAGCTGAAGGAGAGAACAAAGATCATGAAACTGCTGGTCCATTGCCAACTGAAGCTGAAAAGCCTGGTGATCCTGAGACTGGGAAAGGGAAGAAGCTTTCTGCTGCTGCACCTCCATTCAATCCGTCAACAGTTCCAGTTTTTGGCTCAGTTCCAGGGGCAGGAGGGTATAAAGAGCATGGGGGAATATTGCCACCTCCTGTGAATATCCCACCAATGCTTCCTGTTAATCCTGTTCGTAGATCACCCCATCAGTCAGCAACTGCAAGGGTTCCTTATGGCCCACGGCTGTCAGGAGGCTATAACAGATCAGGAAGTCGTACTCCACGCAATAAACCTTCGTTCCACAGTACTGAACATAATTTGGATGCTGGTCCTTTCAGTCCTCCAAGAATAATGAACCCACATGCTGCTGAGTTTGTACCTGGGCAGCCATGGGTTCAAAATGGTTATCCAGTAGCTGCAAATGGTTATGTCGCCTATCCAAATACTATCAGTGTCCTGCCAAATGGTTATCCTATACCCCAAAATGGAATCCCTATTCCACCATCAAATGGTTCCCCAGCATCTTCCGATGTGGGTGTTCCAGTCTCTCCAAATGGATCAACCGTACCTAATGCTGGCCCTGTCGACACTGATGCAGCTGTAATTGTCGCAGAAGATGTCAAAAGTCAGGATGAAATTGCAGAAGAAGGGAATTCTGAGGCCTTATCTGCAGACATAGAAGTTAGAAACTCATCAATTGTGCAAACACAGGATGAACCAGAAGTTTGTAAGGAAAGTCTCGTTGATGAATCTGGAGTAAATGAAAATGCACCTACTACCCAGATAGAAGAAGAAAAGCTTGAAGATCCAGTGGCACCAACTACAGAGATTGCTGTAACAACGGAAACCTGCAGTAGCATTGTTATCGAGGAAAAGAAAACCAAATGCTGGGGAGATTACAGTGATAGTGAAGCTGAGATTGTTGAGGTCAAAACTTGAGGCACCGATGATTTTTTTGATAGAACAGATAGGCTAAAAGCAACCTGTCGAAATGAAAAAGGCACAGGAGGCATTCTATTCTTTCCAGGTTATTCCTACAGAGGAACCGGAAATGAGTTGAGATAGTTTTCATAGTACATTTTTTTCAGTTCTTGTTGATAATGAATTGCATTCCGGAGGATTCTTAATGCAAAGAAGCTTATAGACATTCTCAGATGCTTAGTAGTTTGTGTTAAACGCCTTTGCACAAAAAATATATATATATATTATAAAGCTAAGTGAACTAGTAAAATATTTAACTCGAATAAGAATTAAACTCTTTTATATTAAGACTTATCCAAAACATCTCAAACATCTCGTAAGCATAAACAAACATAGGTATATACTTTCAGGCTAGACTCATTCAACTAATAAGATGCAAACACTAAATTAAATTCAGTTTCTATACTGGCATTGTTACTTATAGATTGTAAGGGCCCCAAGACTAATAAATAGCATATTGGCATAGTCATACATAGAGTACATATGAAGGACCCAAGATAGATAGATAGTAGTGCAACATGATCTAAACTAAACAACATTTCCGGGACAGATTAGCAGATTCAAGAGATCCCAAGAAGGAAAGAAAGAAAGTTGAGCTTGAAGCTCTGACCTCTTCTGATCCAGCTAAGAATTACTACCATGCAAAGCATTGCAGCTCGGCAAGCCTTGCCGCCAATCCATAATCACCAAAGTGGCAGCACAGTGAGCAAGTGCAGCTGCAACAACAAAGGCATGGAAGATTTGATGGCTATGCCCGACAATGTCAAATTTACCAGGTTTCCATCTCTCTGGAATCCTGCTCACATAGAACACAGCTCCAGCAGCATATAGAAGGCCCATAACTATCTCATATCCAAGAGAAACTAGTATCCGTGGATCATCGTAGTAGAGAATTACAGCATGTGCAGCTGGAACAACTCCTGAGAAACCCATGGTGAGGAAGAGGGTTGCTCTGAAAGACCGGAATCGAGAACTTGACAGAGCAGGTGCAAGGAGGGTGATAATGGCAAGGATTCCCACTAAAGTGATTGAGGTAAGGTAAAATATACATGAAAAAGGGTGACAGTAGAGAGCATAATATATAGGAGCAAAGAAGGAGCAGATTATCATCACGGAAATTCCAGCATAATCAAGGCGCCAGAAGAACAAGTTAAAGCGTTTAGAGTGGCATGCAAATAGATGGGACAATGAGCTGCAAAGAAGGCAGCACATAGCCCCTCCTAAGAAAATAAACCAAGGCCATTTGACAATAGCACCAGAATCTCCAGCTGCATGTAAGATTGATGGCTTAGGGATGTGTCTTAGATACGAATCCTGCAAATTGAATCAATATTGTCATTACCATTATCTTGGTTCTAAGTTCATAAACTTGCTCAAATTATTTTTTTAAAAAAAAACATAATATGGGATTTCTAATTCATGCCATTCCTCAGGCCTAATTGTTGAATAAGCCAAGAACTGTTCTGTTCTTGGTTCTTGACCAAATGTAGTTTTGGTCTCTGCTCTTTTTGTTCAGTGGAAAATACAACTAACAAAATTCAGGAGTAGATTAAAGGATAGAAAGCTTTTAAAATTGCAATATAGCTATGTTATCAGCAAGGTTGCTAGATTTAATTGACAAACTGAAATTATACTGTGGGATAGCTATCAGGTGTTATCTGGATAATATTTTTTCTTTTTTCCTCCTGTCATTCTCACATATTTATCAGACTGGCAACTATTTTTGTCTGAAAGGCTGACTATGCCCAGATTCTTTTCTTTCAGTTCCATATGTATCATAATACTCAGGAACTCTTTACTGATAGATGTATTTCTCTTGTGGGGTTAGAAGGAAAAGAGAAATAGATTAGGAAAATAAATAAAAGCCTGATAAAACACTGTTTCCTAGCAAATTCAAAGCAAACCTATGTTGAAAAAGTCCGTTTCACCAAAATGTTCAAAGAAAATTGGAAATTCTATAACGTATTCAAACTTTCAGACTTATGTTCTTCAACATACAGCACCAGCCAACAGCTTCAACTTGCTTAATCTACTGGCTTGGTAACATAATCTAATTCCATCTTTATTCTCTTCCCTTTTAGATTTAGACAGCTGTGGACAATACTCTCCTTTGTCCAAAAAAAAGTGCCCTAATTTCCTTTTTTTCTTTAGTTTTGTGGCTTTCGGGACATGCTTTGATCCATCCACATATCAAGAACAGACCACAATAGACAATCTTGCTGGCAGGCGTACTACAGTGACCAAATTAGGCCAATGTGTAAACTTTTATAACCTAGATGGAATTGGAAATGGGCAAAAAGAAGGGAAAAAAAAAGTGCACGAAATAAGAAAGGGTTGTTAGCAAGAAATGATCAAACAAGACTACCCTAAAAAAAGTGAAAATCGAGGACGAATCTTAATATCAAAAGTAGCCAAGAATCTTTATAAGAAGTCACCAGATATCACGAGATCATATTTCACATGGGCTTTGTCCAGGCGGCTCCATTTTCCTATAAGTTCCTACCTTACTTATCGGGACCCACATTTCACCATTATGTTACCATGGCCTACTTCCTATCATGTCACGTCCTCTCCAATTTTAAGGTCAAGTTTTACAATAATTTTCCTTATACAAAAAATATATATATATTTCCATGAAATTTTATTTCTAATATTTATTTTCAAAACTTTTTAAATTTTGAAATATATCTATATTTTCTTTTTAAACAATACTCAAATGTCATTGAAAAAGGAAAAAAAAAAAAAAAAAAAAAACTTACTAGGGAGAATGCATCTGAACCGTTGGTTTTGTTGGTGGCAGTCGTCGTCATTAACGGACTTTCAGTTTCAGTCGCCTTTCTGAAACATTCATGCATTATCGGGTAAATAAATAGCAAAGACGACAAGAGTAACGAAATGACTAAAGTATCCTCACCGGAAGAATGTCACCAATAAATTCTCCACCGTAGCCTTCTCCGACAAACTCATAACCATCAACCATAGAAATATAAAAAAACCCAACAAATGCCTAAAAATTAAAAAAAAAAAAACACATCCAATTTATCTCACCATTCAAGCTAACATTTATAAACAAGGATAAAAACAATTTAATCAAAAATATATATTATTACGTCCAGATGTTGAGAGTCTCATTGTGTATAGAGAAGACGCTGAAAGTTACATCTCTCAACGGCCATTCACAGCGATAATGATCTCTGATAAACTCATTATCTTTCAAATAATCAGGTAAATCATCAAATTTCACCAATTTCTTCTCGAAATTTTGTATTTTCCCTTTGATTTTTCTGTTGCTGTCGTCAGAGTCAACTAGGCATCCGTTCTCGGGTTTAGATGAAGTCAACTTCTTCATCCTCTGCTTCATTCTCGTAGTTTCCTCTCCGCTCAAAATTATAATAATATATATATATATATATAACTCTACCTCCAATTTCCTCCTCCGTTAGCCGTTCTCCGGCGATAATGTTGGACCGGAAATATTTAATCAGCCATCTATATATATCTATTCTAGGTCGGGCTCCCCCATCTCACCTTCTAGGCTCTCCCTGGTGACGATTGGAGGAGAAGAGAAAGAAAAAGATATCGGCGAAATGAGAATGAGTCGGATATTTATAGGCTGCAAAATGAAGCGTTAACGTTACATTTCTTTTCTTTTGGGAAATTATTTTGTTTCCTTTCCTTATTTTGTTGTCCCACATGGGGAAGAAAGTAAAGGTTTTCAACTCCAAATATCTTCAATTTTAAATATATAAAAAAATTCAAAATTTAGAAAATTTTCTTTTCTGTTTTTTACCTAATCATTAACTTTAAAAACTTCTTATTAAATTTTATATTTTATTAGTAATATTCACTTATATTATCATTAGATTTTATAACATTTTTTACTTTTTTTTTTACCTATTTTAAATCCAATTAAATTAGACCAAAAATTAAACTTCTGAATTAGTAAAATTCTGTCTGAATTAGTCTAATGGGACGGCCCAAATATATATATATATATAAAGGACTGTTTGGGTTGGATCATTAGAAAAAAAAAATCTAGTTGGGCTGACCAAAATGCAATATAACTTTCCATAATATCAATCCAAACTTAAACTACTTCAGCCTTGAGGCCCAAACATTATATATATATATATATATTGCTTATTAAAGTTGTGAGATTATATTATTTAATTTTTTGGAAAAGATAATAAATATATATATATATATATATATATATATATATACATATATTAATCATACATACACATAATTTGTTCCATTTTGGTTTGATTAGTTGACCTGACATATGAATTCTTGTAATAAAGCTAAGAAGAAGTTGGTCTTCTTTACATGCTCTGATCACTTATATATATATATATATATATATATATATATATATATATCCAGAGATTCTAATCATAATTAGGTTAACTAATTAATCTCATAATCACTTTCCAACAGCGATGTTTTTTTCTGCCCCAAAATTAAAAATCTCCTTTTTTAAAAAAATTATTATCCTTCTTCACTTGCCAACTTTACTGGAACAAGATAAGCTTTTTGATTGGTTCTTTATTTTTATTTTTTTTAAAAGCATGCATGCATAGATTTATACCTCATCATATAATGAATCGATGAATCACGTAAAATTATATATAATATATATATATATATATACATATATATATTATTATTGAATTTTGATTAATGTTTGGTGCAATAATTTTCATTTTAAAAATATAGATTATAATAATATATGGTATAAGATAACAAATTAATGAAAAGACTCTTTTAGGATAATGATTGAGATTGATATCCATGTGTTATACCTAAATTTTGGAATTAGGGTAAATTATAATTGATATAAATTTTGGTGTTCGTTTTCTCCCACCATTTTTTTTATATATGTTTTAATTATATATATATAAATTTGATAGGATATATATACACACACGTTAGTTAGTCTGATTTGTTAATATAAGTATTTGATGTTATAACATATATATATATATATATATATATATATATATATATATATATAGCCTATCTAGGAAAGTACTGGGGAAGTTCATATATACATACATACATATATATATGTATATATGTATGATTGGATTTTGACATTCTTGATTGTGTTCATATCTCAGAAAGAGATCTCAAAGAGATACTGGGAATCGTCTGCATTCAATCTATTGATCATTTGAATTATAAGTCAAACCGAATGTCGAAAAGAACACAAAGATTTGCATATAAATAGAAATTTGATGCAAAATCAAACCAAGAAACAGAAAAATTGATATATATATATATATTACGAGATTAAGGTTTATTTATTTATATTTTTGTCTAAATATCATTAAAACTTTTCTCCACCATTAAAACTGAATTCAAAATCGAGATTTTCAAAAATAGGTTGATTTGCGTGTGTATATATATATATATATATATATTATATACATGTACACGTGTATCCATTACAATATACATATATTTATATATATATATATGTAAAGCTGTAAAAGGAAACTAAAAATGTCTGCTCATTGTATTTAACTCAAAAAAAAGAAAAAGAAAAAAGGATTAGATGATTAATTAATTAAAAGAATTTACAGTACAAAATGATAACAAATAAACCAAAAACATTGTTACCTTAATCTACCGACAAAACTGATCAGTTTCTTTGACAAATTAGAATAATATGTACAGAGAATTTTAGTAGTTACTTTAATTATAAAATATGCACTCATATTATATATATATATATATATATATATATATATATATATATATATATATTTTATTTATTTATTTATTTATTTAATAACAATTATGAGATTTTTTAAATTAACGATGTGAGAATTTATATCATAATATATATTATATTATTTGAAAATTTTAAGGTATTATTGTTCTTATCTAGTTTTTTAACCTGTCGGGATTTTAATTAATTCAAATACTCAATTTTTGTATAACTTTCTAATTTAACAATAAATATATAAATTATATATATATATATATATAGGTACAATAACATTATAAGTAAATAAGAGAAAAAAAGAAAAGAAAATTGAGGGTGGGACAATTAAGAAGAAACCGAACAAGCCGGTTTAAGACGGCAAACAAATCATCCTCTCTCGCCGGCTATATCTATAATCTGCTTCTCATTTTCCAGCACACACTTTTTTTTTTTCCTCCCCCTTTAAAAACCCCATCTTTGGGAGACTCAGTCATCTCTCTTTACACACACACACACACTTTCTCTCTCTACTCTCTCTCTCTCTCTCTCTCTACAAGTGTTTTTATCATATATATATATATATATATATCCCTTTAAAACTGTAGATTGATCTCCATGGCCAAGTTGTCACAGCAAAACCGAAGGAATAATAATACTACAGCTGCAAATGGTAACGTTAATATTATTAATTCTTGTCGTGCCACAAAAGCCAAAAGGACTAGGAAAACTGTTCCTAGAGACTCTCCTCCACAACGTAGTTCCATTTATCGAGGCGTTACAAGGTTCTAATCCAATTTTCCAAACCCCCCTCTCTTTCTATACATACATAATTACATATATATATATATATATGTTTATCTGATTGATTGAGTTCATCTGCAGGCATCGTTGGACTGGAAGGTATGAAGCTCATTTATGGGACAAGAATTGCTGGAATGAATCTCAAAACAAGAAAGGAAGACAAGGTTCTTTTTTTAATATCTTATATATATATATATATATATAAATTATTTTTTTAGCTGATCGGACTTTTTTTTTTTTTTTTTTTTTATGATGATGATGATCCAAAAACTGCAGTCTATCTAGGTACGGACAATGGAAAACCCTAATAAATGATTGTGTTTGTGTTTGAATTATTCAAAACTGCTTTAAAAAATAAATAAATAAATAAATAATTCTATAAATTTTCAGGTGCTTATGATGATGAAGAAGCAGCAGCACATGCCTATGATTTGGCTGCACTAAAGTATTGGGGTCAGGACACCATTCTAAACTTTCCGGTACGTATGTATACATACATACATACATACATATATATATATATATATATATATATATTTAATGATCATGCATTTTGTAAAATTAGGTGACAACTTACCAAAAGGAACTAAAAGAAATGGAGAGTCAATCAAGAGAGGAGTATATTGGATCTCTCAGAAGGTAAAAAAAGAAATTAATTAATTCATTAATAATAAAATTTTCATTTTCTTGAATTATATAAAAAAAATGCTATAAAGAAATTATATATATATATTATATATATGTATGTATATATTTGTGAATTTGACACAAGCTCATCATCCATGGTGAAATTATGTACAGGAAAAGCAGCGGATTCTCTCGAGGAGTTTCTAAATATAGAGGAGTTGCAAGGTGCAAGAATTATATATATATATATATATATATATATGACAAATTAGTAAATTTTATCTCTTAAATTATATAATTTTGTTAGTTCGTAAATTTTTTAAAATTTTTTTGATAATTTTATCCATTAATTTCATTTTTTTTTTCACTATAATTTGGGTATATATCATGAAAATACTACTGAGCTAAAATAACTCATTCATTGTACATCTTCCCGACTTTACGTTATTATTTATTCTTTGAAATTATGAAATTTCTTTTGCTCATTATATATATTATATATATATATATATATTATATATAGATAGATACGTATATAGATACATATATGATTATATATATATTATACATAAATGTTTAATTTGTGATACAAATAGGCATCATCACAATGGAAGATGGGAGGCTAGGATTGGCAGAGTTTTCGGGAACAAGTACCTTTATTTGGGAACATATGGTAAACTTTCAAACTCTCTCTCTCTCTCTCTCTCTCTCTCTCTCTCTCTCTCTCTATATATATATATATATATATATATATATATATATATATATGTATATCTTTGGTAGAAATTAGGTCAACTAATTAACTATATATATGCATGGACGACGCACGCACGCAAGAAAACTGGTTTTTCATCAGAATTTTGATGATTCCATACTCTTTTTATTTATTTGTTTTCTCTCTTCTTTATTCACCACTTACCTATCTTTTTCTAGCAATAAACCAAATACATACCGTCAAGTGGTTGTTTGGTGAACTAAAAGACATTACAACATTACATATTATTATCTTTCTTTGCAAGTCATTTTCTCTTCGTTGAAAAAAAATCCACTAACCCTATACTTATTTTCGAGTAAGTTTTAAATGATAAAAAAATATTAAATTTATTCTGTTAATATAATTCGTAGAATATTTGTAAAATATAGTATTATAGTAATAGATGTTACGTTTGCAGCTACTCAAGAAGAGGCTGCAATAGCATATGACATGGCTGCAATTGAATACAGAGGATTAAACGCGGTTACAAACTTTGATCTTAGCCGTTACATAAAATGGCTAAGACCAAACAACAACTCCGTTACTGATCAACAAAACCCTAATTTAGAAACCCTAGTGAATGATCAAGAACAAGCCCTAGCATCCACTTCTTCTTCCTCCTCCCTTAATAATAACCACAACCACCACCACCACCACCACCAACAGCAGCAGCAGACGTCGGAAACTAGTGATGCGTCGGTACTATTAACGTCGCAATCTCGACCGGCATCGGCTTCGGCATCCACAGCAGCCACGTCAGCCCTAGGACTTTTGCTTCAGTCATCCAAATTTAAAGAAATGATGGAAATGACACTGGCGGCTGATCAGTGTCGTTCCACGCCGGATTCTGAACATACTGATCAGTGTAGTATTCCCGACGAACTTCCCACTTTCTTTGCAACGCAGGATCTCGGTAGCTACCTCGATCAAGGGCACGAGGATATTTTTGGTGATCTAAACCCTTTTGTGCAACCTATGCTGCAATTTGATTTTGATGCTTAATTAAAAGTGAAGATGGTGAGTAGAAGATATCTATATATCTATATATCTATATATCTATATTATATTTATTTCATGTACAAGTATAAAGAATCACAATTCATCGAATTTCATTTTTGTAGAGATATATATATATATATATATATATATATATATATATATATATATATATACAATAATTGTATCACATGCATGCAAGATTTGTTATTTGTTCTTCATATCTATGAATAAATTGTTTCTAGATTAGAACCAAAATTTTATTTTGTTGATTTTCTTAATGAGGAAGAGATAAGATTAAGGTAATCTAATGACAACTTAAATAGAAGTCAGTTCGTCCTTTTCTGTTCATCAATTACCTTAAATCCATCTTCTCTATGGTTATAAGAAGGTTCCAAATAATATTACATAATTCTATTTTATTTCACTTTCCTACTAACTATTTGATGTTACACTATAATCTTAAAGAATCTTCTTTAATGTCTTGTTAAACACATGATTAATGCAATCATATCAAACACTGAAAAAGAAATATATTTCATCTATAAATAATACCAAAAATTTAAATTATATTATATCAAGAGTTAAATGGTCACTTACTCTACAAATACTGAAAATAAAATAATGAATTATATTACTTTTTTTATATATTATATCCATAAATAATAGCAAAAATTTGAATTATATTAAATCAAGAGTTACATTGTCACTTACTTTACAAACACTGAAAAAATAATAATCAACTCATATATATATTATTTCCATTTCAATAAATTAATAGCAAAAATAAATAAATAGAAGACAATTATTCAAATTAATGGTCTGTATACATATATAAAACTTGAAATGATGCTTTCCTAACTAGGAATGAAAGTAAGTATGCGATCAAAAACAAAAACCAGAACTGAACTGAAATAATAATAATATTAATATAATATTTTGGAAAAAAAGAAAAAAGGAAGAAGAAAGAAACCTAGCTAGAGGGGGAAAAAACTTCAACAATTCCTCGGATCTTGTTCATTACGTTGTGAAATTTAGAATCTAAAATCTCCGGTATCCGGTCGTCGAGGGATTCAAATTTACATAAGACTGGATTTTGATTCACCATTCGTGCAACATCACTACCCTGTAAAAACTGGAGTCGAATGTCGCGATACTTGCAAAACAACTTCTCACTCCATCTCGAATTTTTCTCTTCGGTAACGCTTATAAACACAAACAAATTCAACGAAACGATGTCGTCGGGAGCGATGAATTCTTCAATGGCGGAAGCATCCATTGTAGACGAAAATGTAACATTCACCTCAGATTTAGAGCGAGGAGGTTGAGCGAAAGGCGTCAGAGTTTCAAAAGAAAGATCGGCGCCGTTACTCCAAATTAAGACTTCAATTGAATCGTAGAAAATATTTTCACTATTGAGAATATTTTGAAATTCCAAATTCATAGTCCCCTGCACATTGATTTCTCGTGATCTCCAGGAAGCTGAAGAGAATGCCGATAGCGTGACTGATTGAACGCGCATCACTGTGGGCCCATCTAAAAACGATCGAACGTATAAATCGGTAAAAGGGCCCACAAACGGTTTCGCGATCTGATAAATAGGATATACAGAGGAATAAAATAATACCGCGGCGGAATTAGAATTTTCCTGGCGAGTACCCTCTTTGTGTTGTTGTTCAACGTCTTATTAGCAGAAATTTTGTTCAAGTGTGAACCTGAATCTGCAGAATCTGCAATTTCTTTTGATCGCAGCCTGTAACGGTACAGGAATTGACAGATTTTTCAGAAACTGCTTTTTTGGTGTTTTTAGAATCTGAAGACGAGAACGTCGGTACTTCTGCCGGAGGAGGAGAAACAATTCCGGTAATGGCTCCGACAATGTCAGCCAGATGAATTATTTCGATATCATCTTCTTCTTCCGAAGCAGATGAAAAACTGCTTAGGGAATCTACAGACATTGTTCTCATTAGTAGACGGAAAAAAGAAAGCAGAGAATGAGAGAAAATCAGAGGAGAGGAAGAAGAAGAAACTTTCAGGGTTTATGATTCCTGAAATGAAAATTATTTTTATAGACTTCTTTTAGTTAGGATTTTTCGAAATTCAAAACCCTAATTATATTATCACTGAAATTTATTATTATTTCGAGTTATATATATATTATAAACAAATACAATTATAAATTTAAGTAAAGATTATACGCTTTATCAAAAAAAATAAAAATAATAATAAGTAAATATTATGCGCTATTTTTATTGGATATTATTACAAAATTTTGACTAAATTAAACAATCTGTTATAACTAATTGAATCTTTTAATACGCACACTTTGCAATTTAATATAACTAAAATTTACTATTTTTAAATTTACTTGTAATATTTATCTACGTCTAACTAAAATTTACTTATAATATTTATCCCACATCGAATTAAAATTTACTATTTAAACATTTACTTATAATATTTATCTCACTTTGAAAATACTTTAAAATATGTATAATGATATATAAGAATAATTTTAATTATTTATTCTTACTTTTTTATAATATTTATACGAGAATTTTCATGTTTAGGAAAATAAAATAAAAAAATCTTGGTTTGACCATGGCAGCTGGAGTAATTTTTCGTCCCTCCATCACAAAATTTCAGATTTCCCGCCCAAACCAATATTTGCAATTTCTCCCACCCTCTCTCACTCCCAACCCCATCCGGCAACAAAACCAAAACCCGCTTCAATGCCATTTCCAATCAGAGGAACGGCGATTTCTTTGCTTTATTTTTTATTTTTTTCACCTCAATTTCTTGTAATCGAACATTGAAGTTCATCAATTTCTGGGTTCTGTAATTGTTTTTTTGGGGGAGAGGTTTATAGAAATGCCTGACCTGGACCCTTCATCAATTCCGTCATCTCCATCTTTAAGCTTGGTTCCTAGCCCTAATTGTATCAAACCAATTTCAAACGATGTTTGGAAGAATCGGGACAAGGAAAACAAAGAGAAGGTGGAAGACTCTGGTACATCCGAATCTATTTCTGATAGAAGTGGTAGCAACGAAATTGCAGTTAAGAGCTTGACTGAGAGCAGGTGCCACTTGTCGTTTCGGGTCCGGGCTCCAAAATTGGTTAGTATTGTTCTGCCTGTAGATTCTTTTATTTATCTTTTTAATTAGTCTCATTGGTTTATCTCAGTTTATGGTTCAGAATTTTGTGTTGAAAAAGGTACCTTTTTTAGGTATGTCGCCTTTTATCTTAAAAAACAAGATGACTCAGTGATTGTAATCCAGTGCAGGCCGTGTGTCTTCTTTGTCAGAATTCAATACTCCCTGCCGAGGTAATAGTCTGCTCTGTTCGTGGTTGTGGTTCTGCTTTTCACATAACATGTGCAGAAGAAAGGCTAGGGTTCTCATCTGCAAAACAATTAAAGTGTCCTCAACATGTAAGAATCTGCTTCTGTCAAAACTTAAATCTATTTGTGAAAAGTTTGGGTTCTCGCGACTTTTTCCTTTGCTTTCAATACATTTAAAAGATATGGCAATTTTTATTCACTCGATAACTGCATTCCCATGTGAATTTGGTCAAGGTTGCTCATTTAAGCAAGGATTCAGTTTTCATTTGTTTTTGGATAGATCATACAAATTAACATTCTTTTCTGTTACTGCATCTGTTGATTGCTTCTGGGTTTTCAATCAATCAATTGATAACTTCTATGAGTTTAATAATGTTGTCATGCTGCTCAATTGAACTAGTTTTTCTACTTATATTTACTTGTGATTTTCCCTTGTACTAATATTTTAAAGAATATGCCATGTTTGCTGCCCATTTACATGGTTAGAGATCCTTTAGATGTAAATATCTGATGAGTGATTATACAGGGATTCTATATGTAAGAAATTATTATGGAGTTCCCTTTTATAGCTTTGTTCTTATAATTCCTTCCTTGTCATTATTTTCATTTTGTAACGGGAACCAACTAATTGGAGCTAAGTTGATTATTATGTTCTGGTTTTTTTTGGTGTATCCTACAAGTGAATGTCCTTTCCTTTCCTTTTATTACTTAAAAGTTTTGAATGTCTGGTATATACATTTTTTTACCTGTTTTTGAATAGGCTTGTTATGTGTGCAAAGAGAAAACCCATTTATGGAGGTGTATGAGATGTCCACTAGCATCACACAAGAAGTGCATAGCATTTCCAGAGCATGTGATATACTTTCCAAATCATCAATGGCAAGGTATTTGTTGGAGGCACCATTCTGATTGGCGATTAGAAGGAGAGGTAAATTTCTTCCTGAATCTTTGTTCCTTGTAACTTGTTGTAAAAGTTAATTAACAACCTTTTTCCTAGTATTATATATTATCCTATTTAGTAGTAGCAAATATGACAACCTTTTAGGTTCTCTCTCATGTACAATTGAAAGTCCATATTTTGCTGCTTTATAGCTGGGAATATTGTTGAGTATACACATGCGTGTGTGTTTGTTTGTATATATGTATTAAATCTTGTATTGACAGGATAAGAACTTCTAATAGTTGTACAGAGGTGAAAATGGTCTAGAATTGCACTTCATTATGTTGTTGTGATTAATGCAAAAATGCAAAAGAGAAAAAAAGAAAAAAAAGAAAAGGATATTTCTTTTTTATTAGCTTACTGCTATTTCCCACTGCTACATGCAAAATCTCTATTTTCTAATTGATTTTCTAACCACTTAAAAATATATCTTCTGAAATTGCATTGAGATATGGAAACATAAAACCTGTATATGGTTAATGATCATTCTTCTATTTGTTCTCTTACTGAAATGGAATAATAAAGAGGTTCCAGTATGAGCTTTATCATTTTCTTTTCCAAAGTAACGCTCCTATTAGAACATTCATGTGATTTTTAGAGTGTAACGTCGGTGTTTTCAGTTTCATAGGATGTGTTCATGGTGTATTCATCTTTCCTTGTTGTTGCATTAATTCTCTGAAGTATTTATATCAGATGTTCATTCTATATTTCTAAAATTGGTATCTTGAGATTTTTTCTATCTGGGATTAATCTGAAATTATTTGAACAATCTATCAATTTAGGAGGACTCGAATTCTTAGATTTGCCTCTATAGACAATATATTTGCATGTTCAATTTGGTTATAAAGATCAATGCTTTTCGGTCTTCTTATTGTTTTTATTTTTTGTTGCTGATTTCAGTGTATCCTTTCCTCTATTTTATTTGCTATTTTACTGTTTTTGTCTCCATGGTAATATTTTCCTAGTGGGTGTTAGCTTTTAGTTGATCTCCTGGGAAGGAAATTTTTACCTTTTCAAATAATCTTTATTTGCTTTAATTTCTTCTGAAATTGCATGGTTTATTGTATGACTAAATTCTACATAGTTTTATTGGAGATCCTCTTACCTGTTTTATTGTGTGATGAATTAAGCTGGCAAGTATGGCCATAACCATTTTATTTTATTTTTTTCTTCTGAGCAGCAATCAGTCCCAGCTAAAAACATTGAGGTTAGGATTTTGGCTCATCTGATTTTTCCTTTCTTAAGCCCACATGAAATTAAATTATTTTCTCGATATGATGTATCAATACAAATTTCTTCTTGATTTGTTCCTTGTAACCTATCAGGAGGTGTTTTCTCGGTTACCTTTACCATATTTTGAGGAGGATTTCAAGTTTGACGACTTTGTAAACTGGAAAGATGCAGCAGAAAATAAGTTGGAGCCGCCTCCTTATGTGCACATCAAGAGAAGTATCCTATCTCTGCTGGATTTCATATTCAGTTGGCAGTTATCTTGTTGATTCATGTTTCAAAGCATTTTCTGCAATTCATACTGACAGTGGAGTTGTTTTCTTTATACTTTGCTACTATTTGTAGTTGTAGTTACTTAACTAAAGCAGATATTTATCTTGTCAAGAAAAAGAAAGATAATGTTGTTGCAGATATTGGATGCACTAACTGCAGTTCTTCTGAATGTGGCGTTGATTGTGTCTGTAGGTACTGCTTCTTGGATGGTTAAATTCTCCTTTACTTTTGCTTTATTTGCAGATGAATCATTATTGTCATAAAAAAACTGATATTAGACGATAAGCTATTACCATTCAATAAGATTCATTTAAATTATAGTAGACATATTGTTCTCGACCACTTATCTTGTTTCAAGTTTCTTGCAGTCAGCTTGTATGCATTGCTTTAAGATTCACTTAAATTATTTGATATTGACAACTCTTTTCCTATTAGCTTGATATTTAGAGCTGTCCAAATAACACCAGGGTATTAGAACTTTCTTACACATTTTATTCAAGTCTTGAGTAACAAGTAACTAAGTCAAGCTCTAAAGTATTTAATCATGTAAAGTTATATCAAGCTTGGAAATCTCACTACTTGGTTTGACATGCTCACAAAATTCATAAATGACTGTAGTTGCTTGTAATTCTATATTTTGACAAGAAATATAGAACTAAAGTCTGGTGACAGAACTCTTCCTACCATTAAGCAATACTTAATAGCATAATCACTCTGATGCATCATAATAAACAGCATAATTATTTTACTAGAAATTTACTTGAACTTCTTTTCGAGGCCTAAGATGCTGATGTCATTCACCTGCAAATGAAAGATGAAAAACAAAAACAGCATCTTGCAGCCTCATTCATGGTCCAGTTGCCATTGATGATCCTGTATTAATATTCAATTTTATGATTGATATCTTCTCATTATCCTCTCTTTAGAAGAATCAATCTTTAGTTATTCAATTCAACCTTTGCATTTATTGTCATATGCTTGATATGCTATCATTTTATATTTGTGATTTAATAGGGTTCAGTGTATAAGTTGCTCAAAGGCTTGTCATTGCTCTGAAATTTGCACAAACAGGCCATTCCGGAAAGAGAAAAAAATTAGCATTGTCAAGGTGAAACAAATTATTTGATTCTTGATGCATTTTGTTTATTACGTCTTTGACTGTGGCAACTTGTTTTGTTTCCATTGTTGAGCCCTTATTCATTAATGCTTTACTTTTTTTTTCTTTTTTTTTTAATTTTTGCTTATTTAGACTGCACTATGTGGCTGGGGTGTTGTGGCTGCTGAGTCAATTCATAAGGGTGACTTCATTATTGAGTATATTGGAGAAGGTAACTCATTAGACAAAATGAAGATTCTATAGTTCTTAAGTGATCTTCATGATTTGTGAAACTGAAGCATTTGTTGATAACTTGCAGACGTTTCAGAAAGATTATATAAGGAAAAATTAACCACTAGCTGATTGATCTTCTCTAAAATTTAGTTTGTCTACTGTGTTTCTCAGATACTGGTCATGCCTAGTTGTTCTTGCAGCTGAAAATTCCCTCCTGTAATGTTTGCTTATTATCTATTATTGCATGATTAATGTTTTGCTTTTTTCATTTGGATTCTTCTTGATGGCATGACAGGGAAGACATAAGTTACCATGGTGGGAATACTGTCCCTGAATAACTGTTTAATTACATTAAGCATACAAACCAAGAGTTGAAAAAAAAAAAACATAATATAGTACAGGGGGACCTCCACCACAGTGATTGGTCATATAATGTTCCAATATTTGTCACCTTAAAGAATTCTTTATATGAGTATTTACAGCATTTTTCCCATATGCAAAACATTTACTAATACAAGTAGGATTCTGGATCTAATACCTTGCAAAAAGTGATAGTAATAACAGGAACAAAAAAAGGGAAATAAAATGATGGTTATTCCAATTCAATCTATGATGCTTTTGTAGGATAGAAGTTCTTATTATTCACCTTGGTTTTGTTACAGTGATTGATGATGCCTTGTGTGAACAAAGACTGTGGGATATGAAATACAAGGGAGTGAATAACTTCTATATGTGCGAAATCCGGAAGGACTTCACAATTGATGCTACATTTAAAGGAAACACTTCTCGATTTCTGAACCACAGCTGCGATCCAAACTGTAAACTAGAAAAATGGTTGGTGACATTGATTCTCAGTTCTCATTCTTTACCCTTTCCAGATGTTGAAATGTGAATTAGATAGTGTCTTGATTACCTGCAAATTCCTTTAATTAGCTTTCCTACAAGAAGATATCATCTACAATATGAATGTTGTTTGCATATTGGTTTGTGTCTCATTAAGGAACCTATTTACTCTTTGTTAGTTTACATATTAAGACCATGTTCCCTGGATTGTTTCCATTAGCACTATATATATATATATATATATATATATATATATGTATATTCTTTCATCTTGGTTTTTCTTTTTTTTTCTTGTTAAAGGCAGGTAGAAGGGGAAACTCGAGTTGGAGTTTTTGCTTCTCGATCCATTCAGATTGGAGAACCACTAACCTATGACTACAAGTAAAAAACCTTAAATTAGCTTTATTTTCATGCTCAAAATCTTTCTTGTTCTTATAATGTTCTGAATCTTGGTGTGATTTATACATGAAGGTTTGTTCAATTTGGTCCGGAAGTAAAATGCCATTGTGGTGCTGCAAATTGTCAAGGCTATCTGGGAACCAAAAAGAAAATCAGCAAAGTAGACTTGTGTTTGTGGGGTTCAAAAAGAAAAAGAACAGCCACTTCTTGTTTAACAATTATTAATAATGGCTGAATCTTGTTTTCTTTGTAATTTTTTTTTCCCCATTCATTGTTGTTGTATATTATATATATATGTATTCATCACCAGATCATATGTAGGAAAAAAGGGGAAAAAAGGGAAAAAAAAGGAGAGAGAACAGGGAAAATATAAACCCTAGTGCAATTATTGAAAATTTTGATATTAATGTAAAATTTAAATAAAGATTCTTTTTCTTCTTTTTTTTCTGTTGATAATGTACAAAAGAAATAATTTAGTATTAATTTTTGAAATATATCTATATCTATATGTGGGTATTTATTGTAATCACTGTGTTTCTTCTCTTTGAACCGGAAACAAGAGAAAGTCTAGGTATGAAACGGCGTCGTGTCTAGTTCTAAGTTTCCCTCCAAAATTACGGAAATTGGGGAATCAGTAAGTGGGAAGAAAGAAGTTGTATTTAGGGAGGGCTTTGTTAGGATTGTCTTTCCCTTCTTCCCCATAGATTGAGACGGGAAGTTAGAGAAACAAAGGTGTCCGTGGAAAATGGCAGCCTCCGCATCGTCTTCAGCTTCAGTAGGTCCTAGTATTCCATGGGTTGAGAAATACAGGCCTAGCAAAGTAGCAGACATAGTCGGCAACGAAGAGGCCGTTACCCGGCTCCAAGTTATTGCCCATGAAGGGAACATGCCCAATCTCCTCTTAGCTGTATGATTTATCCACCCTTTAAGTTTTGATTTTTAAATTTTTTTTTTTTTTTTTTTCAAAATCTGAATTTCTTGGTACGTCAGTGAATAATTTCCGCTTGTGAATTGCGCAACAAAAATTGAGCTTTCCGTGTGAGTTTGTCGAATTCTTTTTTATTTTAAAGAATTAGTTTTGGGAAGTTGTATGGTTATTAAAATGACTGATTGTGGGAAATTGAAGTTGTGGTAATAGTGGATTTAGGATTTTTAAATTTTAGGTTTAATGGTACTCAGTGCTTTGAAGAAACTATTCATAGGATTGGTGGTGTGAGAAGGTTCTGTTAAACAATGTATGTGAACTGTTGAAGTGCATTAATTTTCCTGTTTAGTGCATTTTTTTCGCGTGTCTTTGAGATTATCTTTTATAAGAATTACTACATATAATAATTTTCAGGGTACATGTAATGTATAATGGTTACCCTTTCACTTGGTATTTTGTAATGAATAGTACCACATGTGTCTGATTGCTCTAACATTTTCAGGGTCCACCCGGAACTGGTAAAACAACTAGTATATTAGCTCTTGCGCATGAACTTCTTGGGCCAAATTTTAAGGAAGCTGTTTTAGAGCTTAATGCATCAGATGACAGGTATGTTGAACAATTTACATATTTGCTAAACGCAGCACCTATGTTAGTGAAGCAACTCCCTAGTCTCTTTGGCTCTCCAGTTTCACCCTCTATTTCTCTTTTTTCCCTTGCTTTCTCAACTCTCTCTAGTATTTTACTCTTACCCTTATAGAGATTTTGATTTCAACATCCTTTTGCTATCAGCAATTTATTATTTAAATAGCTTGTTCATTCAAATCTCTTCTCTTTGGATTAAAGTTTGAAAATTATGTTGCAGCTGAAATTCTCAGGCAGGGTAAAATTTAATGAACAATGGGTACATGGGTATGCCCCATACATGATTTGTCACATATTGCTTGGGCTTGGATCATGCGTGGGATTGTTTGTGAATGATCTCCTCTGTTTTTTTTTTTTTTGTTTTTTTTATTCCCTCTTTTCCCCTGTTTTTGTTTTTGTTTTACTCTATTTGTGATCTTCATTATTTGCTTGAAAAAGTTACCCATTTTGATTGTTCTTTTACATACTTACCACTTTATTACAAAACATACCCCAAGAAAGTGAAATTGTTCAGTGACATTTTTCTTTTCAAGAGAATGAGGGAATAGAAAGTGATGGTAAAAGAATAATTTTTTTTTTCTGGGTGAAAAAGTGTGTTATATTTAGAAAGTTTGAAGATTTAAGAGTATGGAGTTTTATTAGCCATGTAGAACATCATGCTTATTTTCTTCTGCAGAGGTATAGATGTTGTGAGAAACAAGATTAAGATGTTTGCCCATCAACAGGTCACCCTCCCACCAGGACGACATAAGATAATATTATTAGATGAAGCAGACAGGTTAGTCATATTTCTTTATTTTTTATAAGTTTTTTCTTGTTGGAATATCTGACTAATTTTTGACAATAATTCTGGCAATTGATAATGTTGTCTTTGCACTTATTACTTATTTGCAAATTGTAGCCATAGGATGTATGTCTTTAATCTGATTGTCTTATCTTGTTTGGTTTTGGTGGTGTATAATGTATGGGTGTATTGGATACAATTAGCATGACTACTGGAGCTCAACAAGCCTTGAGAAGGACAATGGAGATATATTCAAACACAACTCGCTTTGCTCTTGCATGTAACACATCATCCAAAATTATTGAACCCATTCAGAGTAGATGTTCTCTTGTTCGATTCTCAAGGCTAAGTGAACAAGAAATTCTCAGTCGTCTCATGGTTGTTGTTGCTGCTGAAAAGGTAAAGGCTGTTTAGGTTCCATCCAGACTATTGCAGTCTTCTATTTGTCTAAGTATTGCTAATTGCTTCTACATTGATATTATGCAGGCTTATTAGAATTCTAGTGGAGAAATCATAATTGTCATAACGTTGGATCTAGCTTGCATCTTTTAATAGACATTTATGTTTTCTCTTTTATAAGCAGAAATTCTATTTTTAGTATGTAGGTAAGAAGTATTCATAGTTGATGTCTTTGTAGGTTCCTTATGTTCCTGAAGGTCTTGAAGCTATTATATTCACTGCTGATGGTGATATGAGGCAAGCCTTGAATAACTTACAAGCTACAAATAGTGGATTTGGATTTGTGAACCAAGAGAATGTTTTCAAGGTTACAAGTCTGTTCATCTGATGCTTTAACATTTAATGTCACAACTGGAAAAAATAATTATTTTTCCTTGCCCTTTTTCTTTCATCATGGTTTACCATAGGTTTGTGACCAGCCCCACCCTTTGCATGTGAAGAATATGATCAGAAACATTCTTGAAGGAAAGTTCGACGAGTCTTGTGCTGGCCTAAAGCAGCTTTATGATCTGGGTTATTCTCCTACTGACATAATCACAACCCTGTTCCGAGTTATTAAGAACTATGACATGGCAGAATATCTAAAACTGGAATTCATGAAGGTTCACCTTTTTTTCTGATCTTTAATTGTTCTTTTTCTCATTGGCATCCTTATGAATCTGTTTCTACTCCTTGTGATTTCGTAGGAAACTGGATTTGCACATATGAGAATCTGCGATGGAGTTGGTTCATATCTTCAGTTATGTGGTTTGCTTGCTAAATATACTATAGTTCGTGATACAGCAAGAGCAGCATGATGGGATAGAAAGGACATGTTTCCATCTTTAGATTGAACAACCCCATGTAAAAGGTGCACATTGCCTCTATGTTACAGTGTTTTGTTTGCAAATACTATTAGTCTAATCTATATGCACTAAGCTGTTCGACTTACATTCCTAATTGAATTGAATACATTCATTAATGGTAGCAGCCTCACTTATGACCTTGAAGATCATGAGTTCAACACATGGTAAAGACAAAAGTACTTCAAATTTTTTTAAAAAATTATCTTCACAATTTCCTCCCACACAAAAGCTGTCCACGAATGATGGACGGTGCAGGAACATTTCTTTATTACATAATAGAAGTTACAATGTTTTGGCTGATTTTTTTTGTGCCAACATTTACATAATTAAACCCGTGCTTAACATAAGTTAATAAAATTTCAATTTGCCAACAGAGATTGACAGTTTGAATCAATTCAGGTAGCTGCTACCCTTAAGAAAGCTTTTGCAGATCTTTTTCCAGTACTTCCTATCTGGTTCATTTATTAGCAATTTCACTTTAGCATCTTCGGCAAACACTTCCTGTCAAAGAAATTTCATCCATTACTCAAAAATGATTATCAAGATCTCCTAAAACATCTAGCTACAATATTTACCTCTATGGATTTGTTGGTGAGGAGACGATCAATGAGATTGCTTAAAATTCCTTTGTTGTATTCAGGATGGCCTTGAATCCCTAATACATTTTCTCCATAACCAAACATTTCCACACCTGTTTTGTCTGAAAATGCAATCACTTCCGCTCCATTAGGAACTTCCCAAACCTCATCTTGATGACATTCAATGATAGATAGGGATGGTGGGATTTCATCACCATTGAAGAAGTTGAAAGGCAAGTTTTCCTTATTGATTTTAACTTCTCTTACTCCAATGTCCCATCCTGTGTTTGCTTTAGCAACTTTTCCTCCTAATGCCCTGCATAAAACCTGCATTTTTTTAACAAACTCATATCAGTTCATATATATATATATATACATATAAATTTCAAATGTTTTAAAAGATTTTACATGGTATTAGAGCGGAGATTCTGAATTTGAATGCTTACTATTTTCCTATTTGTTGATTATTGATCACATGAGAACAGTATGTTAAGAGGATAAATACAATATATATATATGTATTTGAACTTACTTGATGACCAAAGCAAATGCCAAGAACTTTCTTTTGCATGGCAAACAAAGTCTGCAAAAGAAAGCAAAGTTCCAAAATCCAGTCTTCATTCCCATAGGCATCGTAAGGACTTCCACTGATAACAAAAGCTTCATAATTTTGAAGCTCATTCACATCTGGGAATTCTCCATCAACAACACGAAACAAATCCCATCTCTCTCCAGAATCTCCAAAGGTATCAATAAACACATTGAAATATCCACCGTAAAGTTTCTTCACGTACTCAGAATCCCTTACTGCCAATAGCAAACCAAACCTTTTTTGTCCTTCAATCTGCATTTCTAGATATATATTTGGTTAGAAATGAAGAATGTAAAGTAAAGATATTTTAGTTTGGTTTGTGTTGTGTTGTGAGTGATGGAATGTTTGAAGGGAAACACATCCCTTTTATAGGGGAAAAAGGATTGAAACTTTCATGCATAACAAAACGAGTATTATATATATATATATATATATATATATTTGAGAAGAAAACAGAGACACGGAGTAAATGGTAAGAATGTTATTGTAGTTTAGTATTTCTTTGCTTCTCAATGGATTTTTCTATCCCTCTTTAAGAAAGTCAATGTATGTATGTATATATATATAATTGTGTGTTGTAGTGGAGCGCTCTACAAAATGAAATTGCTAGCATTTTTCTGAGCATTAAAGACTTGGTTTTCATTTTATTGACTTGATCTTTAACGAATTGATCCATTTTTTAAACTATTTGTTATTGCTAAGTATAATGTTGTTGATCAAAGTATGTGACCAAGGATTACCATCACAATTTTATATACGTATGCTCACACATATAATATATATATATATTATTGTTATGTAACATTAGAATTTGCTCTTCTTTGAATGTAAGAAAGTTTTTGGAATGTGTAAGTTAGACAATTAAAAATAACGTAATAGTAATGTTTGCTCCCAATTTGATTTTTAATTCTTATACAAACTTTACGTGTGTATATATATATATATATATATAATATGTTATTTGTTTTATGAGACGAAAAAATTTTAGTAGCATTTTCTTGAGGTTAGAAGTCACTATACAAGTTCCTTTTAACATAGAAATATTCAAAGTCATTTCTTGATTTTGACGAAAGAAGATATTAGGAAAGAAGAAAAATGGAATTGAAAAAGTCCACACACAAACACATAATTATAAAGAGTATCCGCACCAAGTATGTATTAGTATTTCTCCAAATACATGGATTCATATTTGAAGTGGAGATGAGATCACTACTATTTTTTCACTGCATGATTTTGACCAAAGGAATGAAAAGCAATTAATGTTCAAAATGAACTTATCACATATATATTCCATTTGCAGCCTATTAAAAACTGTCTCATATATATTAATGTACTCCAGTTTTGACAAAAGAATGACTTCATAAATAAATGTATACACGTGTATATATATATATATATATATATATATATATATATATATATATATATATATATTTATATAAATATAAGAAGAATTTAATTTTCTTTTTATCAATATTAAGTAATTGATTATAATACTGTTAAATTCTATAAAGTTTATAGTTGATATTCCCTTAGTATAGTGTTTTTTTTTTATAAAAAAAATGTTTTATATGGAGGTTGATTAAGTCAATTATACTATAGAATCTATAAAAAGAAAATAAAAAAGGAAAGAAGGAGGATATGGAAAGAATTGGTCTTTTTGTACATATGCTTATACTGTTTAAAACCCCTTATATTAGGATTCTAAAGAATAATTTGATAATGAAGAAAGAATTAGAATGATATGGATGGAATATAAATTTTTAGCGAATAATAATTAATTCTATAATTTTATCTAAATTAAGTGAGTTTAAAAATTCATTTTTTAATATCTATAACTTTAAAAAAATTTTACAATTTTATCTAAATTAAGTGAGTTTAAAAATTCGATTTTTAATATCTATCTGTTTAAAATTTTGGTTAAAATTTTTAAGGTAATTTTATAATACACTTTCCCCATTATATTTAAGTTATGAGCTACATAACAAAAACTTTAAATTATAAAATTTATAATTTTGTGGTGGCAAATAAAGTAAATATCATATATTATATATATATATATATATATATATCTATATCTGTGTGTGTGTATATATATATATTTATAAAAAGTAGCTTAGAAAAACTATTTTGTATTTGGTAAATTTAAAAATCTAATCACCATTGAAGTCTTTACTTTGTGAAATTTGAGAAAATTTGAGATTTTATTAAAATGTATTTATTGATGTATTTTCATTAATATTTTTATAATTATACTTTACAATTTAATTTTTTATTTAAAAAAGGAGGGAATAATTAGGTAAAGATTGTCCATGAATGATGGACAAAATGTGGAAACATTTTATTAATTATTACATAAAGAAGTCACATTTAAGGTTGACCTTCTTTTTTTTTTTTTTGGCCAACATTTACATCAATTAAACTATTAATAATTTAAGTAAATAAACATTCAATTTGTCAACAAAGATTAACAATATGAATCAATTCAGGCAGCTGCTTTTCTTAAGAAAGCTTTTGCAGATCTTTTCCCAGCATTTCCTATCTGGTTCCGTTATCAATAACTTCACTTTAACATCTTCAGCAAACACTTTCTGTCGAAAAAGAATTTTATTCATCATTCAAAATATAATCATCATGAAATAGAAAACGTAAAATCTCTTAAAACAGTTTTTTCAAGAAACGAAATTTACCTCAATGGATTTGTTGGAAAGAAGACGATCAATGAGATTGTTTAAAATTCCTTTGTTGTATTCAGGATGACCTTGAATCCCTAACACATTTTCTCCATAACTAAACATTTCCACACCTGTTTTGTCTGAAAATGCAATCACTTCTGCTCCATTAGGAACTTCCCAAACCTCATCTTGATGACATTCGATGATGGAGAGAGATGGTGGGATTTCCTCCATTTCATCATCATCACCATCACCATGGATATTGAAAGGTAAGTTTTCCTTCTTTATTCTCACTTCTCTTACTCCAATGTCCCATCCTGTATTTGCTCTAGCAACTTTCCCTCCTAATGCTCTACATAAAACCTGCATACATACATACATACATATTTTTGTTAAATAACAATAAAATTATCACGTGTCGATGACAAACTTTATAACAAAGACTTAATGTGTGTGTTAATAACAACACATATTCAAATTTTACTAGTCAAGATTCGAACTTTCAATCTTCTACTCTTATACTATATTAAAGAGCAATAAATTGTCTTTCTTTCTTAACACTCATTTTCACATGTGTGCCGATGACAAACTTTATAACAAGGTTGACTATGTGTAACAGATTATTAAACTTACACCGACTTTATTAAAAATAACACATATTCAAATTTTACTAGCCAAAATTTGAACTCTCGATCTTCTGCTATGATACTATGTTAAAGAGCAATAAATTATCACTTTCTTAACACTCCTTTTTACATGTGTGTCGATGACAAATTTTATAACAAAAGTCCACTATGTACAACACATTATTAAACTTACACAGACTTTATTAACAACAATAGATATTTAAATTTCACTAGTCAAACTTTAATTTTTAATCTTCTACTCTGATACTATCTCGCTAAATTTTATTTAAGTAAAAAAAACTCTTCTTGAATTTGTGATAAATTGGTGGTGGAGTGTATATATATATATATATATATGTATGTATGTATGTATATAGCATGATAAGAAAAAAAAATTTTAAAAAAAAGTGTGATTGATTTTTTGTCTTACTTGATGACCAAAGCAAATGCCAAGAACTTTCTTTTGCATGGCGAATAAAGTGTGCAAAAGAAAACAAAGCTCCAAAATCCAGTCTTCATTTCCATAAGCATCGTAAGGACTTCCACTGATAACAAAAGCTTCATAATTTTGAAGCTCATTTACATCTGGAAATTCTCCATCAACAACACGAAACAAATCCCATCTCTCTCCCAAATCTCCAAACGTATCAACAAACACATTGAAATATCCACCGTACAATTTCTCTACGTACTCAGAATCCCTAGCTGCTAACAGCAAACCAAATCTTTTCTCTCCTTGGATCATCATTTTCATGGTAACTATTTTTTCCCCCCCTTTTGCTTGCTGTGCAAGGAATTAAGAAATGAAAGATATATAGTTTGATCAAGAATGGTTGCTTTGAGGTGAGAATTGGATCTTTATATAGAAACCATGCAAAACCACCCACCCCACCTGCACCCCCCCGGGGACGCGGTCTTCTTAATTTCCAAATTAATATATATACATATTATATATATATATATATATATGTATGTATGCCTATATATATATATATGTATGTATTTATCAGTGTGGGAAGACTTTGTCATAAAGATATATATTTTAAACGTTGTTCCACTATGTATGAATTTTTCCTAAAACATCAAAAACAATCATTCTGTGAACAATGCTTCCTTAGTTATGGATTTTTTCCTAAAATATATCAACAATTCATGACATTTTAGGGTATAACTTTTTAATGTTTATTTTTTCCATTAATTCTAATATATTGTTAATGTTAATTAGTTGTTTTCTATGACAATTAATTTGATCAATTCCGATAATTCTTCTTTTGATTACTCTTAATTAACCTACTATATATAGTACTAATCACTCCATAAACAGTTTCTTTATTGGGAAAAATCTTGACCTAAACAAAAGCACAAAGATTTCACCATAAGTTTTTCTTCTACAGTCAAGTCGACTCGTGATCAAAAGAACCTGTCCACATTCAATGTACTTTGTTCGTTCTCTCCATATATATATATATATTATATATATATATATATATATATATATAAACCATTGCTGAAACATTCAAGCAAATTAATATTAATATGTTAGAAGAATATAATATTAAACTTATTCAAGCAAACCTTGCTTTCTCCCCCACATTATATATCATAAATTCTATTTTTAGTAACCTCGTATTTTGTTTTTTTAAGAATATTGAACTCAAAATTCTTTATTTATTTAGAGAGTTACGCTAATTAAATTTTAACTCCAAGTTTAATATGAGATATTATAATATATGATTAAAATATGGGAAGAAAAAATGAAGAAGAAGTAGGTAATAATCCATGTCTGTTGACTAGGTCAATCTCCTGTTTTGTAGTTGTTTTTTTTTTTTTTTTCCTTTTTCCTTTCATCTTCTCATGTTCAGTTTTTGACTATATGTATGAATATTCTCTCCTATGGAAGTATTCTTGCAAATACCTTCGAGTTTACTTTGAAATTATCTATGAATTTTACCAAATAATAAGTCAATTTTAACTAAGTTTGGTCCTTGTCCCTTTTGCAGAAGGCTGTATACACGGTTGGTTTGAGATTCGAATTTTGAATTTTACTTAATTTAAAAAAGTTTTTTTTGTTAGTTTAGCAGTTTTTTGTATACAATACTTGAATTATTATTTTTCAAATGCGATATCTAAACAAGAATCAAGTAGGAATTAATGTGAAACCTAGTTTATATATATTGAATTAATTGATAAGAATATTATGGAATTAGTTTAATAAAAAAAAATTGAATTGAAACTAGGGACAAATAGTACCATATAAAATGCAAGTGACCATGCAAAGTAATTAAAGAAAATAGTTGAATTAGTCTTTTCCGAATTAGAGGGAAAAAAAGGGAGCAATTTTTGGCATATTAATGGATGTTCTTTAGTTGTTGGCAGACATAACATGAGCATTAAATTTTTGCTTAAAATCAGGTTATCCAATTTTGACTATGTAACATCTTTTCATGGTATTTATTACAACTCTTGACTTCGTAATTTATTCCAAATATATATATATATATATATATATATATATAAAATTCAAACTTTAATTAGTATGTAACTGTTTAAAAATATTTTAAATAAAGGGTAAATTATCCTACTAACACTTAAAATTTTCAAAAATTCAACTTTTGCACATGTATTTATTTTTACTTTGAACTGACACTTGAACTATAAAATATCAATTCTTTTGCCCTACCGTCCAAAATTTTGGTCAGATTTCATTTTGCATCCAATTCTTAGGTGCATTTTTGTCTTTTTTACAATTATGAGTATTTTTTAATTATTAAGATTTTATTTTTAAGAATAATTTTGTCATTTCACTTAATTATTAAAAATCTGAAAAATACAAATTATATTAAATATAAATTGGGATTATATACAAATTATATTATATTAAATATAAAAATACGCATTTTATATTGGGATTATATTTTATATTTTAAATATAAATTATATTAAATATAAATATTCTCAAAAAAATATTATCAAATGACACAATTCAAACCACAAGTTTTTGTTGTTGTCACCTTCCTCAAACCTTGCACTGAAGTTCTTTTTCAATTCTTTTGTTTCGAATTCATCGCAGAACATGAATTTTGAGATTTTTTTTACACAATATCATTGCTGACACTAATAATGAAATAATGTCATTCTAAAAAAATTTCAAAATTTATATTCTGCAATGAATTCAAAGTTAAAAAAAATTCAAGGTTTGAGGAAGGGAATGGTTACGAAGACATATGATTTAAATTGTGTTGTTTGGATAATATTTTTTTCACAATCTTTATATTTAATATAATTTTCAAATAATATAAATTTTTGTATTTGTCCAAATGATAAATGCTTATTTATTGTTTATACGGTGGTTCAAATCTAGGGGTTCACAAATATAAATATTTTAAATTTATTTTGGCATCATCTAATATGCAATATAAAATATAAGTTTCATACAATTTAACATATTAATAATTGCTCTACTGGGTTAATATAATTTTGTTATTGGTGTGGTTGAGGGATCGAATCCCTCCAATTTAAATCTGAAATTTTTTAAAGTTTTATGAAAAGATAAAATTATTTCTAAAAATAAAACCTTATTAATTTTAAAATATTAATAATTTTAAAAGACGAAAATGCCCCTAAGAATTGGATGGAAAATGAAGTCTGACGAAAATTTTGGAGAAAAATTTTCAGATTTTTTTAAATTTTATGAAAAGACAAAATTATTCCTAAAAATAAAACCTTATTAATTTTAAAATATTAATAATTTTAAAAGAAGAAAATGCCCCTAAGAATTGGATGGAAAATGAAGTCTGACGAAAATTTTGGACGAATGACAAAGAAAGTAATATTTTATAGTTCAAGTGTCAATTCAAAGCAAAAATAAATATAAGTGCAAAAACTGAATTTTTAAAAAGTTTAAGTGTTAGTAATATAATTTACCTTTAAATAAATTAATCTAATTCAAGCGAGATTAGTTTAGAATAAATAAATAAATAAATAAAATATGGAGACATTGAGTTGGGCCAGAGCGGAAGATCCGGAAACAAATATTATAGACATATTTTGGGCCAGCCTGGTCTCTTTTAAATATCGTATTTGGGCTGATCGAGTTTCTTTTAATTTAATTAATATATTCTTTCTATTTTTATTTTCTTTATAAATTTATATATGTATTTTTTTTATCTAAAAAACATAAAAATGTGATTTTTTAAAATATATATATATATATTAAGAATGTAAATTTTTTTAATTATTTTCCAAATAAAAATTCTATTTTGGAGCATTATAAATTATTTAATAATATTTTTAAATTTAACTTTTTACAAATTTAAAATATGTTATTGAATATAAAGTTTTAGATCTTTCTTAATTATTTACTTAATAATATTTTAAACGAGTTAAAAATACTATATATATATATATATATATATACACATATAATTATGTATATATTGGTCATCATCTTGCATATATATGATTCTATACTAATATACATGCCCTTTGAGAAAACTCTTGCATATCTTTTCCCAATACCTTCTGTCTGGTTCAGACACTTGTAATCTCGCTTTTGCATCTTCAGCAAATTCTATCTACAAATCCAAAGAAATTTTATTACACTAATTATTATTAGATAAAGAAGAAAATACAAGAATATATATATATATATATATATTACCTGTATCGAATCATTTGAAAGGAGACGATCAATGAGATTATGAAGAATATCTTTATTGTATTCAGGATGACCTTGAATACCTAAAACATTGTCACCAAATGCAAAAATCTCCACACCAGTTTTATCAGAAAATGCAATAATTTGTGCACCATCAGGAACTTCCCAAACCTCATCTTGATGACATTCAATTATAGAAAGTGTATGTGGGATTTCATCACCAAATGCTAAAAATTCCTTCAAAATTCTCACTTTCCTTACACCTATATCCCACCCACTATATGATCTTCCAACTTTTCCACCAAATGCTCTACACAATACCTATATATAATTCATATAAAAATACAGAATAAGTGAAACGTGACAGTTAAGTAAGTAAGATAAGTCAAACTAATTATATAAAAGTAACTTACTTGGTGACCAAAGCAAATGCCAAGAAGTTTCTTTTGCATAGAAAACAAAGTTTGCAAAAGGAAGCAAAGTTGAATAATCCAATGGTCATCTCCATAAGCATCAAAAGGGCTACCGCTGACGACAAATCCGTGATAGTTTTGAAGCTCATCCATCTCCGGGAACTCGCCGTCGACAACACGAAATAAGTCCCATGTTTCTTCTCCTTCTTCATCGCCGAGGGCATCCACAAAGACATGGAAGTATCCACCGTACAGTTTCTTGACATAGTCGGAATCTTTGGCTGCAAGTAGCAGACCAAATCTCTTCTTCTCTCCTTCAATCATCATCCCCATATATTATATATATGTATGTATGTATATAGCTAAGGAAATTTGTGTGTGTATTTAGTGTGCTTATAGAATATATAATTAAAGATTGATGATTCTTTAATTGTAAGATTAATTAGCTTCGCAAGCTGAAATGAACCTTTATATAGGGGAAGGGACACGGATAATTCTAGATAGGGGGAAAGGACAGAGATTCTTCTTGTTGAGTACAATATATTAAAACAAAATTAGATATTACACGTGAAAGATGAGGAATATAGATTCTACAAAGTGACGTGGATTATGTTCCTCCATATTTTATAAAGTAATTTTTCACGAATTTTTTAACACATTATCAAAAAATCTTAAATGATAAAATTCTTATATGTAGACAATTATACCATTATTTTCAGATGTAGGATTTATTCATATGCAACAGATTATGTTTGAATCAAATTATCACTCGATTAATTTAAATTCGATTATGCTACTTAAAATTAGACTTTTCTTCTAAAGAAAAATTTCTCGGTTTATATATATTTATTTAGAGTTAAACTTTTACCTTTTTTTATTATTTATAAAATAAATTTTCTTATTTCTTGAGTATATATATTGTCAAAAAAATATCATTTAATTAGTAATAGTTTTACTAATGATATTTTAATATTTAATATAAAATTAAATGTCATAAATTTTAAATATATATATTAAATTTGTAATAATTTAATTTTTTTTTCTTTATATTATATTAATCAAATCAATTTACAAAAATAAATAAATGATCCCTTTATGAAAAACAAACATTAAACATGTGAAACATTCTATATAATGCAATAAAGAAAAGAATTGTTGTTTTTTTTTCGACCCAAAAAGAACAGTAATTATTGTTATTATTTCTTAAAATAAAAAACAGTAATCCCCTCGAAAAAGATAGGTTACCAAACTTTTAATTATATAATATTAATTTTCTTTGTTTTTCATTCTTCTTGGATGATCATTATCATGCAATCAATCAATTACCCAAATAACTGGAGAAATTGTTACCAATAATTTATATAAAATTATTCTTTTATAAAACGCAATTTAAACTTGTAAATACATCTAATATGATAATGAGAAAATATGTTACGAAAAAAAGTATTTTACATTGCAAATAAAAATAATTATTTTCCAATTTTTAATTCTATCTATTAAAACAGATAAAATATTCTAATATGTTTATATTATTTAATTATATATCGTCTTATTTATTATATTTTTATTCTTAAATTCTTTTTGCTTAGTCATACAAATATTCGAAACAAATTCTAATATTCTTTATTCACATTCTATAATATATATATATATATATATATATATATTATATATAATATATATATTCATAATTACAATACAAACTGATCATAAATTTGAATTATAATTTTAATATCCATAATCAATTTAGACTATAAATATTTTTGGTATAAATTAATCAACAATATGCATATATATATTATCACATGTCTAAATTTATTATTATTAGTGCAATGGAGAATAATATATATATATATATATATATATATATATATATATATATATATATATATTTTCTTGATTAATTTATACCAAAAATATTGTTTTTAGTTCAAGAAAATTTACATCCAAGAAATCAATCCGTGTTTATGTAATTAAACTAAATATTGTGGATGACTTTTTCTTCCTTTCAAACAAAATAAATAAATAAATAAAACTCTTAAAGGAAAGAAAAACAAAGACAAATTACAAGGAAATATAAATATATAAGAATGAATCTAATATTTATAATTTATTCTTTTTTGAAGTGAAGATCATATAGTAAATATATATAATAAATTGTAGTAGAATACAATGTGATGTGCGTAAGACTTATAATTAATTTAGAATATTTTGGTATAAATTAATCAAGAATATATATATGTATATATATATATATAATATATATATATATATATTCTTGATTAATTTATACCAAAAATATTGTTTTTAGTTCAAGAAAATTTACATCCAAGAAATCAATCCGTGTTTATGTAATTAAACTAAATATTGTGTGGATGACTTTTTCTTCCTTTCAAACAAAATAAATAAATAAATAAAACTCTTAAAGGAAAGAAAAACAAAGACAAATTACAAGGAATAAATATAAATATATAAGAATGAATCTAATATTTATAATTTATTCTTTTTTGAAGTGAAGATCATATAGTAAATATATATAAATAAATTGTAGTAGAATACAATGTGATGTGCGTAAGACTTATAATTAATTTAGAATATTTTGGTATAAATTAATCAAGAATATATATATATATATATTATCACATGTCTAAATTTATTATTATTCGTGCAATGGAGAATAATATAGATATATATCGAACATTCTCCAAAACAATTGAACTAAAAACAATAAGTTGGCTTCTTGATAAAAAAAAAACATTATATAATACCAAATTTGGATAAAAATATTTCAGTATATAACTTCAACTTTACCCTAACTTTGGAAATGAATCCATTATAAACAATTGCAACAATATTCTTTTTTTCCTATTTTCCTTCTAGACCATTTTTTTTTAAAAATTAAGAGGAAATTTATTTTTATATAATTATACATATATTATATATATATATATATATATATATATATATAATATTGAGAAAGTGTGTATATATCCAAAATCCAAATATGGAGTCATTCGATATTCTGTCTGCCTAAGTGCATGGAAATTCCGGGATTAGAATATATGAATATGAAAATTAGTGGAGTGGGGAGAGTATGAAATTCTTTAAAGAATTATCAAAAGTTCAAAAGAAACTTTCATTATACCATTCCCTTAGGAATTTCTAGGGATTCTTTTCATATATATATATATATATATATATATGTATGTATAGATATGATACCCCCAATATCTAATCCATGCTTGTAGGAAATCTCGCCACTTGTGCTCCATTACATGTAAGTGGAATTATATCGTGATACATTGATAGTAATTATAAACTTAAAAATATTTATAATTAATTATTTAATATTATTCTTATAAAAAAAATATTTTAAATTAATTATGAGTCTGACACGATATACGTATTTCACTACAATTTATTTTTATATATTTATTATATGATCTCTACTCCAAAAAAAATAAATTATAAATATTAGATTCATTCTTATATATTTATTCCTGCAATTTGTCTTTGTTTTTCTTTCCTTTAAGAGTTTTATTTGTTTATTTATTTATTTTGAAAGGAAGAAAAAGTCATCCACACAATATTTAGTTTAATTACGTAAACACGGATTGATTTCTTGGATGTAAATTTTCTTGTTATAAAATTGACTTTAATTAATTTACAGAATCGTTGAAAAAATTGGAGAGATTTCTCATACATTTTCCCGGGAGATTACTATGAAATTTACCGACTATTATGCATACCAATATATATATATAATAATTGAAAATCCAATCCTAAAAAATTGTAAGGAAAATGTAATGGGCCTTTAAAGGCCCGTATTGGGAAAAAAATTGCTGAGTTGGATATGAGGTTAAATATCTTGGCCCAAATATAATACTTCATTTATCAAACTGTTTATTTGAAGGCCCATTTAATTAAATTGTACTTTTTTTTTGTTTGTTTAAAATTAAATCTTTTTTTTTTTAATATCAAAATATTTTTTATTTTTAATTTAAATTTAACTTGAATTATTATAGTAATAAAATTTAACTTTTAGGGGGAGTTTGTGTTGGTTTGGAGGGTGAAAGAGAATAGAAGAAAGAGGTGATCACGTGGGTCACACCATCTCCCATGCAACGTGGTCTCATCATATCAAAATCATCTTTTTCTTTTTTTTTTCTTTTTTTGTATGTTTTGCCTTACTCATTACTTTCGCTTTTCCCTTTTCTTTCTTTTTCCTTTTTCCTTTTCCCTTTTTCCTCACTGCCAAAACCTTCTTCTTTTTCCCTGTTTTTCATCTCCTTCTCCAAAGTTTGTTTAACCATTTACATACCGTTGACAAAATTCCATGCAAAATACATGTTAAAGTTTTCTTACCAATAGATAACTAAATATATAAATTTTCACATATATATATATATATAAATATATAATCTTATAAGATTTTGTTTTTTTTTTTTGTTAAAGTCATGCAATGAGATTAATGACTTGAAAGAAAGATATATAATAATTAAGTTAATTAAAACATACAAGGGTCCTTAGCTCAGTGGTAGAGCATTTGACTGCAGATCAAGAGGTCACCGGTTCGAACCCGGTAGGGCCCTTTGTTTTTTTTTTTTTTTTTTTTCTCAAATGTGCTGGAGAATATATATATATATAAAGTGATGGAATCACAAAAGGCTTTAAATCTGGGCACCTTTTGCCATTTCCAGTTCCAAGAAAGGGGTTCGTAAGCAAACTGCAAAATTGAATGAAAAGCTTCACCCAAACTCTAACTCACTCCCACCACTAAACTCTATATAATATATATATATATATAAATTAAGGAGGAAAAAGAAAAATAATAGGGTATCCCGAATATATGCATGGCAGAAATGTGCAGTTAGAAAGACAAATACAGTTTACTCATTATTATTTTTAGCTTTTCATGCGTGCGTTGTAATTTTCTCTCTGAAACCAAACTGAAATTTTTCTCTTTGCTCATCATCCTTTCTTTAATTTGCAGTCCCCCCTTTTGTACATTAATCATTTTTCTATATATATATGTATGCATGTATAGGACAGACTCATAAAAGCTGCGTTTGATGAACTTTGAAGATTGGATCGTGAAAATGATGAGATATCTTTACATTTTTAATTATATCTACGTGTATTTTTTGTTTGAATTTTAACTCAATTCCACATTTAAAAATAATGTTAGAGTTGACTAATATATAAGAATTTTATTACCTCTATATTTATCCAATAACAAAATCCTAAAAATTTATGATTAAAATAGACAATATTATACTAATATGGAATGCTCTTGTGAAATTATTCGAGTCCAACATACTCAAAATTGTTCCTTTTATCCTCCATCAAATATGCACCTTCTTTCTCATTAACCCTCGAAACCTTAATATATATATATATATATGTATATTGTATATAGCAACTTATGAATTTATAATATGGGAAGTATTTCTTTAACAGCTTTGTGCGGTCTTTTGGCATGAAAAATTGCAAATGAAGAAAAAAGAAACAAACTTTCTCAGAAATTTACTGACTCTTGTCCTTAGGTTTTTGTCTGTTGCTGTTCATATTTTTTTTTTATCCTTAATTAATCAAATTATTATTACATATTTTTCATTAATTAATTCATATAACTCAAGTTTTTGAAAGAATATATATATATGTAATTACGAAAACCTATGCCGAGATTAAAATTTTTTGCTTATTAAACACGAACAAGATAAGAGAAAGGAGATGAGGAACATTTCATCTTTGTTTCTTATTTTTATATTAGTACCAAAATAAATAAATAAATAAATAAATAAATATTTGCCTACTTTTGACCACATGATGATCACATTCCTTGATTAGATTTTGATTTCTCTTTTCTTTATTATTATTACTTTTTTATATGGACCCACTTACTAAAAATAGTAATATTCTATTTATATATTTTTTAAAATATAATAATTATATAAACTTACGTAAATACTTTTAAATTAATTTATTTCGAATCAAAATTATAAATTAAATTATTATTTTTTATAATTTAAAATTTATTTGTAATAATAATAAAAAAAGTAAAAATAAAATGAATTTAATTAAAAGAGAAAAAAGATAAATAGGTCAAACAAGTGGTACGTACTTTATGGTCTAAAAGGCAGAGAACCCTCCACACCCCGACCTAGAAATATGCCCCCAAAACAAAAGAACGAATGTTAGGCCATAATCGTTCTTTGGAGTTCAACATTTTATTTATTTATTTATTTTCTTTTTTGCGTGGGTGAGAGAGTTCTGTGTTTTTTGGGTGGTAGTCTCGATGAACCCTAAAAGAAAAAAAAAAAAGCCTCGAATTTGCTGCCTGTTTGGTCAGCAAGGTTTCAGGTACCCTTTGTTTTAATATACTTATATATATATATATTTAATACTCCAGAGCTGATTTAAAAATATAAAAAACAGTTTGAATATATTATTACTGCTCCCTTTTTTTTTTTTTTACTAGTGGTGGATAAAAAATATAGTATTTTAAAGAAAAAAAAAAGGTTTATTTATGACCCAAATATATAAGTATGTATAATAGTAAATTTAAAGTGATTTTGTTTTGAAAGATTAATCTCCTAATAAATATGACAAAGTGAGGAAAAACAAAAGAAAAGACAATTACTTAAAAAGTGGATGAAATATGAAATAGAACTTGAAATCCTCATTAATGTTTTTTTTTCTCTTTTCCTTTTTCTTACCCTTTTCTTTTGCTAAGCAACAACTATTAGTACATTAATTGTCTTTCCCCTTCTTTTCAGTTACTCAAAATGATGTGTCTTCTATGTATATATATATATATATATTACATAGACAAAGTTGGGAGGAGAGAGAGAGAGAGAGAGAGAGGGACACAAGTGGAAATTAGTGAGTTTTCAAGGTTAAGCAACGGAAGAAGCAAAGGACAGAGATTGCTTGCGCAAATCTAGCTAATCTGGCCATAGAGGCTTTTTTTTTGGGGGCAAGATATGGTGTGGACTGTGAAGGGAAAGAAGGGTTTTTTTTT
This sequence comes from Asclepias syriaca, assembly GCA_027405835.1. NCBI lineage: Eukaryota > Viridiplantae > Streptophyta > Magnoliopsida > Gentianales > Apocynaceae > Asclepias > Asclepias syriaca. The sequence continues at coordinate 296,789 of CM049927.1, read as the reverse complement.
TTTTGTTTTTTTTCTAAATTATTTATTTTCCCCATTTCTTCTATTTGATTCATGTTTCTTTTTACCTGGTTGGTCTGATTGTGTTAAAAGACAAGACTGAGACATCCCACTGTGTGAATGTGAAAACAGTGAGCAGGCAGAGATTCAAGAACAACCATGTCCTTAAAACCTTCTTCTTTTCTTTTTCCTTTCATTTCTTTATATATAATGAAATGAAAATTAGGACAAGAATGCCCATCTGATAAAAAAGAATAAAGATTCAATCTTTATTATTTTTTTCACCCCTTTCCTCTTCTTGCTTAGTTCTTGGAGGAGGAGGGTGGTGGTGGGTTTTGGCTCAGGCAGTGGAAAACAAAAAAAGGAAAAAAAAAAAAGATGAAAGATTTGAATATTGAATTAGGTGAGGAGAAAATGTGGTGGTTGAGGAAGCAAGAAATGGTGGAATATTTCTTTTATGAATTTTTTCTTGTGGGTTGGGCTGCTCTTCTCAAAATGAATACTCCCTTGCTTGTTCTTGTTCATCATTCTTGGCTGCTGTTGCTGCAGGTTCTTGTTTTCTTTATCTTCTGTTTCATTGGATATTTGTAAAGAAAAAAGGACGACGACGGCGGTGGCGGCGGCGGTGGCGGTGGGTGGTAGTGGTGGTGGTTGTGCTACACTTTAGATTTGTGATATTGGCGGGACGGCTCAATCTAATTACTCCTGTTAGCATCATATTTATAGGAAAAAGGAAAAAAAAATTATATATATATATATATATATGTATATGAATATCATTATCATCATGTCCCTCTAATCATCATACATTGTTGATTATGTTTGTATGATATGTTCAAAGATTGCACCTTTTTTTAAGATAGTTTTGGTTAATTTCTTCTCCATTTTAATTCTTTTGTTCCCTAACGCTTTCTTTCTCTCTCTAAATCTGATTTTGGAGGGTGGCTGGGTAGGTAGGCAGGTAGGTTGAGTTTGTATACACTCACTCTAATTTAGGTGAATTCTTTACCTTTTTTTTTTTTTGGGTGTTTTGTTGTCGTTAGACAATGATTGGAGGAGGTAGCGGAGGCAGAAGAAGGGAGGCCGATCGACCGCCGCCGGTGGCAAATGGCGGTGGACCTTTTTCAGTCAGTTCGATATGTATATTTATATATATTATATCATTTCATGTGATTAATGATGTTTGTTCATAAAGATTATGAATTGTGTGATTATATTTGTCTTAAAAAAAAAAGAAAAAAAAGTAGAATCTCCATTTTGGCTGCATTTGCATCATTTCATGAACCTTTATGCATTGAATCATCATTATTTTTATTTTTTTTTTCAAAATGAGAGGTCACTATGAATCATGTGGAGTATTTTGTTTCCATGGTGATGCATCATTATCAGTGTGTGGAAAAAAAAAGATTTACATGTATATATGTATATATGTATATATTTTCTTGCAGGAAATTTTGTATGTATTATGATGAATTTTGATAAGAGTTGCTGCAAAATTCTTGTATGTGAAATTTGTCTTTACTTTCATTTGGATAACTGATGTGGGCTGTTTTTCTGGTACTATGATAGTGATTATAGCAACCAAAAAAAAAAAAAAAAAAAGAAATCTTGATTCTTGATTCTTGACCACCCTGTTGGAATGGATAAATTTAGATTATTAGTAAGAAAAAAGTTAGTACTATTTTTTATTTTTTTTAAATTTGGTATGTTTATATGCAAAAAAAAATTTTATGCACAGAGAAGAAGTATTGATGAAGAAAGATTATTTTCTTCAAATGGGAAATCGATTTCTGCATTTTTCTTTTCTTTTGATGGTTTTGTGTTAAGAATGCACGTGAAATAGACATGTGGGGTATTCTCTAGTTTTCCATTCCTCCCCAACTTCTGTTCTTGGTTTTTTTTTTTTTTTTTTAACTTTTGGTGGGGTCTTGGAAGTTGGAATGATGATCCACTTTTGTGTGTGTTTGTGTTGTGTGTAAGTTTTATGGGAAGATGCAATTCTTGACCTTTTGTGCCAACAAATAAAGAAAAAAAAAGAAACAATTGTTCTCCAGATTTTGGATCTTAAGTTCAAGAATTCATGTATTACAAGGAACCCTTTTTTTTGCTTTCTTTTTCTGTGTTATATATATATATATTACATATAGAGCTGGAAAATGTGATGGGTTCTTGATCTTGGTGAAATTGGGGGGCTGTGTTGAAGAAGGGGATTCTTGATTACCTGAAAAACAGAACATGAGTTTCCGTTTGAATTAGGTTGGTTCGGATATATTAACTCATACATGTAATAATTGGTAATATTTCTGGGTAAATGAAATGAAGGAGAAGGGAAAAAAATGGTAGGGAGATGGAAGTGACGAATTAGTAAAGAGAAAAAATGGGTTTGTCAGGAAAGGTAGGGACAGAATTCATTATGGTAATTAAAACATTGATCAGTGAAAACAGTAGAAAGTGAGCTACTGTTGCAGACTGTGACATATCTTAGAGATAGATTTCTGCATATACATATATATATATATATATATATAGCTTTGCACTATCAAAGGTTCAAAGGTCAAGGGAGAAACCCAGATTTCCTGTCTCCTTCCCCTCTACCCTAACCCTCTTTATTATTTTACCATTCAGTAGTACTACAACTCATGCCATAATGTGATACACCCATAAATATATATATATTAATTGGTTGACAGTGGTATGTACACCTCAAATATGTACATCTACCTACTCGTTTGAGAGTGATAAATTATCTCTTACTCTACACACTCGATTTCAAATTCTAATACCATATTTTAGATGCATTATATCAGAGAGTTATCTCAGATTATAGGTTAGATTTTGACCAATTATATTCAGTTCATGTGAATGTGATACTTTGTTTTACAAATGTTATTAAAAACACTCGACTTTAAGTTTAGACACCTTAAATTAGAGTTAGGTATCAATTTATTAATCTTCCATATGGTATCGAAGCGGGTAGCTAGTTGAAGTTCAGACAAGGGATTAAGTTGAAGTTAATTATGTTCGATTGAACTCTAATGAAGACACTATACCTTAAAGAGGAAAGAGAAGTGAATGTGATACTCTATCTGAAATCTAAAGTTATACTCAATATAAACTAATCTCCTGTCAATCAATATATATATATATATACATTCTAACTTGATAATTAATGGAACAATGCTAAGAAGCACACAAGGAGATAAAATCCAAGATTTGCACTTAATAGATTAGAAATCAACTAGTGCAACTGTACATTAACATAGATATATATCAAAGGAAGAATACCAGAAACCAAAAAAAACCATCTAAATACAAACTAGAAAAGGAAATAAATTAAAGAAGACATTATTTGCACGCCATATAAGAATCCAAATGAATTGAAGTGCATATATATATATATATATATATATATATATATATCACATCCCCATTTTTACTTCAAAACCATACTCACTTTTGATTTCAGTTTAAAAATGTCCATAATATTTACCCACAAGACAGTGATTCTCATCACAATACATATAATTTTTCAGTAAATCAATCAATTTGGTTTTAAAATTCTGTGCAACAACAATAGATACCAGAAAAGCCCCAATGATCATTTTCAAAAATGCTGTAATACAATTACTTACATAACAGCCCTCAGAAATCGGCAGGATTAAGAATCGTTAGCACGGATTCATTCCCCCAACCTTAACAGTGGCGAGAATGACGTAATCGAGATCGGCATTTGAAGGTTTTGGGCGAACCGCGGCGGAATCGACAAGATCGCGACGGCCGGTATTTGAAGGTTTTTGGGCTAAAGAATTTTATTGGGTTTTTAAGTTTCAAAATTACTATTGGACTGGGCTTTTAGTTACAGATTGGATCCAAATATTCATGGAATTTTCCGACAAGGAAAATTGACAAATTGTCCAATCAAGCTACAGTTGACTTAATTAAGGTTGAATATTATTTTCTTATTCCATTCAAAATTCAATTGTTGTGTACCGTTAAATTATTTAACTGTTGGCAGGCGATACAAATTCCTAAAATTGGTTATTTAACTAACAAAATTCTTTGTCTTAAAATTTAATATGAATTTCCTACATGGACTTCTTCCAACCGCGTCAAATCTCATAAGTTTTACCATACAAAATTCAATATTTTAATTCTTATTTAAATTAATAAACTCTTATAACTTAATTAAATATAAATGATTCTATATATATATATATATTATATGTATTCCGGGGTCAACCAAAAAACATTATTGCACCTCAGCCCCCATAATTGAATAACATGGAGAATTTAATATGAATTTATTTATCCCTTTGAAATTCTTTGCCTACAATCTTATATGTATATATATAGATGCTGCAAAAGAAGAAGAAAAACATCAAACGTTGAAACTAAAATCATAAGAGCAGCTAGCAATCCATTTCCAGAAACCCCCCCCAAAAACAAAAACCCTAACTTTAAATTTTTCTTGGTTTAGAGAAATTAAAAGATGGCCGGCATTTCATCTTTGGTTGCTCCCGTTGCCAGAAGGTACGTAATTGCATGAAATTCACATAATTTTTATTAATTATTTGCAATTTTTATTAGGCGTAATTTAATTTATTTTCTTTGAAATTTTTAACAAATATATAGGTTGGAAGGAAAGGTGGCACTGGTTACCGGCGGATCAACCGGAATCGGTGAAGCTGCCGTGAGGTTATTCACAAGGCACGGAGCAAAAGTTATGGTTGCGGACGTTAAGGACGAAATTGGTCACAACTTATGCAAAGAGATAGGAAACGACGCCGTATCATACTCTCACTGCGACGTGACCAAAGAATCGGACGTAAAAAATGCTGTAGACGGAACAGTTTCAAAGTTCGGAAAATTAGATATTTTATATAGTAACGCCGGAACAACGGGATCGATGAACACGAATATTTCGTCAATGGACCTCGAAAATTACCGGAAAGTGTACGACGTTAACGTATTAGGAGCTTTCTTGGCCGCCAAGCATGCGTCGAGAGTAATGATTCCGGCGAAAAAAGGAAGCATACTTTTCACCGCTAGTATTAATTCCGTCATGGCCGGCGGAATATCGCATTCCTACGCTTCGTCGAAACACGCGGTGGTCGGATTAGCGAATAATTTGTGTGTGGAATTAGGACAGTACGGAATTAGGGTTAATAGTATTTCACCGTTCACGGTGAAAACTCCACTGTTTAATGAAGTTTTGGAAATGATTGAGAAGAAGAAAAAAGAAGAACCGTTTTTGGGAACGGCTAATTTGGAAGAATCGTTTATGTTGCCGGAAGATATAGCGGAGGCCGCCGTTTATCTTGCTAGTGACGAAGCTAGGTATGTTAGCGGTATTAATTTGGTGATTGATGGTGGTTATTCTAAGATTAATCCAACCTTTTCCATGCTTGTTCAGAACCCTAACCTTGATCAACCCTCTTCTTGAACTATACATACATATATATATATATATATGTGTGTGTGTGTGTGTGTGTGTACGTTCTTCTTGAAAGATTTTTTTATTTTATTTATTTTTGAATATGTGGACAAGATTATGTTGTAAAATTATGTTCTTGTACTTTTTTTTCCCAATAATTAATCAAATTATTTGTTTTCATTTTCTTTAGTGCAACTTTAATATTTGCTTGTAATACAAGTCAAACTTAACTCCATAATTGAAAGAATTATTTACAAAATTTTGAATTTGAATCTTTTATATATATATATATATATATTTTTTTTTTTTTTTTTTTTTTATTATTATTATTTTTTTTTTTGTGATATTCTATATTTGGAATAATTTGTTAATTATTGGAAGACTCGGTAAACGATTTTTCTCTATGAAGGAATATTTTTTCTTCCCCACCAGATTTGACGATACAACAATATTACTTGAAGAATAATTAATTTTCAGACAGTCCAAAATTAATTTGACTTTTCTTTTTGCTTAAATTATAATTAAAATTAATTCCAGATTATAATAATAACTTTTAAGTTTTCTTACTAACAATTTTATTAGCTGTTTACTTTTAATAATATATATATATATAATAATAATAATAAAAAGGTTTGTACTAGGAAGAGAGTTGAGAATTTTGGTTAAATTTGATCATAATACAAATACAAACTACACTTTAGATTTGGATTTTGGCAATTTCCCAATTCACTTCACAAGGAATTGAATCAAAAGATTTGCCATTACCAAAAAAAGGTACTCTTTATTCCCTACATATATTAAAATTCAATTTCCTACTTAGGTATTAACGTTATCTCGAATCTCTACTTTCTCTTCTTTCTTTTTTTTTCAAGAATTGTGAATTGTTCAAGATTTCGAGTGTTTACGGACAAACAAGTGGAGCTCCACAACCGATGCTCACAGCCTCGCCAATTTCTTCTTCCACCACCTCCATCCAGCATTGGAGAATGGACTTGGGATTTATAAGTACGTCCTTACATTCTTTTTTCTCTTTAGTAAAGCAACGGTAGATTATATAGTCTCCGCTTAACAGTTCTTGTTTCACCACTTCATTATAAGTATAGCCTTTCACATCAAATTCTTCTGCTCGGCGGTGATCGTTCCCGGATGAATCACCACCTCCGGTGCACGTGATGGCAATGCTGAACTCGAGTGGCTCGAAACAGCTCAGCACCCTTTGCACCAATGCTCCAACCCACTAGATTCCAAGTCTACACCCACGGCTTCATAGCTGGCGTAGCTGAACCCATCCTCTGGGGTCACGTGCACGGTAGAATAAGCCGAGCCTTCAATTCCATTCATGGAGTATCCACATGGTTCAAATTCATAGTCACATATCACGTGACTTGGAATAATCTCAGAAATTCCGGACATTTTGGTCATTTCGTCGCATCCGTCCGATTTTTTGAAAAAAGTCGCAGTTTTTTTCTGGTCCAATCCGGTCATGCACATTTCAAAACAAGCCACAGTCTTCGTGGCGGCATGACTATCGTAGGATTTTGTGGGGTCCATTCGTGCCACGTAGACATGCCAACTCCGATTAGGAAAGTTGGGATCGCCGAGTATATAGCCGCGTCCGTTCTTAAAGAAACCGTTCAGAAAATCAACTTCCTCGGTGAAGCTCCTGTGAGGGGCAGATTGGGCATTCTGGAACAAGAACGTGCCGCGAGAGTACATAACCGAGTTAACAACGAGCGAGAGCGAGTCAGATAGTTTGAGAATTTCTGAAACAGAGTGAAGAAGCTTAGTAGTTCCACACGTCTTGAGTATGATTTTCAGTGGGTAAACGAACAAACTCGACTCGGATAGCACGTACGAGTCGAACTCAGCATTGGATAGCTGTGAAACTATTGTGCAACAGGCAGGTTCCAGGATTGAATCGAGTTGAGACCGAGTCAAGACTCGGAGACCGAGCCCATTATCTTTTCGTCCTAATCATGGGAGATTCAGAGAAGTTGATCTCTAACCTTTTCTCAAACCCTTCAAAACCAATTGCTGAAACTGAAAATTCCATTGCTAATAAAGATTCAAAGAATTCTTTTTTAGTTCTAAAGCTGAAAAAAAAAACAGAGATGGGGTAGAGACAGGGGAAAAGAAAATATATCGAAAAACTGATTTTCTACTCTACTGAAGCATCCATATATATATATATATAAATATAAATATAGTTTCTAGGAAATCAAGAAATGTCAGGATGGCTTCCTCACGCGCTGCAAAAAGGGAAAAAGAAAGATCAGAATCAGAGTAAAACAAGAAAAAAGAAGGGTTCTTTTTTTTTATTTGGTCTTACGTTGGAGTAAGCAGCAGATCGGAATTTATGGATGCCACCGTTGGGACGAACGTCTTCAATGATATAACCAAGAGGGGCTTCGAATTGAGTACTATTTCTGCTTGTAGACTTTTTCTTGTTGCCGCATTTGGTCTCCATTACCACATTAAACCTACCTCCCTATCAAAAATCAAGAAGAGAGAAAATTGTAAATTATATGAACATTTAATCAAGGCATCAAGAATTCAAGAAAACACAAATATTTCAAGAATCTTGAACCAAAGATTGAATCTTTATGGTGGGATTCTTTGTATATATACAAAAAAAAAAAAAAAAACACAAAAATTATTACAGAATACCTTGAAGAAACAAGATTAACCATGTTGATTGATAAGGATTAACAATACATACACATATACCTATATATATACAGAGAAACTCACGTTATATTTGCAAGTAGAGGGGAGACAAAATCAGATTGAATCCAGGTGATCTTTTGTTTTGTTTTTCTTTCCCAATTACGAAGAAAGAAAAAGAACAAAACTGAAAAAAAAAATGTCGGCGTTGGAAAACAGGATTGATAGGAAGGAAATGAAGAGGAGAGACCAAAGAGGAACGATAACAACGTGAAAGAACTCTCTTTGATATTATTGTCTTTTTTGGTTTTTTCTTTCTCTTTCTTGAAAGAAGTAAAAAGAAAAAGAAAAAGGAAATTGAAAGGAGACAAATCAAAGAAGACCTTTGGTTTGACTGTTGCAGAAATGTGGGGATAGGATTTAGAGCGGAATTAAAGCTATTTATAGATTGAGATTTAGAATTAGAGAGAAAATCTAAGTTAATTAAATTATCCGTTTAGATTAAAAATTAAAATAATATAATTCTACTCTTAGTCAAAATTGAATAATAAAAAAATAATAATACAATTTAATTAAAATCTAAATTAGTCAAAATATTAAAAATCTAATTAAAATTAAAATTTTATTTTTTATTTTTATCTCAAAAAATATCTCTAAAATATATGATAATTACATTTATCAATATATATAATGGTATATCACTAGATTGTATATGTTTTTTTCATCAATTTTGTATATAATTGTAAAATGTAGAATCTATAAAATCAAATTAAAAACCTAAAATATACACTTTTAACTTGCAACTATAATATAATATAATATATATTATATATTATATATATATATATTTATTTATTTATTATATAATTAAGAAATTAAAAATATATCTTTAAGAAAGAAAAAAATAAATAAATTATAACCTTAATTTTCAACAGCTTCGGATCTGTATCCTTTCTGTCGAGCAAAGACTTACATTAAACTATGAACAAAATGACAAAGCTCCAACTTTCATTATGTAATAAATTATTCTTGTAAAACAAAGAAGGCCTTATATATATATATATATATATATATATATATATATATATATATATATATATATATATATATATAAAATTTTTTCGGGAAAGAAAATGATAATAAATAAATCAAATGATGTAAATTTTAAATTTTTACTATTATTTATATATATATATATATATATATATTCCTGATTTTTTTAAATCATAATCGACGGTACCAAGAAAAGAACGAACGTGCGTACGTTCTGTGGCGCATGCGTTAATTTTAACGTTATTTTATTTGTGCATGCATGAGAATCAATCTTTTTCATGCGTTTAATTATACATTTTTTGGTAAGAATAATATTCATATTATATAAGAATAAATAAGTCTATCACACACACACACACACACATATATATATATATATATATATATATGTAAGTGAATACGTACCAATATGTCAAAGATTTGATTCTTGACGATAATATTAATTGTTTTTGTTTTTTTTAAAATTTTTTTTTATTGAATCCAACCAATATTGGCCAAATAAAGAAGGAATCATAAAATACAATATAATACGTGTGTATATATATTAATTACATTAACAAATATTTGGAGGCGTTTTGAGTTAAGAGGTATTAAGTATTCTTAATTTCCAAGCATTTGATAGTTAATCCAAGTCTTGACAAATTAAAAAACTTATTTCTTTATTTATGAAAAATAAATGATATTCTAGTGATTATTTTATTTATCTTTGCTCTTCCAATTTGAAACACCATTCCCCCTTTTCCCCCACTATTGTTTTGTCTTATACTAAAACAATTTTAAATGAACATACAAAAGTGAGAAACTCAAGGTAGTCAAATAAACATTTTGAATTTTTTTTTTATGATAAACACCTAATAATATTATTTATTATTATTTCGATACAAAAGAATTTATAAATTTACACTATGTTATTAAATAAAAGGTTTTAGACACCTATTTTCTAACAGTAAAAAAGTTTTTAGACAATTTAATAATATATAAATGTTTATATGCAACAAGAAAATGTAATAAAGTAAAAGTTTTGAAAAAGATAGAATGAATTATTATCAATGTGGGTAAAATTGAAAAGAAAAGAAAAATTATGACACCTTCTTTAATTATTAAAATGACACCAAAAATTTTTCCTTAAAATGGACAATTAAAAGGATCCAAGGGAGAATAACATGTTAGAATGATTTCATTCCCTTACACTTAATATATATATATATATAAAATAAACAATTCAGTTGGATCCTATTTATAACTTTCTGTTAAGAATAAGGCCCAAACAAATCCATATTAACAAGGCCTAGTTATGGATCTACAAAGCGGGCCTATAAACTTTTGTATAAACAAGATATTGGGCCCTAATTCGAACAGCAACATGGGCTCTTTGGACAAGTGGGCCAAGATTTCACTCTTCCCTTATTTGTTTTGTTTCCCTTTTTAGAAAAAAAAGAAAAAAGAAACTTTCCAAATGAAGAAACTAATCTAGAGATCGGTATCTTTTTTCTTTTTTTTGTGGGAGGACATTTTAAGTTGGACCATTTTTCTTAAGTGAATATATATATATATATTTTTTTTATTATTTTTTTTATTATTATTATTTTTTTTTTTTTTATAAACAATCGATATTGTCACTTATTTTAGATGGATTTTATAGATTTAAAACACGTATTACATCTTTAAACTTTACAAATTTAAAATGCGTTATTGAATAGAGAGTTTCAGACTTTCATTTAATAATTGCTTAGAATATGTTAATATATATATATATATCAATGTGGGACTAAAATTTATTATAGTGAAAAAACAAAAGAGAAAGAGGGGGAAAAAATGCATATTTTCAGTTTTATTACTTTCCTATAAGTTGTTCTAGTTTAGTCACAATCACATACACAATAACTAATTTGTATTATAAGTTGACCAAATAATACAAAATTCATTTAAGTATCATAATAATATTCTCCAATTGTTGCATGAAAATAATTGATGGAATTGACACTAGAATAAAGATACATTCTTTCATATCTATATATCTAAACATTAAATAAAAAAAGTAATTACAAATAGTAATTTAGAAATAGGAAAGTTTCCAAACATGAGAAACTCCCAAAAGCTAACACCACTAAATTTGAAATTATTCCTTTCAATATTTCTTTTATTATTGCTTTTCCTCAAAAAGAAACTATATAATTATCTTTGTTTATTTAGTTACCTATATACATATTTCACTACATTTTAGTTAAAAATAAATGTTTTTTTAAGATACATTGTGTTTTACCTATTCATTAGCAATCTATTATCTTAATAATCTCCCTTAACTTCAAGGCCGAAATAAACTAATTAAGAGTTCTTATAAGGTAATATTAAAAGTTCAAACTCTAACTTATATATACAATTATTTAAAATTTTGCGTTAAAATTTTTACTCGAAAAAGATCAGCTCGAGTGAAGCGATGATTGATCTAAGGAAAGGTTCTCTCAGTGCTCTAACGCCCATACCGGATATGGATCGAACTATCTCATAATGTTTTGAATCCAGCTCACGTATCGCTTTAATGGACGAGAACATCTCAACTCTTGGAACATACTATAGCTCCAAGTGACGAAGAGCCAACATCGAAGTGCTAAATCTTCTGGTCGATGTGAGCTTTTGGGGAAGATCAATATGTTATCTCTAAAGTAACTTTTATCCGTTAAACGACTATTCTTCTACTCGGTACCGTCGAATCACTAAGGCCGACTTTGGTCCATGTTCGACGGGTGGGTCTTGCAATCAAGCTTCCTTCAGCCTTTGTACTTGAAGATAAAAAATATAAATTAATTTAAAAGTATCTCAAATAATTTATGATTCATCTAGAATATTTTGTAAATGATTAGAGGTTTCCTTCACATAATTAAGGACCCATGATTGGAGGAAAATTATTCCAACTGATTTCTTTATCATTATACATATATATATATATAGAGAGAGAGAGAGAGAGAGTTATATATAAAGAAATTGAAAAGAAGAAGAAGGGTAAAAGAAAAGTTAAAAAAAGAAAAAGAAGGATGGGATGCTTTTGCTTTTTAAGGCTGGTTTAAAATGGTACACAATAAAATAATAAAAATTGGGCTCTTTTTTTTTTTCTGGGGCCAAATTTAGGCAGCAGAAAAAAGAGTAAAGCAAAGTAAACAAACCAACGTGGAAGAATCAATTCCATCGCATGGAAGAATATAACGCATTCCAACAAAGATTTTGGATTTTGCTCATTTTCCCATACACCACTTTCTTCTATTACGACTAATTCTTTCTAAATACTTTCATCTAGTTTATTATTAATTTTTAACAAATGAAAAATACAAAAAATAATATATTTTTATATGTTTCAAATGATGAGAAAATATTTTTAAACTAAAAATTCAATTTTAAATAAGTTATATATGAATTAAAGTTTAAATTTTAAATTTCAGTTAAAATTTTTTTTACATATTTATCTAAACTTTAAAATTAACGTTTGAAAAGTTTAAGAAACAATATATTATATATATTACCATTTGTTTGGTCCTAGAGTGGGAATGGAGCATCCAAAACAAATATATATATATAAAGTGTTGACATTCGATTGCCATTGCTTTTTAGATTCTTAGTCTTAATAAATAATTCGTCAACTCATCAATTGTCATTTTTTAATCTTCCATCTTTTTTTTAGGTATTATTTGTTGGGGGTGTCAACTCATATTCCACATCTAAAAATAATGCTAAAGTAATTAGTTTATAAAAATATCACTAATTCCATTAGGAATAAGCTTTTTGGGAAGTTGCTCATAACAAAATCGTGAGAGTTTAGGTCTAAAGCGGACAATATCTTACTAATATAGAGTTAAGTGGTGGAAGCCCAATCTTGTGGGATTATTCGGGCCCAACAAGTGATATTAAAGCTCAAGGTTAATAGGCTTGGGCTTTCCAGATGTGGAGAGTTTGAGAGTCAATGGTATCAGAGCTTAAGGTTAATGGGCTTGGACTCTGTAGATGTGGAGAGTTTAATGCATTGCATCATGCAAGATGATTATTCCTCTAAGAAAAGATACGGGTATGTGTTATTTGGTTTGAAGAGAAGAATTCGGGCCCAACATCCCTTTGATTTTTTTCCACTATTCAAAAGTAATAATAATAATAATAAAAGAAAATTAGTCAAATTTTAATCTTTTAACTTTAGCATAAGAATGTTTGTAAAGAGGAATAAGTACTTTCTCCATTTCTTTCTTTATTTTCGAGTCACTTTCTATATTTAATCAAAAAATATGCCTATTAACTTTTTAAAAATTATAAAACTGTCAAATAAAATTGTGATATTACTAATTCTACTTATAAAATATATAAAAATCTAATTCATATATACATACATACATACATACATACATATATATATATATATATATATATATATTCTTGAAAATACAAAAAATTATACATTGAATAGTCAATGTGGATTATCCAATGAGTGATAGACATTCCCTTTCAATTACTATTACTATGAAGAGAGGAATTTATTCTAATGTTTGACCAATGTGCCACTTGGCATCATGGGTGGTCAATTCCACTCACTTTTAATAAATTTATGCATTATTTTTTTTACTATATGTAAATATCATGTATAATTATATCTTAAATTCATATAATTATAAATTATATAAAATAAAATAGTATATAAACTAAATCAAATTTCTATACCATAATATATATATATATATATATATATATAATAGTACCATGTACTATGTTCTATTTGATTTTCTTGATCTAAATAGTACATTGGTACGTAAAAGAACAAGACTAGAGGTTTTTAAAAAAATAAATAAATAATTTTTTAAATTTTTTATGTATATAATTTATAATTTTTAAAAAATTATTATTAATTGAATTAAATTTTATTAAAAATTAATTAAAAAAAAGAAGAAGGAAACTTTGGAAACACAACCAAGGTAATAATTATTGTGGACTGTAAGAAAACTGAAAAAAAAAAATTTAAAGAAAAAAGCAATGTGTAGTCTTTCCAAATTGGCTATCAAAAGGAACAAAAAATTTGGAACTGCAATTTCACAGACGGAGTGCATTACCTCTCACATCAAAACCATAAAAAACCAGTATTTTTTCTTTCTTGTTTCCCCTTCTCCGTTTCTTGACGTGCTACACTTTCTATTTCTTGTTTTCTCTATAACCCAAAACAAGAAAATGTTTAATAAAGACTTATATAGAATTCCAAAACAAGAAAATGTTTAATAAAGACTTATATAGAATTTCATGTAAAAAAATGTTATAAACAGTTTAATAATATTATATTCTAAAATAAAAAAAAAATATTATAAACAGTTTAATAATATTATATTCTAAAATAAAAAAAAAATATTATAAACAGTTTAATAATATTGTGTTCTAAAATAAAAATTTTGAAATTTTTATATGGGGATGTGAGAATTGAAGTTACGTTATAATAGTATTATTGAGAGGAATGAAGATAAAGGTAAAGTTAGATGAGATTAGCTTAGTAGTTGTAGTTGTCTTCTTTGTGTTTTTGGCCAGTGTATGTTTTTATGTTTTAACCATTGCTGTACCTTCTCAAATTCTGAGCTTCAGAACAAAAAAGAAACAAAGAAAGAAAAAAAAAGGAAAAAAACATCTTCTTTTCTGTCACTGACACTTCATATCATATCATATACCCACCTGCTGTTGATTTCTCTCTTTCTTTCTTTCTTTCTTTCTCCTATCCCCCATCCCCACCCCCACCCCCACCCCACAACCCCTTCTTCTCTGCTACTGTGTTGCTGACACTCACTTTGGAAAAGAAAAATTTGATAAAGAAAAAGGGGTTTCAAATATATGCAGATTAATAATAAATATATATATATATATATTTTTTTTCCTTTGCAAGGTAGCAACTTTGGGTACTTTTTTTTCACTACCCTCTTCAAAAATGGTAGAAAAAGCACGCTCACACATTGTTGTGGTATATATTTTTGCTCACTGCAAAAGAGGGTGACTGAAAAAGTAGTACTTTTTGAACGCCCAACAAGACTAAAGAGTGAGAGAGAGAGAGAGAAAAAAGGAAAGTTGTGGCGAAATTGTTACCTGCTGGTGAAATGCTTTTCTCGTGGAATGATATGTTTTCTTGAATTATCCATCTCTTCAGTTGAGAGCCGGGTTTGGAAATGCGATGAACATGTCTCTCCTCTTCACTTTCAGTCTCGCTGTTGTTTCATTTTTTCTGTTTTCTTCTACTCTTTGTTTATCTTATGAAGGAAGAAATCCTCAAGGTAAGAAGATTTGTTTCAATTATCATTTATCAATCGAGAATTTGATAAAAAAAAGAAAAAATAATAATGAAAGTTTTCTGATGAAATTTTTTTTTTTGTTTGTTGTATTTAAATCCAGTTGAAGCTTTGATTAGTCTCAGAAATGGTTTGAACGATCCTCATGGAGTCCTCAGTAACTGGGATGAGGATTCCGTCGACCCCTGTAGCTGGTCCATGATTACTTGTTCTTCTGATAATCTTGTTACCGTTATGTGAGTTTTTCCTTTTGTGGGAAAAAAATTAATTTCGTTTCTTCGTTTCTATAATATGATTTTGATCCTCGGAAGGTTGAATTTCGTTTCATTTCCTGTTATTCGGCAGTGGAGCTCCGAGTCAAGGTTTATCAGGGGTTTTATCTGGGACGATAGCTAATCTAACAAGTCTAAAGCAAGTGTAAGACAAGCAGAATTTCACTCTTTTCTCTGTTTGAAATTTCAGAATCACAATGCCATAATTTTATTATGTTTCTTTCTTCACTGCAGATTGTTGCAAAACAACAATTTCTCTGGTCATATTCCAAAAGAGTTGGGAAATCTATCCAGCCTTCAAACCTTGGATCTCTCGAGCAATAAGTTCTCTGGTCATGTCCCTGAATCTCTGGGACTGCTAAATAATCTTCAATATCTGTGAGTTTTTTAAGGTTTTTTCCCCTATTTTTCTGTTTCTTGATTGGGTTTTTGGTTTTATGTGGTAGATTTTTCTGTTTCTTGTGATCTGTTTGTCTTACACAAGATTTTTTGTCATTTAATGAATTGATTAGGAGGTTGAACAACAATAGCCTCACTGGGCCAATTCCTGTGACACTAGCCAAAGTTCCACAACTTGCTTTCTTGTGAGTTTGTATATATATATATTTTCTTTGTTTCTTTTGCTTTTCCTTTTGTTTTTCTGTCTGAATGGAGGATTGACAATGTGTAACGTCATATCCTGAAGTTGTTTTTTCTTTTCCTTTTTCCCCAGTTTTCTTTCTGAATCAAACAAGGGTTTTGGTTCAAATAACAAATGATGAGATTTGTTTCTGATGTTGTTTCAGGGACTTGTCTTATAATAATCTTAGTGGACCAGTTCCCAAGTTTCCTACCAGAGCATTCAAGTATAGTTTTTTTTTTCTCTCACTGAACTTTATTTTTATTACATGTACTGACTTGTCCAGACACCCTTCTAATTCAAGAAATGTTTGTATGTATATTTATATTTCTATGGTTACAACTAACTATCTTGATATGCTCATTATTATTCATCATCCTCATCATTTTTTCTGTTACAAATTTTGTAGTGTTGTGGGCAATCCCTTGATTTGTGGAAGCCAATCTGGTCAGAGTTGTTCTGGATATCTCAATCCTGGTCCTCTTGCATTCTCCATAAATTCATCAAATGGTACATCCCATACTTTCCTTATACAGTTTTTGTAGTATTTCCCACATGGTTTTTTTATGTGTATTATAAACCATTCATCTAGGAAAGTCCAACTCTAAGAAAGTGGCTACTGCCCTGGGTGTAAGCCTCAGCTTTGTTGTGCTCGTGCTTTTAGTAGTCGGAATTGTTATATGGAGAAAAACCAAAAAGAAAAAGCGGTCCATTCTCAACATTAATGGTGAGGAGTATGTTTGAGCTTATCTTGTTTTCTTTATTTGTGTGTGTCCGAATTTGTTATTCCATTCATAATGAACACGGAAGAATTGTATTGCAGATATGCAAGAAGAGGATTTAATAGGACTGGCAAATCTTAGAAGCTTTACTTTCAAAGAACTTCAACATGCAACAGACAATTTCAGTCCTAAGAACATACTTGGTTCAGGGGGTTTTGGCAATGTTTATAGAGGGAAATTAGGGGACGGCTCGTTAGTTGCCGTGAAGCGTTTAAAGGATGTGACTGGAACCGCCGGCGAATCGCAATTCCGGACCGAGCTTGAACTGATTAGCTTAGCTGTTCATAGAAATTTGCTTAGATTGATTGGTTATTGTGCTGCTCCTAGTGAAAGGCTTCTGGTGTATCCTTACATGTCTAATGGCAGTGTGGCATCAAGACTTAGAGGTTAGTACCTACACACTTTCTCTGCTGTGAATTCTCTCAGTTATGAGTCCCTTTCAGAAATTTGACTTTCCTAGTGTTTTTTACTGAATTTGTTCATGGCTCTTTTTTGGACCACTAGCTGATATGTATATTGGGTGGTAGTGTTTTCATGAATAAGTTAGGCTAAAATTGGGACCAGTGCTAACTGCTCTTGATTTACTTTAGTTGTTGAGATTTTTTATCCTTCAATTGTTCTATTTGGGGAATGAACTCTCCGGTAGCCATTTTGGACTCCGACTAATTTGTTATACTTCATTGATTTTTGTACCTTAGACAGTACAGTTTAAGTATACAAATTTTGCTTGTGTTGCTGGTTATTTGCAGGAAGGCCTACATTAGACTGGAATATTAGAAAGAGAATTGCAATTGGAGCTGCAAGGGGGCTTCTTTATCTTCATGAACAATGCGATCCAAAAATAATCCATCGGGATGTAAAGGCTGCTAATGTTCTCCTCGACGATTACTACGAGGCCATTGTTGGTGATTTTGGCCTTGCAAAGCTCCTTGATCATGGTGATTCTCATGTAACAACTGCTGTTCGCGGCACAGTTGGACACATTGCACCGGAATACCTCTCTACCGGTCAATCTTCTGAAAAAACTGATGTCTTTGGTTTTGGCATTCTCTTGGTTGAGCTTATAACTGGAATGAAAGCTCTTGAATTTGGAAAAACAACAAATCAAAAAGGAGCCATGCTTGAATGGGTACAAATGTTTTTCCCTTTTTCTCTGATATACAACTAAGTAGAAAAACCAAAAACCAAAAACCAAAACCAGACATGAACTCAATCTTTCTACTATCAAATTTGCAGGTCAAGAAAATAATGCAAGAGAAGAAATTTGAACACTTGGTGGACAGAGAGCTGGGAAGCAACTACGACAGGATAGACGTCGCAGAAATGCTGCAAGTAGCTCTGCTTTGCACACAATATTTGCCTGTACATCGGCCAAAGATGTCGGACGTGGTTCGGATGCTGGAAGGAGAAGGCCTTGCTGAAAAATGGGCAGCTTCTCATGAATACATAAATTCCAGCAGCACAACAAATTCACATCAGTTATTACAGCAAGGTAACAATCAAATCAGAGTTCTGCAGCAACATAACAATACTGCCCTCCCTGCACATCATCATCATCATCATGTTGACAATGTTTATGATAATTCTGCCATGTTTGAGATGATAACAATGGATGAAGACTATGATACTAATGCCATGGAGCTTTCTGGTCCAAGATAACATAAAAATGCTACCTTTTCTTTTTTTCAAATAACTTACATTTTTAGCAAAAACTAATGATTCAAGATGTGAGTAGAGAGAGAGAGAGAGAGAGAGGGAAAGGAAAAAACCCAAAATGGCAATGTAACAATTGATGTCCAGAAACTTGGATTGGAGGTGCTTTTTTCTTGTATATATAGATATATATATATATATATATGTGTATGTCATTCCCAACACATCGAGCAAATGAAGTATTGTGTCCTCTTGTATATATTTCACTTGTGCTTTCTTTAGTTCTATTTTTCTGCTCCATTAATGCGTTCTCTCCTCAGACAACACTGACGAGACATACGTATGTATAATTTACCTGATGGAATAACTTTTTCCTTCTTTTAGTCTTGACAGTTTATTTTTCTTTATTTTTTGCACAAATATTTCCTACTATTCATTTTTCCCTTAAAAATTCTTTTAATTGTTTTCTATTCCATTATAAAAGGTAAAAATTGGAAATATAAGTTAATTTTTCCCTCATCGGAAAAAAAAAAAAAAAATCTTAGTGGGCCAAGTATGGCAACAGATATGGGCCTTTGGAAATGGATATGGGCCTTATTATCATCCTTACAAGTATAAAAGTCAACCTATTCAAATTTTATCTTCCTCATTCCTCAATCCTCAAGGCGACGGAACATCTATTTTTCCCTGTGTAAAGCAATTGGAATTTGATAAGAGCGATGGCAAATCAACTTTCATCCAATTCGATAGTCTGCGCTGCTTCGTTCAATCAAGATAACAGGTAAAAGGAAAAAATAAAAAATAAAGGTTTTTGATTGTCAATCGCTTCTGCTTTAGCTGATAATCCATTCTATTTTGGTTGCGTTAATCTCACATTCCCATAATTAAATTCTGCAGTTGCTTTGTAATTGGAACGAAAGATGGAGTCAAAATATTTGATTCCAATACAGGCAAACTTCTGTACGAGAGAGGTATGCTCGTTAAAACTCTTTTGTTATCTTTTTTGAAATTTTTATGTATTTAACAATGAAAAGTTAGCAGTTTTTTTTACTAAATCTTTGTTTATTTGTAATGCGCGTATAGTCTAGGACAGTAATTTCGGTAAAAGCTACGAGCTTTAGGTGTTATATCACATTTTATTTTGTTCTTGGTGAGTATCTATCTATTGAATTTCATCCCAAGTAGGCTTATTTGTCTGCGGTCTGTTGTGAATTTATTGTTGATTGTAGGGTGCTTCATTTATTCATCGAAGACTAATTAACAACTCATGCCTTAAATCGAGTAAATAGAGAGTTAATACACCCCTCACGTTTGGGCTGACATAAATGGGAAACCCAAAACTTTCGCAATAATCAACCAATGGGAGGATATGAACTCATGATCTCCTGTTTTGATACAATGTTAAATTGAATTAAATTAAAAGTTTAAGTTTAAGCTAATAAATAGGATTGAATTTTTCCTCTTAACATCATGAAAGAGAGGATGTATGTAACAAGTTATGATGGATAATTAACACTTGAGCATCAAAGAGTAATTTTGTGTCTGTGGTATATGAAGCTTATTATCATGTATATAGTCCAGAGTTAATGTGCTTAATGTAATCTGAAACCTCTCTTTTTGACCTTTTTTTTTGGGAGACTAGCTATTGGTGCATTCACAATCGTTGAAATGCTATTCAACTCAAATCTTCTTGCTATTGTTGGGGCTGGTGAACAGGTTCTTGCAGCTTAAAATGTTTTCCTATTGAGTTTTTTTAACCTAAAACTCATAAACTTCTGACTATATGTTTTTATGTTCCATGTGACTTCATTAGGCATCTTTGTCTCCACGGAAGTTATGCTTGTTTAATACTACGGAAGGAACTGCTCTACGGAAGTTAAATTTTTTGACATCAATCCTAGCAGTTCGAGTAAATAGGATTCGGTAACACATGATGGTTTCTGTTCTAGACTATTACTGCATTCTGAATGTTTTCATATTAGTTGGGTTGTCTAACATTACAAAGTCCATTAAGTTGGGCGATGAATTTGATGAGTTGAAATATTTAGAAGGAAGGACTCTTTATCAATAGAAAATGACATATTAAAATGCAATGAGAAATACATTGCTTTGATCAATGAGAAATGACATATTAAGTAGGCCATGCAATCCACCCCCTTATGAAAGCTTGCCAATTGACAAATTCTAATTGTGATTCTTTACATTCAAATGCCAAGAATCTATGAACGTGTTGGTTAGAGAACCATCTTATAAATATTTTTCTTAGTTAAATCCAATGTTTTCTCTTCTTTTTAATGCAACTGCAGATTGATTGTGATTTTGCTGGAGAAAACGTACATATATGACACAAATAGTCTCGAGATATTAGACACTCTGGACACTGTGCAAAATTTAAAAGGTTAGTCTCTAAAAGGTGTCTCATTTTGTTTGGCTTCTATACTTCCTCTTCCCTTGGTTACCTACTTCCAATCCTTAATAGGAATGAAATGAAATAAATGGTTGTACTGATTTCTATGTAATGTTCAATTACTTTCCATTTTTGTTACAGGACTCTGTGCATTTTCCCCAAATCCTCCTGGTTCCTTTTTAGCTATTCCTGCAAGTACAGTGAAGGGGTCTGTTTTAGTCTATAACGTAATGGAACTCCATTCTCACTGTGAGGTTGTCATCTTTTCACTTGCTCATTATTCTGCTTTTCTTATTGTATTTTAAAAGATAATTCTGTGAGGTTGTCATCTTTTCACTTGCTCATTATTCTGCTTTTCTTATTGTATTTTAAAAGATAATTCTGTGAGGTTGTCATCTTTTCACTTGCTCATTATTCTGCTTTTCTTATTGTATTTTAAAAGATAATTGTGATACATATTCGTTCTTACATATGTAAGCTCTTCTATCTTAGCCTTCTGTTACAAACTAGGATTCAGAAAATTTCTTGGAAAATTTGATTTATCTTCAAATACAATATGAAATTTCCTCAACCTTTCTAGAGATTTGTTAGAAGTTAATTATTCTAGAGATTTTATCAAGTCAAGGAGTCAGAGTTACTGAAGTTTATTATATGTGATTTCCATTAATTCATCACTGATGATAAAGTATTAACTAAATGCAGATAGATGCTCACCGCTCTCCACTAGCTGCCATGGTTCTTTCTTCCAATGGAATGTACATGGCTACAGCATCGGAACAGGGTACCATAATCAGAGTTCATCTTCTTTCAGATGTAACTAAGGTAATACTAACGCGTGTGAGAGATAGAGGGGTAACCTTTGGTACACTACTAACTAAGTAGTTAAAGGCTACATATTAATTGCATCCAGTTATTTAGATAAACCAATTAATAGAAAATTCATGAGCTCAATAACCTTTGTATGTTGATTTATAATCTAATTGTTTTATTCTTAGCAGTCATACAGTTTCAGAAGAGGGACGTATGCATCAACTATCTTTTCTTTGTCGTTTGGTCCATCTATTGAACAACCGGATATTCTTCTTGCCTTAAGCTCTTCAGGCGCTGTTCATATTTTTTCTCTGGCTCATGCTTTCAACCAAAGGTGAGACTTTATAAACTTTTCTGTTTCGGAATTATGTCAGACTCTGTTACAGGCTATACTCCATTACAAACTTTTTCTATTGCTTCTTTTTAGAATGCAACGAGAGTATGCAGCTAAGTAATTGGAATTCATCTTCTGACTTCATTTTTCCCCCCTTGTTGCTGTTCCTTTATTTCAAACCAGAAACAGGAGATCAAGTTATTTCCTTGGATCAATAATGCCAGACTTTGTGGCAGATGCACTGGATCCCGCTCTTCACCATGTAATTCATCATGCTGTTCCAGCTGGAATGAAAAGGTGCTTTGATTTACATTGTCAAAGAAAAATATTCCTAGCTCATTATTTCTCGCATACTAAGAGTCATTGTTAAGATACATTTCAAGTTCTTCTCTGTCATCAAATATCCTTTGCTGAAAGAATTTTCTCTGTAAATGCTCCTGGAACTTAATCTGTTCTGAGTTTTTTTTTCTTCCTCTCCCCTCCTACAGTAATGTAGTAATACGCACAGTGAGGATGTCATCCGGGAATGTACTGCAGTAAGTTCTCTGCTGAAACTACAACCTAAACCACAACAATATGTGTTTTGTTTTTGATCCATTTTCATTGCATTTTGCAGTGCCAGAATATCAATGATCACCAACCATGGATACTATCTGGATTATGGATTTACTATGAACCATCAAAATGAAACTTCTTGGACTCTAGAAAGGGACTTAAATCTTTTCAGTTCATGCAGAAAAAGAGATTAATTCTAAAGGTCATGAATGATGCATACTGGAACTCATCTCTTGGCTTAAGATACATATATATATATATAAATTAATACCTGCAGTATTCATTCATTTTTTAAAGCTTTTTTATTAACAAATTGATGTACAGATAGAGTTGCTGGTTAGGGATATGTTTTAAAATGTACAGTTTCACACATACTTCAATTTCAATTACAGTTTCTTATTACATATTTAAAAGATTTTAGTTTCTCACTTGAGTTTCAATTTATTGATATCTAATTTATATTTATGATTAAAATAAAATGTTTAGGACTAATGAATTTAATTAATTAAAAAAAATTTAAAATGTTTTTTATTAAATTAATTAAAATAAAATTATAATAAAATCAAGAAAAAAGATTATAAAAGATTTTATTTATTTTAAATGATTAAAAATAAAATTTTGTAATGTATATATATATATATATTTTTTTTTTTTTAAAAATAAAATATTATAAAAATGAGGTGGTGTATATATAATGCTCGTAAACTAAACAAAGGGTTTTAATATTAATAATAATAAAATAAAAAGGCCACCAGAGAAGTGTGTTTTAGATTACTGAAGAAGTTAGAAAATTCGAGAGACGATCAGGAAATCAAAGGAAGGGAGTTAAAGATGGTGGTGATTGAACCTGTGGTAACCGGAGAAGAAGATTCTTCAAATGAGAAGATTCCGGTTGCGAAGCCAGTGAAAGATTCTACATCTTCGTCGACGGCGACAAATATGGAGGATGATTCACTGCGGGGCGGCGATGCAGGATATACTTCAGATGGATTTGAAACGGCTAGCGAAACTGAATTCAATGATGAAGATGGAAGGAAAGAAGGTGAAAGAGGTATTGAGAAGAGTAATGAGAGTAATGATTTTAAGGTTGCTACGGATGATTCTTTGAAAAATGAAGAGGAGGAACAGTGTCGCGAGCAAAACTTGGAGCTTGAAGAGAATAAAGATGAGGTAATAATGTGTATCCTATTTTCTATGGTCTTGATTATATGTTTTTTCCGATGGATTTTGAACATTTTATGGTGGAATTTTTAAGAATTACATGCATTTAGACATTTTTATCTGCTTGATGATAGTTGTGGTTATTCGTTACTATGCCTTGGATTTTGAATTTTAAGGTCAACTGGAATTTTTTGGTCTTTTAGAGAATTGATAGGAACAAAAATAGGCGATGTTGTGTGTATTTAAGAAATATGAGATCATAATCTGTAGGGAGCATTATTTATTTCTGGATAGAAAAAGGAGGCTTGTACTTGTGAAGGGTTTCTGTTTATGTTTTCTTGAATCCTTGTCAATATCCATTTTTCCCCCTCTTTCCCCCCGATGAAAACTTTAGTTTAACCAATCAAATAATTTCTTGCTTACTTTTACTTGAGGTTTCTAATCTTCCTACTGGTATATGGAGCAGAAAGCATTAGCTGAAGCAAATCTTGTGAAAAATGAAGGCAATGCTTTGTTTAAAGCTGGATCTTATGAAGAGGCATTGTCGAAGTATGAGAGTGCTTTGCAACTTGTGTCTAATGTGTCTACATCAGCTGAAATATGCTCTGTGTGCCATGCAAATCTTGCTGCCTGCTTTTACAAACTGGTAACTTTCTATCTCACCTGGGAAAGTGATTTTACTTCTCTCTTTTTTTTTCCCCTTTTCCAAGGAACTTCAAATATATTGAGACTGGAGGGCATTCACCTCAGTGAATGATTGAGTATTTATCCATGGATGCCAAATGCTTGTTCACTCTGATAAAAAGGGTCTATTAATAGTTCATATTGTCTAGTGTTGCTGCTATTTAAGATATGGTTGACACAAAATTTGCTGATCACTTGAGGGTTGGATGATACGAGGAAAATATATATATATATATATATACAAACAAACCACTTTCTTTAGACCCAATAAAAATAATCAGCAACCATTCTGTTTTGCTGGGTCCCTAGGATGGTCAGATGATGTATTTGTGATTCTTTTTGTTGCAAACAATTTCTTTCCTTTTGTTCTAAATTTGGAACTTGCCATGTTTAAGTAATATCAAGGGGCCCCTTCCTTGAGATGTTTAGTTTATCATTTGCTGTTGCGATTCTGATTCACCTTTATTTTTCGTTCAACTACCTTATGAACTGAATTGCGGATAACTAAAGCTAAAATATGTATCTCTAGATGTACTCTTTAAATGTTTGGCCTCATCATTTTTTAATATTGACATAATAGTTGAATTTTCCCCCCTCATTTATTATTTTGTGGATTCTTACATTTGCAATAAGATGAATTGAAGTATAAATTCTCAGAAAGACAAGACGGTTTCTTCTAGATCAGAACCTTTTTTTTCTTTTTTCTTTATTTTTTCAAAAAAAAAAAAAAAAAAAAATCATATGTTTGAATTTGGTGTTCATGTCTATGGATTTTTCTGGAGGTGGTGGTATCAGGCTGGGGTTGATGGTTACAGGGGAGAAAGATTATGTAATAGAAGATGTTTTCAAACTACTTATATCATGCTTCTGATGTGATTCTTAGATATGTATCATTTGTTCAGACTGTTTCTGTACCACTGTTTTTCTTGCATGATTATCTCAAACCATACTATTTTTATCTTTTGCAGGGAAAATTTGAGGAGACAATTAAGGAGTGCACAAAAGCATTAGAACTTAACCCAAAGTATATCAAGGTTCTGCATAGAAGAGGAGAGGCACATGAAAAGCTGGAACACTTTGACGAGGCCATTGCTGGTATGATGTTCCTAGAAGTCTAATCTCCCACCTTTAATATGCTCTCTATCCTCTCTCTCTGCAGCTTGTGTAATAGAGAATGTTTTAGATAGTCATGCTTTCATTCTTCTATGAATTATTCTTCCCAGTGAAGAGGGGGGAAAATGGGTAGAAAAGGAAGAGAGATTAGAAGAGGTAAAAAAAGAGATCGAAGAGTCCTCCAGTAAATAACAGCTGCTTTTGAGTCCCTTTATATTTCCACCATCAATATCCAGAAAACCACCTAAACATGACCAATATGAAGAAATACATGAAGAAACAAAGTATAGAAAGCATTTATATTGCCTTTTTATTTCATCATATTTGGTTGTTGTATGTTTTTCACATGTTTTTCATTTTCCTCCAGACATGACTAAAGTCTTGGAATTGGAGCCATCAAATGATCAAGCTAGACGGAATATTGTCCGGTTAAAGCCATTAGCAGATGAGAAGCGAGAAAAGATGAAGGAAGAGATGATTGGTAAACTTGCTTACCTGATGAACTTGTCATGTTCATGTGCCTAATCTTGAACCCCTTGTTTGCATTTATTCATTAAAATTTATTTTACATCTAAACTTCTGGTGTCCAATGGTTTACTACCAGTTCAACTTTGCTATTGTGATTAATTCAGGGTCATCATTCTTTAACTTCTTTAGGCCATGATTTTTTAGTGACAGTAGGAGGTTTGCTCTATAGTTATTGGATATGTATTTTGGTGTACATATCTAAGACAATATGATATGATTCACTCAAGTCATTTTTCCCCCATGCTTCTGCTTCTATATTGTTCCTCCTTCGTCACAGTTGCATTTATTCCCCATTCTTGGTCTGTAAGTTGGATGATTTCTACAAATTTGTTGCTGTATATATATATATATATATAATGCCTACTTGGAAACTGAATAAAATCTGATCTGTGTTCACAGGGAAGCTGAAAGATATGGGGAACTCAATTTTAGGTCGCTTTGGAATGAGCGTTGACAATTTTAAAGCAGTCAAGGATCCGAACACTGGTTCATATTCTATTTCGTTCCAGCGTTAGATTTTTCATTTTTGTACTATGATAAATTATACTTCATTGACATTTATAAGTTGTATATTTGAATATTCTGGTTAAATATGGTTTTTCCAAGTAGAAGCTTCCACTTTGATTGTGTACATTTAAATTAAAACATTTTATTGAATTATTACCCCATGGAGAAACACAAATCCCACCTGATTCTAAGTTCCCTCGATTATTTTCTCTCTAGTGTTCTTTCAATAGCATTTAGGTCTGCAAATGGATTCTCTCTTTTTCAACATGGCAGATTTTATTGGTTTTTTGAGTTATCAATTTATTTAGGTATTTATAATATTATTAAAAAATAAATAATAATAATATTAATTTTTAATAATATTTGAATATAATAATAATATTAATTTTTACTAATATTTGAATATAATATTTAGATATGATATAATAATAATATTTATTATGAATAATTGAAAAAATCATTTAAACGAAGGAATATATTTACTATTCCAGTGTAGGGAATATATTCATACATATACCATCCCATTTTGTGGATATAGATTAAAGTATGATTGATTGTGTTTGTTCTTTTTTTTCACTCATGTTCTTTTATAGTTCAAAAAAATTATTTAGTTCATTTTAATTTAAAACAATGATAAAAGAATAAAAAAAGTAAATTTTTAACTAGAAATAAAAAAAAAAAATTTGAAATAATAGTTTTTGACAAAATTAACTTTTTTAAAAAAATTATTATAATTAGTATATAGCAGATAATATGACTTGTGTTTGCCGAAGACTAATTTTCTCCTATATGAAGAAGGGACACGAAGAATTCAGTGCTACGACAAAAGAAATACCAGAAGCTAAATATCGGCCATCTACGTTCACAAGGCAATAGCACTACAGTAATGCTTTTCCACGGTGAGAATCTAAATCAAACTAGGATTAGGAGACTGGATTTCAGATGGATGCGATGAATTACCCCGTTCAGTGAAAGGATTTCCAAAGGGATTATTTGTTAGATCATTACCTGCCATGAACTGCTCCTGAGGTTGTGCAAAATGATCTTCTTTGGCTGCAGCATCCATCTGCACACAATGCTGAGGCTCAATACTATTTGGAGCATAAAATGGTGGTTCTCTTGTATAGTTGTTATCATCTTCAAATGGATTCGATCTGGTTTTCCCTTCACGATAATTCTCGTTCAAGTTTTGCTTTGCCAGTGCTCCATCATATAAACTATCTAGCATCGATCTATCCATTCCACCACCCTGTTTCAATCTAAATAATATCAAAAAGCCGTATGGACAGTATGGCAATCAGTATAATCCTAGATAAAGCATAAAATTGCTGGAGTGTGTACATTTATATATTTTAAAAACTCAATCAATCTATTTCACATAAAAAATAAATTTCAAATAAATGTTGGATTTCAATGGCCTTTAACCTGTCTACACATTTTCGGACGTTGACAAAAAAACTACCTTCACAAACTTCTAGTGGCATGTTTGTAAGCACGAACTATAATATTATACAATTCATGTCTCTAGTTAAAAAAACTTAATTAACCATTACCTTTTAAACTGAAAGTAAACACAGTTATATAAAGCAGAAAAAAGGTTTAAGAAAATTTGGATCATTTAAAATAGACAAACTAAAAGTATTATCAAGATCTTTATTCATGCACTTGATATGCTATAACTTAGTAGGTTGTTTGAATTTGAAAATTCATTTTCTATAAGGAAAAAGGTGCAAGGGATAGAAAATCCCATGCTCTTGCCAACGTTCAGTATTGACCATCATGTCAAGTTTCAAATGAAGCTCACAAAAATTTCCTTTAATAGGAATACAATACTTTATCATTTGAGATGCAACGTTTCTCAAATCCTAGAGCAATGCAGGTCCAGGATAAGCTTCAACAATGAACTAGAGGATATAACAGGATTCAGATCAGCCAATGTAAAGGTATACCATGTTTCTTCAAAATTTTAAGCCATCATAATGGAAATGTTTTTCAAAGAGGTAAAATCAATGAACTAAAATTTGAAAGAGGTATTAGACATTTGAAAATTAATTTCCAAGTAGATTCCAAATATTTATGATTAAATAGAAGTGTTTATATAGGAGAAACCTGTGTATTCCCCGACGGAGCTACCAGATTAGAGCTTGGACATGTTACAAGTGCAAGCTCCCAACTGGATTGATTTGTTGGATCAGAATTAATTGAATTATCAGTGCTCTCATCTGTGAAAATCAATATTTCATATAATAAAATTATTGATCAGTTATTTAATATTAAAAGGTATTAATTTGAGTTGAGAGAATCACCAGCTAAAATTGCTAAAACACTGGCATTCTTATCCTCTGATTCAGGAGCTTCTTGAGATACATCATCAAAACTCTGACAAACAGTAAAAATGATTAAAATCATGAGATATTTCACATATTAATTTCATTTCATATTCTATAAATTCAAGAAGGTCTCACCAAGAGATCAACAAGTGGGGGAATATTCACATTGTCGGTTGTATCTCTATTCTTTTGGATATCTTCAGAAGCATCAGCAGTATTTGAACTTTTTTCATTATCAGTATCAAGCTCATTTTCAATTGCCAACGGAGTTGCAATAAAAATTTCTCTTGGATTTCCACCATTGTTTTCATCCATCTGTAAATGGAAAGTAGTATCAGCTATAATTTGATTCTTGAATTTGCTAAAACGCATTGAATATATTTCCCCAACTTCATTGTAATGTAATATTGATGCAGTGATTTTAGTTGTAAAGGTATCCAAGAACTTTTGCCAACTGTACTTGTTCAAGTTTACTTCCCAAAAGTATATGTATATATATACAAAGATTCATCACAGTATTGCTTGGTTCAATAAACAAGTACCCTCAGGTTACATAATGTTGATCCATGGAAACCTATTTGGCACAAGGCTATCCATGGTCTATCAAACATTACTTCAAAAAAAAAAAAAAAATTCAACTATCACAAGTTAAAAGTACCACAACAGCCTCAATATGCCAGACTAATAACTATTATGGATGCTGACATTTTATCTTCATCTCATACTGTAGGGTTTGCTATACAAAATCATGACTAGATTTACAGACACATGTGCGTGAAGATGTTTATTGGTTAATGCAATAATTATTTTTGATTGATCAAGAAGCCTAAAACCTAATATTCAATAATTTCTATTTTTTTAAAAGTGTGGGAACTACAATAAACATAAAAACAAAACCTTGAATAAATTTCATGCAGGTGAAAATATTTTATCACACTTGTATTCATAAGCTTGGTTCAATATGATTAAAGTGTAAAATCATTCCAAGTTACAATACTACGTATATCACCTTCCAAGGAAGCATTAGACTCTGTGGAGCTTCTTTCACATACTCTTCCATTGCCACCATGAATGATGCAGGTGCCTGTATCATATTTAGGGTTTATTTAGAATAATTAAAAGGGCAAAAAAAAATTTCAATAAGTTTGATGATTTGGAAACTCAAGAAGTGGTACTGAGTGGAAGATTTGATACATTTTCAATCTTGACATATTGATGTGTATTAAATGGAAACGTTCTACACAACTCAAAGAACTCAGACAGCTGCTCTGCCTGCAGACATTTCAATATGTTCCTTATTCTGATACATAATTGATTCAATTATAGTAAATGTGGATCGTAAAAAATTAAGAACAAGAGATGCATGCCTGATTTCCTGCCTTCTTATAAATTTCAAGCGCTCTTATTGCTTCATGACGTTGCATCTCGAAAAACTACTAATAAAGGATGTCAAGCTTCTTCT
Organism: Asclepias syriaca; assembly: GCA_027405835.1. Lineage (NCBI taxonomy): Eukaryota > Viridiplantae > Streptophyta > Magnoliopsida > Gentianales > Apocynaceae > Asclepias > Asclepias syriaca. Next base: position 266,134 of record CM049927.1, on the reverse strand, counting down.
TCTATCACTAATATGGGTAATTTAGTCATATTAAATATAAACACTTTACCTTGTCAACCAAGTTAACAATGCCATCAGTAATAGTAACATAGAGTCTAGCACTTTCACTTGCAATCTGAGTATAGTAAGTCTTAGATTAGGATATTCATCGTAAACCAAACAATTTGAATATTAGAAAATTAATGATTACTTACTATTGAAACTGCGTGTTGGATTAAAAAATGGTATCTAGATACTCCCACAGGCTGCAAAAAGGTACATAATCCAAGAATTCAGAAGCACATACTTTTGATTAAAATTATGATTCTCACCCAATCTTACACTATGTGATAATACCAGGCAATTTTGGAATCTTTTGTCCATTTTTTGACTTCAAAAAACAGAAAATTCTTGAGAAAAAGTATTTGGTAGAGAAAGAAACACCAAACAGAACCTTGCCTGGCATGCAAGAAGACGAAAAAGAAGCTGCTGCAAGATAGGTAATTGTTCGAGCAGATCTGGGGTATCAAGCTTGCTACTTTTCTATTAAAAAAAGAGTTCATTAATTAAACTCAGAATCTTTGTCAATGCTTTATAACATGTATTCAGATTTACAAAAGTACCAAAGGAATCACATTTAAGAACATGTACAAAACAAGGGGTAAAGCTGAACCACAAACTCCATTTACAAAAATCTCTTTTGTTTGTAATTCTATCAACTAAGGGGAATCAATACCTATCAAGGGAGGAAACAAGAGTGCGTAGGAATAGCATGATCTTTATCCTCAAAAGCAAGAGAAAAGAAAATTTTGGAGAGCATATGCTTCTCAAGCACATGCATAAATGATAAGATAGTTCATGAATATAAAAAATATAATTTATTGTATTCATTTATTTATTACATAAATAATATTTTTAATTATTGTAAAAAAGAAGAAAGAAAAAAGAAAGAACCAACAATGCCCTCTAGAAATACCATCCATCTGTGCATTACTATCTGCATCACAATTGTATATCAATGCTATACTTCTTATGCTTAACTAATAACAGAAAACACATTTACTAAGAAAGGGCAAAGATGTAGGCAATAAAAAGAAAAGATCAGTCAAATTATAAGTTGACACTTTATGAATACTTCAACTCTAGAATAATGAAACTGCATACCTGGGGATGCTTCTGGAAATCATAATTTAGTCTTCTGGAACATTCCAAGAGTTCTTCGATATATAGAGAATAATTGCGAATCCAAGCAGAATAACTCCATGCTGGATACAAAAAAAAAAAAAAAAAAAAAAACTTTAAAGCCATTTACCTTAGTGCAATTTGTATTTGGAACAAATTAAAGAATAACCAAATACCTCCGGGGCTTGAATCATCCTTAAAATGTGAAAGGTTTAGCACATGAAATTTGTTAAAATTATAATTGGTGAAATCTTCATGGAATGTAGGATCAACTTCCCTCAATCCACGATGTATAATAACCAAAATTTTAAGTGCAACCTGAATGAATGTCAGGAATGGTATGAACATGTGCAACTAAAAGTTATACTTATTAAATATTTAAAATGAAAAATAAAAACCTTTAAAGATAACAGAAAATTCAAGGCAGAAATTTAATAAATCTACTTTCATATCCACTTCCTAATTTCGCAACTTTGAAAAGCTTTTCCACATACAAATACGATTATAACACTAACAAGTATATTTAATATAACTTAAACAAAGTCCAAGGAAAACATATTTGGAGTCACAAAATAAATCCAAGCACTCTGCTGATTCATTAGTAATAGTACCACCCAAATAAGAGAATTACCACTAAAAGTCCATTCAACTTCCATTTCAAGAGAAAAATTATCTGGATTAGCTAGTAGTCCATATCCCATTACCTTTTGCCAGAGTGAGGATGCATAAACCTAAAGTTAAATTATATCCATAATTAATATGAATGTTTAGTTTGATCATTTACCTTGATTTCTGTTCTTAAACAAGTTTAGTTTTTTAATGAAAAATTATATATATGTCTACCTTAAGGGATCCCTAGTTTATCGAGCCTTCAAAGACAACAAATCTACAAAAAAATAAAATTCAAACTTAGGAATCTGTCTAATTAACTTGAATAAATATTTGACACAAGCAAAAAGGAAGTAATAGCATACTTTTGTTGAGTTTAAAAATTATAACTTAAGCCCACAACCCAATCAAACATTTACTAACAATATTAGGAGAAGTTAGAAGAACTTGACCAAATTCTAATTTTCCTGTAAATGCCAATTGAGAGAATAAAGGAAGGAACAAAACGTTCAGGAACATACTGTCCATGTATGAGTTTTGACAAGGCGTTTGGCAAGTGCATGTATGCAATAAGCAACATCTGCTCGAGGACTTGATGCTGATAATGCTTTGAAGATAGCTGATTAAAGAAAAAGGAAAATTGTGTTTCAACATTTCTGAAATATAGCAAAGTGATATAAATTAGGTATTTATGAACCTTGATATTAAACTACTCAAATTGAACAGTTTTGAACTGACATTTCATCTTTTAAGGAAAAAATTAAGAAACTTCTACAAATTTAAAAAAAAAAAAAAAAGAGGGGACAAGAAGGAAGACTGAAACTCCTCAAAGAGAGAAAATAAAACTATAGAATAGCACCCTTCTAATCTTTTCCCAAAGCTGTCAAATTCTTATAAAGTTGTTATAATAAAGTTTCTACTTCTTGACCTGTTTTTTTGAAACTTTAATAGCCCAAAGTTTTTAGTAGCCTTTAATATCTAAAAAAAATATCATATTGGTCAAAGAAAAATCATTACTAATAACCTTTGTGTTGTCTATAAAGAACAAAGAAAGTTTCTCACTGTATATATGTTTTGGCTTAGGCAACACTTCGTCATGGTTCGTAGCTTTAACGATAGCAACATCCAGATCCTAAAGAATAGTGAAAACATTATTATTCTTCTTCAACGTAAAAGGAAATGTAAACACAAAGTTTGATTGCTTGTATCACCTTGTACTCACTGTTAACTATAGCAATCCCAACCTTTGTTGAGTCCTTCAAAGCTCCAATAGCTTTCCTGAACTGTTGGGGCCCATTTCCAGATGCCATGCCTTTGGAAGAATGGAAAAAGAAAACCACTAAAGCATGATATAATATGTTGAATAACCTGGAATTAAGTATTGCATAATATGAGTAATATTGAAAAATCATACTCAAGATTAGGCTATTCCATCAAGGAAAATTACATGCACATTCTAGGCTAGGCTCATCCTGTCATCCTTTGACAGAAACTCATTGTTTCATTAACCGTTTTAGTGAAAAGATTCCTTGGAATCACTAAAATTGGATTTCTAGTTAGAGATAAAGGCAGTTAGCTTAGTTTAAAGTGCCTTTACCTATAAGACTACTAGGCAACTTTGATTTGGAAAAACCTCTAGCATTCAACCACTAAACCATCAACAATTGCAGAAAGTGAGGAAAAAGAAACAGGTTTCAGGAGCTTTTAATGCCTATGCTCAAAATCATATCATAACAAAGAGAAACATTATTTACTGGCTTTGAACATGACTTTGCTAACATCAACTCATATATATAACTATGTCTAATTTCTGGACAGTCTTGGTAGATCATATATAGTTTTCTCTCTGCATGCATAACTAAACTTAGTTACTAATGAAAAACATGGGACAGATACAGTATAGAAAATGTATAAAAGGATGCAATTCTCAAGTGTAGGAAAATTTTAAATCTAATAATATAAAGAAAAAGGAAATAAAATAAAAATAATCAATTCTAATGTAATGTAAATAGAGGAACAAATAACAGAAAAGGAAAACAATAATGTTTAGACTTTAATAGGCAGAGAACAATCACCAGATACTTTCAAGTTAAACGAAATTCAGACCATGGCATAATTCTTCCTAACCATAGATTCCATTCAACTCTCCATTTTTTTTTTTTCCTTTTTTTCCTCTTTTCCCGGGTAGTTTGAACTTATCTGAACATTCTGAGGTATTGATATTCATGACATGATTCAATCTTCGTTCCCTACCACAGAACTTAAAGAAAAATTTGAGAAAACTTCTTATGTGAACATCAATTTTCAACTCACCATGATAACAATCGTATTATAAAGATAAAAAAATAAACAAAAAGAAAACACGAAAAGGAAAATAAAGAATAGGAATTGGAACTCTAAGCGATCAAATTCAAATATCATGTAGCAACCTAACTCATAAGAAAAACTAAATCACCTGGAAAAACATTAGCAATCCAAAAATCATTTACTGCATCAAAATTCAGAATCATTTCAACGCGCGCGTAAAAGCAAATAATGTGTACAGAGTACGTTAAACATACCGCATTATTGAAAGGAAAAACAAATTAGGAAAGGAAATGAACCTATCAAATCAATGTCATCAAAAGAGATCCATGATCATTTGGAAATTGGCAGTGATTGTAACTGATAACTTTAAGACATGCAGTAGATAATTAAAACAAACCATTAATCAATGATAAATATCAGATTCATATATATATATATATGCATTCCAAACATGAAGGATGAATGAGGCATCTCACCTTCGGCCGATGTAATTGAATTACACCGGTGGAGATCAATCAAGGTGTACGTACGACGGAGCTTATGTTGAAAAGCAAAAGCGCATTTGTTTTTTTTTTTTTCCTTCTTCCATAGTTATATTCTATTTTGATTGTCTTAACACCCGCGCTATCGCTGAAATTTTTATTTTATTGTTTATAGGAATAAAAAAACATATGGGAATTTTATATTTTCTGGAACATAAATTGAACCGTATATAGTAATCTTTTCTTTTTCTAAAATAAAAATTAAAAATATCTATAAATATTATATTATTGTGATATAAAATATACTTGTTCAAAAAAAGTTTCACCATTAAACTCTTACATAATATTTATAATAAATATTAGTTTAATCATATATAAAACATGGAAAAAGAACTATAAAACATTATGGATCAAACATGTATATACATATTTGCTGCTACAACTGTTTTATTATTGATAAAATATGATTTTACAAGAACTTATTGCAATCCATTTAAACAATAATAATAATCTATTTGGATCTGCAGCAGTTTTTGTAAGGATAATAATGTGTGTTTCTTATGGCCCTAAAATGCTAAGCATTGACAGCATTTTTGTTGATATTTTCATCCCTCAGTTGCTTTTCTGTCAGCATTTCTGCATGTTGTTCCAAATACTCCTTGCTATTCATCTCTGTTAACCTGTGCACAACATTACACACAAAATTGTCCATTCATCTGCACAAACACTGAAGATATATAATAAAATCGCAAACAAAGATTTCGATCGTGTGTTTTCATATATAAATGACAGTGAGAAAAACTTTCCTCGTGAATGTGTTGTTGTGTGGGAGGACAAAAGGAAACCAAGAATGTATTAGCTAGAAAAAGACTGTACCTGCTAATGGTACGATCTTTGGCAAAGCCCAATTCATTGTCAACACAAAGGTCAGAATCATCCTTCTTCCTTGATCTTGAGGATGTTCTTGGGGCCATTTGCTGGGCATCTGTAATGGTAAAAATGTTACCTAAAAGTTCGACTGGAGTCCCCTCAGCTGTACATAGAAGTCTAGCTTTGTTCTCATACATTACCTATTAAAAACAAATCAGGTAAGAACATAGAGTTCCAGATTCTGTTTCTTTAGATGAACAACAAAATGGAAAGAAAAAAGGCTGCAACATATGTAATTTTAAAGAAGAAAAAAACTCTGCTACTAACATCGACCAAAGTGACAAATCGGTATGCTGCAGTCCTGTTGTGGAGACCAAAAATTGGTACACCTTCCAAAGCCAATGTATGGTATTTCTCTGTTTTTTCATAAACAAAAAATAAGTCAAATTGGAGCTTACTGTATTCAATAAGCTAATCCAACATAAGCAAAGAAAATTTATGAATTTGCTCTACAAAATAGCAGTCTAATGAAACCAAGCTACAAGAAAAAGAACAAAAAAGTAGCAAAATAATCCAAAATAGAGATCACTTACTAAATAATCCAAAATAGTCTGCAGCTCCAAGAGGCTATCACAAAGTTCCTCGAAGGAGAAGTACGCACAGCCATTAGCACCCATTGGAACCTGGGAGGTTACAAAATAAACAAAGATTAAAATATCATCATCCAACGTGGCTTTTGTTCATCTCAAGAAAGTACTGACTTTGTAAACATACCTGTAATGTCCTACCCATAACCACTTCCACCTCTTGTGGAACAGCTCTATGCTCCCCAACTAACTGATAAAACTTTTGCTTGAGAATGCTTGACAAGTCTTTTCCAACAAAGTAGAAACCTTCTTCTGCCTGTAATTTACAAAAAAAAAAAAAAAGAAAGAAAGAAATTTTCAGTCAGATAATTCTGGGGTCGGTCGATGTTTGACAAACAACAGAAGTAGCAGAAGTCAAATCATACAACCAAAAAAGAAAACATATGGCAAGAAAAAGTTGAAAAGGATCCATAACCATACAGAAGTCATTTTTCGGTAGTCCACCGATGACCCTATTTCATGAACTACACATCTTTCCTGCATTAAAAGAATAATAAGGTTACTGGCTGAAATAACAGTTATCTCAAAAATATAGCTATTTAGACAGGGATCATAATTAAGAAAGAATGAGAAAATGGAGATACGATAGACCTATATTATGTTCAAACAACTAAATTTACGAGTCTAACTATTGTTCATAAATCAATGATCAAGAGATTTTCCATGGTCATTTACTCGTTTGTCCTGTAAACCCTTTTTAGGATTTAGCAAAGGTGATTGTCGTCTAGGTAAAAGATGGTACCTTCAGTGTAGCTATAAATGGCAGAAAAAGATCCCTCTGCAGTCCCCGCTCATAAAGATTATCTGGAGCACGGTTTGAAGTGGCAACGAGAATCTATATCCCCAGACCAGTTCAAAGGAAAAACAATTAGTTCTCATTTTTCCCAACACAATTGTGAGGAATTAGGACACTGAAAGATTCCTGAATTACTTACAGCTCCTTGACTAAACAAATGTCCAAACAAGCGATTCAATATCAACGCATCAGCAACATCTGTCACCTACATAGATAAGCAGGAAAGCATCAAATACAAGCAACAGGAAGGGGAAATATTTCTCAGCTCCATGATTTAAAGTACTGTTTTTAGTTCCAGCATGGGTAAGATTAATACCAGTGCATAAATCATGTTAACATGAAAAAGAAAGTAAGATTATAATCTCACTTACCATAAATTCATCTAGACATAATAAAATTGCTTCGTCTGATATTTCTCCAGCAACAACTTCAAGAGGATCAGCCACGCCTTTGTGCCTCTGTAGTAATAAGATTTTTACAAGAACCATATCATTAACCGTATAAAACAAATGGCAGAAGGACAACAGAAAATAAAAACTAGAAATTTAACAGAATGATAGATGTTTAAGTAGACCTATTGAGTAGTTCCAGCAAAATTGTTTCAAATTCACTTGAGAATTAAATGATGGATCATTTACATATTTATTCTATATGATCTTCTGAGATTTAAACAGTTAATCATGCAGCATTTCATTATAAAATTCATACTTGCAAGCGGCTGTGGACATTCAGCATTAAGTCATGAAAATGTATTCTTTTCTTCCTCCAATTTTCAGGCCTGAAAACAAAACAGAGAAGGTAACCATAAAGTGGTGCTATTTATCCTTGTTCCCTTGTAGTTTAAATGCTTAGGTCAACAATCACAAAAATCCTGAAATAAATTGAGTGTGATACTAACAATTGATCGAAGAACATGTCCATCAACATAGTTTTTCCGGTACCAACTCCTCCATAGAGATAAAGTCCTTTCACGGGAGCATATGAAGATTGGGGAATGAATCGTGTCCACAGCCACCGGCTCCTGAAAAAATACTAAAAGAGAAATTGATGATATTTGCAGGAAGAGCATGAAATTTGAGAATCAAAATAACAGGAAATTTAACATGTTGAATTGGGGACAAGAACTAGATAATCTTCAAAATTTTAGATGATCTAAAAAAAATGACAGATCACAATAAGTTACCTTCCTGCCTTTTCAGAGGTCGCATATCGATCAAGCCGACAGGAATCAGCTTTTTCAACCAGCTGATCGTAGAGTCTCTGAAGTTCTCTCAAGGTGCCTAACTGCAAAATCATTGTCAGAATGTCCTTCACCAATAAGGAGTTCAACAAAAATAGACCAGTAACTTGGTAAACCTATGTACATAGGTATCCATGTTGCCTTAATAAAACTTTTATCTTTGTGCTGTCAGTGTGCTTATCTTTTAAGTCATATATTTTGTGCTGCCTTTTGCTTATTTTTATCTGCAGGAAGTTTTTCTCCTAGAATCTCAAAGTAAAGTTGAAGAGCAAGAAAGTATATGACAAACGAAAGCAACTTTCATTTACTTCTTGGCACAAACCAACTAAAAACTCCATTTTGTGCAGAAATTTTTCTGCAGAAAGTTAATAACAAATGCAAGAAACTCATCAACTTAGGGAACAAAAGCTTCAACCTCACAACCAACCATCAAGTTTCAAAGAAATATTTCTCATTTTGAGCCTCCAAGTCCCTAAATATCTTCCAAAGTTGAAATTTTACAACTAATATATATATATATATATTACAAACCTGGCAAATATCTCCATCTACAAGTTCACCAGCAGAAATTCTTCGCTCATACACTGCCAGTGGCCCTGCTCCATTTATATCTGCTACCAAACCATTTAAAAAAAAAAAAAAAGAAAAAACTGCAGAAGAGAAGATCAACCAGAATTCTAACAAAAACAATTATAATTTTGAGAAATTAACCTCCATTGGTTAATGAGACAGCATCCACAGAGAATGCTCTGGAGAACATGTTCGATGGATGTCTATATCTAAAAATATCTGCATGGTGGGAGAAACCACTGACTGACCGACTAATTGTACCATACAGATATTGCTGTCTTGTTGCAAAGCCATTAAAGATCTTATTTCCTCTATACCGAAAGACATTGTCTCCTCCACACTGCAATAATGATCTAAATTGCCTTATGGACCTCAAAGTTTTTCTCATTCTGCAATGGAAGGGAACAAAAAGAGAATCCGGACCACTCCAAACTTGGTAATCAGTGACTCACAAATGAAATCCCTTCAATACAACTGAGTTCTGAAACAAGTTGCTGTAAAAAAAACAAACAAATTACAAAATGATTTAGAATATATTCCCACTCTGAACAGCACAAATTTACCAAAAGCAAGAATTTCATCCGTTCCTTTGTTTTTAAGGCACAAAATCATCATTATTATTATCAAGTTGCAATAAGATGAAAATAAATTTTACAGTAGCTCTAAATACATGAATCTGTCCATCATTATAGCTTTATTAGCTGGATTTTCTTTTAAAACTATATGAAATCTAATAAATTGGATATAAACATCAAAATCTTTAAATAACACACAAATATCTTAAAAGTAATACCCACTTCCCTCTTTTGCATGCATCAACAAAAAAAAAAAAAATTTTAAAAAAAGAAAAATGAAGGAAAAGAAAAAGAGTAGGGAATAAATTCAACAAAAAGAATCAAGAAGTCTGAGGTTTTGCATGCACGCCAAATCAAATCAAAACCAAAAAGATCAAAACACAAACCTGAAAGACTATCTGAAAGAACCCGAATGAAAAAACACCGAATTCTTTCTCAGCTTGAGCAATTCTCGGCTTATACAAAAAAAAAAAAAGTCAAGCAAGAAAAAGAAATATCTTTCAATGGTATTCGTATTAAATAAAAAAAAAATTCGGATAAGGGTAAGAGATCAAATTCGTTTCTTGATTGTTTTAGGATGCTGTTTTAGATTGCAAGAAGAGAAAAATATGGATAAATCGCAAGAAGTTAGGCAAGTTCTTGACGATATTGGGAAAAAAACAGAGGAAAGAGAGAAAAAGAGCAGGGGTAGTTGAAGAGGGGAATCTCTCTCTCCAATACTTTATGAGATGTTTTTACCGTTTTCCTTCTTTTATCTTTTTCTATCTTGCCACGTCAACTTACGGTGACGGTGCGGCGTGAGTTTGAAATTGGAATTCCTTCAACCGTTATTCCGGGTAAATGTGCATCATAGAAAGACAATATTACCCTTTATTATAACTATAAAGAACCAATTTCTTGACTTTTGTTTTTTCTTTTTAGTAATTTATTTTATATATATATGTGTTAGTTTCTTTTGATTGATTTACTAGTAAAGTTCAATTATGGTCTAACAACACTAGACTTTCAATATACTAAAAAATAACACCTTTCAAAGCTATTAATTAATAATAATAATAATAATGAAGTATTTGGTAGTAATTAAAATAGCGAGGGTAAATAAGACATTTGAATAGGGAGTATGGATGAAAAAGGTTATCCACTTATGTCAGGGTCAGGGAAAAAAGGAGTCAACGGGATGTCACCGTTAAGAATTTTTGGTTTTTACTTAAAGGGTGGTAATAAAAGATTAGATATAGGGTTAAAAATGGAAAAAAAAAGGGAGCCGCTCTTTTGGAGATCCCATACTGAGACCAATCGCCACGAGCAGCGCACTTTAACCATGTGGCCCAGAGCCTTGGAACCTTTCTTTTTCCTCCCAAAAAAAATAATAAATAAATAAATAAAATTTCAGTTTCGCTTGCCAATGCAATTTTTTTATGTTTTGAATTTTTTTAAAAATTATAAATAAAATTATTATTAATTAATGAATATTTAATTTAAAAAAATATTAATTTGTGTTTCCCCAATATGATTAACTTTTAAAATATATATATATATAAAAGGAAGAAATCAACAAATAAAATACAAGAGAATATTGTTTCAACTTTAAATGAATACAACCTAAGAAATATTGAATATTCTTTTAACTTTTAAGAATATATCTAAATATTCTTTTACAATTATTATTTATTAATTTTAACTAGATTTATATATTTTCTTGTGTTCTTGAAATAATATGATACTAACTTATAAAAAAATGATTAATTTTATAGAGTTTTCAAGATTTTATTTCTTTAAAGTTGTCATTTTTAATCATTCTTGTTTTATAGCATTTCGGACAAATAACTTTGATTCATGAGTTCCTATTATAATATGATGGATTTAATGTAAGAGGGGTGGGTATTTTTTTAATTTTAAGAAAATTAAGGATTCTATTAGGATTGTGATAAATATTAGGGGTTAAAAGGGGAAAATAAAAAATTGGAAGGAAAAAAGAAAAGAAATTTCCGCATTAAAACTAGGAAATATTCGCGGCCACCGAACGCCACCATAGACCAGCTCCTGTGTTGTCTTCACCGATCAGCTCCGACGAACCTCAGACGACGTCGTTTCCCGCCTTTCTATTCATCCTATGGCGAAGCAAGGAGCTAAGAAACGAAAGGAAGAAAACACCCGTCACATGAAGAATATCCTCTACATCATAATTACCTGCAACGTTAGTTAATTTCTGTACACCCTTAATGAATTCAATCGAATTGTAGGATTTACCTGAATTACTGCTGTTGCTTATGTTTTTCTTTTTTGGGATTTCTTTAAAAATTTTGTTTGATTTTGTTTAGGTTATATATTTAGTGGTTAGAGCTGGGGTAATGCACTCCAGTTTCGGATGGAAGCACTGGATAGGGTTGATATTCACGTCGCTTGCGTACTTTCTACCCTACCAGCAGCAGCTACAAGCCATGTCGAAGCCTATCTATGGCAACGATGGTGAGTTGATCGATGGCGGGTTCGATATGAACACTGGTGGCATTTGTGGGTATGCTTGTGATTCCTTCCATTTCTATCTATTGAATCTTGTGCGTTTTCTTTATGACCTGTATCTGATTCTTTTATTGCGATAACAAAAAAAAAAATTAGAGAAATTGGTTTACAGTATTACTCTTGCTTTCGATGGAAATGGGCTGGTTCTAAGGAAAGTTGTTTTCTTGAATGTATTGGGATATTGAAGAAAAATTCTAGACGGACATTTATGTAATTCGAAAAGCCTGATATGCTTTGGCATCCCAAGTTTCTTGCTCAAAGTTATACATGTTTCTAAGGTAGTTTTGGCATTTTGATTCATTTTTCTCATGGTTGTCTATTCATAATGTAAATCATATATTGTCCACATTGTTCCTTATGTTCCTATAAGGAACCATTTCCTACATAACTCCAACACTATTTAGGATTTTCTCAGAATTTTTAAGACATTCATGCCTAGATAGGCTTGTTTATCCATCCATTTATGTAATGACCAAACAAACTCTTTATGAAGTTTGCCTTTTGAACATCATATGAAACTTAAATGTTGTCTTTTTCTTTTCCACTTCCCCCTGACTCATACAGGTCTTTTGCCAAATCTGGAAGGAGGAAAGGGAAAAAACTAAATGTCTTTGATGTTCGGTGCATCTTTAGATGTAATTAGATGTTAATGTATAGAAAATTAAGAATATATGTAAACTGAATCTATACATGAAACTACTATCTGCACTTGGACCATCTGTCTCTTGTATGCATCTATAGAATAAAGGATAGTAGTTAAGTTATTCATTTGCTTGAAATGCTAACAGGGAGGCCAGCTCAGTTAAGGTTTGCACGGTACTTAATGCTTATTAGAAGATAATGCTTGATAAAAGAATGGGAAGTTAGGTAGCTTGCCATTGAGCTATTTACATTTGTGCAATTTTTCCATTCATTATTTCATTGCTCTCCTACCACTGATTTTTGGATCATCTTTTTCTCTTTGAATTTAGTAATGAGCAGTACACATTTGGTGAATATGTATTGCATTTTGATACATTCTCTGTTACTTTTTGCAGGTATTTACATGATGTGATCTACATTACTGGTTTTATTCAGATCTCTTCTATCTTGTCTGACAAGTTTTGGTACATATACCTAGTGGTGAGTTTGATATCTTATGTTAATTTGGAGAAGGAATTGAAAAGTGACAAGGGAATTAAGAAATTGTTAAAACATGTAAAAATACAATACAAAATGAATAATATACTCCCAAGTAAATGTAGGTCGGAAAAAAATTAACAAATATAATTCAAGATATCTAGAAATATTTTGGATAACCAAAATAGAAATTGTTGAACAGAGGGATTGTATCATAAATGGTTGTATTGGAGTCTAACTTGGAGACATATTCACAGATACCTGGGTTTGCAGCATACAAACTATTTGGCCTTGTCAAAGGATTTTTACCACAGGGTTTGGAGGTACATCTCCTCTTCCTCGTTTTAATCTTCTATCCTGGTTACATGGTTTTAGGAGGAGTGGTTTTTATATGATTAATAATACTAATGCAGGGAGTCGAAGAAGATGAGAAAACTCGGAAGAAAAGGGAAAAATTGGAGAAAAAGGCTTCAAGAGGGAAATTTGTTAAGACAAAGGCAAGGTGATGCTGCCCAAGTTTGTGATGGATACTGAAGATTTGACTAACACTAGTCTACCTCTTCCATTTTTGTATGCAAAAAGGTTTCTCATCACCCAGTTTTTGTTTTTTCAACTAGAATGGAATATGTCACTGTAATTTCTTTGTGGTCAGAGTTAACAAGATGTGCTGCACTTGATTCTATCAAATGATATCCAGCTTATTATTAGCAGAAAGCTCCTTGAAGACATAATTTTGGCATTATTTTGTATACATAATAATGCATACATAAAATATCCCAATAAATTAAGATTCAAGAAATCATTATATTGATTCTCATATGTTCCTTAGATAAAAGATGCTATTTATTAAAATGGAGCATGGAGTATAGTTTATGTTGTGCTAAAAAATGCTGGAACTTAACAGGCAGCAGTGCCATCAACCAGCTTGTTTAATTTGTTATTCCTCAGTCTCTCAGCAAATGCTTCATTATCTTCACATTTGTACCTGCATTTCACATAAACTTTTTGAAAATTGATTTGATCAATGAATAAAATACATACACATATATAAATTACCTTGGTGGTAAGGATATCAAAGGGCTCAAACTATTTGCAAGTTTGACAGCTTCCTGTTCAGTATTGACAATCTGATTGAAGCAAAAATATCTCCCACTTGTGGAATGATCTTCAAAGGCACGAATATGAACATTGGCAAGGAATTCCACATCCACTATTGCCAAAACTCCACTCTCATACATCTGAGCAGCTCCTATTTCAGAACCAATACAAAAAAAAAAAAAAAAAATCACATTACAGTGCTTTTCTGCTCATATATATATATATATATATATATACATATATATATATATATATGTATGTATATATATGTATACCTTGAAGATATGCCATTGTGACTTGAGGGTTGTGTTGAGCTACAGAAGGACCATGGATAAGTCCGGCATTAATAGAAACCATATTAAGCATTCTGTCCATAGCCAATGCCCAAACTGCCTTCTCTGAAAGTGTCTTTGCCAATGCATACCATAGCTGAAAGATGTATACCAAACAATTATCATAGATGATCTTTCTACAACAAACTGCTTTTAGAAACTTTCTGGAGGGGATAAGATATATAGATATATATATATTTATACCTTTTTTTTCCTGCAATAATCAGGATCACTCCATGACCTTTCATCCACATCCTTCTGTGAACAAATATTTTCTCTCCATATAGCTGCAGTTAAAGATGAACTGAAAATTATCTTCTCTATGGAATCTGTTCTTCCACATGCTTCCACCACATTAATGGCGCTTCTCACCTCAAAATCAACCGTTTTATCCTGGGAAAACGGGGTAAAATGAATGAATAAAGACAATCATTATACAAGAACATTGAAGGAAACTGATTGTAAAGAATTAATCTTACTTACATCGTAATAACCATTTGCATTATCTAAGCAGCAAAACAAAGCAGAACAGCCTCTCAAAGATTCAAGAATGCTATGGTAATCCATAACATCAACCATGAAAGTCTTCAATCTCTCTTCTTTCTTCTCCAAATCCATTACTTTCTTCAGTATTTCCTTTTCCCCTGAACCCATATGTTATTAAATAATAATCATCAACCCTCATTAGTCTTGTGTGTGTGTGTGTGTTTTATTATAAAAGAGAAAGAAAGAAAGAAGAAAAGGTACCATTGTTTTGAACAGCTGCATGAACTCTATAACCTTTACTCAATAGATTATTGAGTATCCAAAAACCCACATAAGTAGATGCATCAATAACACAAACACAGAATTCTTCAAGATCCTTGGCCATCATAACTTCTGTTTCTTTCATTTCTTCCTTAATTTCCGCTTTTTCTTGGCTTCATATATCTATATATATACATGTAAGTATGGGAAAATTCAGAGGTAGATGGGGATGGAAATAGAAGATGAGTTGGTGAACTACTGTAGTTCAAATTCCAATCTACCTAAAGGCCAACCCTGTTTTAGTATGATAATAATTGGATTATAAGATGAAAAAGGGGCTTCATATATATATTTTTTCTTTTTCTGTTCATATTAGTAAAGATAGTTAGGTTTTCCATAGATGGAAAGCATAATAACGAGGTTTTGATTTTTGTACAGAGTTTGTGGCATCAGCAGCTCGCTCACACGCAAGAACCATGTAATTTAACAAAATTAAGATGACACCAAAAAACTAGGAGTTTATTGGGCTGATGCAACGGAAATATGCAACCGTTAATAGGTGGTAGCAAAGATTGTCTTCTGCTAAAAGAAATCTTTTCTTTATAATTGTACAAATTTAAGTGTCAGCAGCAAGAAAATGATATAGTTTCAGTTCAAGTTTTTTTTTTTTTTATAAAAAAAAAATAAAAATACTCCCTTTTATTTTTGTGCAGAGAAAATATAGGAAAATCAAGATGATATTTTTATATGTTTTTCCATTGAAAAGAAAAAGGTAAATAACTACTGAGTCAAAAGCGACATGCATGTGATATATGAAATGTCAGTTCCAAAGTTTTCAAGATTATATATTTTAAGGTAAGGTATCACAATTTTCTAATTATGGATTTGAAAATTAAATATTAAGTTCAAATAGGGAATAAGAAAAAAAGAAAAAAAGACAGAGGCTAAATTATTTCGCTCATGTTTTCATACCCTATATATTTATATGCAATATGTGTGTATTATGTATTAAAGAAATTGATTGCTCATTAATTTATAAAAGAAAATTATGGTTAGTACACAAAGATATGAATGTGTTTAAATTAGAAAGTTAGCTAAATAATTGGACAAGACGAGAAAGTAGGGTAACAAAAATTCAATTTCAACTTGAATTCTCTCATTTCTTTCTATATCTAACTTAAAATAATCTTATTAACAAAAAAAATGAAGAAAGTATTCCTCAAAGTCAATATATATAAAAATTAATATAGAAAGCTTTAAAAAGTGAACCAAATGTAACTCAACCACCTTATTTATTAGAAAATTACAATAATTATATCTTCAATTATATTCCAAAGAATAGAAGAATAATGAGAAGTCAAGACGTTGCCAGTTGTCATGCCATATTCTCAGGCTATGACTGAGGAAGTGGGTCAAAACTAAGTAGCTGAACGAGCTCTATCTTCACTCTTTCAAAAGACTTCAGAAGAAGGCCTAACCGTGTGGCAAATATAAGTAGCCGCTGTTCCTTCCATTTCCCGAAGAAGAAGAAGCAAGCAATCAAGTTTTCAACAAGCTTGATGAAACCTGAAAATGAAACAGGCCCAGTATTTAAAAAGAATTAGAAGAACCTTCCCAGAGGTGAACAAAGAGAAACATAGAATTGAAGAAACAATGGGATCTAAGATAAACTAGACCAATCAGAAGACCTTTGTCCATAACTTTTAAGATCAAACAACCAAGGTGTAACCTTTCAAGTTTGAGCATGGAAAACAAATAAAATGAAATATGAGCAATAAAAAAGAAAAGAAAAATACCTTCACATGGTGTGGCATAATCTTAATATCATAAGGTACATGAAGCCATGCATCAGGTGGATAGAACAAGAGGTTCTCAGGCTTACTGGTATAAATATCCGCATATTGGTGGATGCTGTAAGCAAAAGAAGATTCCTGACCAGATTCAGTGAGGAATGTTGCACCAAAAGATCTATTAAACATGCTTTTCATGGAATATCGCGCCTTCTGCCTCTCCTCATTTAGCTCTTCCAAAAGTGCTCGGTATGCTTCACTTCTTTGACTATTTTCTACAGTAGCATGTAGCTTACCAAGAAGCTCTTGTATTATATGAAATTTGGCCTACATATAAGTAAAAAATTAGAGATTAATTATCATAATTGAGCCCCCCAAAAACAAAAGGCAAAGTGGAACTGCACGAGCAAGATGATCCCAAGGACAACTGACTGCTCTATCATCAAATCAGTCAAAGAGATATACAAAACACAATAAAATAGGCAAACAGCTGCTTTGAGTCCAACAACTCAAATACTTATATCAGTTCTTATTCTGACATCACAAAGGAGTGAGGAACCAGTAAAAGCAGAAATAGTTACCTGTTCAAATCGGTAACTATCTTCATTTTGTATCCGTATCTCATTCTGAAGGCAACCAAAAAAGGATCAACTAAGTATATAAAAAATTAAAAAATTAAAAAAAACAAAAAAACAAAAACAGATAAGAGTATGAAGGACTGTGTCACAAATACACATGTATAAGTTGCACCTCCAATTCATGGATTATGGCAGCAGTACGCCACCCAGCCTTGGAAGGCCCTCTAAGGTCACTAAATAGATGATCCCCAAAGTAAATCACCTTACAAATCAACATTGAATTAGTGATTAGTCAATATAAATTAAAAAACCTAAACAATGACACAAAACAAAGTAATAGAAGTTGAAGAATTCTGAAAAGTATATCAAGAGAATCAACTGTACCAATCAAAGCTAAAAGATTACTACCTCAGGACCTTTCCATTTTGTGATTTGCAAGAAAGCTTTCAGACATCCATGATAATAGACTTTATTTGGAAGGAAACAATCCACCTTTGAGAAAGCCAGCCTATCTTTCTCGTCATCGTAACAGCTACAGATAAGTTCCAAATCAGGCATTAGGAATCAACTTTGTTCTGTAACTAAGGAACCACTGATAAGGAACAATTCGAATTCATGGACTCGAGTCTAGTTGAAGACATGTCCCTTAACACATAAAAACTGAACATTGTCTATGGGCTATAGTTTCATTCACGAAATCATTGAAAGGCACAGAAAGTTTAGAATTTCTATTAAACTTTTGTTTTTTAAGTGAATTCACAGTTAGTTTAAGTTTTGAACAAAAGAGATATGTATCATCCCTCTTTCAGCCTCTCTCATTCTTGTTTCTAATGAAATTGGTCACTAGAAGAAAAGCAAAAAAGAAAAATGTAAACTGTATCATAAATTTAAAAAGAAAATTCCAGGCAGATCTTCTAGCTTCACTGATATGCAATAGATATATACTTTGATTCAGCAATCAAATATTTTCTATTCTTTTAGGATAAGTTAAAAATGCTCAACACCTGCATAATTTATTTTAATAATTAAAATAAATAAATAAATAAATAACTTTAGAGAACATTAGAAAATTGAATCATAATTTGTAGGAAAATACAAGAAAATAGCATATAAATTTAGGAAGGACAAGTAACAATCAGAAGTAATGTGGAGGAGAATGAAGGAAAGCATTAAATATGAACACTTTTTATGATGTATACAGAAGGTAGATAGAGACAAACCGAAAAGGATGATCAGATGTATAAAACTCTGGCTTGTTCGCTTTAGCAATTACAACATCAAAAAGCTCCCTCCAAGAATCTTGAGGACCCAAGGTTTCCTGATTAAAAAGTAAAACTATGCAATAAAAATGCTAGATAGATTATCTTTAACTTTTTAGATCCTACAATTTTTGTAGTTTGCATTTTCAAGCCCTTTTTGCCTAAAATTGATTTTTTTTCCAAATCGATTGGTAATATTTTTATCTGTCTTGGGCAAAAAAGGACATAATTGCATTTTAAAAACTAAACTAAAGAGTTTTCTCATCAGATCCTTACAAAAATAAGAGTCGGACTGCCTTCTAAGACAAAAAATTCCATAATTTCAAGGGGAAAAAAACGTACATTCTCACCAAATATTATTTCGATTTTATTTTCGTTTGATATAAATTACTGACTATCAAACATGCTTCTGTTTTTTATTATACTAACTATACTATATTACTACATCATAATCTACTTTCACTAAATTTCCAAGGCCAGTTAATCACTATCATTTGAATACATGAAACAAATTAAACATTAATAACCATATGAATGAAAACCAGCTTATGTGGTATTCCATTACCTCCAACAAAAAGCGCATTCCTCCATCCACGAAGTAATAAGGAGAGTTAGTTAATAAGAAAAGTTTCTTCCCTTTATCCTTTAACATCCTTAGAGAGTATAATAGTTGACCCTATAACAACAGGAAAGAATAACTTGTCATTTTAACAAAATAAATAATTCGAAAAGATAATATAACCCAAAGAATGGTTTTGAAATTAAAAAATAAAATAAACAAGCCTATAACTATCTAATATTGGGGTCCATTGTAAATGAAGAGAGTGAAACAGCATACGTTCTTAATGAGGTACTTATGTGGATCAGCAAGAATTCCCCTATGAGCCAAGCCACTTTGGTGAACATGTTGAATGGCTCGATGGACATCTTCATAAATGTAGCAAGTATCAAATTCCAATTTAGCATCAACAAAGTGTTGCACAACATCAGCAATTAGGCATGCCTGCAGCAAAAATGAGGAAAATCATTTTGAAAAACTAAGTTCTATGCCTTTCCAGCAAAAGATATAAAAGATTCCCCAAAAGGTCTACAAACCCAAAATAGATGCAATACCACACACCAAGCAAGCTATATCTATCAATATATTTATATATACTGGCTTCCATCCAATCTATAGCAGCATGTATTTTATAAGATTTTTCTTCCTTTGGAGCTTAGTTGTTTGGAATATATGCAAAGTTGGAAGTAATAGATAACTATTATTAAAATAATAATAATAATAATAATAAAATAAAAAAAACAAACACAGAGAGGCAATAGCTCCTGACCTCACTAAAGCAGAAAAAGTCCATCAAACGCACAAGTGTTCGAGCTTGATCACGGCCAATCTGTCTAGTGCCATATGTTTGCTCTACTTCTTCCGCACTAAGCTGCATAATTTGTATAAATGAATCATAAGCAAATGCTTCAAAGTCATAATGTAAGCCACCAGTAAGTTGCCTAGTAATAAGTAGTGTTATAAACAGATCAAACTATTCACAATAGAAATTCATTTGAGTTCAATCAATTTTCATTTTATAATTAACTATTTGAGTTTAAACAAATTTGTTTTTTTTTCGCTAAAAAATTACAGACAAACCCAAGGCTGAAACATGGGACCTCCCCATTTTGATGCCACATTGAATTTTCATCTCATTTAAACATTTAAACTTATAAAGAGGGAATGAATTTATACAATTTACAAACTCTTTCGTGTGAGCGAATCACAAATTCTTCAAAAATGCACACACTAACCAATAAATAGGGCAGAGCCAAAGCTCAAACATAAAAACAAAAAAACAAAGTCACAAGCTATAGTCGAGAACCTCTAATAAAGGAGTTAAGTTTTCACTGTCTACCTTCTGCCTGCCATAGTAGCATCCTTCAAGCTCAATTGATCCAAAGAAATCCAATTTCAAAAGACATCCTTTTGACTTGTCATAATACAATCCTCGAATTGGAAATGTAGGATCGTATTTAAAAGCCAAGCAACTCTCAGGATATTTAAACTGAAAAACCACAAAGAAGGCAAATATTAACTCATAAAGATATGAATAAATATCACATATTCCTCATTCTGAGAAGAAGAAAAAAAGAAGCTGCAGAATTAAGAACAGACCTCATTAACTAAGTGCTCTTTTGCAAGATCGTATATCAAACTCTGTAAGTTAGAAGAGTAGTGCGCCAATGTATAATCATAGTCAAATCCATATACTTGTATATTGTCCAATCTCAAATTCTTATTGACGTATATACCTAAAATTCAAACAGAAGGAAATCCAATTCAGAGGGCTAAATGTAGCCAGATATTATACAATTATGTATACGTAGGTAATCCCCAACGTGAAAAGAAAATAATAATAATGAGAATAACCTGTGGGATTCATTTTGGGCATTTGTTTCAACGCTTCAGGAATATTTGAAAACCTCTGCTTTGCAGCAGTGAATTCCTTGCGGATTTTCTCAATTTCATCATCAACAATTGGATCTTTTGTATCTGAGACTAGTTTTTCTACCTTTTCTAGGTCAGGAACTCCATTCCCCAATGACACATTGGAACTATAGCCACAAAAATGCCTCCAGAAAAATCCTAAAAATTCCAAACACAAAAAAAACAAGCCTCAATTCTTCCCACTTCAAAACGTATCCGCCAACTACACATGCATGTCCTATATGAAAATAACTAACAAAATTCTATCAAAATCATGTCCACGTTTACACAAAGAAAACGATAACCGCCTTTCCAATTTTCCATGTGCAATCACGCACACATATATTTCCATAAATTACCTCCTCGAAGTACACCACCACAGGAAAGGTCGGAGTTCTGCAATGAAAGAAACACGAGCTTGTTAAAAACTGCCGAATATATAAAAGCAACTTAACGTATTGAAATTAAGACCATTTCAATAAATTAAAAGTAGCGGATAGAACCGTACAAGAAGAAAAGATCGGAGATTAAAAAGCTTGGTGTTGTGGATGAAAGCCATGGTTGAGGCTGGATTAACAGCTAGACATTCAAACGGTTGTGCCCTGAGAGATTGCAGAAGGAGACTTGAGGGCGTGCTGCTTGCTTTCAGGGTTCTGCTAGGGGTTTGGTAGTAGGAAGAAATTTCAGAGGCAAATTTGAAGCATGCTGCTAGGCGTCAGCGGAATAAGCCGCCATTTTGAAATCAAATGGCCAAATGTTTCTTTAGGTTGTTGAGCTTTCTGCACTAGAAATTACACATTTGTTATTAGGAATTTTATTATAATAGAAGAAAATTATGTGAACTAAAATATAAAATTTTTATTTATATTAAATTCGAAATTATAAATTCTTCCAAAATAAATTTTAAATTTAAAAATATTTTATTTTAATTCTTAAATTAAAAACTACAATATAAAAAAAAAACTGTTTAAAATTCAAATATGCAAATGACCAATATGGTTATACTTGCATATTTAAATTAGGCATTATATCTCCTGATTTCATTAACATTGAATATTTTGCTATCATAAACAATGAGATTTTACTCATATATAATATATATATATATATATATATATATATTGTAGTGCTGGTTTTAGAGGGGAAATTATTAATTTTTTCAGCCATTTTTAATAGCTGACGATTGTTATATTGGACTAGTGAGGAGAACACAATAAGGGAAAAGTACTAAGAGTCTAAAATTTAAAACGCCAAATCTGAAAAACACAGGAGTAGATCATATGATCATTGAATTACTGGTGAACAGAAGAAGTCATACAATCTTAAGGACTTTTTGATTTTCTTCTTGATGCAATCTCCAAAGCCCATGCTCTACCAACATCCGTTTGGAATTTCCCTGCAGAGATTATTCACACAGTCATATGAAAAGGATGTTTTCACCTTTGAATTCTTCTAACTAATGTTACTTCAGCACATTTACCACACAAACACACCCTACTCCCATCAAACAGAACAATTTTCACGCACCTGCAGTTGACTGAAAGAATTCTTCCAAATCCTTACCCTGATCTGCATAATGCAAAAGGCTTGCCTCAGTTTTCAAAAGAACAAGATAAATTTCATATTATCTCCTCAGACTTGAGGTTGAGTTCTAGAACATCATAGTCCCCCCCCCCCCCCCCACTCACAATTACAGAATGTTTTCAACTCTTTTTGTCATAAAAAAAAAAAGGGTAATGTTTCCTGTTGAGGAATTTTTCTCAGCCAATAGAAGAAAGGTGAGAATAAAGAGACTTTTCTCCCCATTGGAAGTGTCAATAGTTTATCTCCAAAAGTAACATGGAGAATGTGAGGATCATCTGGCAGGTTTCCAGATTCTGCTAGATCAATATTCCAAAAGTACCCCCTAAACTAGATGTGCAGACCACTTACCTTTTTCGTATTCCAAAGCTTGAAGAATCATTTCGACCTAAATGAAGAGATGCCAAAGACTAATCTCAGCAATACCCATAAAATAAACAACTAAACGATTGCATGTATTGATAAAAAAATTGCATGATCAAGGAGACATGCTAAGAAAATCATTATTCAAATCTTATAATTCTTCTTCCTATTTAGTTCTATTTCTGAACTTAATACCTTGTCAAAATCCTTGACAACTTTAGCTTCTAATGAAATATTCTCCTCATACTCCATCCACAAGTCAGAAATCTCCTTGGCTGCAAGATTGCAATATCATAACCATTTACAAAGGGGTCATGTTTTCCGATATTGGATAATGGCTGAGGCAACTAAACAACAAAGAGAGAGAGAGAGAGAGCACCTCGAGGCCCACCACCAAGTAAATTACATATCTGCTCCATTGCTTCTCGCTCCATTCGACTTTTCTCAAGCTTTGGAATCCCATCAGAAGGAGTTATATCTCCAACAATAGCTATAATAGCAATCAAAAGGAACAACAGCAATGCACATAAGATCAGGAAACACAAGTAATGACAATAACAAAAGAAGAACATAATGTTACTACATCCAGATTGACGCTTAAGGGGGAGCTGTTAAAAGTAAAATAATAATAATAATGATGCTTGATGTGCCTCAAAGCTGTTAACGACCATGTGAGTGCCATAGTTCATCTTTGATAGTCTGAAGCAGTATCACCCAGAAAAGAATATTGCACACAAAGTTTAGGTAAAAGAAAATTAGGGAATGTTTTATTCTGGTGAAAAAATTCTTCTGATGCCGAAGACTAGAAATTGGAGAAAGGATAGCACTATCTTTATTTTGACCACATGCACTTAGTTGGTAATTTCAAATTCATCATTTCTTATTCTAGGCTACAACTTTGAGACCATGCTGAGACGGACCATTTAAAATTCAAATTTCTTATCAAAGTCAACATAAGTCATTAAGAATGAGCCTTCTTGTTAAAACTTTACTTCCAGCACCTACCTAGAAAAGCATTATCAAACTTACCCAAATATTAGATGCCCATTCTCAAAGTCATCTTGGAGATACAAAATTTTATATTGTAAGCCAAAATACAACAGAATGTCATTGCTAGCTTCAGCTTAAAAACACGGAGTATTATGTTTGTCGCATGAAAACTACACCAACGACAGTCTACTGGTATTCTGTATCTTATTGCTAGAATGAAAGAATAATAAAATAAAAGCTAACAAGATATATTCATGAGCACCTTCAGCAATATCATGCACAATTGCCATTTTTACACACCTGAAAAACAACAGAGCAAGGAACTTCTCAAACAATATGCGAGACAGAAGCTGTGAACAAATTAAAAACAATGCAAGTTAGATAGAAAAAGTAAAAGGAAGTAGAATACTTGTCGCGATTAACACCGGGAATATCAGCAGCAATAAGTGCCATTAGTCCCATCCTATACATATGATCAGCAATTGATTCTGGCTTATCAACGTCTCTCTTCACCCATCCGGCTCGTTTTGTTGTCTGATCATATCAGTATTCAAATTCACATCGCCAAATATCAATACAGACTTAAATAACGTAGTTATTTTATCACCTATCAATTAATATTCAAAAATACATTCTCTCTTCTTGCCTTCGTTTTCCATTTTATCATCACAGAATACCGCACATGCTCACATTTCAATAAAAACACCAGAGAACACAGCATTTTCAAGGTGAAAAATAACGCATAACTTCAACATTGTAGAATTCGAGATTAAAAAAATCAACTCAGATGCACATTTGCAACAATTACTTTACTAATTAACAGAAGCTAGTTTTTGAATCATAAATAAGCCGCTACTCTAAGTCTCTAACAATATCAAATTCAACTACCTACAAACAAAAACAAATTACAAGAAGAAGAATGACAACGAATACCTTGAGGCGGTGGCAGAGAGTGAGGAAATCGATGGCGGAGGAAGCTGATGGAGAATCAGATGACGAAACTGAAGCAGAAGCAGAAGCAGAATCAGAATTTGCCATTGAATAAACCCTAGATGATAAAGTAGAAGTGAAGCAGCAGCTCCTAAAAGGTTTGAGTTTGAGATTGAAATTGAAATTAAGCAGAGTGACTGTCCTATTAATATTGTTAGTCAGTGAAGGCAACACAGCCGACCATGTCGATTTCCAAATTCCTCGACTCATTATTTATAGATTTTTTCCAGATTGAATTTTGTGTTTTTTAATTTCGTTTTACTATCTCTTCTTTTTCAGTTCTTCCCAATTTTTTGGGGCTTGTTTGGTTTTTGCACTTAAAAATTGCTTCTTTTTTTTCCTAAATTTGGAAATGGGATTTCACTTGGATTTGAGTCCGTCTCCCTGAAGGTTTTCCCCATCCGATAAAAGAAAATAAATTTTAGAAAAAATAATAATAATAATAATATATTCGGCATATTCTTTTTTTTCTTTTTTTTTCATTGTTATCTTACTTAAATTTTATAATAAATATAAAAATTTTAAATTTATATAATATTTATAATGTAATAAATAAAAGTTGGTCAAATGGAGATAATGTTATCCACTTTTGTGACATTGAAATGTAAATGGATAAGGTATATAATGTCTTACCCACAAAACCCTATGCGAATGGAATGGACCCAATTGCTTCAAGATATTCTGGGCTTTTGCCTCTTATATGGTCCATCCTTCCACCCAAAATGTTCTAAGCCAATTTATTATTATTATTATTATTATTAATGTACAAATAGGTGGATTTCAAACAAAAAAAAACTAATTTATATCTAAATTAATTTTGGTTTGATTTGAGCCAAATTAATTTTTGCTTGAAAAAATTTTAATATCAAATTTTAAACATATGCATATTATGAATATTTTTTAAAATTTATAATTAAAAGATGATATGAACAATTATCACGTTATATTTTGTGGTTAAAATATTCATTAGTAAATTAGTTATTAGATATATGTTCTTTTTCTTTTCACTTTGTGTTGGAGAATTTCCTAATTGGTGGTCCTATTATTTTTGAAGGAAAAGAATAACAGAAAGAAAAAAAAAAGTATTGGATTAGATGCTAAAGATGGAATATTTGGAATCCTGAAGTTGAAGAACTTATGATTTGTTCATATTGATGAGAATAAGAATCAATTTGTTTCTTTACTCAAGAAACAAGTAACCTATGTTCTCTTCCTTTCTCCCAAATCGCCAATATATATATATATATTATATTGTCGTTGTGTTTCCTTTGTATGGAAATAATTAATTACCATGAGTTGAATATATGCATATATATATATATATATATATATATATATATAGTTGTCAAGTTGCTCAAAAAACTTATCCTGAAAACAAACGCAACGGCTCCCAGATTTGGCAGTCTCTTAATGATCTCGTCTAAATATATTTACTATTATTATTATTATTATTATTATCAAACAAAAGAACAAACAAAGCAAATTGCCGCGTTTTGGAGCAAACAAAGTTTAACCATCCATATATATATATATATATATAAGAAACTGCCTTAAAAATGATAAATTTTGTCTCGCATAAAAAGCTTAATTCCGATAGCTTTCAATTTTAATACAATATATATATTATATATATATATATATATATAGAGAGAGAGAGAGAGAGAGAGAGAGAGAGAGAGAGAAAGAGAGAGAGAGAGAGAAAGATTATATATTGCTGTTAAGTTATGTATTATACTGCTTTCATGGCAATTGATTACACTGTGGGAACCTTTCAAGGCAAGAAATTATTATTTACGTATAAGAATGTGCACTACCATTACTATAATACTATTTCCAGATTCTTCTCGAGATTAGCTGTTCAAAAAGATTGCAACAAATAAAATAAAATAATTGATCACCAATTATATTTATTTGTTTTTTAATGAACATAAATTTAATTTTCTCTTTATAGAACATAAATATTATATACTTAAATTAATTGCAAAAATAATAATATATTTTTTTAAAACAAAATTGTCGGTGGATTGTATAAAATTCTTATCCGTAAATATCTTTTTAATTAAAAAAATGAAAAAAATAAAGTAAACATTAATAATAGCTAGTTCAATTTAATAATAATTGCTGATAAGGACACAGTAATGGAGAAATCTCATCTCACATGATAAAAATTTTTAAAAAAATAATAATAATATGCGGGCCTATAATAAAAGCCCAAACAATTGACCCAAATTATTTTATTTAAAGAAAAAGAAAAAAAACTGTCGGCAAGAAAGAGCAAAGGCAGCAAAAAGAATTCGTGTAAACTTTACAGTGGAGCCATTAGATTGTGACCCCACCACTTCCTTTTGTTTCAAGGTCCAATCCAACGGCTAATAAAAGAACGGAAAAGAAAATTCGCTCAAAGTCACATGGTTTATGGGACCCACTTCCATTCATCCTCACGTACACCCGTCTTTCACGATCTCTCTCTCTCTCTTCTGCTCAGCTGT
Source organism: Asclepias syriaca (assembly GCA_027405835.1). NCBI lineage: Eukaryota > Viridiplantae > Streptophyta > Magnoliopsida > Gentianales > Apocynaceae > Asclepias > Asclepias syriaca. The sequence continues at coordinate 238,548 of CM049927.1, read as the reverse complement.
CCATTTTCCTTAAGCTTAGCTGTCACTTTTACGTTTTACAAAAGTCTTGATAGAGATACAACATATATAAAAAAAAAAGAGAGCTGGATCCATGTTAATTAATGTGTGACGCCGTAGCTCTCAATATTTACCCACACCTTAATTATTAATCATATGACTATACTCAATTATTAACCAATTAATTAATTAAAAAAAAATTAAAATTGTGGGCGAATCAAATTGTGAAGCTTTTAATTAATTAATAATATACAAAGATATTAAAAAAAAAAGAAAAAAGAAAATAAAATAATTAAAAAGAAACGAAAAGGGATTGGCCTAATCTTCACCACTCCTCTTTTCTAAGAAAAGAATGAAAATTTCTCTCTTTTTCCTTTCCTTTTTTCTCTCTTTTTTTTTTCCCTTTTTCTATATAAACTTTTTACCGTGACAGGGAAAAAAAATTACCTCTTCTAAAATTACAACCCGGAAGGTGTTTTTTTTATCGAAGAATAAAAGAAAAAAAAAAAAAAACCTATTCAAAGCTTTACAGACTTGCCATGATTGTAGCCGTAAAAAGCGAGATACCATTTAACAAATTTCTTCAACCCGGTTTGCAAATCGGTTGTGGGTTTATACCCGAATTCTTTACGGGCCAAGCTAGTATTAGCGTGAGTGAACGGTACGTCGCCGTTTCCAGGCATGTCGACGAAATGTTTCTTTGCTTTCACCTTCAGATGCTTTTCCAGTATTCCAACCATCATCGGAACGGTAACCGGAGAAGTGTTACCCAGGTTGAAAATTCTGTACTGAGCCGGACCACGCTTCTTACCACCGGAACCGGTGCTTTTCTTAGCCGTATCGAGTGACCCGATGCAACCTTTCACGACGTCGTCAATGTACGTGAAATCACGGGCCAAATCGACCCGATTCTTGCCCCGGTATATCGTGATTGGCTTCCCTTGAAGGATGTTCTTTGTAAATGAAAAGTATGCCATGTCGGGTCTACCCCACGGCCCGTAAACCGTAAAGAATCTCAACCCGGTGATGCTTAAACCGTAGATATGGTTGTATGTGTGAGTGATTGACTCGCCGGCTTTCTTGGTTGCGGCGTAGAGAGAAGCGGGTCGATCCGTTCGATCCGATTCGGAGAATGGGACTTTTTCGTTTAACCCGTAAACGGAACTGGAGCTTGCCCAAACAATAGCGGGTTGAGGATTAGCGGCCTTACAGATTTCTAGAAGAGTAACCAATCCGGCGATGTTGCTGTGGACGTAAGAATGTGGATTTTCCATGGCGTAACGGACACCGGCCTGAGCAGCCAAATGCATGACGTGGGTAAATTGAACAATGTCGAAAAGCTTGGATAACAATCGAGCGTCGTTGACGTCACCATCGACGATGAAAACGTCATTAGAGTTCAAGAGAGATTTTCTTGCTTTCTTTAAAGAAGGGTCGTAATAGGTATTGAAGTTGTCGAGGCCGACAACGCCATCGCCGCGTTTCTTTAAAGCGAGGGATACGTGAGAACCGACGAAACCGGCGGCACCGGTGACGAGAACAGTAAATCCGTTTTTACGGTGGATCTGAGCGGAGTTACGAACTTGTTTCTCCCAGTGAAGACCACCCCATGTAGAAGAGAAATAACGAGTACCGGAATCCATGAAAGATTGAAAACTCAAATACGACGCCGTTAAAGCAATCAAGAAAAGTGCCCACAAGAACATGGTACTCGTTGACGCGAAACATCTATGGAACTGCCGATTCATGCTCAGATACCCTTTATCTTTAAACTTCCCCGGCGTCGATGGAAACAACTCTTCTTCTAAAGACGGCATTTTTCTTCCTTCAAACCTTCTTCTCCTTTCTTTCCAGAAAAATTACCAAAATCAATATACAAATATGAATACAAACTTTTTCTTTTACAAGATAACAAAAAAACAAAGATATCTAATCAACAAATTATATAGAGGATTTTCTTTGTTGCTTAGTAATTTTGAAGGAAAAAAAAATTTGAAAAAAAAAAACCACAGATGCAGAAATGGGCTTAGAGAGAAAAAGCCTGCACCTGCTAAGAGAAAGGAAGAGAAAGGGAGAAGGTATATATATATATAGTGGGAGACCACAGAAAAAGAAAATGGAAAATAAAATAAATAATAACAGAGAGGAGACAATTCTACGCGTGAACGCGTTAAAGGACGGCTAGATTGCTGGAAGAAGTGTGACTGTCAATTTTCTTTTTTTTCTTTTTTTTTAATTGAAGTATTAATTATATTTAATATATATATTTATATTAATTTTGTTATTCTTTCAAATGGGATAAGTGAAAGATATTCATAAAGAAATAATATTTTTAAGTCAAAGGGGCACAGAATTTTTTAAAGTGTGACAGCCAATCAATGAAGAATTTAGTTTAAGGGATTTTTGAGGGGTTTATTTATAGACAGATAAATTCGAGATAGATCCTATAATAATTCAAATGGCTTCATCTTGTATCCTATTTTTAATTTTTATTTATTTATTTCATAGTTTGTTACAAAATAATAAAATTTAGTCTCAAAATTAAACAAATTGTATTAAATTTAAATTTTTCTTTCTCAAAATAATAATAATAATATTATTAAATTGAACATCATTGTTTATTTTTACGAGAATTATAAAATACAATATATTGTAAGAAAATTGGCATGAGAGAAATTGGGCGGTGGTCTTTTTATTCTGCATATACATATATATTTTGCCAGCTTGTATTTTGCAGCAGGTATTAATGTAACAAAGATTGAGATGAGAGAGAAAACTCCGTCTTTCTCTACTCTTTTTTCATTTCTGTCCAAATTCAGTGGTATTCCGATTTCCGTGTTCTCCATTCAAGGTTAGTTTTGTCAACTTCTATCCTCCATCCAAGAACTTTCTAGGTGATTTCATATAATATATATATATATATATATATATTGATAATTTATGCTTGACTGATGCGGTCATCGAGTAGACATGTTAACTTTGGTGAGTGTTAGTATACATACATATATATATAAATTATATGGAGGAAGAAGAAATATTATAAAATATTTCTTATGTTTAAATAAGGAAGGATGTCAACCTAATTATATGATCTTTGCTTGTAAGGAAAGTGTAATTTTGACAAAACTATACATATTCCAATTATAATAGTTGGTTTTTGACCTTAGTTTTTATTACACTTTAGTGGCTGCTTAGCTGGATTTCCTACTTACAATATATATATATATATATATATATATATATATATAGTGCTTGTCCACCTTCACATTGGGGTGCCTCAGAAAAATTGCTATGATTGACCATTTTATTCATTAGAATAGATATTGGGATTGAGGCCATATTAGAAAATTGGGCTTAAAAGGAGTATTAGAAAATTTTACAAACTCACATTTTGGTTGGAAATATTGGGCCTCCCAAACAAAGGTACGGTGTAGACTAGTCATCACTATTATTTCCCATAAAAGAAAATGGTACCAAATTAATGGTTTAATTCTTGAATTTCAACTTTACCTAAAAAAAATAAATAAAAAAAATGTCTTTAAATAGAGTTTCTATTTATAGAGACTACTCGCACCACAAAGTAGTTATAGAGACAGATTATATATATATATATATATATATATATATATATATATATATATATATATATAGTAATATTTATTAATCTAAATTCAAATTTTATTTTAAAAACGAGTTTCTTCTAATAGAAATATAATACTTAGAATTTGAAAATCACAATATATATTAAAAATCATATCATGCAGCATGGAATTGCTATACTTTGACGATGAAAATAACTTTATATTTTTATATTTTACTACAAAGAAAACGTTAAAGTGAGAAGAAAATCATGCAACAAACAATGAAATGAGAATCAAATTTGACCTAATAACATGCAAAACAATCATGAGCCCTAACAAAAAGTACAGACATTAATTAACCAAAGTCAAAAGTTTGCATGCATATATACTTTTGATACTTTTTTACTAATTAGGGCTTTTATTCATTGCTAAAAGAGGCAAATTACATGCATAAAACATATATATATATATATATATATATATAAGTTGATCACAATACATAATTAATTATGATCATGGATATATAATATTATTGTTTATTTGCCATTTCCTTCTCCATATCCTGATCCATATCCACTTCCTTGTCCACGACCACCACCGTTGCCGGATCCTTCACCGGATCCACCACCACCTCCACCACCACCACCTCCGCCTCCTCGACCTGAGCTTCCACCACGACTGCCACCACCAGAACCGGCTCTCGATCCTGCATATGAACCAGCAGAGGAGCCGGCTTCAGAGCCTGCACCACCACCACCACCACCTGAAGAACTAGAACTCGAGCTTGAGCTTGAGCTCGAACTCGAACTAGAGCCGGAGCCAGAACCAGCTCCGGCTCCTGAACCGCTTCCTCCTCCACCTAAACCAATTCCAACTCCAGCACCAATACCAATTCCAATTCCCCCTAAGTCTAAGCCGAGATCCTTTCTCGCGACTCGGCTTTCAGAAACCATAACAAGTGTCGACATGACCAGCAAACCAACAAGAACTAAGGCTTTCATTCTAGCCATAACTCCAAACCCTAGCTACCTAATAATGACCCTTCTTTTTTTTTTTACCAACTTTATATCTCTCTATCCCAATATATGCCAAAGAAATCTTTGAAACTGCTATATATATATATATTTGCTAGGAAGTTTTGTTTGTGATCGATGAGGGACTCAGAAATGTAGAGCTATTTATAGTTGTAGATACTAGATGGCCCGAGCTACTATTATAATATATATATAAGCATATATATACACGTATGATTGTTCAAAATTAAAAATTCTAATAAATTTGACATCTATTTATTCTTAAATTTTTGATTCACATTGCTTTTTTAAATTTGGGTGAATGTAGAGAAGAAACAAAAGTTGATACGAAACGTAGATAAGAATATATATATATATATAATAGTGGGGGACAGTAGTGTTGAACTTCAAATGAAGCAAAGTTTGTGGACGAAAAGGCTAACGCATGGAACGCAAAAAGCTGTTGGAGTTTCATGTGATGGCCATATACATACATACATATATATATATATATATATATATATATATATATATCTGTGTGTGTGTGAGGTATATATTTAGCGTCCACCCACAATTCCACTATCGTAGTGGAATCCTCTTCTCTCTCTCTCTACATACATATATATATATAATTATATAATATATATCTGGATTATTGGAGTCTGAGGTGTAAAACTAAAAAAAATGGGTCATTTTCTTTTGGCCTCAATTATAGTCCCTCTAATATTTATTTTTACATGATTAAAGAATTTTAAATTTTATTTAATAATTATTTAAATTTTTTTTAAAGAGATAATCTAAAATTTCAGGTCTTGATTTAAAATTTTGTTGTGTTTAAATAATAATAATAATAAAATTAAACTCAAATTGTTCTATAATTTTTAAAAAAAATCATAAATAAATAAAATATTAAAAATTATAGTATAATTCCTCAACCATTCTTACCATATTATTTTGTGCAATCTTCTAATGTATATATATAATACAGTTGAATTAATAATTTTTTTTTTAATTTAAGAGAATTATGATTTCAAAACATTAACTTATATTAAAAACGATTTAAAATTTTGGGATCAAAATTTCTTTCCACTAAGTACCATGCAACCCAATTTGAACGTGAGAATAATTATATATAAATTAATTTAAATATATTTCTAATTGAAATTTATCTAAAATAACTAATAGACGTTAAAATTTCAGAAAATGTTTGGGAATGAATGAATTAGAATAAACGTTGATTTTTGGAATTGAGATAGAGATTGTCACGTAGTTATATATATATCTTCCATAATATTGCATGCAAGTTACGGTGTCATGCATGAAATGTATGTATGAAGAACGTTAATTTTTTTCTTTCTTTCTTCTTAAAGGTAATATTTATAAGTAATTTATCTTTCAATATATATATATATAAAACATTCTTATATATATTAATAGTAAAGTTTTATTACAATAAGATAATGATTAAGGATTACATAGAGGATCCAACAGTAAATTATTCCAGAATTCTTTATTCAAAAACAACAAGAACACGATCACAAGTTTCCTAATATTTCTCAAAACCTTTTATATATATATATATGTATGTATGTATTTCTGCATTCAGTTGCCTCCATTTCCTCTTCCATTGCCCTGACCACGTCCTCGTCCACGGCCTTGACTCGATCCAGCTCCCGACCCAGCTCTTGATCCAGCATAGGAACCGGCTTCTGATCCAGCTTCTGATGATCCACCGGAGCCAGAAGAACTAGTACTTGAACTAGAAGCTGAACTTGAAGCAGATGATGATGAACTTGAGCCCGAACCCGATCCAGAACCCGAACCAGAACCGGAACCACTTCCTCCTAAGCCTACGCCTATGCCTGCTCCAACACCAACCCCTATGCCATCGCCAATATTTATGCCCAAATCTTTTCTTGAAACCCTACACTCTGCAATTAGGGCAGAACTTACAAGAAGAAAAGCAAGTAACACCACCATACTGCTCAACTTCATGGCTGCCATTAATTATTATATATATATATATTCTCTCTACTGGCGATGGTGATGATCAGGCCTGTTTAATTAATTAGCTTCAAGTTATGGAAATGCATGGAGTTTTCTCTTCTCCTATATATATATATATATGTAATATAAGCATGTTTTATCCAAAAAAAATCCAATCTTGAAACGTGTACACGACAAAGCGGTGAATCATGGATCAACTATAAAATTCCTTTATGGATTAACTATGTTCTGTGGTTTCATTTCTTCTTCTTTAGACAAGCGTCTAGGTTTTACAGCCATTTTGAGTTCCACTGACCTTAGTGGGGGCTATATATATATAAATATATATATATTTTGCTTAGGTCACAATGTCTTCCAACATTCACTAATTTCCCTTTTGAGTAGGATTGATCATTATAAAAGAAAGTTTTGATTTTAGTTAAAGATTGATATATATATATATATATATATATATATATATATATATATAATTGTTAAAAGAGAGAATATTTTTTATTGTGTCTTAATTATTTCAACCATAATAATTGGTTGAAATAAGAAGGAAAATTATAAATGAGAAACTAAAATAATATTAATTGTTTTGAAAAGAAAGAAAATCTCTTACTTATTAAACAGATATTATTAATATTGACTTAATAATCTTAATTAAAAATAAAAATAATTTACTAATGTTTTTTCTATAAAAAAATTCTAGTTATAATTAATTTTTTTAGCAAAATGAATTTAGTTACTAATATATATAGAGAGAGAGAGAGAGACAGCAGAAGCAATTGGTAAAATATAGTTTTCAGTGGCGCGCTTTTTATATTTTGAATTCGAAAGGGCAAACAATATTGAAATCAAGAAATTCAAGAAGGAGGTTTTTTTTGTTGAATGGAAATTGGCGATATTCAACGATTCCAAATGCTTGATTTGAACAACATTTCACCACCTGCCGACGTTCACCACCACTGCAAATGTACCGTTTCTCCCTACAATGTCCGTGTTCGGTCACTCGTAAAATGTATGAGTTCTACCGGTTTCTCTATAAAGAGATCATCAATTTCGCCATCATCGAACAGTTCTGATCTTCAAGAACCGCCTTCTAAGAGGCTCGCCCTCTGCCATCCTTCAGCCGCCACCGCCGTCTGCGAAACTGATGAAATTAGGAACGATGCTGATTCTACCCCTCTTTCGACCCCGGTGACATTGAAACCATCTCCTCCTTCCGGTGCGAACCAGAATGTTCTTAATCAGACTCTTTCTGATAATAATTCCTGCTGTACGATGGGTAAAGAAGCCTTGAATTCACAACCGGGGGAATTTTCCAACGTCAATTATGCGAAAACATCTCCTCCTTCGGGTTCGAACCAGAGTGTTCTGAATCGGACTCTTTCTGATAATATTTCCTGCTATACGCCGGGTAAAGAAGCTTTTAATTCAAAACCGGGGGAATTTCCCAAGGTCAATTATGTGAAACAATCTCCTCCTTCGGGTTCGAACCAGAATGTTCTGAATCGAACTCTTTCTGATAATATTTCCTGCTATACGAGAGGTAAAGAAGCCTTGAATTCACAACCAGGGGAATTTTCCAACGTCAATTATGAGTCACCATCTCCGGAATTGGCGTGCACATTTCAACCTCATTCACCGGTTCTTCCTAGGTCGATTTCTGAACCCATTCCATCAGATTATCTACCTACGCCATCGAAAACCTTAATCCCTTCTTCGTCTGGTTCTCATCCGTATAGTGCAGATTCAAGGGTTAGTTTAATTTGGGGATTTTGTGGGGGGGAAAAAAAAATAAAATTCATGGTGTAATTTTAATTATAAATTCAATTCAATACTCTGATTCCCTTCTGTTTGTTTAATTTACAGAGGCTGAGGAGAATGAAGGAAAGAGTGAAACAGATGAACCAGTGGATGCAAAAAGTAGCTAATGATGATGATGAAGAAGATATAATAAACCAGGAAACTGTTGACACTAACCCCAAGGTTTGATCATCTTTCTTCTTCTTCTTCTTTTAATATTTCTTTGTTAATTTCTGCAGTTTTCTTGGGCGGATTATGTAGAAATTCGTTATACCTTTGGTTTTGCAGAAAATGCCAGAGAAAGTGGCGCAAGAATTTAAGCCTAATCAGGAAGCAGTGGTGGTGGAAGAAAATGGGGAGAACTTAATTCTCCATTTCAAATGTCCATGCGGTAATGGCTATGAGATCATTATTTCTGGAAAGAAATGTTACTACAGACTTATGTAAACAAAGCATTTTACAGTAATTTTAGAAGATTTGGAATTTTTCTTGATGATCCATTGATGAGCTTACACAAGTTCTTAGCTAACAAATGTAATAAAGTGATTGGTAAATCCCTATTCAAATCATATAATGGAAAATTTTTGGTTTTTTTTAGGGATAATTATTAGTCTAATTTCGTTTTTTCTTCAAATTTTTTATTATTATGACGCAATAATTTTTATTTTATTAGGACTTTCTCTCTAATTTTTTTGAAAAACTTCGTGTGGCGAATAAATTAGGTTTAGTAATATACTCACAGAGACGCAATTTGAGCATTGTTTTAGGGTTTGTCGGATTTTACTCTCTTTTCTTCTTGATTGATCCATGCAGAATCTGAGAGATGCGAACTCTCAGAATTCTCTGCTCTTTACAGCTCCGTTTCCTCAATTTTCCCACACGGAAGTCCTCTTCCTGCCCTACTTGCGTCTTCTTTAAATTTTCTCAAACCCCTATATTTTCCCGCCATTTTCATTCCTCGTGGTACCTGAAATGTCCTCTAGAATCCACTGAAGCTGCAACCGCTTACAGCGGTGCTGGCGGTTCTAATTCATTGTCCAAAAATGACGCTTCTGTTGAGACTTTTTATGATCCCATTTCGGGCAGTATTAGGACCAAGAGAACTTATAATAATAATAGTAGTGAAGTCGGGGAAGCTGACTCTAATTTCGGAAATCAAAGTACTGATGATCCTGATTTATCTAGTGTTCAGCAAAGAGATGAAGTTGATACCAGAATATTTGGGGAAGTAATAGGGAGTGGTAGGAGGAAGGGTAAGGGGAAGGAGAAGATTAAGACTGCATGGGTCTGTTCTGATTGTGGATATTCAGATGGGCAGTGGTGGGGGTATTGTAGATCGTGTAAGTCTTCGGGAAGTATGAAACAGATCTCTTTAAATAAGGGTAGTGGTGGGAAAGTGACTGGCCATGAGGTTTCTGAGAATCTTGTCCGGTCATGGCTGCCGAATGGAACTGCAGATGGGGGTCCAATTAGGTTGACTGATGTAAAAAGTAGTTTGAGTTATTTGAATTGGCGAATTCCCTTGTAAGTAGATAATCGACTGTTCTCTGGGAGCGTTTCTGATATTATATTTTTGTTTGATATTTGTGTTAGTTCTAACTTACACTGTGATTCTGTTTTTTAGATACTAATGTATTACTTATTGTTCTGATATGACTAGAAAATTTGCTTTAAATTAGATGGAATTAGGACTAATTTCTTAACATTTTGGTGCAATTGCTTTGATTTAGATATATTTCGAACTTCAAAATGCATGTTAATAACAGTTTTAGACCTGTTTGATTAGGTGGATGTATTTCTTTCTGCGTTCATATCCTGGCAGAACAGATTACATATTGCTGAGGCATTGTAAGCGAGAGAGGGAAAAGAGAGAAGCAAAAAAAAAAAAAAATCAAGCTCAACTTTTTCATTTTCTAGTTTTGATGTTGACATGCTCTATAAGTCTTATAAGTGCATATTTGTCCCTTTAATAGTCCATTGTTTATTCCTGGTGGAAAATCTAATCTACAGTGAATTTCTTAATTACATTTATTTGAATGCCCCAGAGGCATAAGATAGTTTATCTAAGTTATAATATCCACTTTTAGGGCTGGGCTTTTTGGAGCTGAAGTTGGAAGGGTGTTCGGTGGAGGCCTTGTACCAGGTTTCTTGCTTCTATTCTTATGAACATGAAACATTTGATTGCTTACATAGTAAAAGTCAAACAGTTGACATGGAGTTAATATAAAGGAAGCTATAGTGTCAAGCTAATTTATCTAGTTATGCTCAGAATTTTGGAGATAATAGATAAAGATGGAAATGCTGGGTCTCCTTTTCTAGAGTTTAAAAACTTAAGTCTGATAATTATTGGGAGGACATTATTCTATTCCAAAGATGTCTCTCCATATCATATTACATCTATAATACATGAAGATATGTTCCAAATGTTTAATAATTTGAATGTTCTTTCATTCAGGTTCTTTGGTTTTAGTTGGAGGTGACCCTGGTGTTGGAAAAAGCACATTGCTGTTAAAGGTAGATGATCATTTTTAAGTTGTTGCACATTTATTTAATATGAATTGTTTCTTTTGGTAAATGGTATAGTCCAAATACTGATCGAGTGAGGTTTACTGCTCTCTCGTGAATTTGAACTCACATGTAATCTTATTTAATGTTCTGGATTGAAGATTGCTGCAATAATAGCAGAAGGACATGGTTCTACAGCTGGACCAGTTGTTTATATATCTGGTGAAGAGGTTAGTTGTTGATACAACTGGTTTGATAGTAGTGCATACTGAGAGAAAGCTTATCCAGAGCATACTTTGGAAACTCCATCTTCATTTTCCCTTGAGTTTCAGCAAATCGGACATGTATTCCATTATTCTATTCTTGTTCTTCTTTAAAGAGAAAGCTTTTGTTTCTTCAATCTGAAGAATGCAAGGCCTCTTCCTTCTTTGTTTCATTAAGATTATTATTGCATGAGGATGTGTATGTACGGTAGTGTTTTTTTAACATTTATAATTTTCATCTTTGAATTCATATTATGACAGAGTATTGAGCAGATTGGAAACCGAGCTGACCGCATGAGAATTGGATCTAAAGAACTCTATTTGTATCCAAGTACTGATATTGAGGTTCACTCTTCTTGTTGGCTCTTGTTTTCTTTTATTGTACTTGTAATTTGTTAAGGACACAATTGTCTAAATTTTCTTAAGCTTCTTGTACGGGTCCTAAATGTTCTGCCTTTGTGTATATCTGAGCTTCTTTTAATGATTAGGCTATGTCCTTGTTGGGAAATAGTCTTTCAGCTTATAGTTATAACTGATCAGCTAGTAGTTCTTAGTGAAAGTTATCTTTTCACATAAGCTGAGTCCTCCTTCCTCCCTTCTTTCAGGACATTTTAGAGAAGGTTAAGCGTCTTTCCCCTCGGGCTTTAGTTGTTGATTCTATCCAGACTGTCTATCTTAGAGGAGTTGCTGGAAGTCCAGGTAGCCTCAGTCAGGTTTGGATGCTTATACTGAATCATTCTCTCTTTTTTTTTTTTTTTAAAAAAAAACTTATATCCTTCTCCTTGGTTTTGCTACTTGTGTTTGTTCTGAGAAACTATAGCTTGACCACAGCTATCTGATTCTTTTCAAAATGTTATTAGTAAATTTGAGTTTCCCCATGACAGGTAAAGGAATGTACTTCAGCATTACTACGTTTTGCTAAGGCAACTACAATCCCTGTTCTTTTGGTGAGTACTAGTAGTCGGATATATCACTAAGAGGATGTTTTTTGTTTCAACAGCATTCTTTTTCATAGTGAAATCTGCTAATCTACTTTTGCAACCAGTTTTTTCTTTTTTCCCGCCTTCCTTCTTCTTTTATTTTTTTCCCTTAATGTTTTATGATCTCAGTTTCTTTTATAAATTCTGGTCTCTTGCTAATTCAAGTTGACTGCCTTCGTTTCTTTTCGTATTATGTACTCTCAATCTTGGTTTTAGTTGAACAGTAAATGTATATTCGACAGCATTTCTGGACCATGTGAACAGTTGGTCTTCACTTTTTACTGTGTTTATGAGCTGTTTGTCTTGGTAATCTATCTTTTCTTCATATGGTTTTGAAAATTTCAATTATGTTTATGCTAATATGTTTCTTTGTGTATATGATGAATTATTGGTTTGAATTTAGTGGTTGATGTTGTAACTATAGTTTGTGGCAAGAGAACTATTCCCTGAAAAGTACTTTATTGCTGATGCCCTTTTCCTTACTGTATTTATTTTTACAAGTTTGGTTGTACTTTCTTTTTGTTTCTTCGGTGCTGGGGTTCTTGTTGGGTAGGAACTATGTTAGTTATCTGTGTGAACTCGTCTTTCTCTTTTGAATAATGACTAGCCCATGTATTCTTGTTTCAGGCTGGCCACGTGACTAAATCTGGAGATATAGCTGGACCTCGTGTTTTGGAGCACATAGTTGATGCTGTTCTGTATCTAGAAGTTGGTACCTCCTCTTTTTATGGCTTTGTGCTGCAGTCAGTCTTTGTTCATTTCATTGTAGCTCTTTACTGTTGGGATGTTCTGGTACCATTTTCTGTAGCTGCTTATTGTTGTAGTCCTCATCTATCTTGCTGTGGAACTCTGTTGTATCCTTATAATTTGTTTTGGTGTTTCTTTCTGCTTGATAGTGAATTTTTGAGTTAATATCTGTCTACTTATAGCACATCTTTGGATAGGGTGACAGTTTCTTCATAATTGCCATTTTATATGTTTTTGTGCTTTCTACCTTTTCCCTTAAGCAATTTTACATTTATGTCATGTCATTACATCTTAACAAAGATTGATAATTTTAATTTTAGGGTGAGAAGGCATCATCTCATCGATTACTTCGAGCAGTAAAGAATCGATTTGGATCCACAGATGAGGTAAATAATGATTTTGATATTGTTCCAGATTGTCGATTGCCTGCTTTATTTGTTTGGATGATTTTTTTCCTGATCAAATTGCTCATTTACCTCTCTGGCACACTAACAAATTTTCTTCTTTTCTGAAACTTGTTTGGTAATAAATAATATTGTTGTATCTGAACATCAAAAGGAAAATGGTAGCATCTGCATGATGCATGCATGAGACTAAATTGTGTGCAAAGATCATTTCGGATCATGAATCTAGCATTAGGTTTTATTTTGGAATTAGATTGGTGGAGTACTTTATGGTGAGATTGAGATTTAAACAACATCTATATGGAATTACTGAGGTTGAGATCAGAATGTAATGGACTTGGAACAAGGCTTGGTAGTCCCTTTCCCACAGCCCCCTCCAAAAACAAATAAATAAAGAAAAAAAAATTGAAAAACACTGGCCCATTTTTTGCCTTATACAGTTTGTTCTTGTTGTTAGGTTGGGGTTTTTGAAATGTCACCATCGGGATTAGAAGCTATTTCAAACCCGAGTGAGATATTTTTAAGTGAGGAGCTTTCAGATTATGAAATTCTTGCGGGTCTGGCTGTTACTGTAATGATGGATGGATCTCGGGCATTTCTTATTGAGATTCAGGTATTTCTTAGCTGACACTCTGACCTTCTCTTGATCAATGTCTGTCTGAGAAATAATTCTATGGTCAAATTAATATGGAAATATCATGCAGGCATTATGCATAGCTGGTTCATCAATTCAGCGACAAGTAAATGGTGTCCAAGCAAGCAGAGCTGACATGATTATTGCAGTGGGTGATAGTTGATATTCTTTGTTATTTCCTTGTAATTTTGGTGAATACAATCTTTATCTATGGGATTGAGCCATTTTGGTGAATGGACATTCTTGCATCATACTATGATTGTCATTAAAAAACTTCATCGTACGCGCCAATGGACAACAATTATTGCTTTTACTGTGAATGCTTGTACATTTTAGTCCTCAACATAACCTCCTGTTCCATCCTTATTTTGAGTGATATTATTTAGTTTTAACTCTCAGTTTCATGCTTTATTTCTGGCCACCGTTGCCTTGCTATGACCTTTTATGTTGTCTGTATTCTTCTTTTACACTCTTCATACTCAATCATAGTTGTTGCACTGTGTTTTGCCTGCTAACTAATATTTAGACATCTTAATGCAGGTTCTCACTAAGCAAGCTGGACTGAAGCTGCAAGAAAATGTAAGGTTTCATTTATTTTTTGAGTTCTATTCTTGATGCCACATTCAAAACTTTGGTGGTTTTGACACAACTGCATGGTGGTACTGAAGATCTTACTGTCCTGATGGGAATTTTAAAGGAATCATGCAGTAACTTTTGGTCATTGTTCATACTTAACTTTGATTGATGTCATTGATAAGTTTCTATCAAGAAAGAAAGACAACATTTGACACTTGCTCCCTGATGTGTTCATAAGTGGCTTGGAGTAGTTAATAATTTGAGCCTGTATTTGTAGCTGTATCTACTAACTAGTTTTTTATTTACGCTGTGCATAGGGTGTCTTTCTTAATGTCATCAGTGGAATTAGCTTATCTGAGACTGCTGCCGATCTTTCAATTGCTGCTGCAATCTGTAGCAGGTTTGATTTACATACTCCCATTGAATGTTGTTTTCTTTTACTATCTGAACAATGTTGCATCTTCCCTTTCCGTTGCTAAGATTCATTCACGAAAACTTTTACGTTGTTAGATCAAATATATGGACGCTTACAAAAAAAAAAAATAAAATCAAATACATGGACAGTGTCACATCCTTTTATTTCTCAAGATTCATCCACAAAACTTTTACTTGTGTATAATCGAATATATGTCTACAGTTTTAGCAAGTTGTTTACTTTTATTATTTGAAGAATGTTGCATCTTACCTTTCCATTTTTCAAGATTCATTCACCAAAACTTCACGCAAATGGTATTCTTTTCCATAAGTTGCTTTCTTGCCTGAAGGTAGTATCAGATGAAGTTTCATTCTTCTAGGGGTAACAAAAGGAACAAAATTGTTAGCCGATACTCTGAATTATCAATTTGCGAGTCTTGGATTTCAGTTGCTGGTAATAATTTCAAAGAGCTGTGGTAGATAGGGGAACTGTAATCCAAACTCGAGGTTCTTTTATTTAAATGCTGGTCCACCTATAATATGCTATACTTTCAGGAAAAAAATGATTATTTATTGCTGATCTATGTAAAGATTAAAGCTAAATTTAGTTAAGAGTTTTCGATTGGCCCTTGTCCTTTTTCTCTGGTTTGCATTTTGGTTATTGCTTTTATCGTTGGATCTAAGTTGATGTTCTTAATAGTATTACCACCACTTATGCATTTTAATTTAACATGTGTTTCTTTGCACTTAGTTTTTTGGAGTTTCCCATTCCCAGAGGAGTAGCATTCATTGGGGAAATTGGCCTTGGAGGTGAAGTTCGTTCGGTAAGTGTAAACTTCACTTTTGTTCCCTGTGCCATATTTTTCTACTGATGGGTAACTTATATAGGTAATAATAATTAGAGGTTACTTATATATGTAATTTTTAATTAAAAAAAAAGAATAGGGCAAAGTATGAGTATTTCTATGGTTTTCCAGATGTGTTCTTCAAATGATGAATTTGTTTCCCTTTCCTCCCATTCTAAGGTTCCAACAATGGAGAAAAGGGTATCTACTCTAGCACAACTGGGCTACAAGAAATGTGTTGTTCCTAAAGTTTCTGTGCAATATCTGTCGACTCTAGACCTTGGGGATATGCAGATCGTGGGATGTAAAAACTTGAAGGAGATGATTAATGCTGTGTTTAGAGCTACTGGTTGAAAAATGCTTCATTTTTCTTTCTCACATACAAAATCACATGTTGAAGTTTCTAATGTAAAAGTCTAACCTTTCACTGTTCCTAATGTACGAAACTTTACAGACAGTATACTCCATGCTTTCTTTTGTAAATTAAATTTAGCCTAAACATTTATCTCTGCATTTTCACAGTATAACGCCACATTAATTACTGGAATTCATTTTTTTAAAATGGTCACTTTAAATTATGGTATAAAATTAAATTCAATTATTGTAACAAAATGCAATATCTTATAAATTGTTACATCATTTAGAGTTTTCAGTACCTCGACATAGATGGAGTATTTGATAAATTTTAGAAACAAATGACTATTTGGGTCAAAGGAAGTTATTTATTTATTTTAAAAAAATAATAGTTGGACCGGGCGGTTCAAGGTTATTTTTACAGGATTACCGCTAGTGGGCTTCTGCTATGATCAATCCGGCACAGATAATTACTTGAAGCCGCAAGGAAGTTAAAGCTGGCCAATTCTTTCTTGTCTTGGCCACCCTTCAATTTCATTCAACCTCTTTCCCTCCTCCTCTCTTTCAATTTTTACAGTTTCCTTTGAAAATCAGCCAAATTCAGGTAAAATCTGCTGTTATTCCCACTTTTGTTTCTAATTTTCTCGGTACAAAACCCTTTCGGGAGTTCAATTGTGTTCTTGTTATGGAATTTCTTGGGGAACGTCGACGAACTTGCTTGGTTGAACGAATACAATATGCAAATTTTAATTTATTTGATTATTTACTGTACATTTATTTATACATCATCACAGAGTTATACTGTGATTTTGGAGCAAAACTTGCTTCATCGCTTTGATTGGGTTTATCGTTTCATCTGGAGAAGTAGTTTCTTTGTAGGAATTTGGAGGAGTAGAAATTAAAAGGAGAAGGGAAGATGAAGGGTTTTAATTTTTCTTGCTCTTTTAATGTATTGGAAACTGCATTTCTTTTTTTCTTTGTTTGTATCAATCATTATTACCATTTGAAACTTTTTCCTCTTCCGTATTTTTGGAAGTTTCTGGATGCATAATAATTACATACAAAACTGGTTAATTGTATCTCACACATGGAGCAGAAGATGGATGGGGAAAGAAGGAAATAGACTAAGGGATCATGGGAACTCAGAATTAACAACTATAAACAGAACTGGTTATAATTACATACAAAACTGGTTAATTGTATCTCACACATGGAGCAGAAGATGGATGGGGAAAGAAGGAAATAGACTAAGGGATCATGGGAACTCAGAATTAACAACTATAAACAGAAACAAAATTATTTTCCCTTATATTCATCTTTCTGGATGTTTGAGATTGTTTAATTATTGTTTCATACCTAAAATGTGTTCGTAGGATTATTTGTTTCTCTGGTCTAAAATTGTTCATGTTTGACTCATTTAACTTTCAAATTAGTTTGAGTTAAACATATCGAACGAGCTTTAGCAAGTGTTGTTTGTGAAGTTTTTTGGCTCATTAATAGCTCTAGATATGCCATAATAAGAAAAATAGTTCCTGCAATCTAGAAAAGTATTTGAAATGGGGAAGGAAATAGAAGTTCTCATGGTGTTTTCTGTGAATACATTCTTTTATTTATGTGCTGCAGTGTCCTGTGATGTTGTGGAATAAGTTGATTTTTCTTTTTCTTTGAGGTAGGTGGCTTACAAATGGCTGCAAGGAAACACAAACCACCAGCATATGAAGGATGTTCTGTGGCAACTCAGAGTGTGAACCGCCGTGACTCATTGCCAGTGGAATCACTTCCTCCTGAACTTTTAGAAAATAGATTGACTGTTCAAGCTGCAGAAATTCAACAACTTGCTGAAGACAATCATAGATTGGCTGCCACTCATGTGGCACTGGAACGGGATCTTGCTTCTGCTCAGGAAGAAGTGCATAAACTAACTGAACTTACAAGAAGCTTAAGGACAGAGGGTGATATACAGATTCGAGTTTTGGTGGATAAGATTACAAAAATGGAAGTTGACATAAGAGCTGGTGAGAGTGTAAAGAAGGACCTTCAACATGCCCATATTGAGGCACGGAGCTTGGCACTATCTAGAAAAGAGCTAATCAGTAAAATAGAGCAGGCCACTCGGGAATTGGAGAAAGCCCGTGCTGATGTCAAAAGACTACCAGAAATGCATGCTGAACTTGATTCTTTGAGACAAGAACACCAAAAGCTACAGTGAGTGAAAAGCTAGTTCTTTTGTCTTACTGTTTATTACATTGTTGATAAAGTTGATTAGCTTACAATAACAGTGAGAATCCTTCCTAAATGTTTCTTTTGCTCGAAATCTTTCTCGTAGTTATTATAAAGTTTGATATGAATCTTTAGTGATCATTTCTTGTTCTTAACTTGCTCATATTGTTATATTGAAATGATCCTTAAAAACATCAACGGACGTGGGATAGTTTTTTGTCCTTGAGTTTTCTGATCTTTAATCTAGTTTCAGTAAAGAATCAGTTGTAGCATGCAATAGTTTGATAGTACTGGTATTATCTAACACATTGTCATGTTTTTAAACAGTGAGATATTTGAGCATGAAAAAGGATTAAACATAGAAAAAGTACAAAGAATGCAAAGCATGGAGAAAGACATGGTGGCAATGGATTCCAAACTTAAGAAGTTGCGCACTGAGTTATTAAATGCAGAGAAGAGAGCACACGGTATAATCCGTCTTAGCTTATGTTTTTTTCCAGATTTTTTGATGAAATTGATGATGATTATCATCTTCTTCAAATTCGTCGTGTTTTGCTGACAACATTCTCTCCTCTTTGATGCAGCAACCTCGATTCCTCATGGCACTTCCTATGCCAGTCCACCTGTGTTTTTTCCTCCCCCTCTTCCTCCTGCAGTGTATGGAAATGGAGAATATGTTGTTGATCAATACCTAATACATCCTCCTCATATGGGACAGGGAATAGATTCATATAACAGTGTACTTAAACCACCACCACCACCACTTCCTCCCTCACCTCCTCCACCACCACCTCCTCCTCCTCCTGCTGCATATCCTGCTTGGGGACAAGCATATGATGCTTCTTATGCTGGAAGGTGAACCTTTTTGCTGCAGTATTTTGTATATTTCCTGTTTTGTATATACTGGGAATATATATAGTGATTCTTTATTTGTTTATTTTCCTTTTCTTTTTTGATGAAAACAAATAGTTATAGAGTAGGAATGTATAAAGATTCATCCTACTGATGCTCCAACAAAATGTTTATTATCAATTGAATTATAAATATTTTTTATTTGTGATCCATTTCAATTTCCTGTAGTCCTTAAAATTTTGTTTTTTTAAAAAAAATCTAAATATCTGAATATTAAATTTATTTTAAATAAAAAAATATTAGGAATGTAAGAACAAAGCGAATTGGATTAGCAAAATAAAGCATGATATTTTGGGTGGGCTAATGGGCTTGAACAAGCATTTTCTAAGTTTTAGTTTGTCTTGTTTTGAGTTTTCGGTTTTCGGGTTCGGGTCATGGTTTACGGGCTTAAGGGACCTGGCTTATATTTTGGAAACTAAGAGAACTTATGCCCAAAATAATTTCGCCATTAAACATTTCTTCGCCAATTTGAATTGTCTTCGTCTCCCGTGATCAGATGGCTGAGGTACGAACAAAATCTACTTAGAAAAGCATTGAATCGAATCAGCAGATTGTTATTTTCATGTTTTACATCGATTTCGTTTTTGCTTTTGATGTTTGAAAAATTGATTTATCCTAATTCCTGGATGTGTTTCGATGGCGATCTGTTTATTTTTCGGAGGATTAATTCGTATGGTGAAGATTTTGGTTTCTAGGATATGTTCAATGTTCCTGACTCGCGAGTGAATGCCTGTAACTGTATAAATGGAAGGAAAAGGGGGGAAAAAAACATTTTAGATTTCTAATGTCAATTATACTTTTAGATTTTGAAACTAAAATTTCATTACCTTATGAAGCTAGAAGTTAGATGTAAGCGCAGTGAGGAATTTTGGTGAAAAATTTGATTGGAAATGAGGATAACTGAGTGCGGAAGGACACCTTGTTGGCGAATCAATTTAAATTACAGGGGGATATTTGGGTAAGGTAGCCAAAATTAAGTGAGACTTGTCTGTTGTTTGTAAAATACCTATGAAGATAGTATGTGAAAGTATTTTCTTCCTGGATTAAATTTAATTGACAAGTGGCTACACATTTCCACCACTTTTATGTTTTTCCATTTTTATCATTTTTTTTTGTCTTATGCAAACTAGTTTTCATATTTTTATTATAGCCAAGTAATTTAACGGCTTTGAGAGATTTCCCAAAATTGAATTAGATGTAAAATTTATTCTAGAAGAAAAGGTAAAGCAAGATGGTGGGGAATTTGAGCTACACTTATTGGAGGATAGTTCTAAAGAATCAGCTGCGAGTTACACCTAATTGTATTTATGATTTTTATGATCTGTGATGCTTTCCTTGGGCATTTGAAATTTTATGTTCTGTTGGATCGTTTATTTTGGACTTCTAATTTATTGAATTGCTTTACGGTTATTGATATTACCTGTGATAAACATGTCACTTGTGGTTTTATGTTCACTCAGATTGAACTAAAGACTGCCCCAGCTGATTTCCGCTTTCCAACAACAAATCAAACAAGGCATTGTTTCACACGCTACATTGAATATCATAGGTAGTGCTTTAGGAGCTATGTTAACTATTTAGCTTATACTGCCCTGAACCTGTTGGAGTACTTCTGAGTTGTTGATGTTGTAATATTGCATGATAAAACCAATCATGCCATATTCTTATTCATCAAATTTGTTCAGGCTTATGAAAGTCTGAGTTGCTAATGCTTTATTTGTTTAAAAACATGTTGGCACTCTTTCTTCAGGATGCACTTAAAGTATATGATTTAGGATGGCAGACACTGGTCAATATTTTATTTACTATAACATTAAATGAAAATTTGGTTTTATATGAAACTTCTTGATTTTAAACCTAGATCAGTTCAGGAGTTTTAACCCCGCTTTCTCTTTCTCTGTATGTGTGGAGAAGCAGTCGTCCATACCTGTGGTAGGATTTGTTTAGAACAGATCTTTGTGAAACAAGTCATATCATTCTATATCATGCCTACTGAGCATGTGAAAAAGTAAACATGGACAATTTTAAACACTAGCAAATTTGCCAAACCTTCTTAATGAATTTATAAGTATCAGTCAGACTAGCATATCCCTTATTCAGCTGGCTTGAGTATTGAGAGAATGCATAGTTATTGCATGTTTCAGGTGAAGTAGTTTGAGGGCAAACATCTGTAGACAAATAAAATAAACGTGGTGTACCTTTTTGGATGGTATCTAGAAAGAAGCCAACTAGTTAGAATCTTTGACAGAATGAATGCATCTAGGAATTGGTGTGAGTTACGGTATTTATTTGCCCATGTGCATTTAATGTCAAAATTTTCAGGTGTTTGGCTGCAAAGGGTGAAGAACCTGGAGAATGTACGAGGTTTGCCAAGTATTATCGGTCCCTTTGCCCTGGTGAATGGGTGAGTTTTGTATATTTTTCTGTCCTTTGTTGGAGTGCCACCAACTTCATAAATACAATAGGTTTTGTGATATCATCCTGGTTACTAGTCCCCCCTATGGTTCTTTGTACTTGCTGATAATTCTAGCTTTCTTTTGAAGAACTATGGTGCATACACATTAAAATTTGTCTTTTAAAAGGATAAGCATTAACTAATATCTCAAAATATGTAAAGAAATATATTCTTTCAGTGAAACTGTTCGTCAAACTTGGTATTGTCATTAGTTGTTTCTCAATGAAATGCCCACGACTTATTTTTGTCCTTCTAGATGGATGTCTTTTCTACCTTGTTTGTAACTATTTATTGACTTTTGGTTTGTGATGTTAAGGCTATGTACACCTATTATTGACAATGGGTCATGTGATATCTTTCATGGTATACCCACCAAACAATATCTGCATATTTAACTTAAATAATGTTTGAGCCTCTATTTCTTTCCAAATTGCTAAAGTGAAAGGTATTTTCTCCATCTTTTTATTGTGCACGCATTTCCTCATACTTGGTGTGTTGTTTTTATTATGAGTGCCAACTTTAGTCCTAGGTGAATTTATTGAGTTCCCTTCTGGTGAAATCTGCAGGTTGAGAGGTGGAATGAGCAGAGGGAGAATGGGACTTTCCCAGGTCCTCTTTAAGTTAAAATGACCTTCGCAATGCCCGCACCTGCCTGTTTGCTTCTGTCTTTCATTCGTATGTAGTTGGTCTCTGGTTTTTTGTTTTATTGTACTTAATAAGGCAGCGTTGCAAATTTTTTTTTTGTGTTCAATTCATCACTTCAGTGGTTGGTTCAAACTACTTTGAGAAAAGAAATCTCTGAAGTTTCTTGACATCTTCCAATTCAACTTAACGTGTTCATGTGGTTTTTTAAAAAACTTCATCGACTGTCCTTTTCTTGCAGAATTTTTTTAGTTTTTCTAACTTGTTCCTATTATGGAACGTGGGTTCTAAAGCCACCTGATTGCTATTTAAGCCAGTATTAGCTGATTTTTTTTGACTCGGTATTTATATATTATTCCCGGTGCCATACTAAATTTTAAAGTTTTCTAAAGTGCACAATCATGGTGTTTTATTATTTGGAAGAGTGTATTTGATCCCTTTGGTGTGTCTATTTTGTATTAATAATATTCTCTGGATTGGAGTCAATTTGAAGAAAAGCTCAAAGATGAGAGAGAATTGAAAGCCAACCCTGATGCAATTTTCTCTTTTTTCCCTTCTTGTTTTGGGTGGGGGAAGAAGTGTATATAGCTAATGTTGTATATTTGTTTCCATTGCATTGCCTGTGAATCTAGGAATCATTCTACAAGATAATCTGTCATTTGCACGAATTATGATCACCCATTTGTAGGAGTATGAAAATTATGCTATATGAAGTGGGAAACAAAGGAATTGGTGTTGGAAATATGTGGATGGGACTGAAGTGTGGACATTATAGGTAACGTAGAAAGCTGTTGATTGAATCCTTAATATCAACTAGAATTGATATGGAAGAAATTGAATGTACTTATTTTAAATTTTGTTATTCAAATGAACCTTATTTGGACCTGGTCAACGGCCGCGTCCCAAGAAAAAGGTTGTTATCAGAAGAGAGACTGTTTTCCAAGGGATGAAGGTCAGAAGTGCAGCAGGCCATATATCCTCTGAAGTTGTCTGTTCTTTCTTTTTAATAATTCTAGATTATTTTATTGAAAACGTTTGAAGTTTATTTCATTAAACATAATATTTAGTGTCAATTGAAATCGAATTTTTATTTGAAAATTTCAGGTTTGCTTGAATTATGTATATATTAAAAATACAAAATGTTTGAACAGTTGCTCTAAGACGTCCACATCCACACATCACCAATAAGTTCAAATGACTAATAATAATAATAAGTGCATAAATTTCTTACTTTATCCAAAATATCTACCCTCAAACCAAAACTAACCACTAAAAATTCAAAAGGAAAGAAAAAATTTAATTTTACACGTAATTATTTTTCCTTCAAACTCATCTTTACTTAATTTACATAAATTACATTTCAAATCTGAAAGAGAAAATTAAGGAAATAGCAATTTGATTTTGATTTTGATTTTGGAACATTCAAAGTAGGTTCCATCACAACCAACCTAGTACACGTGTCTACCCCCCACGACACACGTCACGCGTATATATATATCTATATATAGATATATGCGTATGTATACATATATATCCTCTTAAATGTCAATGAAATTTTTTTTAAAATTATTTGATTTTCTCGAACAATTAATTCATATTTAATTTGTATGATTTTTATTTGAATTTATTTATAATTGTAGAAGCATCAAGTTTTAAAAAATATTTTAAAAAAAAGGAAAAAAAAATATCCCTTTTATTGAAAACGAAAAAGAAGAAAAGAATCTGGTTACGGAAACTGTCACGGGACACCGTTTCGTAAAAAAAAGTTTACCGTTACAATTTAAACTTTTACACGGAAGCTCGTATATATATATATATTTGCCCCACAAACACATCCCAAAAATAAAAACTGGAAGAAAAACCTGTCCAATAAAATAGCGAGTACGACTTTTCAACAATAACTCTCACTTTCTTCAACGCGTTGTAGCGCGTGTATTTTATCTCTCTACTCGGAACTTTCTTCTTACCGACTCAACACCGAAAACTCTCCCCCCACCCCCCATATATATATGTGTGTAACCACCACCTCCTTGAACAAACACAATTCATCGCTGGAAAAATTTTCACTTTCTGAAAGAAATTTAAATTTGCATTTTACTGTTTAATCATCTATTGATTACATTTTTTTTTTTTTTTTTTTTAAGAAAGAAAAGAAAAATGGTGCGTGTGAGTAACAATTTGATTGGAATTTTGAATATAATTACGTTTCTGTTATCAATACCCATTATAGCAGGAGGGATATGGCTATCAAAGCAGGCCAACACCGAGTGTGAGAGGTTTCTTGAAAAGCCAGTAATAGCGCTTGGGGTTTTTCTGATGCTAATTTCACTGGCTGGATTAATTGGGGCTTGTTGCAGAGTTACATGGCTTCTTTGGGTTTATCTTTTGGTTATGTTTCTTTTGATTGTGTTACTTTTCTGTTTCACAATCTTTGCCTTTGTTGTTACTAACAAAGGTGCTGGAGAAGCTGTTTCTGGGAAAGGATACAAGGAGTACAGGCTTGGGGACTATTCTAATTGGTTGCAGAAAAGGGTCACCAGTGAAAAGAACTGGAGAAAGATTAGAAGTTGTATTCAGGGTTCTAACGTTTGCAAAAGTCTTATTGGATCTAACACTGTTGAGAACGAGTTTTACAAGGAACACCTCTCTGCCCTTCAGGTAACCCCTACTTATATGATTGTTGTTTAATTTTTGGGAAATTTGGAAATTGGAATAGGGTTCTTTTTAGATCTGGATAATTCGGCTTAATTTAGTGGTAATTCTCTTTCTGGGGAGTTCCTTTTTTTTCTTTATTTTGCTTTGGTCGCAGTCTCTTGAAATTTTTTCAAACATGGTTGACCCCTTTTGATCGATTTTGTTTTTCCTGCTTAAAGTTGGAGCAATAATCAGATTCTTGGTTAAAAGTAACTAAAAGAAAATGTGCTTTTTTATGATAACATGGATTCTTGATGCTTTATGTAATTATTTGACTTTGATATATATATTATATATACAAGATAGGAATCCAATTTCACCATCATCTTCAACTTCTGCTGCTGTTTCTTTACTTTATTTAGATGAATTTCATTTTCCTGATACCCTTCATCTGTTGAGATGCTGCTTGACTTTTTGAGTGCAGTTGACTTCTTGCTGTGTCTAAAAGGTCTAATACTTCCTTCTCTGTTGTATGTATTGTAAAATCTTCAAAATTTGGACTAATCCTGCACTGGAGAATTGTCCAATTTCTGAAAGCAGGGCACTCTCAAACTATATATATGGATATGAGAAATGAATTTGGTGTATCTTTTTCCTGTCAATTGCTTTGAAAGAAATCTGAAATGTCTTTTAATGTTTTAAACCTTTTGTTATGTGGCTTATGTTTTACATTCTTGATTGCACTTTTGAACTTGAAAAAAACTCTTTGTTCTTTGTTCAGTCTGGATGCTGCAAGCCATCAAATGACTGTGGATTCCAATACGTTGCACCAACAAACTGGACCAAAACACAGACAACATCAACAAATCCAGACTGCAACACATGGAGCAACGACCCCAATTTTCTTTGCTACAATTGCCAGTCATGTAAAGCAGGTTTGCTGGACAATGTAAAGAGTGACTGGAAGAAAGTAGCTGTTCTAAACATAATAATGCTTGTTGCCCTTATCATTGTCTATTCTATTGGTTGTTGTGCATTCAGAAACAACAGGGAAGACAATGCTTGGAAGGGGCGTTACCCTTGAATGATTCTCCTCCCCTGTTAGATATATATGTAGAGTCTAGCTTTGTTTGTCTCTTTTCTTGATCTTCTATCAGTTTTAGTAGTAGTAATCAGTACTATGATGTATTTTCCCATGTTGATGAATTTTTTGTATAGCATCTTTTTCAGTTTACTTCTTCATATTCATGTTTGTTTGTTTATATATGAGTTCTTGATTTATTATCTTCGTATTAGAAGAAATTTGATTCATTCATTCAACAGGTTTGATCGTATCCATGATCAACTACTTGGTACTTTTTCATGTATGAATTCGAGTATTTTTTTTGTACTGTAAGAATAATATTAAGTAGTTGATCATGAATGCTGTCAGATTCTTATGGGATGGAAAAGAATGAAAAGATATGGCCACTTACTACTAACTTACTCGTCCATATGGGGTCTAAGGTTGTTGCACCAAACGGCCTTTTTTTCTGGTGCGTTTTCTACATCACAGAAAGATAATTGATATGAATTTGTCTTTAGCTTTTTTTTTTGGGTACCCGGCAGTATTATGTTTGTGTACGACTTTTTTTTTTTTGTCTTAGTGGTTTTTGATATTATAGCAAGCAAATACTATTTGAAAAAGATAAGTTTAGGAGATGTGGAAATGATGAAAAAGATGAGATTTTTACTTTTTGACCTAAAATATGATTTCTTTCTTGATTATTTCTTCTCATAAATGTTGTTTAAATGTTTCAAAAGTAGCTATGATGAATATATTAGAAAACAACAGAAAAAATAAAGAAAAACTTCATCATATATATGTCTTTACAAAATTGTGTTTGGATGGGGATCTTTGAAGCTCACTTCTTGAGATTGAATCCCAATTCATTTCCAGCTACTAGTTTTCTTGATCATCTTTTGAATCTGGTGATGTGCTAATTAGAAGGGGTTGTTCCAAGTCAATTCTACAAGATTCTTCCTTGTGATGATCAATTTGGGTTGTTTGATTAACATCCTCTGCAGGTTGTTTAAAGCTACCATCTTTTTCTTTTTCTTTTTCTTTACCCCATAAAACAACATATAATCCACATATCACAGCTACTGATCCAGCCAAGCTAACACACACACACACAAAGTAAAAATTGTATATAAGCCCTAAAATTAAGCTGCAGTGTATATATATATATATATATATATATGTTACCTTCCAGTGTACATCTCCTCATGAAGGAATATGCAAGCAAAAGCAGTGACAATAACGGTTGATAAAGGGTTAAACATGGCAGAAAAAAGTGGCCCTCTTCTTGAAATGCACCAGGCTTGAGTAAAGAATGAAATTGCTGATCCTACTGCCTGATTATATATATATATATATATATATATATGAATTGATGAATTGAATTGCAGGAATTAGTATATATATATATATATATATATATATATATATATATATATATTATATGAGCAGTTGTATTGATCTTACAGCGAAGAAACAAGATCCAAGATCTTGATATGATTGTAGTTTCCAAGCTTCAAAATGAGGCTGTAGAAAGAAGGTGAGAATCCCAGATTGAATTGCAGCTATACAACACATCCATGCCGTTAATGACAAGTGATCTGGATAGGATTTCGTCACCGGCACCTGTAATGTTTATCTATAAACTTTTATAGTCCGTAACGATTAAATATTTACTCTTTTGCATCTTGATTTTCTAAAATCAGCAGATTTATTATCAGAACATTTTGAAAATGATTCAGACAAACCTGTAAAATCAGCCAAATTGACCAGGAAATATTGCTTCCCAACAGTAATAAGCAGCCAAACAACCAATTAGTATTCTCCTCATCACTACTAGCTGATGATCCATCAATGGCATCAGTACTGATCATGAATTCTGAATTATAATGCATCAATGGAAATTCCTTGCTGTTCAGTAACTTTGGCCCTTTGATCATCACCATGGAAAAAGCTCCAGAAACACATATCATTGTCCCAATAATCTTCGCTATGCTTCTCAAGCTCCTCATGCTTATTTTCTCATATCTGATAATTAAATTAATTAGAACAAATCAATTAATTACTAAACATATATATATATATATATATATATATATTATATATATATTAAAGATTGAGAAATTGCACCCAGTCTAAAAATTTAAATTTACTTAAATTTATAGAATGGTAATATATATGTATATATATATATATATTGATGCAAATTTAATTACGTACCCGACAAAGTAAGCCATTACAAAAGTAATAGCAGGAACAAGGTTACCTAATGCACTTGCTACTGATGATGAAGCTAAGTAAAGACCCTCAAAATATATGTTCTGGTTTATGGTTACCCTGCAAATCAAAATATACAAATTCTATGAATTTGTACTGTACAAACTATGTATATATATATATATATATATGTATGTATATAACATAATTACCCAATTAGGGAGAGTAGAAATATCATCCAGAAGTTCTTCCATCCAAGATTGCAAGTACTTGACTTTCTGTTACAAGAGTTATATAGAACACAAAAATGAGAAGGAAATAATACATACATATATATATATTGAAAAATGTACCTGGTGAGAAAAGCAATAGGAGCCATGATAAGAGTAGCCATAGTTTGACGATAAACCACAAAAACCCTAGGACTCATGCCATTTACAAACGTAACCCTGGTGACTAAAGTGATTCCTGCATACATAATCTGTAACAATAGCATGAAAATCATGGGTTTCTGGTCTTTCAAAGCCATATTTACCCAAGATCTTGAAAAGGGTACGTACTATATATATATATATATATATATATAATTTAGGAGATGATGAAATTAATTTCACGAAGTTTCTTGTGGATCAGAGATTTATATATATATATATATATAATTTGATTGATTGAAGAAGACACGAAGATTCTGTGTATGTGTATTGATTTTTGTCACTTTGGACATCCTAATCCAATCAAACATTCGAAGCACCTTGTTTCTAAGAATTAAAATGTTTTTTTCTTTTTTAAAATTATATATATATTATATATATATATGTATACATTATTTAAGCAAGTGAAGCATCTTCTGAAAGAACAAATTGTCATGACTCGTGTATATGACGGTGAGCTGAGTTGGAAAATGGCATTTAGTAGCTTTCATCTCATAACACTAAAATGTCAACACTACACACACACCACACACACACACACACACCACACACACACACACACACATATATATATATATATTATATATATATATATATATATAAATAAAATTTCAAAATTCATATAGAATGTTTTATAATGATCATAATAGACTTCCATTGGCTTTTGTTGTTTTCCAAGTATAGCAAACACAAATATATAAACATATATATATATATATATAATATATATATTATATTATATATATAGATATATATATATATGTATATATATATAAGATAGAAGTGTATTATGATAATATTAGATTCATCCTTCCCTCTGCGGCGATTGGATCTTGCTTTTGCTATGACTGTATCCACATGGCCGTATCCTAAAAATATCATATATATATATATATATATATATATATCGAAATCATGAATTTTTATATTATAAATAAAATGTTTACTGATAAAGTTATACAAATATCAAAAGAAAAAAGAAAAAAGTAAATGGATCTGCTACCAAAGGAAAAGATCTCACTTGGCCCATAAAAATCAAAAGAAGCCCATTTCTAAACAAGAGTGGACTGAGCTTACCACTCGGATATATCCAGATGAACAAATTGAACCCTACATAATCCGACATGATTTAGTTGGGCCCAAAATAATTATTACATACATAAATTACCAAAAACTTTTATTTATAAATTTGAATTTATCACATATACAAAATCTCCAATTTAAATTTTATATATAAAGAGACAGATATAAAAATATTTTATTTTCTATAATTTTAAATTTGATTTATAAAGAAATAGTGTTAGATAGAATTTTTCTTACAAAGAAGTGAAACCTTATTACTCTGATGTCTTGACAATCTCTTCCCTTCCCTACCATTTTCTTATGAGAAAATATAGGAACAAAAACCTGGTGGGACTGTTTTCCGTTCAGTACCAAACTGAACTAAAAACCCCACATGAGATCAAGAATTTAGATAGAAACACCTACAATCTTATCTGTCTTTCCATTCGTTTTATTTCATGTGTATATACATAACCTATATATACATACATACATACACATATATATATATATATATATATATATATATATTATTATAAAATCGTACTTGTTTTGTATGTATTATTATTAAGTAGCAAGATCCCACTTGAAGGAAGTTGAAGAAAAAACAGTGATCCATATCTTTTGGTCGTTGAGATAGACTACTTATTGTTTTGAATACAATTACAGTTGTCTATGGAAGGGAAATCACATGATTGGTTCTTATCAATATATATATATATATATATATATATATATATATATATATATATTTATTTATTTATTTATTAAGGTACCTGTTGATCTTGAAAGCCTCACAGTTGCAACAAGTTAGACCATCGTTCAAGGTTTTCCCAAAGGATATCGATCATTTTGGTCTTTATACATATTGATCCACTTGTGTGTATATATATATATATTATTTAAAAATCTTTATATGTTTTAAGTATTTGTATATTTTGGTTATGAAAATAACAATTGATGTGACATTTTGTCCTTAAAATTTTCTAATTTTATGTAATTTGGTTCTTTAATAATAATTTATGAGCCAGTCACGTGAAAGATAACTTTGGACAAATATTTTTTAAACAAAATTAAATGAAAAATTTAATTATATAAATAGTTAAAAAAAAAGGTATATAAAAGACTAATAAATAAGATGACCTAGTTGTATGAAAACAAAAAACACAGGAATTTAATTCTGTTAAAGGTATATCAACACTCAATTTCATATTTCCAATTGTATTAAAAAAATATTTTGAATTGATAATAAATATTTAAGTTTATGTTTATATATATATATATAATATATATATATATATTTCTTTTTGATTCGTTCAAATTTTGTTAAGGTAAATTGGAGATAGAAAGGATGGGTTGGTGATGAACAATCCTCGAGAATCTGTGGATTCTCGATCGAATAAGTTTAGGAGAATATAGTATAAAATGGTTTAGGATATCTAGAATTGACTCCCTTTTACCTTCTCCTTACTCCTTTATAGCTTCCTCTTTTCAAAGAGAGTCTCTGTAACGGACATGAGGTCATGTTTTTTGTTATAGTCGTTATGGAGAACAGGTCAGATCGTGAACATGTTGGAAAACCTACGATTTAGAGTGATATGGTTATAAATGCTGTTTTTTACGCCAATTATTGATTTTTGGTCAACAGTTGTAGCACTTTATTAATTTACGAAGCGTGGAGCAATTAGTCGTATGGACAAATGATTTGCATCAAGTTGTCATTTCCTATTCAATATATTTATATATATATATATATATATATATATATATATATATATATATATATATATGTATAGACGTGGTCTCACATGGATGTACACGACTATGAAGAAGAATAAAGAAAAGTTTGATGTAATATTTCAGAGTGAGGTGGGCACCTCATGAAGTAGATGGATACTGAAACCATTTGCATGTGGTAAGTAGGTGAAGAATTTAAAGCTAAAACTTTTGAGTAGGGTTTTAGCAAATTTCACTTTTTCCAATACTGCAAGTACGTTGTATGAATATTGTTCATGTACGTACATTTATTGAACAATGACTCTCATGCATGGAATTAATCTTTGGACACTGAATATAGAACAAGAACAACAAAAGTAATTTGTTCAAGATTTACTATTACCCAATTGATATTTTATTATTCTTAATTTGATGTAATATTTCAAATTAAAATGTTTTATTCAATAACATGTTTTACTAATAAATTGAAAAAATTTAAATTTTCATACCTAATGAGCAAATTTTAGAGTTTTTATGAATTAATGAACAAACTCAAGTAAACTAAACTAATCTTGATTATAGTCTATTTGGTTAGAAAAAATTAGTTGTCAAAACTTGTTGGAAACTAAATCTTTGTATCAATAATTCATTGCAAAAAATCATAATTAAGAAAAGACATTGATTGATTGAATTGGAGTGAGTTAATTATTTCCTATGCAATCAACCCTACTCATCATTATCATTATCTTCCATTTTTAGAGATTTGGTTACACTAATTTGCCCAATTTGAAACATATTAACAAAAGAAACAAAGAAACTCAAAATTATATATGTGATAATTTGCGTTATAAGTATTAAATTTTCTTAAGAAAATTATATAATTTGACAAGAATCTAAATTTTTAGAATATATAACGATTTTTTCAGGATATCATATTTTTGTACAAGAGAAGTCAAGGAAAACAAAATTTTCCTATAATTAGGTTGACCATTTGTAGCTAAAGTGAGCTAATATAATTAGATATAGACATCCAATTTTCTTGCCTTATGGAGGAGGTACGGTGTATATTACTTTTGCTTACATTAATCTTCAATTAAATTAGTTCCCTTCCAACTTTAATTTCTTACCAGCTGACCTATTATTCCTAATTAAATGCAATAGAATTTTAAGATTTCGATAAATTTTAATTTTTAATTCATAAATATCAAATTATTTTACTTATTTACGTCATATTTAGATTAGTCATTGCCATAATTAATATAATTTTTTTGAAGCGAATAGCAAAATTATAAATTATTTCTATAGAGAAAAGTAATATATATAATTGTTGAGGAATTAGAGTGTTAAATAATTGAACTCTAATACAAAATTACTATTACACCCTTACTGAATTATTGTCATTATATATATAATTCCAACCTAATATATGTTGTCTCACTTAAGGAATTTTAATTATTATTATTTTTTTTATTATTATTACAATCATAATCTAATTGATTAGCAGATGGATTCCTTAACAACTAACAGCCAAAGTAACCAATCTTTATTAATTAATTATTCGAAAAATTAAGGAAAAATATAAAAACTTAATCAATCCATCACTAATTAGTTCTTAATTAAACAAAATAATGATGCCATGAAAACTTTTCATTCCCATAAAATGAAAAAAAGAAAAAAGAAAAAAGGTGGTGCCATGAAATCATAAAAGTAGAATATTAATCACATTTCCTCATTTTAGGACATTATTTCTTCATGTCTGTGATAGAGAATAGACCAATATAATTATTTCATTAAACTTTCACTTTTAATTTGGATTAATTTAAAATTTACCAAAATTCATTCCTTTTCCGAAAACATATTTACATATTACCTAATATACCTATTTCTATATATATAAGTATTATTTAAATTAACGAATTATTTCTTTTTTTGGAGGAAGAAAAAAAAAAGATTTATGGCTGAGGAAGATGGATAACAGATCCATGAATGGTCCAAACTACAGTTTCAATCAAAGAAAGGGAGGTCATGACAAGAGTATAAAATATATGTCATTTTTTTAAAAGATAAAATTTAAAAATTTTTCTTATAAAGAACTAAATTATGTTAATTAATTTGAATGAAAATTAATTTTAAAAAGCGATCTTTCAAATTATTTATTTAAAATATTTGGTGTAATTATAAAAAAGAAAGAAAAGAAAAGAGGAAGATATGTGATTATAATGGCCTTGGATTCATTACCAATTAAAAATAATCATCTTATTAATTATTAACATAACAAAAGATAGAAAAAGGAGAAAAGAATCAAAGAAGAAGGTAAGGTCAATTTCGTCCCACATGCATAAAGTAGATACTCATTACTTAATCAGTGAAAGATTCTACCTAATACTATAAAAGACCTAATTATTGCAGTATTTGCTCATCAAACTGTTTTAAGATTAGGAAGTAACACCAAAAGCTTGTGCAAAAATTTCAAAATTCTACAATTAGTATATCTTTGTTTCTTCAATTTTTTTAGTATTTGGACAAACGAAATTCAACCACATCCACCATTTTAGTATTTGTCTTTGCCTAAGTAACATATTACATATATATATATATATATATATCAGAATGCAGGAGAGTTGATAAACAGACTTTAAATGTTTCTTCTATGCACATGATCGAAGGTTGAATCCCTTAAAGTTGATAATTTCATATTAAAAATTATAATACAGACTCTAATTTTTGAATAAAAATTGAACTTCGTATATCGATTCGGATTAGTTTTAGCGAAAAGGTATCCAATAAATAATAAAAACACACTATATATATATAATATATATAATATATATAATATATATATATACATAAATACATTATACATACATACATACATTTTTCTCAAGAGCAATTAAAAGATTTTTATGAATTCATGGGTTTGATAACATATACCCATCATATTGGTCTAAACTAATACCAATCCTACCCGTTTCTTGAGTTTGGTTGCCAAATAATTCAATCACAATATTATAGTATATAGCTTGTAAGATCCCATTTCCTTTATAGGGCAAACAAATTCTCAACTATATATGTTTTGCACTAACTTAAGACAATCTATTATATATATACATTTATATGCTCCAACATATTATAATATTTATCTTGTACGAAAAATATTATTAATTTTTTCTTTTTATTTATAGATAAAATGATTATAAATTGATATATTTAGTTACGTATATTATCATAAATTAATTTAATCATATATTTTTTTCAAGAAAGAGATAATAATAATCATTTTCTTACAAAATAAGAATAAACCTAATTCTTAACTACAAATATCAAAATGAAACTAATATGTAGCATTCCTAACTTGTGAAAGTAGAGATTGAAATAAACATTTAGAACTATCACATTCTCTACTCTTTCTCCCATTCCCCTTAAATGAATTAAATGCACCCAAAAAAAAAAAAAAAAAAAAAAGCCCACCATTCTTACAAACCAAACCTAATATATATATATATATAAGAAAAAGGAAAAGAAAGAAAAAGTAGGTTGACATTCAAAACAATTAATTTAGGTCGGCAATATAAAATTTTAGTCTAATATGTTCAGCCAGCTTTTGGTGGTTGGAAAACCAAAGGAAAAAACGAGTCCATGGTCGGTTCAACCAACAATGTAACAAAACTCACCCTTTTAACTTGCAGTATCACACTATATATATATATAAATAATAGATCCCAAACTATGAAAAAATATTTTTAAATTAATTTATATCTAGACTATTTTCGTTCAAATCCGATTAATATCTTACAAAAATAAACTTTAATTTTAAATTTTAAACAGTTGTATACATGAATTAGAGATTAATTTTATTATCAAAATTAGAATTGTGTGTTTATATATATATTTTGAAAAACAGTACAATGTAAACTTCATCTCTGCAACCAAGTGATCTTGTCAGGAAGGACTTAAAAATTTGAGTTTATACTTTGGACAGAGACCAATACTGATTTTAATAAATGTTTGGACATAAAATTATGGGTGTACCTTAACAAAGGACGACTTAATTAATTGAATTCATATAGTACATATATATACATATATATATATATATTATATCTATATATAATATATATATATATATATTTATATATATATAGTGAATCAGTGAATTTTTCAACCAGGAGGTATAGAAGTAGATCTTTTGCAGCATCACTGTAAAAAATCAATTTTAATCCAAATTGTATTAGAGTCTAACTTTTAAAAGACTTTACCTTAACTCTTATATAACACTTGCAGCAAGTTTTATCAAATTTATGACATTGTATAACATTCAAAATACACTATTCCCTTATATTAAACTAGAATTTGTGGAAAACCCTTCATATATATATATATATATATATATATAGTGGAGGAAGAAAATAATTGCAATGATAGAATGTGATAACAAGCATTGTTCTTGATTTACACTTACAATAGGGAAACCTATATGAATATGTAAAAGAATAATATTGATTAATCTCATGTGACATATGTTTCCTCAAAAAATCATCAAATTATGACAAACTTCCAAAAACTTTGATATTTCTTGTTAAGGTAAACTTTGAAAAATAAAGCTTCCACCTTTTTTTTTTCCCCTTTGGATATTGGCTTTCCCTGCTGATTAATTGTATGATAGAGAAATGTCATTTTCTCTTGCTCTTATTAAACCAGACAATAGCCAGCAAATATGACCAAATTATTATCTAAAGTTGGCACAAAAAGAAGAAATTAAATTAAAAATCTCATCAATCTTATCGATACATCCTTCTCCTCCCTAATGTTGCCCTACCTCATTTTTAGCCAGAGATTAATCTCTGATTAATTTAATTATGTAAGTCATTTATACCCATACAGATTAATAAACTTCAATAATCTGACTCGCATACTTCGTACCTCATTTTCGGCCGAAGATTAGTCTCATGTATCTTAATTGATTTGAATTAATTATGTACGTCATTTATACCCATAAGAACTAATAAACTCCAATAACCTGACTCACATACCTCATACCTCATTCTTGATCGGAGATTATCCTAATATATATTGACTGATTAGTCATTTATACCCATACGAACCAATAAACTCCAATAACCTTGACTCTCATACCTCATATCTTATTCTTGACCAAAGATTAACCTAATATATGTGGACTGATTTAAATTAATTATATAAGTCATTCATACCTATATAGACTAATAAACTTCAATAACCCGACTCCCATACCTAATACCTTATTCTCGACTGGAGATCAGTCTAATATATATTAACTGATTTGAATCAATTACGTAAGTAATTTATATCCATACAGATCAATAAATACTAATAACTTAACTTAAACGTGTATTTTATTTATACCAATACAGATCGATAAACAACAGTAACTTAATTTAAACGGATATTAATTTGAACGCGATGGATACTAAGAACCATGGCACCCCATACCTTGGAGAGATAAGGCAAACAGGACCGCAACGCTCAAAGAACACACAAAACAACAGTAAGAAAAATGAATGCATTAAATTCTTCTGAGTGAGGCCACACTTACAAGTCCTACAGCTGTGAACTATAGCAGCTCAAAAAATTTGAACGCGTTGAATTTCAATTTATCTTATTTTCTTCCACAATTTGACTTTTTTTTTTCTTTTTTTATTCAATTTCTAGATGGAGACATAATTATTAGGGTCTCTAGCCTTTTGATGATTATATATAGAGATATATATGAGTGAATGGGATCAGAAAAAATATAAACAAAAACCCACAACACACACCTCGGGAGAAATCAAATCAACTCCATTTCTCTTCTTCTTCTTCATAATTTCTCTTTCTCCTGCAGGTGCTGTCACTGTGGTTTCCATTACTGCCATTACTTACATAATATATATATATATATATATTATATTTGCCCTAGGTGCCATTTATTTGCTTCCAGTAACATTGAACTCAAGAAATAGAAAATATGGTCGCACCATTATCAACTTGGCCATGGGAGATCTTGGGCAGCTACAAGGTACTAAATTTTTAAAAGAAATAACATTTTTTTTTTCACATTCTAATATATATATATTATATATATATATATATATATATATATATTGTGGAGGAGCTAACAAGTTAATTTTTTTTTTGTAACAGTATATGTTATATGTACCTTTTATTGCCAAGATTATGTACGCTAGACATAATAATCAAGAAGATCATGGCGGAGCCGGAGCTACCGCCACCGCCACCGCCATTTGGTGTCTTCATATTCTGGTTCTCTGTCTACTTAGATGTATTATGTATCAGTCATGGAGTTCTTACAGCAACATGCTTTTTCTTACCCGTAACCGCCGAATTATCAAACAAGGTGTTGATTTTAAACAGATTGACCAAGAATGGGACTGGTATGCCATACACACACACACACACACATATATATATATACATACACTTTTTTAATTTCATATTAGAATTTGAACCCTAAATTATAAATTTTTTTTTTTTTTAAATAGGGATAATTTCATTTTACTACAAGCAGGCATAGCCAGTATGATTTTCTACATATTTCCATCTCTTGGGAATAACCTATCGTTGTGGAGCACAACAGGTTTCTTGACTGTAATCTTCCTCCACGTGGCAGTATCTGAGCCACTTTATTACTTCTTGCATAAATCACTCCACAGAAGTAAATATCTCTTTACTCATTACCATTCCCTCCACCATTCCTCCGCCGTCCCGCAACCCTTTACCGGTAACTAATTAATTAATTGATTTATATATATATATATATATATATTTATTGTTCTTTGATTTATTATAAATTTTTTTTTGGGGTGCAGCTGGACATGCCACGTTCTTTGAACATCTTGTATTAGTTCCGGTAATTGGAATCCCAATTGTTGGGAGCTGTTTGGTTGGATGTGGATCAACGGTCGTGATTTATGCATATGTTTTGATGTTCGATTTTCTGAGATGTTTAGGACATTGCAACGTTGAGATTATTCCTCATCAAATCTTTCAGACTTTCCCTTTTCTTCGATATGTCTTATATTCCCCAACGTAAGTATACTTAATTTTATTTAATTAATTAATTAATTAATTCTTCCACCTATTTTCTCTGTTACTCTAATTTATTTATTTACTCGTATGTACATTTATTATGGTGTAGTTCAACTAAATATATATATTATATGTATGTATGTTATGTCAGTTTTCAAGTCTACCAACCATTGAAATTTGTAATAAAGTTGGAAGGAACATTAGTGCATGAGCAAACAGGGTAGAAGCAATCATTAATTATATAACTAATAAAGTGTACATATATATATTTAGCCTTTTTAATGAAAATTCGTGTAACTTTATATATATATATATATATATATATATATATATTATTGTAATTCATCTGATTAATTTTGGCCATGAAATTGCAGGTACCACAGTCTACACCATACTGAAATGGGAACCAACTTTTGCCTTTTCATGCCTTTCTATGATCTTCTTGGGAACACATTGAACAACAAATCTTGGGAAATGCACAAGAAAATATGTATAGATTCAGGTCAAAATCATAATCATATACTTTTGAATGTTTTTCTTTTTAATTTAAAAAATATCTTAAATTTATAATATTTTTAAAAAATACAGGAAAAAATGGAAGGATACCTGATTTTGTATTCTTGGCACATGTTGTGGACATGACATCAGCCCTACATGTACCGTTTGTATTCCGATCATATGGGTCGATGTCATTTAGTACCAAAATATATATGTTGCCATTATTGCCCCTCTGCTTTCTTGTAATGCTAGTTATGTGGGCTAAATCCAAGACTTTCTTGCTCTCATTTTACAATCTAAGAGGAAGATTTCATCAAACATGGGTCGTTCCTCGCTTTGGTTTTCAGGTTATATATAATTTCATCATATCACCTTCTGTTTTCACTACTACATATTATATACATACATACATACATACATATATATATATATATAAAGAGTTGTTTGTCTTATTATGTGCAG
Organism: Asclepias syriaca; assembly: GCA_027405835.1. Taxonomy (NCBI): domain Eukaryota; kingdom Viridiplantae; phylum Streptophyta; class Magnoliopsida; order Gentianales; family Apocynaceae; genus Asclepias; species Asclepias syriaca. The sequence continues at coordinate 199,063 of CM049927.1, read as the reverse complement.
TATTTCTTGCCATTTGCTGCTGAAGGTATCAATAATAAAATTGAGGAGGCTATTCTAAGGGCAGATAGGCTTGGAATTAAAGTCATTAGCCTTGCTGCTTTAAATAAGGTCCCCCCTTTCTCTCTCTCTCTCTCTCATGTTTTACTATTTGGTCCAGCATGCATATATATATATATATATTATAATTATATATATGTATATGTATGTGTATATATGTATGTATGTATCCAGCTGGGGTTAGTAAAGATATATGCCTATAATTTACCAGTAAAGAACTTGTGCAGAATGAGTGAAACATGTCCCATCTCAAAACCTATAAATTCCCCTATATATGTTAAGATTGAATAACTTAGTAATGAAAAATAAAAGGTCAGATTTCGTGTAATTTACATTTGAATTTATGTCTTTAATTTTGTCTAGCCTTTTTTACACTTTTTGTTTAAAGAAATCTTTGACCTATTATTCTTTGTGGTTGTCCCTTCATTTCCAAGATATTTTGGACTTTTCAAGAAAAGAAAACAATTTAACATGCTAACATTTGGACTTATCAAAAAATTAAGAATATAAAACCGAAAAATTTGGTTCTTTAATTAATTAAAAGTTCAACTATTTAATTTCTTGCAGTAATTGATTGAAACGCATCATGTTCATTTAAGATTATTATACATGATTGGTTGTTGAGAGCTTAATTATGCTACTGGTATATATAATAAGATCATGTTCATATACATACATACATATACATATATATATATATAGGTTAGAGCTAGCTAGCACATGCTAGACAGTCATTGATTTGAATGCCACAGCTTCCTTCAGAAAGTGACATTAAATGCTAATATATATTATTAATCTTTTTCTGTTTTTCTAATTTTTTTTTTTTGGGTGTTAATTTCTTGATAATATATATATATATATATATATGCAGAATGAAGCATTGAATGGAGGAGGAACATTGTTTGTGAATAAACATCCAAACCTTAAAGTTCGAGTTGTCCATGGAAACACCTTAACAGCAGCTGTAATTCTAAATGAAATACCTGAGGATGTAAATGAGGTTTTTCTAACTGGAGCAACTTCTAAACTTGGAAGGGCTATTGCTCTTTACCTTTGCAGGAGAAAAGTTCGAGTCTTGGTGGGTACTAATTAATTAAAATTGTTTGTCAATATATATATATATATATATATATATATATATTTATGAACTTACTTAATTAGTGAATAATTTCTCTCCACAATTTTGTATGTAGATGTTAACATCATCCACAGAGAGATTTCAGAAAATCCAAAAGCTCCTGCAGATTATCAAAAGTATCTTGTCCAAGTCACCAAGTATCAAGCAGCTCAGAACTGCAAGGTACCAATAATTACAATTCAAGTGAGCTGGAGCCCACTTGATTTATTAGGTTGCGTTTTGAATAAATCAGTAATTATGTATACAATTATTTAAATTTTTTTTAAAAAAATTAAATTAAAAGAGATTAATTTAGCGTGGTATCATAATATATGTATATATATAACATGAGTTTTTTCATGTGTGTATTAATTAAATAATTATAACAGAATTGGATAGTTGGGAAGTGGATCACACCAAGAGAGCAAAGTTTTGCACCATCAGGAGCACACTTTCATCAATTTGTGGTTCCTCCTGTTCTTCGGTTCAGAAGAGATTGCACTTATGGTGATCTTGCTGCTATGAGATTACCTGATGATGTACAAGGGCTTGGCTCATGTGAGGTACGTAATATTATATATATAACAATGTATTTTTTGTGTTTAGTTTTAAGTAAATTGGCTATTAACTGAAACTGCATTTTACTTATTACAGTACACAATGGACAGAGGAGTAGTGCATGCATGCCATGCAGGGGGAGTGGTTCATTCATTAGAAGGATGGACACACCATGAAGTTGGAGCAATCGATGTGGAAAGAATTGACATTGTTTGGAAGGCTGCATTGAAGCATGGATTAAAGCCAGTCAGCTCCATTATCAAAACATAATTATATATTCATCCATAAATATTGTTGTAGGGAAAAGTGATATATATATATATATATATATATATATAATTGTTTCTTTAACAAAAGAAGCACAAGGTATTAAAAAAAAAAAAAAAAAGACATGCACGCATGCATGCATATTGGTGTTTTGATTCTCTATATATATATATATATAATACAAAAATTCAGTTCAATTCAAACTAATTGAATGGATTTGATTATTATTATTATATAGCAAATTTCATTTTGCATGATATATAATATATATATATATATATATATATATATTATATCCATCCAATATAACATCAAATCTTTTAACTCAGAATTAGTCCTTAGATCTTTTAATTATTTGTTTTTCTTCACTTTTTCAGAAAGAATGGGTATGACCTATCAAATCAAAATGTATTCATTAATTGTCAAATCAAATCGTATAAGGGTAATATTTTATTTTGAAATATTCCAAAACAGTGACTGCTAACAATTCATGTCTCTGAAAATTTCCCTACTGGTGATAAAGATAGTGACCATGCATGCTTGTATATATATGCATACATATATATATATATATATATATATCAGTTTGGAATGGTGTTGCCTGACTACTTTCTGCGGTGCATTTATCCTTAGACATCCTCAAAAGAACTGGTTTAAACAGGTATATATAAAGGGCTCTACTGATGTCACAAATATCCTTTAATATATATATATATATATATATATATATATATATATATATATATATGTACCCCCTTATATATATATATAATGTGTATATGTATATCATCATCATCTTTCATTTCTTGTGAAAACTTTGCACAGAATACTTTTCCTGCTGCATCCATATATATATATATATATATATATATATATGGATTCAAAATATCTACTGCTAATTAATTATGGCCGGTTGTGATATCTACCAAGTCAATAATGGTGTACAGTTACAATTATCAACCGAAATGTTGAATTTTATTTGTATCGTAGTACAAAAATTGAAGGGGACTTCCATCCATCCATCCACCATTAATACAATTATCAATTTTTTTGCCATAATTGATCATTTTGTCTAGTTGGGTTTTCAGGACATGGAGTTGAAATTGAAGTTTCTAGGTTGATGAACTTCAAGAATGTATTATAGAAATTAAATACATCTTTAAATTGAAAATTTATTATTATTTGTTTGATTAAATTAAATAACTCTTCTTTTAACTCGAGAATTTAGTTTAACCCCAGAGTTTTTAATATGGAACTTATGACGTGGGATTAGAACCTTAAATATTTTGCTAATACTACCTATTCAATTTAATATGTAATAAGTGGGCTTTTGGCCCATTTGATATTTATTCAATTGAGCATTTACTTATTGGGCTATAATTTGGGCCTTCCACTTACTCTCACTTGTGAGTAATTTTCATATAATTACGGGGTAATTCCGAAAATAAAAAGAGAAAAAGGACTAAGTTGTAAACTTTCGGGTCCTAGCTGGCACTGCGACCCACCGTTTCGGTTTCAGTTGAGGACACGGTGTTGCCTCCGCTCAACAACACCTGTTCCTAACCGCTTTCATCATCAGCTTCCAGAAGAAAAAAGTGAAATTACTGAAGATGAAGATGAAGATGAATAAAATCTCCTTGGCTTCTTACCTCTCTCTGTACGCAGAAATTTTATATACGAAGAAGCTTTTCAAATCTGGTTAGAAAAGTAGGATTCTTTGACAATCAATTGTGATGACGAGCAAAAAGGCAGCTGCTTCTGTACTAATTCACCATGTGAAACTCAGGAAACGTGGAAGAAAGAAGAAGCTTTTGAGAAGTATTATTGACTATTTGAAATCAGATGTTTACATGTTTGCACCATTAGTTTCTTCTGAAAATTCCGGTTTTTATTCAACAGTTTCTGCATCTGCTTCTTGCTCTGGTGAGTTTCCCCCCTTTTTTTTTTTTTTTAATTTGGGAATTTTATTTTTGAGTGTGTGGGATTTCCTATTAGTGGGTTATTGTTCTATGGTATAATGGGTTCTTGATTAATGTTGTAAAGATTCCACAGGAGTTGATGCAAGCGAACCCACATGGAAAAAAAATGAGTTTTCGGTTCAGAATGAGAAAGACTATATGATGTCTGATCAGTATTTATATGCTCCTTTGGTTGACCATAAGCCTTTGTTTGATTATGTTATTGGCACTTCCAGTCCTCGTGATAAAGGTACTTGACGGCTTACTACCCCTACTAAGATGATTATTTTGCTATAACAATTTTAGCCATCTTAATTAAAGCTTATGGTTTGGACCTGTAGTGTCTGGAATTTCTCTCTGTATAGTCTGGTTCATTGTTTTCTGCATCTGCAGAGTTTTTTAACCTTTTTGGACCTAGAGAAACAGTATCTTATCAAATGATTTTTTAAGGGATCTTTGCTGAATGTATAGTGTATAAGTGATGAAGGTGGAAATTCAAAGCTATCATAGCTCTGATGAGCATCAATCTTCAGAATGCAAAGTTCTTTTAATATATAACGAACTAAAAAAAGTGACATTCATGGCAAACTTTTATTTTTTACGAGATTAGAATATGCTACCATAGAGTCCTGCATGAAAAATATAGTGGCAACATTGGGCATGGTGAGGAGAAAGACAACCCTTTCTAATAGTTTTGCAAGAAACAAATTTGAGAATAATAGGTTCCTCATCTTCAAAATGTTCTTGTTCAAGAAAGTAAATCATCTAATTTGTTCTTAAGAGTTCCATGATGCTGTAAAAATGTGGTTTAAACCTGATAGTGGTAAAAATATTAGCCCTGAGGACACTCAAAACTTGGGGTTGTAAGGATGTCTCCTACTTATCTAGGATTAGCTGCTTTTTTATTTTCCCTACTAAGTCTGTCTTCATTTTCATCCCTCCAGCCCCAGTAAAACTATGGACTTCCTGTTTTGTTTAACCATGTTTCTTGGTTATAATTTTGAACTATACAATTCTTTCTGAACTGCAGGACCAACTTCAGGCTCAGAGAAGACATGCACAAAGAAGCAGAATGAACAAATGAAAAAATTAAGCGAGGAAATCGTTGATCCAGAGCAGAGGAGAAAAAGTATGAGAATTGAAGAACTGAGACTGGGTAGATATCCTTATGGTAAAGCTACTATAGTTAGACACGTGCAGTTGCAAAAAGAAACAGTGAAACGCATGGTTCAGCAAAATTGCCACTCTTGATCTTTGCAGGGTAATATGAATTTTACATCTGAACCTCTGTTTGGTATTTTTCAGCCAGTATATTGTACATAAACTCTCTTGCTCTACATATTTCTCTCCTATTTTTGTGATAAAATTTTGTAGGAAAAATGTGTTTTTGAGAAATTTTAACATTAATTTTTTTGATTGTTCTGTCCCTTTAAAACCCTTTTCTAGGTGAGAACTAATTTGTTTCAGTTTGTCGCAAAATTTCCTTGTGTGCATATAATGCATATACTAATTTATTATCTTGAAGAATTTTTTTTGTTTATTAAACATGAACTGATGTATGTATGTATGTAATGATCCAATTCATATGAACAAGTTATATCTTCTGATGATTATCATATCTTTGTTAAATTTTGTTTATTTATTTATTTATTTTTTTGTTTCATGTGATTTTGTTGTTCCCATGGAAGGTAGAAAGAGATTTCTTTATGACTTTTCTTTAGTCCATGCACCCTCTCACCAACTCTTTCAGGTGCATGTTCTGAGATTCACATGAAGCCTGATCTTTTCCTCTTGTTTTTAAAGGGATTTTCCTGAAAATTTGCTGCTGAAGCACAGGACCTCAGGTTTCTCTGCAATTTAGAAACTTACATATCATGTATATATATATATATATATATATATATATATATATATATATATATATATATATTAGTAGTTGTTTCCTCACACCTCCTCTCCTTTGATGTATAAATTTGTAAGACAAAATTGTAACTTTAGCTTGTGATTTAATACAAACCAATATTTTACTATTTTACTATAGTAGATCTTTTCTTTTCATGAATTTTTTTTGAATTTAGATTATTCAGACTAGTAGGTGTCCGGTCTTCAAAAGGTAAGACTAATTCAGATTCAGTCTGCAGAATACTAGTAGAATTTAACTTTTGCCTGGCTTGGTCTAGAATTTTTTTAATATAGAGTTATTTACTCTAGGAAGATTTAAACCCTAATCCCTTGATCATGTGCCAGGATTTGATCTCTTAGATTATCTGTTCTGGTAGAAGTATTTAGCTTGCAGGACACTAGTAGAGTTTAACTTATATTTGACTTGGTCTAGAATTTTTAAATATAAAGCTATTTATTTTAGACTCTGATTCTTTGATCATCTGTCAGGATTTGATCTATTTGAAAGAAGTATTTTGGAGTTTCTTTATTAACTCTTTCAAAGTATTAGTTTTTAGAATAGTATTCAACTGTTAAACAAATCAATTCATGGATAAAAGAACAGTACTAACTGGCAGTGACTGATTAAAACATGAATGGGAGTGGATCGACATCCACGACATTGACCGAGGAAAATAAATAAAAAAAGATTAATCCGTGCATGATTGATGTTTTTTGTTTCCAGCTTGTTTGATGTTATATTTCACGTGGGTTTTTTTTTTTTTTTTTTGAATTAAGTGACAACTTGTTTCAGCAATACATATGTATCTATATATATACACAGAGTTCAGATTTGAAGTGAGAGTTCTTGAATTATTCAATTGCGTGAAACAAGAAAGAAAGAAAAGAAGAAGAAGAATCCCTCCATAAAAGAGCTGAGGGGTCCTTCATTAATTATTTAATGAACCACACGTGCATGCCTATGCCTAATCTCTAACGCCTAATGGCTATGGCGATGGTGATATGTGTGAAAAATAATACAATAAAAAGTTTCCTTTGATTTAATTGATGATTGATTACAACTATTTTTTTCTCCATGCATGCATGGGGCAAAAGTTGCTTTCATTCAGTTCAACTCCATATCCCTATCCTGGATTTTTGTCAAACTCTCTTGGTTTTGCGGCCAAATCTAGTTATACATACATTTATATATATAAATTTATTTATTTATTTATTTATATATCAAAGTACTGAGTTCCTCATACTTCACTTTCAGGTCCACTTATAGTAAGAAATGGTAAAATATTCGACTAATCTTTGACAATAATCAACCTTGTTTCACCTAAAAAAACACTACTTTGAGCTAACACTGATTCTCAGTTCTTGATCACAAAATTTCTAGCAAAAGGGGTGTGCATTATATATATATATGTATAATCAGAAAGTCAGGAGCTTCAAAGGGGGTGTGTATATTATGTATGTATGTATGTATGTATATATATTCGTGAATGATGATTAAGTGTTTGAAGAAATTAAAAGGGTATCCATGAATTTAGTTGCTATGTAATATTGGGAAAAAAATGATAGGGGGAGGGGACCGATAATATTGCCGTTCTTGGACGTACAAAGTAGGCTTTACCCATGCTGTTTTTAATGTGTAGTGCAGTGAGTTAAAGATCAACTTGAATGCATATATTGGAGGCATTTACACATGCTTGTTGTAATCATACATCTTATAATAAATAATATATATCTATATATATATATATATATGTATATCCATGTGGTTTCTGTGTGGTCAATTTTCAGCTACACTTAAGTTTTTACGTGAAAAAGTGCATGCTGGGTGAAATAGGACGGTGAGAAAGAGACGAGGAGCAATGTGAGTTTTCTTTGGGTGTGGCCTATCAATTTCTGATTCATCTAAATGTTCAGACATAAAAAAAACAACATTAATAGAAAACATCAACAACTGGAAATTTTATGACTTAAATATACTCCACGTTACAGAGAAATGGATCGTAGAATAATGTTTCATTTCAAAATTAACATTTTTTCTTTTCTTTTTTTTTTTACTTGTCACGGGATAAATTTTGTACCTACATTAAGTTTATATCACTTATTTTAATTAATCCGTGTAATGAATATGATTCATCACAAGAGAAATATATATATATATATATATATTATATATATGTTAAAAGAAAAAGTTGGGAGATGATTTGATTAATTCACTCCATTTGTCTTTGCATGAAAGGGCTAGCTAATGGACAGATATGATGTGATCGGTAATGAACAAAAGAATACGTAATTCTCTAGCCTTGAAAATGATTTAATTTATATATATATATAATTCCAACAAAAGACATGGATATGACCAAAATAATCAATGATGAAGCTTTGCATTCCTCTTCAATATTACTCCACTTGTTGCACGCCTATCACATCACACACACACACACACAGATATATATATATATATATATATATATCATATCCTTAGCAACAAAAAGAAATATGAACAACCCTTCATCCTCAATTATGTTACGACTATTATAAATATCATATATATATATATATATATAAGAGATTAATTAAACTCTCTGATTGAAAATTAAAATAATAAATTTGAATTAATAGTATGAATTCAAGAAATGAAGAATTATAGCTAGGGTGACAAGAAGAAGAGGTTAATAAACTTTTGGACCGAAAAGAAGGTGAATACTAATGATTGAAGTGTGTAGGACTTGCATACCATTGTGACAACAATTTAGGGACAGCATCCCATGTGTGCACATGCCCCCTTCTCTCTTCTCTCTTCTCTCCACATATATATTTTTCTTCATTTTCCATTTCTTTTTGTGTGTGTTCTTGCACACACCTTCCTTCTCATTTGCAAATTTCAATTTCAATTTTAGGTCCCAACTCTATATTTAAAAGGCCCCAACTTCAGGACAAGAGTTGTTGGAGTTATGCATAATATATATATATAGTTATATTCTTCGTCTAAGTGAAGTAAATATATAATAGTACAATGATTACATAAATAAGAGAAAGTTAAAATCTGAATATCTCATTGAATGACATTATTAAATTCGTCAAGTGAAGTAAATATTTAATAGTACAATGACTATAGGAACAAGAGAAAGTTAGGATCTGAATGTCCCATTAGATGCCATTATTAGGCTCGTCAAGTGAAGTAAATTTGTAATAGTACAATGACTACAGGGACAAGAGAAAGTCAAGATCCGAATGTCCCATTGAATGACATTATTAGGTTCGTCAAGCGAAGCAAATATGTAATAGTACAATGACTACAAAAACAAGAGAAAGTCAGGATGTGAATGTTCTATTGGATGACATTATTAGGTTCGTCAAGTAAAGTAAATATGTAATAATACAATGACTACAAAGACAAGAAAAAGTCAAGATATAAATGTTCCATTGGATGACATTATTAGATTCGCCAAATAAAGTAAATATATAATAGTACAATGACTACATGGACATGAGAAAGTCAGGATATAGATGTCCCATTACATGACACTGTTTGGTTAGGGTGATGATGAATGTTAAGAGAGTACTTTTTGTTGAAAATGAGTCAAGTTTGAGGGTAACCGCAAATCACGGGGGGTTTGAACTTGAATCCTCCCTCAACCCCCACCCTATCCTTTGAAGGCAAGGGGGTCCAATACACCCTTATCTACAACCATGTGAGTTTTGAATTTTTCTAAGATGAATTTCAACCTCTGCTAATAGTACCAATTCAATGTGAGCTCATTTTGTGTAGGTCTTATTATAATGTCTTTAACATATTCTTTTAAAAATTGTATCTTTATAAATATTATTGTTTTTCTTTTCACAAACTAATATATAAACACGATTTTTTATTAAAATATAAATTATTATTAACTTTTTTAAATTAAAAGTGAAAATCCTATGAATTGAACGAAAGGCCTTGTTTTTACACCAACTTTCATAAATAATGTTTATTTCAATCATTGAAATTGGGAGTCTACCCCCCTTGAAGTTCTGATGGTTGACAATAAATTTACTTGACTTCTTCAGTCATTGAAGGAATAAGAAACGGGATAACACAGTACTATATGTCTACTCACACTACATTCAACTTGGAGACTGATTAAAATGAAACTTTTTTTTCGTAATTTTGAATTGTAACTAATATATATATATATATATATATCTTTATATATATACATCAAGAAGAAAAACTAAAACCCTAAAATACACTTATTTATATATATATATATATATATATATATATATATATATATATATATATATATATATATAATAGGAGAACTTAAAAAAATAAGCCGGGTTGCTGTTTTAGACCTATCGATTATGTACTCTCAACCTTTAGTATCTAATTTTTTTTCAAAAATAAATTTTTGGAAGAAAAACTTTTTTAAAAACTTTGTTATAACATTCCGCAACTAAAATCTAAGAATTTAGACGTATGGATATATATATATATATATATAAATATGGGGGAAGTCTGTAATTATTGGGAAAAGATTTGTAGTACTTTGCGAAAGCACTCAATGCCACACACTTTAGAAAATCCCCCCCATGTGGAGACCATGTGGGTGTGATTTTCTTTCTTGGCCACACCCATTAAAAAAAATTAAATTAATATGTCCCTAACATTTTTTCCTCCTTTTTGGACCCACATTTCTCTCTCTACCTATTTCCCCATGTTTTCCGCTTTCTTCCTCTTCCTCTCTCTCTCTCTATATATATATATAATACATAATTAAGTTCTTGCAACCTTAATTATATAATATATATATATATATATATATATATATATATATATATATCGGCATTATGCAAAAGTAATGGTTTATAAGTTTTAAACAAAGATTTCTCGACTTGGTTTTTTAAGATTCAACCAATTATAATTTGAGCTATAACTTAATTTATATGTTTAGAATTATCAATTTTAATTTAATAATATAGAAATTGATAAGTAAATTCATAAAAATAAATAATCAAAAATTCGAATAATTTTATTAAAATTTGAATAACTTTATATTAAAAAAATTTTGAGCTAAATTTTAATTCTGAAATTAAACTTTACCAGTATTACGCCTCGCAGGTGGAGTAAGGAATAGTGTCTTTTAGGACCCCTCTCTATCTTAAATGAAGATTGCCTTAGTGTAGTGTAGTTATCACATTACAGTATATATACAACTTTTTGTATTGTGTTTTCTTTTCCTTAATTCCCGGAGGATGATCCTTTGATCAGAAGTCTCTTGAACGAGAGAAAATGCATACCACTGTGATTCGGTTGTAAAAAAAAGTACATACTACATATATATATATATATATATATATATATATGTGTGTGTGTGTGTGTGTGTGTGTGTGTGTGTGTATCGAACATCACATGGGTTGAAGCTCAAGATTCTAAGGGTATTTTTCATAACTTTTTGCTCCTAAATTAAAGGTCATGCATGGTCCTATCTCCATTATATATATATATATAAGTATCTTAATTTTATAGTAACATGAAAAATCTTGTCTTCATTTAATATAATATATATATATATATATCCGCGTTGTGGTCCTCTGTTAGTCATGGCCGTTACAATGGTTTAATTAGTTAAGAAGCACTTCTTCCCACTCATAAAAATTTTATTTATTTTATAAAATAAAAAAAACATTAAAAAGAAGTTACTTTAATAGTAAATAACATTTATATTAGTGTCTATACAGAGAGAGAGAGAGAGTTGGAAAAGGAAGGCAATGTAGAGTATTGATTTGGGATTGTTGTAGTGAAAGAAAATATATAAGAAATTAATTAAAAGAAATGTCACATGCAGATTCATGAATGAGAGCATTAGGGAGCAACATTTGTTTTATCCCTTGTTGTAGTCATATTAAGTAACAAATATTAGGTTTACATAACAATGGGGGCGACCTTAATTCTGTCTTCAAACGCCTTACATTTCAAATATATATATATATATATATATATATATATTGATTTAGGGTTTTTTTTTTCCCATTGTGGACCCTTACTTCCATGTGCCTGCATGTGCTGTGTTTTTCTCCCTATTGTCCCACCCCTTCTTTTACCAATTATATTAAATGTTCCTTTTTTTTATTTCCACACTCTTCACTACTTCTTCCTCTCCCTCTCTCTCTCTCTCACTCTCACTCTCTCTTTCTCTCTCTTCCTGCACTTGCATTAATCTTGATGCATGTTCAAGAACCCGTATATGTTCTTTATTTCTGGATACTGATACATGCATAAGTCTTTAGATTTCAAGAACTTCTTCACTTAATTAGGTTAGCCAGCTGACTGCTTCTGTCATCGATCCTTTTCCTCCCTCCTAGCAAAAAGGTACGTATATATGTATGGTTATATATATATATATATATGCTTGTCATGTCTTAGAAGGTGTGCAATTTAGACTGTAAGTTCATTATCCTCAATTTCTTTCAGCTCCATGGAAAAATCATAGTGTTAACTTTTTTTCTTCTGCCCTCTTTTCCTTGTGTTAATGATTATGTTTATGTGTGTATATATATATATCATGCATAAAAAAAAAAGTATAAAATGGAAGATTAATTGTTTTGATACATGAAAATTTTATTATTATATTCCATTTCTTTATGATATAAATTACAATCCCTTTTTGTTTCGAACCTGACTCAATAGTTGAATAATTGAATTCTATTTATTTGTTACAGGAGGAGAATTTGTCTATATATATTATCACTAATTTGTGTACGAAGAATATATATATATATAATGCGGAGTCCGGCGGGGGGAGGGTCATTGAGGCATGAATTTCTGAGAAGATGGTTAAAAGGATTACAAATATACAGTAATGGAAGAAATAAGAAAGAAATGAGCATTCTTGAAAGGAAAAAAGTAATCAAATTATCAGCAGATGTTGCTATGGCTTCCACTAGAGTTGGTACGACATGTTGGAGTCGTGCCCTAATTGCAAAGGCTTCAAAAAAATATTCCACCAATAATAATAACAATAATAAGATTCTCTTGGAGCACATTAATAATCTAATGAAGAAGGAGAAGAGGAAGACGACGTCGTCGACGGATGAGAAGAACAAGAAAAATAAATTAGTAGCTTCAATGCCTATAATTAGAAGCAAGAAGATCTTGAGAAAGAGTTGCAATACTGCTCATCGAAGGTATTTAATAAAGAAAAGAGAAGGAGGAAATATTAATAAAAGCGATGTGGGATTAATTACGGGATCCTCTATTAATGTTGCCAAGAATTTGGTGAAGAAGAGAACCCAATTGCTGAAGAGTTTAGTGCCTGGTGGAGAATTAATGGATGAAGTTTCTTTGATCAGAGAAACCCTAGATTATATTGTCTCACTTCGTCTTCAGGTACAAGTAATGCGTCATCTTGCTAATGCTACAGTTCAATTGGAAAATCAACAAAAATAAGTCCAACCATTATCCTCTCTCTCTCTCTCTCTCTCTCTCTCTCTCTCTCTCTATATATATATATATATATATATATAATATATATATTCTTCTTTATTTTAAATTATACTAGCTAGCTAGCTAGATATATATATATATTATATGCAGGAGAAAGAAAGAGATTAAATTAATGTGGCTGGTACGTGTATAGGAAAAGCCTTGTATAGACTATCCAATTCCCAACAATGTTTCATTAAGCTCATTTTCCAGTTCCTATATATATATATTTACCTATTCTTCTTTCTCCTCTCTTATAATTATAATATTTTATCATAATACATATTCAGTGGCTTATAATTTTTCTTTTTTTGGCTTTATGAAAGAAAGGTTTGTAATTAATATGATTATGGGTGTTTGGAAATTGAGAAAATAAGGAGACAAAAGGTCCCAACAACAGTGATATATATATATATATATATATAATGTTGGTTAGGGTGCATAAGATTTAATCAAAGGATGTTTGCAGTTTGCAGGGCCAAATAAGAGCATGTCCCCGAGTGTGATTGCTTGAGATTTTGTGAAGGAGAGAATGGGGAATGAATTATACATCATCACTCCCTTTTTATTATAGAAAATATATTTTAAAATGTAGAGTTAAAATTTATCTTTTTTACCTTTTTAATTTAAACCAAAATTAATCCATATAACTATTATCCAGAATTTAAACCTATCTAAACAGTTGGTGCCACAATTTGTCATGACTAGCAATCTTTTGATTTGAGAAGAACTAGCCATGGAAAACCAAAAATAGTTCAGCGAACCAATATATATATATAGGTGGTGGTGGGCAAGAAGGGCAAAGGATAGTGGGCAATTAAATGGCTAGTATTTGGCATGTTTGCATAGGTTTGTCTAGGAGTCATAATGCCAAAAGATATGATCATCACCAGATGAAAGTTTATGAATCAGATTCTTACATAATATGAATGCATACATTATATATATATATATATATATATATATGGTGTGTGTGTGTGTGTGTGTGTGATAATCAACAAGAAGAACAATATAAATATATATATATATATATATATATATATAATATTTGGAAAGTTTGATCTGGTTAATTATACAATAAATATACTAATTATATGAGTAAATATAAAAGAAAAAATAATTTAATTAGTAACACATTTATTTAATTTTGAGAGATTATCAATTCAATAAAAATATTTATTGGATAATTAGTGTACAAAATTCTAAATATCTATCTATCTATATATTATATATATAATATATATATATTTTATATGGAGTATTATATCGACTACCATTGCAGAAAAAAATTTGAGTGCCTAACCAAAGAAAATATTATCAATTTGGACCGGGCCTTGGAGGTTGGAAAATGGGCCATAGATGTTAGACTCAGTCACGTGTCAGGCCCAGCTTTATTAGATTCTTTCTTTTTTCTTTTTTTAATTCAAATTATAAAAAAAATATTTTAAAATCTAATTTATATGTAAACTAACTTTTATTTGAATCATATTAGTCTCTTGCATGATCGTAACAAAACTTGGATCCCAAATTTTAGATTCGAACCCTCAATATAAATACATATGAACAAGTAGGTAACTAAGGATTTAGGTAATCCACTCAATCTAAGAACAAGAAAGATTTACCAAGGAACAAGTAGACAATACAATAGTACTCCATGATTCAAAGAACCTTTTTTGGACATTTTGGTCCCCAAGAACTAGCTTTATTACCATTCTCCCTTTGTTTACTTTCAAGGAATAATCACAAAAGAATACCCTTATTACATGTTTCTTCCTAATCATTGTTCTCTTACAACATTAAAACTTATGATATATATTAAAAGACAACTGCTAATACAAAAGGCATTACTTGATTAATTTACTAATCAAAAAGGCTAATCTTCTTTAAACTAACTCAAAAGCTTTCTCATTATACAAAACAAAACCCTTCTTTTATCTTGAAAAAGCCTTTGCTTCAATCATACATATTCCTACTTTCTTTTGCAAATGTTGGCCCTCAAAATCGCATGCTTTGTAATAATGACTATACTATATCACTAGCATCTTCCTACATGTGTTATTACACACACAAAATCTATTTTAAAGTTAACTAAATAAAAAGGTACTTATTTGGTTACTCACCAATATTGTAAGGACGAAAACAAAAGTACTTACAAAGAATATTATTACAAAGATTTTACCAATAAAATCTCACATTTCATGAAACTTTTCTCAGACAAAAGTTCAGATCTAAATAATAGCAAATCCATTGTAAAAAAAATGGACCAAATGGGATAATTTCTAAATAATTATATTAGCACTTAAAATGGAATGTAATGTGACCCTAAACTTTTAAAGTCTCTTTCTTACTTTTATTCTGCTTTTTTTTTTCTTTCATTTGAGTTGTACTGTCACTGAAAATGACTATAAGGAAGGCAAAGGAAATGTTCGTGAAAGCAGCATATTGATGTTTTTTTTTTTTTTGTGTCTAGTGTGTTTGTTTGTGTATGTACACACATATATGCAATCTTGAAGTTTGGGTAATAAACATGGTAAGTAAATGAAAAAAAGGACAGGAAGACAAGCCGTAGCTGGAAAATGAAGGTACTAAATTGTCCAACCTAAAATCCTACATGGCCTGAACTACTGGTCTGAATTTAAAGTAAGATAACCAAAAGGAAAAGGGTCCTGATGTTTATACCATTTTTCAAAACTAGTTAGCTCTTTGGGAAGGCTCTTCCTCAGATCAAAATCTGCTTATCTAATATCATTTTGTCATGCTTGATGGGTCCTTTGTTCCTTGAATCTGCAAAGATTTTTTAATATACAACAAACAATAAAAGATATTCGGTGTCATCCTTTCCAACTGTTATAGATATCTCATCTCTTTGGAGCCCTTTTAATTTTGTGCAAAAATCATTTAAATCATTAAAACCTTGAGAGGACATAAAGAGAGAGAGAGAGAGAGAGAAGATTTCTATTGGTTTCCATGCTCTTAGAGCCCTTTCTTCAAGTAATTATTTATTTAATCTTAAGTGGGGTGGTGATCCAACCAACAATAATCATTCAGTAGTATGTTTTATCCCCCTTGATTTCTTTTCTTTTCTTATTGAATCAACTCCATAAAGTGAAATAGGAATCACTTTCTAGATGGTCTATGGACCACATGTTCGGACTTCATAACAGATGTAAAACCCCTAGATTGATGCATTTTCCTCGAGTCTTTTTTAATATGTGTGTGTATATCACTAGCCCCACAGTATTATTTATGTCTTCAAGATTTCATCAATTACTTCTATCTTAGACATAGTTTAATATCCAAGAAATATAACTGCAACCTAAATTCTTTTACACGGACAGTTAAAAGTTGATTTTGAGGTTATTTATATGCTAAACTAAGTAGCCTTTTCTCATTCTAGTGAGTAACATTGTTGAAGCTGGTGTAATTGTATTACCTCATAATTCAATGGATTCTGAGCTTAAGACTGCAACGATATCTCAGGCACATCCCGAGACAATGGATTTTCTCTCGCGGACATGGTGCAACTTTGCTGTTCAAGCTTTCCAGCCTGACCTGCAAGAACAATCACTGGTTTTTCATAGTAATTCAATCATGAAAATGGAGAGTGATCAGAAGCCATCTTTCCTGGTAAGTTAAAAAAAATATCATTCCAATTCTAGTCTTTTTCTTTATATCCATGTTTTTGAAAATGATGAATGAATGGAACATATTGATTAAGCGCAGAAGATGGACAAGAGCACAAGGATGGATGATGCTGATAAGTTTATACCTCCATGGAAGTCCAATGATGTAAAGGTGATTGGTGCTACGGTTTTGTTGGCAATTACCAATAATTTAGAATTGACTAACTATTTCATAATGTTATATATCATAAAATGCATATGATGACTTTGTGTTTTACCTTTAGTCATGGATATGGATGCAACAAGCAATGCACCCAGAGTTGAACTACAACAGCTACTTCAAGAAGAAATGGGTATTATGTCAATTACCTGCAACTGTTTAGAATATATATACATTCAGTTATCTTAAAATTGATTTATCTCTACTGTATTTCATGCAAGATGTCATGGAAAATCATCCCACCGTTCAAGCATGTATCCATCAAGAAATGGCTTAAAGAGATTAAACAGAAGAGTAAAGAAGAAAAAAGGGTGCAGAGAGCTGAAGTGCATGCCGCATTATCAGTAGCAGGTTTGGCAGCTGCTTTAGCTGCCATAGCTGCTGAAAATTCAAATTGTGATGACTCAAGCACTACCAAGGAATCTGCAGTGGCTTCAGCAACAGCCCTTGTTGCTGCTCACTGTGCCAAAGTCGCAGAAGCAATGGGAGCAAAGAAAGAGCAACTTGGCAGTGTGTTAGCTTCAGCCATGACTGGCACAAGCACAAGTGACATCTTAACACTCACAGCAGCACAACATGTGAGTACCTAAATCTACTTTGAGTATTGAACAAGAAAACATTTCATTACTGCTGCAAAATAAAAAAAAAGGAAAGAAAAACAAAACACATTCTCATGCAATAAAACACAAGCACAATTAATATACCCATGGAATAACCCAGGGATAATGAACCAGATCACAAATACCCTACACTTATCTCTACCAAGACTTGCTGATCCCCATCTCGTTATGGGCATGAAATTTACTACCCTCTCCTGAACTATTGAACAATGCAATCAAATTACATAACATAAAATAAATAGGCATATCTCCCAACCAGTCAACATTTAAGAATTAGATGTAATGTTGGACTTCATCACCGTTAGTTCCCTACTTTATTCTTCCATTGCTCTCAAATATGACTAAACACAATTTAGACAATGTTAACTGTTATTTTTTCATTTTTTCATTTTTTTAATGTAATTAGAGAAATTATTGTTAGGGAAATTCTGAGACATTTAAGCTGAAGATATAGTATTTATCCATGGCCTGCATATGATCTACACAAGGTCACATCTACCTCCACTAGACATAAACCTTTATAATGTTTTCATGAATAAGTCTTTGGTCTCAATATCAGATGATTTCCCAATAAAGCGATGTACAAATTTCTAAATCTTACATCATTATAGTTCTACTGTTTGGGATGAATGAAGCAAAAAAGAGATATACAAGCCCTTTTTTGTGCCTTACTGAATTTGTTGTATCTGTGTTTTTCAAATTTGTATAGCGAAAATCAGCCTTAGCTTTTTCTTATCCCCCAAGTCATAACTTATAACCATAAATTTTCATGATAGAATATTTCATCTTGTTGCAGCACTACGAGGAGCAGCTACACTTAAAGTAAGATCTGGAATCAAGAACCGACTAAATAGCAATAATCCAGTTCTGCCAATTGAGGATAACAACAATTTTGATTTTGACTTTGAGAACTGTAGATCAGCACTTAACAAGGGTATAGTGCTTACAGTGGAGACAGAAGATGGTAAAAAGACCTACTTATCAACCTTTTATTTATAACAGTGCATTTGGAGGAAATAAAGGTCATAACATGACTAATGCTAAAATATTTTTGGGGTCAGATACTAAAATTAATTTTCTTTTTTGAGGGTCTTTAATCTATTAACTTCTTTCATTCTTTGACTTCACTTGGAACAGGAAAGTGCAATCTAAGGTCAGTATCTGTCATCCTGAATGGTGAGGCTAAGGTAAGTACTTAGATCTCTGAAATAATTCTATTCAATTTGGTAATATGCTTTAGACTTCAGTGAAGCCCTGATTTCTCTACATGAAAACTGAATATGCATGGTTTCATACCCCACAGGCCATCATAAGAATGAGGAAACCTAATTTGTTGAATACTTTTGCAAGACCAAAGGAAAGTATGTTCTTCACTCTTAACATTTTTAGCTTCATCTTATTGTATTTTTTGTTCAAAGAAACGTATGTATCCTCACACTACATCTTATCTATACTTTTTAACAATAATTCACATCTGAAAAACACTTGTTCTCAGGCATTATATTAGATATGCATGCTGAATTTTACAAGGAATCAGAAGCTGTAGAAACTGATAACTGTTATCAGATTGTATTAACAACAAACAAGGGGATGATCAAACTTGACATGATGGATGATTATCAGCTCTACAAGATGTGGTCCATGACTATTAATCAGATGCTAATGCTTTCTACATCGTTTACAAAATACGAGCTTCAGTTCTATAGAGCCTGAAACCTTTTAAGGAATTTCATGTGTTATATCAGCATGCTGTAAACTGCCTTATGTAATTATCGAAGCTATTTCTTCTTTATATATAAGCCAATAGATTTCCATCCTTGATTTGTAACAATTTACATTTCTAATAATTCATGATCTACTTGTGTCCATTCAATTTTCTATGGCATCCTACTTTTAGTAGAAAAAGCAACTTCCTTGATCCCCCTGACTTGCAGACATTAAATCCCAGATTCTCATCATTGTTGCCAAACGCTATGAATACTAGGAAGAGCCCCTTTATTAGATGGCATGTCCTACAGGAAAAGGAATGCTACCACAAAGAGGTTACACAATATTCACAGAAACACTAAAGTTTCAGGTCAAGTTATCACCTAAAAGAATATAGGTTCACAATAATGGGAAGAAAGAATATTTCATGAAAGTTTCACATATGTTATTCCACTCTGTGCAGGTAAAGATAAGAAGCTAACATAATTTTTATGGTGAACATTTCTCGATATTTAATATCAGAATGACTACTACCTAATAGAGCAGAGATAAAATAATATTAACCAGAAAACTAGCCTAATAATTAAATTTGCACGCATATTAAGACCGTTCAACTCCTCAAACACATCATCTACACTTCAAATTATAAAACTAAAGCTACTAGACATTCTTGAAGTTTCAGCAAATTTTTTTATATATAAACCCCTGTGCTAAATTTATAGAAGCTGCAATGAAACACTTGATGCTACTAGTACTGAACAAATTAATTTATAAGACGAGCCACTTGGACAAAATGAACCCATTCATTTGAGCCATCGATTTACTAAATCATCCCACAATCCAAAAAGAAAAAGAAAAAAAAAACTTTAATTAAACAAGACTAAATATTCAATATTCTATTAATCTACTTGTTTCTTTGGAGATAGAATCACTGGCCTTCATTTGCATATACAACAACTGATGCCTGAAGATCTCGATCAACTTTGAAGTGAGCATGGAAAAACCTCTTTACCTGTAAATCATGAAACAAGATACATAAAAAACACTGCAAAAATAGAAGTCCTAGGCAATAAACTTAACAATTTCCATTAGATAGAGATAATGTGGACCTCATGGAAATTATGTGAGACTAGAAAATCCTTTAGTAGTTGCTCCTGAGAATCGAAAACTACAATGTGACTTGGTAAGGACCAAGTTTTAGAAAATTCCTTAATGAAACCAATTGGATCCATCATGAATTGGTCAGACTCATCCAAATTTCCTTTTTCTTCACTGTGATCAGTTCATACAGGGAAAAAGAATGAGATAGAGGACATGAATTAATTAAAAATCATGAAAAAGATTAAATATATTATATATATATATATATAATATATATATATATATATATATAAGGTAGAAATGTTAATGAGTGTTAACAAATATAATCTTAGCATCTTACCTCGGTGTACAATCCAAGAAACGCATTGGTAGGTCACGGTGTAAGATTGAGTAGTAAGGAGTAGCATGGCATGGCATGAGGAAAAGGATACTTTTCACTTTCCCTTTGGAAGCCTCTCCAGAGAGATAGTACATGGCATCCTCCGTTCCTCTCTGGCGATGCACAGTTCCAAGTGAGGAAAAGCAAAAGAAAAGAACAGAGAGTACTAGACAAATTGGATTGTCATTCTGCCCATTGGTACTCAAATATCTTCTAACTCCCAAAGTAAATGAATTAAAAATAAGATAAAGAATTCAATCAATTCATTTACTGGAAGAAGTTTGCTATAAGCCAAGAGAATGCATTTGAAAGGGAAAAAAATGATTATACCTGATGGACCATGCTCATATAAAGTGCCATAGGGAGATTGGTGACAAGGATAAAAAGTATAGCCATCCTCAATTTGGTGGAGCAGCTTTTATAAGACCTTTTTGAAGTACTACTATCTTGGCCACATAAAGGAACAGTAGTTCCCAGTGTTGCTAAGGCATATCCAGAGAACATCAAAGCTATAGGAAGCACAGGGAGGACAAACCTAATAATGATAAGAATTGATTACAAATAGAAACAATTTAAGATAAGACCAATAAGAGGGTTATCATTCTTGCAGAAATAAAACATGCAAATTTAAGTACCTGAATTCCTTATGTCCAAGTAAACTGTAAATCCCTAACACCCATGCAATAAGCCCAGAAAATTTCCATTCCTTAGACATGTAAATGCCAGCGAACATGAGCGGTAGGAAAGTAAAAATCATGACTGTGAATCCCTGGGTGAAGTACCAGTGCCATGGATGAGTTCCATAATAGTCTCCCCCAGAAGAAAGAAAATTGAACTGAAGAAAATTAAGAGGCACAAAAACCCAAGAGCCATACATCAAACGATCCACTAACATAGTGAGTCCAAGTACCAAACCCCTGATTCAGATTTTGAGATTATGAAGTCAGCAATTAGGCAGCAAAGCTGATTATTCAGGCTAAATGATATATATAAGAATCATATCTAACAAAAAATAACATAATAAAATGTTATACATGCATTAGGTCTACACGAACACAACTATTCTTCAAGAAGGTGAAGAACTTGGATGTGAAGTATAGATATGACAGTTTATTGAATTCTCACAATGTTATTTCTTGCATGACGGAAACAACTTGTCTTAGTAAAGTATGAGAGTAAGCTAGATTCAAAAGGGATAATACCTCAGGTTGCACTTAGTTAAGTGAGGAAGATGCATATATAGAATATCCAAACAGAAGTGTGTTTAACTGCAGACATAGAATGTACCCGTAACACTGGAAGAATTTACCAGTGCATTTACTAGTACAGATGCAACAAGTTCAGGTAGATAATTTAGCACAAAAAATCAATTCTACCAGTTAAGTTGCTGTCTACTATCTTTTTGTTATCCATAAGAACAGTTTTCTATTAAGTGTATAAATTATGCCAAGGATAAAACTTGACTAGACAGAGTGCTAGTGGATATATATGACATGTAGGATAGCCTTCAGCAGCTTAAGTCATCGCTGATAATAGCTTTGATATCCTTCACCATAGTGTCATTCTACAACTGAAAACAGATTTTAATACAAACGAAACAAAGAGTAGGTCCTCTACATCATGACCAGTTGAACGAAGTAATAGTGTGTCAATAAGCAAAGGGAGAAACAAATATCATCCTGGATTAAAACAAATTTCTTTCAGTGGATTTGTAATCAGTCAGAAGTCCCAGCTCAATCCCTAGTTCTTTTGCTTGCTCCAGGAAAATATGATCTGCTTCAACCCTCAGGGTGGGTGGGGGAGGGTGTATGGAGGGAGGAAGGGAATTGTTCAGGATTTTATCCACTTCGACAACTATACAGTAATCACCATAACCTACTTAATTGCCTAACATACTCCAAAGAAAATGTAAAGGGCATTGCAACATAAAATTTCCATGAAGTACCAGAGATTGAGTGGATTAGGATATCCATATTTCTCAGTGAAAGCAACAAGAATTTTGACTAAGAGAGAGTAACTTTTTCTCTTTGCTTTAGTGATTGTGTAATCTAGAAGATCAGTGAATGTTCAATTAATCATAGTTAGAATAGTATGAGAATAAATCTTCAGGAAGAAAGAGTACAATTATACTTACCCAATCAAAAACACCTCGAGAAAGATAAGTTTCAATTTATCATGCGCTAAGAACAGCTCAAGAAGGCCAACATAAATCCAAGTAATAGCACTTGTAGGTCGAACTGCACATGCCAATGCTGCTGCTGCCAAAGCCCAGTGTCTTAAAGGCATAGGATCCTTGTTGGAAGAAGTTCTCATGCATGGCCAATAATATAAACTCACAAGGGTAAGAACAGTCTCCAAACTATTAGATAGAGTACGAGTGATGCAGAAAAACATGAACCAGTTTGCCAACTGTGCAAAAAGCTGCAGTGGGATTAAGTATAACATGACCATCATCCATGTCAAGCAAAATTATATATTGGTTTTGAATTAAACTAATGAGATATGAAGCCTTCTAAGGGATCATTACTACTAAAAAGAGAAGACAGATATCTGTAGTGCTACAAAACAGATAGAGTAAATGATTAGAAGAATGAAAAATATAGTAACAGCTGAGTCCACGTAAAAGGATACTGCCCATTTTGCAACATAATCACCAAATACACCTTAGACAACTTGTACAAGTAAAGATCACCCACTGCCGAAAGTATGGACTGCAGCAATCTAGGAGTCTTCATCTGTAGAAGGATACTCATGAGCAAAACAGGACAGTTGCACTTAAATTTGAAAAATTGCCTCATCAAACAGATCCATAAATCAGGCACATGACATCCATGTAAAACTAAGAAAAATAATATTAGAATTAATTAGTTGTTGTAGCATAACAGTCATTTTGTAAGAAAGAGACAGGGTATATTCAAGGTTCACTGTTTTCCAACAACTTTTTTGTTAAAATGGCCTTAAATTCCAATAAGAATTCCATATAACAGCAATACACAATGAACTGGAATCCTTTCCATAATATTCAAAAATAACAAGTAGAAGATTTGAAAAGTACTCAAACAAAAGCTCTCGCCTTCTATCCTTGGATATATAGCTATAAAATATTTTTGGACATTAGAAAAAAAGAATTTCATGTCCTTTGTTTCTCATTATTACTCAAATTACAGAAAGCCACACTTCTTTGAAGCACCAAAAATAGGATTTAAGTACAGAATCAAACATTGGCCAAATAATATCAGTACACAACATATCACAAAAGCAGTAGAATTTTAAAAAAATAAAAATAAAATCATTTATTCATTTTCGCATTCCGAGAGGCACTTAAATCTACTTGAGCAAGTGATATTAGATACTATGACAGTCTCAAACATTCAATTCTAGGAGACAATGTCCAAGAGGGAAAAGAAAGACTAAACCCAGAAAAAACAATACGCACACATATACATAAAATCCTGAGATTACCATCAACCAAGGAGTGTCGAGATGGAAAAAGGCGAGAACTTTATAGAGAAATGCAAAGATTATTGGGTGCAAGTAGCTTCTTATACCCTTCTTCCACTCCCACGTCAAATGACCGTATCTGAAACCAATTAAAATGAATCAAACAAAATTCAAATAACAATAACAAAGACCATGACCAAATAAAAGACCCTTTAAATGATTCACCCAAAAGTAATCTTATGAGCAACTTCAAGAGCTTGCCAGTGTTCATCTGGATTGAAATATGTCTGTACCAACAAAGCATTGACTAATCTTATAGCCAAACATAGCAGAAAAACTTTCTTGTCTGAAAATTTTGAGTCTGACAAGTGAATTTTCTTCTCATTATCATCTTGAGAAGGTATAAGATTTGGGTTCTTTCTCTGTCTCATAATAAGGGATTGAAATCTTGAAAAACGTTTGTAACTTGTTTATGGATTTGGAATTGATTAAGCAGAGACAACCGCAGTATCAGTGTATGAATATATGTTTTGAATCTTTAATCCTCTACCTGGGCGGGTGGATTGTTATTTTCATCTTATTTTGTGGGTCTAGTACCGTTGGTCGGGCTACAGATCAAAACCGGACATAAATATATTAATAAATACTTACCAAAAACAAATATTATCTAGTTACCAAAAAAAAAAATCTAAACAGGACATTATATATATATATATATATAATATAGATGTATATAATATTAGTATAAAATAATTTAATTTAAAGTGACGAAACAAAACATATTTAAAAAATAAAAATTCAATATATATTTTGATTTCTGAATCTTATATATAAAAATAAATAAATATTTAAGTAATATCTCTTTCAGTCAATTTTTTTTTCCATAATAAAATAAAAAATTATGAATATATATTTATTAAACCTTAGTAAAAATAAAAAATAAAACTTTTAAACCCGTATTTTTCTTGCGAGTGACATCTATGGATTCCGGCTAGGAACAAAAATTCACATTTCCTCGTTTGTCCTTCAGAGAATTTATGTGAAAAACAGAATATAAACCTGAGAAAATGTGAGATTACCAGTAAGAAATGGATGTGTGTATACGAACAGTAAAAACTCCAAGTTACACTGCACAACCAGATTAAACAATGCATGTACATCAAAGGTTTCCCCTCCATAAATGAATTTAAAATGTTGGGGAAACAGGAAGAAAACCCAAGTAAGAAAGAAAGGTAAAACTTGTGGAAATTGTTTGTTCGTTACAGTTCATATGTGATAGGAAGACCTGTCCATAACAGAAGCCTTCGAGGTCGATCCAGAAATCTGGCTTGCCAAGCAGGTTCTTCTGTCTCAACCTCAAAACCACTTTTCAGGTAAAGATTTTTTGCAGGCACATTGTTAACAGCAACATGAACATAGAGATCACTGATTCCTGCAAATTCACAAATTTTTTTTTCTTTTTTTTCATATGCACTCAGGTGAAATCTATCATATCAACCAAAGTTTTTGGAGCAAATGCTAAAAATGAAACCATGCATTTAAGAATAGTAAGCATTCATAGAAAGAATATGCACAATGCAAAGAGTGAAGATAAAGATTATGGTTGAACAAACAAACATGAATTCAGAAGAAAAAAAAAAAGAAAGAGAGAGAGAGAGAGCCTGAAAGCCAATAGTTCCAATTGCTACTACAATATTGAGTATAGATGGCAACCCATTAGAGATTAAAGAACTCATGTACAATGCCTAGTCACATATGCAAATTTCCAAACCAGACACATTGTCTGAGCATACTTTCAACAGTTATTTATTACTCCAAAGATCATATCTTTTCACCTGAGTTACTGAAAAATCAGATAGATGGCTCAGGATTTGTATGCATTTTAGCACAGTTTAAATTGATTTTTAACAGCAAAAGTGAAAAAAAAGGGTAAAGCTTCTGCACCATTAGCACCGAGGCAATGGCTGTTGAAATATAATCTTTCTACTAGACTATAGATACAATCTCGGCTGCAAACCATTCCATTGTTTGTGAACTATATTGGAAGTCGGCCAAGGGAAAATATGGAACAGGTAGAAAACTTCTTCTGACTAGAGAAGAGGACTAAAAGAAAAACAAAGCAGGGAATGAAAATGTTCTTACCCCATTCTTTAGCAACCAACTTGGACTTGGCAAGGAGGGCATAACCCAAACCAGTCCTCTGTAGTTCCTTGGCAACACAAACATTAGTAATGTATGCTCTAGCAAAATCAGCTCCTATCCCCTGTCAAAGTGAAGTCCTGATGTAATAATCTATTAGGGAAATCCTTTGATAATAGTTCAAAGCACAGGAGCAGGGATAATAGAGAAATATCATTACGTGTTTTGTTCTCAAGATCAAATACTACAACGAAATTCAGACTTTGCAGAAGAAAGCAGTATCATCAGTACCTTCGGTTTCGCTCCTGTTATTTCTTCCGGAAGTCTAAGACACTGATTAAGATCCAATGTCCCCACAACTACTCGACTTTCCCCCTCATCTGAAAGCTGCAAGACAAGAAGGAAAAATGGACATAAGCTCAATAAGAGGAAGTGCATGTTGCAGAAGCACATAAAAACCACCCCACTGTCACAATCACAACACTCACTGATTCAAGTTTAGATAAGTACATGTTTCACCAAAAAATCCTTGTTTCATCCATTCTAGTTTAGTAGCCTTCTGGAAGATAAATCACTTCAAATTTTGAATGATCCAATTGTGACATAAAGATGCATTTGGAACTTAAGTTGAATATATCTTTATTTGCAATCATTTTCAACATTAACTTGCATTCATACTCATATCAGGTTTTGTTTCAGAAATAATTGGACTCTTGTCTTGGATGATTCCAAGGCTCAGATGGAACTAAAAATTCATATAATTTACCCGTATACATAGATATAAACAGCAGTAGTGATTTGAAACAATCAAATGTAAAAAGGCAAGTCCGGAATGCCACATTAATCAAACAAGGAGCAGAAATGATCAAATTCTGGCAGAAAAACGTGACTAAAGGAACTAATAAAATCAGAGGATCAAAAAGCTAAGGAAATTTTTACCTTACAAGAACTGCACAAATCATCCGAAATATTTGCCAGTTGTGACAATGGTAATGTAGCATTAATGCAAGAGACTCTTCTGAATCCCTCCCTTTTCCCCTCAATACGTTCCTTGAGGGCTTCAAATTCGCGATCCGCTAAGTACCTTTTATGATCCTAATAAAAAACTTGACAAGGAGAAAATATCATCAATAACACATTAATGATTATATTTCCTAAAATTACAAAGTGGTTAACGCAGACTTACTTGGATGCCAAATGACTCTTCTGAGAAATTATAGAAAGAACGGACGCGCAGACAAACAGCAGCCCAAAGTTCAGCGTCAGAATGAACCTCCGAGACATCAAGCAAAGACTTGTCAATTCGCGGTGTTGTTGGTGATGTAGTTCGCTGATGATTATTGTCCAACTGAGAAGAAATGGAAAATGAAGAAAAAATTGGAGAAGGAAGTTGGCGGGGAAGATGGGTGACGGCGGTGGCGGAGGAAGAAAGGAAAGGGTGGTGGTGGAATCGGAAGTTGAGTGGACATGGTGAATTTAGGATCACCATTTTCTTGTTTCCCTCAAACTCTCTATCTGTCTCACTGTCTGTCTTTCTTCAATTTTTTTTCCCCCGAAAATGCGTATTTTCTTTTTTAAAAAAATAAAATAAAATTGCATTATTAAATTGGATAATGTTAGAAAATCACAATTAATTTCTTAAATTTTCCAATAATACTATATTTTTTATCTTTTTACTATAATACAATAAAATTTTAATTTATTCTCATAACACTTTTTAATATAAAATTAGCTTTCTAAAGAAATATTTACACTTTTTTATTATTATTATTATTGTTGTTGCTTTAGGGTAAAAAGGAGGAAAGTAAAAAATTTGAAAAGAAAAAAAAATGAGCAATAAATGAGAAATTTATTACATCTCTTTCTTACGTAAGTTTGGGGCAAAGAATATGTTAGAGAAGAAGACAGAAAAAAAAATAATAATAATAATAAAAAGTAGTGATGGGATTCACCATGAATTGTCACATCTTTATTTTCAAAAATGGTGATGATTATGTGAATCTAAAGCTGATCACCGAAACTGCATATTAGTTTTCCAACACCAATCCTCTTTCATTGTTTTATTATCAACTCCTTCTTCTCCTCTCCCCAAAACAAAAACTATAATATAAATATGATTTTTTTTTCTTCTTGTCCAATATCAAATAATTATTTATGAATATTATCGAATCCAAAATTAAGACAAGAAAAAGAATTTAATAAAGTATTGTTAAATTTATAATTGCAATATGAAATATAATCATTAGAAATAGTTGGGGTTTGCAAGAGTGCAAAGATGATGAAGAAGAAGAACACTAAATAAGACAAGAAACAATTTACATTAATTTCCATGGAAGAAGAAGCTGTATATATATATATATATATATATATGTATGTATGTATTATGTATGTATAAAAAGAGCAATGACAAAGAAGCATCATTTACAATGTCTGATAATCCCATAACGTAGTCCAGCTTTTTCATGCAAAGTTTAATAAATCTGTGTTTCTTTTATTATTAGTAGTATTATTTTCCAGTTTTTACCCGCAAATCATCACAAGATCTTCTTTGGCAGTGTGTAGTCTTATTAATGTCAAACATCATTTAAAGTCTGCATTTTTTTTTCATTCCTTTTTTATAGTAAACTTTCATAAATATATATACATATTTTATCAAGCTGGCAGTGAATTTAATGCAATTAGAACAAAATCCTAGTAGATTTCTTATTCAATTCCAATTAAAAGTAAATACATATTATCTATAATCTGGAAATTGTGTAGATTTTAACCCACAAAGAATTAATTGCATAGATGAAAAGAGAAAAAAGGAGTAAAGTTTTTGTGTTTATATATATATATATATGTAAAGAATGGAACCATTGAAGTACTTTCACTACCTGAAAGAGGTGAGACAGAAAGGAAAAGACATAACGAAAGGAGCTTCTTCTTCAAATATATGTGTAGTGAAAGTATAACCATTTATAAACACAGTAAAAATCAAACGAAGTAGAAAGATGTACAAATTCACTCCATCTTCAAATCCCAATTTTACCACAATGGTTGGAATTAGGTTTAAAATCAATCTATTACAAACAACACAATAATATTATCTGTTTGAATCTGTTTAATAACTATTGCATCAATCTTTTCATACTTTTTGTTCATAAAATACTCAAAAATATTAAATTTTCTATACAAAATCTAAACTAATCGAAATATATATATATATATATATATATATATATATATTGAAGGATTTTTATTTGAGTGAAAAAGAGATGGGTAGGAAGAGAGATAAATGTAGTGAGTAATTGAGTAGCAGAGAGAGAGAGAGAGTCAAAACAGTGACACTGCAATGAATCACAATAAGACAATATATGGAACAATATATGAAAGTAGTCAAAGAGGTCGAAACAGAAAGAAAGGGACTTGATTACAAGAGAAGGGAAAATATACATACATATATATATATATATATATATATATCTCTATATATAGAGAGAGATAGAAAATGAAGGAAGAAGATTATAAATTAAAGATTTGAAGTATTGATTTCACTTAAGAGAGTTTTTTTATCAATTTATTACCAATCTTTTTGTATGTTTGTTATTGATTGCATTGCAGTTCATACACTGCTACTGTGCCATATATATATATATATAGATATGTATATATATGTTTGTATATATAACTTCTGTTTTTATCAATAGTTTGATGAAAATACGAGTCCCCATATATGCCCTCCCTTTCTCTTCATATTCTTTGATCAGCAGTAGTACAAGTACTCCACCATCTCATTCAATTAACGTAACTGAGAAGGTAAAAGATTTATGACAGATTTAGAGAGAGAAACAGATAGAGAGAGAAAGAGATGTTCTTAGCCATGTTCAGTCACATTGCTTATAGTGCTATCTCTGCCCCTCTGTACTGTTACATCTTCTTCATTTTTCTCATACTTATAATATATATATATATTAAAAAATTTAAATTAGTCGAAATAATACTAAATAATCAAATTTGTACGAGCTCATAATTCCATTAACTTCTAGTCGGAGTTGCACAAAATGCTGATCGAAAACAAAAAAAAATTACACTAAAAATATGAAAAGAATTAATTATAATGAAAAAATTAAGTTAAAAATCCTGAAATATATTTATTTAAGAGAATAATAGAATTCGAGTTATTGTTATAAATGATTTGAAAATACTGAATTAGGGTTTGTGGGTTGTCAGCAGTACTAGTTTTCCTCTATATAAACACAAACCGTCTCTTCAAAGTTTGGGTATCTATTAATTCTTTCACTTGCCTACTTCCATCACTTCATTTCACCCAGATTTCCATTTCTTTCAAGAAAACCTAGCTAGAGAGATAGAGACATCTCTGCTGCTGAGGTTCCGTTCCGTTCCGTTCTGTGGATCATCGATCATGTCTGTCTTTTCAATCTCTTCATGTTTTTCTAACCCTGTTCTAACGGCCACAGCCGCCGACGCCGACGTTGGTAAAGATAAACCCTACTTAACGGAGCTAAAAGTACCACCGCACGCAGTCGACAATTGTTCTCACAAAGAAGATGAAGAACTGTTACAGAATATATAATTTTACTATTGGTGCTATCCTCGCTGAGCTTTTTCTTTCTTTTTTTTTTATATATTCTTGCAAAAATTTTTATTTATTTTTTTCTTGACCTTGCAAGACTTTTGTATAGTTTTTATTTATGTTTTATTATTTTATCTTATTTTTATCCCTTTCAAACCTCCCATCTTCTTCATTTGTAGCTATTCCTCCTGAGCTTGCTTAGAAGTGTGTATATATATATATACCTCCATAGTGTGGATGCATGTACTGAATCTTTTCATAAATTCAAGAATGTGTTTTTTTACTTTGAATTAACCAACCCTAAAAAGAGAATTCATGCAAAACTTTGACGAAGCATTTTGCTGAAAATGGTGGGATTTTGATCGAGAACCTGACGAAGAAGAAGAAGAAAAAAAGGCTACAAAATAATAATAATAATAATGTTTGTTGCAAGAAGTTGGGAAAGTAAGAGAAAATTGAATATATGACGGAAGCAGAATATCTTTTCTGTAAAAAACTTAAAGAATGGGGCAGAGATATGGTTTTACTAGGTATAATTTAAGTCTGTATTGTCAGTAATAATATGTACATGTTGACCCCAACTGCTAAACAACAAAATGGCAAAAAATTATGTCTTCAGATATAATAAATTTTCTCAAATACATAATCTATATATATATATACGTATATGTATATATATATATATTATAGAAAAGATCTTTATAAAAAACTAGTACATCTCTTTCATTAACAATTGTAGAACAATATATATATATATATATATACTTATTAATACACACCAAAATTGCTACCGACATTTACATATGTAAAAAATATAATATATATATATATATTATTAATACACACCAAAATTGCTACCGACATTTACATATGTAAATATATATATATATATATATATATATATATATATATAAGAACATGTATAAATAAGCTGATTACACCATTTTTTTTTTTAATGGCTTCTCAAGGCAAACACATTTTTACCCTGCAGAACCTGTGTAAATTAGTTTTAAATGAAAATGAAAAGAATGGAAGCGGTGGGAAAATCCATATATGTATGTGTGTATGTATATGTGTGTGTGTATATATATATATATATGGCCGTGATATTTTCATCAGATGCTTGCAGTTTCCATGGATTGACTAAAGGAACACAACCATCTTCTGGGCTCACTTTGAGAAGTGGAACGCCTGAAGCTCAATCTTGAACATCTTGCCAACTGGTCTCTTGAATTCCGAGGGACCAATGAAGGACTTGTGTCCTCTGGACTACTCCCCATACAGAGTCCAGGACTGAACTTAATCAATGGAAACTTCTGACAACTAAGTGACCGGAAAGAAGAACCAAGAGGTATCTCAGGTCTGCAAAATGGAGGAGTATTATCCATGGAAGATAGTTCTGGACCATCTACTGAGCAAGCACAAAAGGGAAGTGATAATGTGGTTTTAGGAACTTCCTTGACAATTGCCATTGTGCTTTCCAGCTTCAGAAATGAAACTATGCCATGGCGACACAGAGGACAAGCAATTGAGCCCGGAGGACCAGCTACAGTTGAACACCGGTTTGTGGAACAAAGATATAAAGCACAATGAGTGCAGAATTCATGGAAACAACCTGCAAAGAAGTGAGATGAGATGTATGCAAGAAAATTGAAAGTTTCTCCATTAGATAGCAGAACATACCTTCTGCAGCAACTGTGCACTTTCTTTCCAAACAAACAACACATGGATCTACACATGTTGAATGTGAATCACTGCTTTTCCATCTGCATTCCCTGAAAATTGAGAACAGATGCCAAGTTAGGCGTGTTAATCTTTTCAACCGCAACACAGTGTTTGTGTAAATTATCGAATTTGATTGGCACATTCTTACCTAGCAATGCCGACAATGCTCATCAGAGGAAGACACAAATATGGCGAAGATTGAATTCTTGGGAGGCCTTCAGGTTGTTGTCCAGTAAGAATCCTCTCAAGGGTGTCCCTATGCCATGAACGAGCGACCATCAAAGGAGTCCATCTGTGAACACGAAAAGTAGTTAAGTTGGAAAATTTCTAATAAATACAGCAAACGTTAATGATTCTACGAAGAATAATCAAGTAGAATAGCATGTGATTTGCAAGGAGGTGTAATCAGATATGTATAATGAATTTTGAAATAATCTCGAAAGACTGTCTGATTACAGGCAAATACTTTTGCATACTAAAAACACACTAATTATATCATTCAATAGAAATCGACTCTCCAAAGATCAAGTGAACTCTAAATTTTGAAAGGATAAATAAATGTTATTAAGTTGTTCTTTCAACATATTATTTCATATATATATTGTACGTACCCATTAGCGTTTTCTGTAGTCAGGCAGGCCCCTCTAGCAATCAAAAGCTGCAACCATGCAAAATGATAAGTAGCTAGCGTCCTCCTAAAAATAAAAAAATTCTAAAGCCGTAAAGTAAAAATACCTGACAACACTGGGCGTTGCCCCCGCATGCAGCATAATGGAGGGGAGTGCTCCCTGCACCTGTAAAGTAACATATTTATAGCATTCTTTCAGCTCTTTTGGCATTTGTTCATGAATCGAAATACATTTTATGATGTCTAGGTTCATGAAATTAGTGCAAAGAGATAACATCGATGGGGGAGAGAATAGACGAGTTTTTGCATTCTCGATATCCAATACTCTGATAGTTTAGTGGTCAGAAGTTCAGCCAAAGCTTATCATCCATTTCAGATGCATACAAGGTAGGATAAGAATAACAACAACCATCAAAGCTTGGCAACTCAATCATCTAAAACTGGCCTTAAAAGACTTTGTTATGGTGGTAAATTTTTGCTTATGACTTATGACATAGTTCAACTTCACAGAGCATGCACAATTCCTTTTTCTATATCCCTTCAGACTTCTGAGTATATTTGCTACTCACAGAGGGCTTTAAGAGATAAGTAAACAAAAATAGCATGAACGGTGCTTTACATTACATCTGCAAACAATAGTAGCAGGGCATATAAGATACACCTTGCAGTCTCTTGATATATAAGACCAACCATAAGCATTCCCAGAGGGTACATCTTACATAAAGAAAGAACAAGATGACCCAAAATGTGAATTAAAGTATATCCTGTCATAGTTTACAAATAGCTCGCAACATAAAGTGAATCCGCTAAATCGACAGATGGATTGGATCACTACAGCAACAAATTCTATAAGAAACAGTTGTATCACAAGATTCCAAGGTTTTCTAAATTTAGAAAAACTAGCAAGATTTTGCTATTTCCCACATCTATGAGTCAGTTGCAACATGAATAACATAGACATAGATATTACCTATCAGATCAATTGTCGTCCCATCTTCCACGGTGATATCAGTCACAGAAGCCCCCAAGTCCAGAAGTAGTTGCACAGTTTCAGGATGCCCGTTTAATGCTGCCATGTGGAGGGCACTGACACCTCCATCGGCAGGTCTGTTTATCACCTCAGAAAGTGCACTGGTTCAAACAACAGGCATGAAGCTAATCAGCATCACAAGAATGAAAGTGAAAAGATATTGTTACAGAATTATTCTGAAAAATATAACCCTTCATCAAATTCTGAGACAGAGTCTTCATTTCTCCTTCTTTTCATAAGGATACTGCAAAAATCAGGAATGCTAGGAATATAATCAGCAAGGAGAAGCCGAATGCACCGAGAATGCCCATTCAAAGCAGCTAAATGGAGAGCAGTACCCCCATTAAGATAGTCCGCTCTGTGAATCTAAATTTCAAACTATTATCATCTACAAAGATTAATACACAAAACATTATCGAAAAACATGTACAGAGGAAGCAGATCATACATTGGCCTTATAAAGAATTAAAGTCTGAACAACTTCCCAGTGACCATATTGACAAGCTTGCATCAAAGCAGTCTGTTGATCAGAAAGATAACATCACATGTCTTGATGTAGCCTTTCAAACATGTAAAGAGACAATCAAAAACATTCTAGGAATAGACAAATGAAATGTTCTTGAAAGAATTTTACCTGTCCACGGTAGTTCCTAAGATTAATATCAACTCCAGATTCAATCAGGAGAAATACAATCTAAAACACAAGAAATAATACAATCGTCATCAGAATCCAAATACCTGCTCAATAAAATTATCCATCAATAAATTCATAGGAAAAAAAAAAAAAAATCAGATATTATATATACCATCACAAAAGAAAACATTGTTAATATACCTCGTGGTGCCCTTGAGCTGCAGAGTAATGAAGAGGGGAGTTGCGAACCCCAAAGGTGGAATACCTTGCTAGCCGGGGGTTATAATCCAACAAAGCCTTGGCTTCCTGAAGATCTCCATCTCTAGCTGCAGAAACTAGGCGCTCCCCAGAGGCAGAACATCCAAAAGAATTGCCAACCAGGCTTAGAAATCTCATATTAACCTTAAACGCTCAAAACTAGAGACACAAGAATGGCTCCCACATATGTATAAGTTCTGGTGGCGTGATGCAAAACATTGGTCTTTTCACCTTAAAGAGTCCAAGAAATCAATCCCAACAACCATCCATAGACGAAATGAACAAACATAGCATAATTACTGGAATATCATTCCTGGATTTCCACCAAACTAATACCCACCGAACAACCAAAAATTATTTTCTCAGAATCCAAGATAATGTATTCTAACTGTCGGAATCTCAATGAACCCTGATCGAGAAACCCAAGAAAGAAAAAAAACCCTCTTTTAAAGAAATCGACCCTTACTCTTCTTTCAACACCACTAACCTCATTTTCTTTCCAACTTGATCATTTTATATACAAATACGATACGATCTTGATTGTGACGGCAATTTATGTAAGAGTTAACAAGAACTTGTCAACTCTAAGGAAGCCAAAAACTATTAGAGCTGATGAAAGCCTACAATAAAAAACAAATCACCGAATAGAATAAAAATCAATCCGTAATATTAAAAAGATTGAATTTTTTTTTCTTT
This sequence comes from Asclepias syriaca, assembly GCA_027405835.1. NCBI lineage: Eukaryota > Viridiplantae > Streptophyta > Magnoliopsida > Gentianales > Apocynaceae > Asclepias > Asclepias syriaca. The sequence continues at coordinate 162,962 of CM049927.1, read as the reverse complement.
TAATCAAATTATTATCATCAAAATTCAAAATTTCTTTACAGACAGGCGTCTGATTCACAATTGACACCCGAAAAGCATTACTACTTAAAAATTGCAAAACTAATAGAAAAAGCTACCCAGTCAGTGAAATTTCCCTGATAATACGAGAAATCTCCGCAACTCAGTTGCAGAGCTTCAGGGAAATTTTCAAAATCAAAAAATGGGGAGAATAAAAAAAGGGGACCTTGATCACATGTTTTTTCGTTGGGGTCGGAAAAGAAAAACCCTAATCCAAAATGTAAAGAAATGGGTAAGGAATCCTCAAAACCAAAAACAAAAATTTACATAAAGAAGCTGAAAGACAATCATTCTCGGCCAAAAAAAAAATAAAAAATTCCTGCTTTACTATGAACACTTTTCTGTGGGGGGGTAAAACCCAAAAAAGAAAGAAACAAGAAAAACAAAATGAGGTGTAAGTAATTGAGAGGAAATCGGATTAATATATATGATTAATGCAGCAAAAAAGAGGAAAAAGATGGATATAAAAGGGATTACACACAACACACACATAGTAGTGTATATAATATATAATATATATATATATATATATATATAAGGGAATGTGGGGACAGCATGGTTATCGGCAAGCTCTACAAGCCTGCAAGAAAAGCGTGGAGTTCATCATTGGCAGTTATGTTTGTTATTAATGGCTGTCAAAGTTTGGTTCTGTGTGCCTTTCTGATTCTCTCAGCGTGAAGGTGCAACCCTCTTTCCTCGCTTTTTTTTCAGAACAATCTCCATTTAAGCTCTAACTTAATAAAGGACTCCTTAAATCTATAATGGAATCGATGTGGGACTACTTTAAATCACAATAAATGTTAATTTTTATATTTTTATAAGCATTTAAAATTAAATAATTATATAATATTGTGAAATTATATAAAAACAATAAAATAAATAAGATGAAAAATAAATGAGAGATTTAAAAAATAAAAAAATATTATTATCTAATTTCTTATTTATTGTTGATTGTACTTATAAAAAGGCATATGACCCTTTATTTATAAGGTTGAATAAGGAATAAAGAAAAATATTAAGGGTGACACTTGTCATTCGGTATTAAATGTTATGTGACATTTGTCACCAAAATTATAAGTATAAGGTGATATGTGTCACCTTATAGATAGACATCAAGTAATATTTATCATATTTTATTAAATACATAATTATTTTGAAATTAAAAGATAATAACGATTATACGATCTAAATTTACTAATTTATTTAATAAATCTTCGAATTCATAAAATATAGCAACTTTATTATTATTATTATTATTTTCTTGGGACTGAACGTATATAAATGGGAATGGTTGTCCCTTATATTTGTCAAGTTAATACATGACACAAATAATTTTGAAATAGTTAATTAAACTTATTTATGGTGTGACTTTCTACCAAACGCTACACTAAAAGATTTCTTCAATTTTTGCACGTATTTGCTTTCCCACTCAAATCATCTTTTCAAAGGAGATATATTATATATTTTTTAAAATCAAAAATTTATGATATATATATATATTATTAAATTGTTGCATACGAGATTTAAACTCGGAAAAAAATTCTTATTAATCCATATGCATCTTAACAATCAAAATTGTAATAATAATAATTAACAATCATGTGCAACCTTAATTAAATATGTAAGAATAAAAGGAATAGATAACATTAAAATAATCTAAATCTAATGGTTTGGTAAAGGTACCACAATAATTAAGAACAAAAAAGAAAAGAAAAGAAAAGATTCGATCATCTTTGCTGGTTAATAACTATGGTTAAGCACTTAGGGAATCTTTAGTATTATCACTTTTGAAGTTTTATTCTTTGCTCTATGTAATGAACAACCATTTCCAATTTACCAAACAAATTAAGGTTTAGGATAATTTAATTTGGAGATGCTTCTTCTTTATGTTGTGGGTTGCCAACATGTATTCTTTATTATCAAAATCCAAACACTTTTCCCTTTTTCTTTCCTTATTTTTCTCCTCTTTATATATTATATTCACACACACATATATATTGCTTCTAATTAGTTTCAGTATAATAAAAACAGTTACAAATAATTGATCATATGTGTCATAGTTATAGTAAAAGTTTGTGGATTTGGAGCATGATAATTGGTATCAAAACTAATAATTATTCTAAATTATAAAAGTTAAGTGTTACACTACGAAAATGAAAGTTATTTATAGAAATTTAAATATGTATTGATTGATCTTAAACCTTAAAACAATTCTATCCAATTGAACTGTAACGAAGAAATTGAGCTTTAAAGAAAAATAAATGTGACACTTTTATTCATAATTATGTATATTTAAAAATAAATTTAAATATTCTTTTTAATTGAACACTATAACCATATATATATATATATATATATATATATATATGCATGTATGTATATTAAATAGGTAAAAATCATCCTAAAAGGAAGATATGCAATTACTACTTATAAAAGCACCGTTTAAACTAATCTAGAAGGAAATGGAATCGGATGTTCAATCTTTGAAAGTTAGATTAGGTGAAAGACTCTTGTCATGATGATCCTAACCTGCCTTTCTACTTGTAAACGATATTATTTGCTTATTTATTTTAATCATAAATTATGTTAAAATTATCTATTTAAAGAATAATTAGTTTCAACATACTCTCAAAAATTTTATTAATACATCTTTTATTTTATTCTTAAAGATAAGAATCACATTTTCTAAAATAAAATTTTTTTAATTAACAAGAAAAGAATAGGACATATTTTAACCCATGATTTAGTTCATCTAGATTCTAAACTTGAAAATGTAATAAGATGTTTTATTCCATTATTTTCAGGAATTATAAGAAAAATAACATTATTTTTTTGTCCGATCAAATAATGTCTTATTATAATTTTATGTACGCAGATATTTATAATGCCATATTTTATGTATATCTTGCGGTTAAAATGGGATATTGGACCAAATAAATCTTTAAGACATCTCAAAGATCTCGTTAGATTATATATTTAGTCAATAATATCTACTAATGCAACAAAATTCCACGCCCTCCATTTTTCTATGTTTTTGTGGAAATATAAATAATATCTTTCTTTTTCTTTTTCTTTTTTTTTTTTTTTTTTTGTGTGGTAACCATTTCCAAAAAATAAAATATTTTTCTTTTAGTCCAAACACAGCCCAAGAAACTCAAACCCAATATATATGAAATTAAAGAGAAGAATTAATCAGCCCATCTCTTGTATGTTTGGGCTTGAAAAATGGATCCTCCATTTGAAAATATAGCCCGATAATAATGAAGAGAAAGGTTTATCTTATCAGACAATTGGGCCTTCAAGCCTATAAGTTTCTACGCAACTCAAATCTACTTTAATTAGTTGAAATAAATAATAAATATCAAACACGAATAAGTATTTAAGCAATTAAATTATAATGGATTGTAGTAAAATTATTGTTTATTAAATGGAATACCTACTATCTTATTATTTATTACATTTATAGAGCAATTTTTAGTAGGTAAGAAAACTTGCATGATGGCCTCTAATACCATTAATGGTGGTTAAAGAAAATATCAAAAGCTCTTTCAATATCTCTTAATCTTATCTCTCTCTCTCTCTCCTTTTCTTTGATCAAATCAAATGCTCCCCAACCATTTAACTATCTTTTCAATTTTTGCATTTTTAAAAGCTTTTTAAAACTCATACATACATATATATATATATATATATATAATATATATATATCGAGAGATGTCTTAGATGAATTATAAATTATAAGAGAACACTTTTAAGTCAATTCATATTTACACTAATTATTGTTTGAGTCAGATTAAATCCTTAAAAAAGAAAATTCTAATCCAAATTTTAACAGTTAAATACATGAATCAGAATTACAACACTTGATTTTGCTTAAACAAAAAAGGTTTAGCTCACTTGCATTTTGAAATTGCCTCACACATGTTTATACTCATTTGTCTTTCAATTATAAGTTGTTGTTATCAATTTAATTATTTTTTATTAATTTTTTTTAAGTAACTTATATAAATATATATTCTCTAACCTAACTCATTAGAATATGGAACTTTTCTTGGTAGTTCATTTAGTCAATTGGGATGAGGTGAATACCTAATACTGATCTTGATTATCATTTTCTCTTTATAATAACAAAACCATGTGGAAATGTAGTTAGAACATATACATAATATATATATATATATTAGGGGTATAGTAAGTATAATTTGGAGTTATCGAGATTTGGAAACGTTGACAGGTCTTAAGTTTCTTCAAATTAGTTGTCAAAGTAGTAATATGAACATTAATTTGCATGCACATGCACTTCCACTTCTACTTTTCTTTAGTTCACTTGGAAAAGTCTACATTTTTCATATATATATAGCAATTGGGACAAAGGGGTTGGTAAATATTTACTACTATTAAGTTGGATTAGTTAACAAACATATAAATCATTGAAAAAGTCTCACAAAATCGTTCTTTTATATTTATTAAAAATTAATAAATTATCATTCAATAAATTTATATAAAAAATCAAATTTATACTCTTAAAAAACTCTTCTTTCATCACACTTGATCCATGACAAATTTTACGAAAAAATTTCAATAGCACAAATCAAGAATTTTTTAACTTATAACTCTTATGTTAAAAAATAATAAATGCATTCTCTCACCCATCTTAAAATACAAATAAAATTACTATCCAATAATTTTTTTTATTTGAGTATAGAGAGAGAGAGAGAAACAAATAATGGCAAATTTTTTTGGGGATTCATGAAGTGAGGTATGATAATTTTGACGGGAAAACAAATTTCCAAATATTGAAAACAGATAAAAATACTGAAATATCTGTAGAAGTCTTGCCCTGAGTTGACCTCACTGATAAGGATGTTAACTTTGGTCAACTGTTTTCCAGATCTTCCCCTTCTTCTTCTACAATTGTTTATATATATATATATATATATATATATATATATATTCCAGATCTTCCCCTTCTTCTTCTACAATTGTTTATATATCATAATATATATATAATATATATATATATATATATATATATATATATATATATAATTTTGAATATTTGTGACGTGGGACAAAATTAAATAATTTTTTTTAAAAAACTTTGAAAAAATAATTAATTAGAGTTTGAATTTCTATATGAAACAAGGAAAAACATGGAGTTGTTAAGTTATTGGGATTGCATCGTTTAATAATACTATCTCTCTCTCTCTCTCCTCTATATATATATATATATAATGAACGGCACGGTGGAATTGGAGACTTCTATTCATTTATATATAAATATATTGAGCTTTGTGCCATTAAAATATTTTCTTGCTCGTATAGTAGTTGAACAGTAAAACAGGGTTTTCTTTGATGAATTTCCGGCATTATTGATTCCTAATGTTTCTTGATTTTGAATTTTTGTAAGCAGAAAACTATGAAAGATGTCTTGAATCTATAAAGTGATTGGGGATTCATGTTTCCTTGAAATATGCCATTGTTTCTTTCTTTTCGGCTTCTAAATATTTTACTGATGAATAATTTTAGAGAGAGAGAGAGAGAGTTAGGGTAGCTATAAATTGCTAACTCCAAATGGATCTCTATATATATATATTATCTATTATATATATATATATATATACACACACTATATGCTACTATATATTAAATCTTCGAAATTTCATAAACTAAACCTACCCTCCTTGAAAATGGAGCAAGAAAAAGTTGTGTTTTGGGAAGAACAGCTTTATTTTATTTTAAATAGATTCTTTAAAATCGAAAATAAAAGGTTGTGTCTTGATATGGTGAAATTAGAAAGTACACTCTGAATGCTAGTAAGATTGCAGTTTTGAATTTCGATTTTTATTATGAGTGTCATTTTAAAATTCAAGTAAAATTTTTTTATGAGTAAGAATTAAATTTAATGGGCACAATTCTGAGTCAAATCTAAATTAATTAAAATGGTGAAAGCTATGAATATTAATATGTTTTGGTATGTTGTTATTTTTATTAACTAATTTGAGAGAGATATGTAGAAAAAGACTCTCAAAACTTCAATATACAATTGAAATCGCAGTATAAAATAATTTCGAATTTTACAAGTCAAGTGAGACACTTTAAATAAGTTAAACTAATTAAATTATCACATTTTTAATGTTCGAATTGAATAATGTGAGGGTTTTTCATCTTTTAAACCATACAAATTATGGTAAAATTCATTAGAAAAGAAATACTTAAAAATAAATTTTAGTGTTGGAAGAGATGCAATATATTAATGAATTTGAACACCAATGAGGAATTGGTCTATTCTTCTTGAATTGCAAAATTTGCCATTTGGACAAACAAAAAGAAAAAGGAAAGATAAATCAACCCCGCATCCTCCGTTTCGGGATGACTAATTATTCACATATCTCCATCACCAACAACAGGTTTGGAAGGTAAACTAAACTTAAATAATGCCTTTATTTTTTTTTTATTTCAAACATTTATTTAATGACACGTTTTAAATCTGTAAAATTTATTTGAAATGGATTAAATCATATAATATTATTGAACTATTTATACCATAATTTATTAATCAATTAATTGCTGACAATAATTTAATTGATGTGGTCAAAACACTTTTTGACATATAAAATTAAGAATTAAGTTTTTTCTCTTAAATAAACGAACTCTACTAATGTAATTGGATTAAATTTATAGTTTAAAAAATCAAAAAAAAAAAGAAAGAAAGACCATGTTAATTAAAAGATTTTGAATTTATTCACATTAAGAATAATTTTGTATCGCATTTTTAGTTACATTATTATAATCTTAGCCACAAAATATTTATGCTTAAGTGACCAAAATCTATTTTAGGTATTTTTCTTTTCTCTATAATTTTTATTTATTTAGTAATATATTTTAAATTCATAAAATTTACTTAAATTTGTAAGATTTAAGTAAAATGATATAGTAAAACCAAGAATATCAAAATTTGATTGACTTTGTTGTTGATTCACTTGATTTTTTGTCCAAATTCTTCTTCTTCTATTTTGGGTACTTCTTTTTCTTTCTGGAAACATGGTTGACTGCTTCTTTAGGATGCACAAAAAGTTAAGGAGAAAAAAAGGGGATCAAATGTGTCACTCCAACACTTTTTACTTACTTTTCCTTTTTTTTTTAAAAAGGAAAAAATTATTTTACATGATCAAAAATCTATTATTTTTAAACTAAAAAAATAAAACTTCTTTTATCTCACAAATTATTTTTCCTAAAAAGTTTGATTTATTATCTAATGTGTGATATTCTTTTTCCTTTATTACATCTTCTGACGGGCTTAGATATGGTTTTGACTTTAGAGATTCTACCGTTTGTCTTTACTTTCAGAGGGACATTGTGATGAAAGACGATTAGAATTTGGAATGGAAGAAGCACAGACTGCAGAATCTGATCCAGAAATGACCGAATAACATTAACAAACCATTATATATATATATATATATATATACACACACACACTGCTAAACAACATGGGGATTTGACATTTGAGTTTTAAAAAAAAAACCCTAATTAATTTCTTTAATATATATAGATTAACATTGTTAATCTGGAGACTTTAATGTGCATTGGACTTGATGCAATCTTGTTCCTAATTTCAAGTCAACTTGAAACAAGAAAAAACAAAAAAAAAAATGAAAACTTTGCAGTTGATGAAATCATTAAAAGAGGCTAGACCTTTCTTTCCTTACAACTCAGTGCTCTCTGTGAATATTTTACAGCTCTTCAGCTGTGAATCAGGAAAAAGAAAGATAATAATGGATCAAAATAAATTTGTGTCTGGTGACACTGCTACTGATTTATTGCTCCAATTTATATTCTTCAACCAACCCTCTTTTTCTCTTTCTCTCTCTAATTTTGACTTTGTAGGATCCTTTTCACAGTAAGAAATTTACTCTACCCCTTCCTTCCCCCTTGCGTATATTTATTTTCCCCTTACAAATCTCTTCAAACTCTTTACATTTTTTCTTTCACTCCAGATGGGTTTTTCTGTATCTGAAAGTTCAGGTCTAAAGTTCCAATCTTGCTGAGTTTTCATATTTTTTTTCAGTTCAAGAATCTGTGAGGAAGAAGAAAAGAAATGGAAATCAAAGAAAGAAGCTTTCTTTCTCCATACCAACAGCCATATTTTGTTCTTCCGCCACCACCACCACCACTTCCTCTTCTTTCTTCTTCTTCTTCTTCTTATTCTTCTGGTAGTCTTCGATCCAGTGGGTTTAATTTGAACAATAAGGTAAGTCCGAGCATACTTCTGATCATAATCATACTTGCCATAATTTTCTTTGTCTCTGGTTTGCTTCATCTGCTAGTTAGATTCTTGTTAAGACCAACAACAAGGGATCCGGATGAAATGGATAATGTAACTGCACTTCAAGGTCAGTTGCAGCAACTTTTTCACCTACACGATGCCGGAGTTGATCAGTCTTTTATTGACACACTCCCTGTTTTTAATTACAAAGCTATTATAGGTGTAAAAAGCCCATTTGATTGTGCTGTTTGTTTATCTGAATTTGAATCTGAAGATAAACTAAGATTGCTTCCCAAATGTAGCCATGCTTTTCACATGGAGTGTATAGATACTTGGTTATTATCCCATTCCACTTGTCCTCTTTGTAGAGCTAGTTTACTCCCTGATTTCTCATCAAACAATCCCCCAAATTGCTCACCTATAGTTCTTGTTCTTGAATCTGGGAGTGACAGTTCAAGAGAGATTGTTTCTGTTTCTGTTTCAGACAGGGAGAATATGAATATTGCAAGAGTTAATTCTCATCTTAGTAGTAGTGCTTGTAGTAGTGCTCTTTTTGACGAGGATTTCAGACAACAACAACCTCAATTTTCTCAAGCTCCTCCTCTGGCTCTGGCTGATCTTTTCAGGAAATCTGGTGAAATTCGAGTAAAAGAACAAGAGGAAGTAGTAAATAAAGTGGGTTCCGGGGAAAAGATTGTCCAAGTGAAGCTTGGAAAGTTTAGAAATGTTGATGGTGGAATTGGAGGTGAAGGTAGCAGTGATAATAACAGTTTTGATGAAAGAAGATGTTTTTCCATGGGTTCTTTTGCATATATAATGGATGAAAATACATCTTTACAAGTTCCCATTAGAACACCAATGAAGAAACAAGCAAGCAAGAAACCTGCTTTACCATTGTTACCAGGACACAGACCTGCAATGTCTGAATGTGGTTGTGATTCAAGAAGAGAAGAATTCATCAATGGCTTTGAAGCATTCAAAAGTCTTGAGATTCAAGGATGTACTAACAACAACAACAATAATACCTTTGAAAGTAATAGTAATAGTAGTAAAGCAGAGAGCTTTTCCATATCGAAAATTTGGTTAAGAGGGAAAAGAGAAAAGCCTAATAGTTTAGCAACATTGCTGCAATCATCAAGAAGAGCATTTTCATTTAGATTTCCACCGGTGCATCACCACCACCGGAGCGATGAATCAAAGGAAGCCAAGAATGATGGTGATTGTAGGAGGACAGTTTCTGAGATTGATGATATATGTAGATGGGAAAATGGAGGAAGTGAATTTGGATTAGATTTGGATACTCAAAGCTGCAACAGTATTGATTCTCAACCAAATCCACATTCTTTTGCCAGAAGAACTCTTCTTTGGTTAATTGGTAGACAAAACAAGGTTGTTCATTCTACATTTCCATCCAATGTTTAGTATCAATCTTTTTTTTTTTTGGTTAGACAGATCTTATTAATCTTTCCATATGGGGATGACAGACAAAGATTGAAATGACAAAGAAAAAAAAAAGTTACGGTCTTGTGCAACTTTTTTCTGTTTTTGCTGAATATATTTGGAATTAGTTGGATTGATTATTCTTTCACTGATTTTTTTGTCATTTTGTTTATGATTTGTTTAGGCTTTTGGTTTGGCTTGTAATATATATATATATATATAGATAGGTGTAGAAACAAATTGATTATTTAAACTAAGATTTATGTTTTTATATATTTTCCAACGATTACTTTTGTCATTATTGAATTTTGAGAGGATGCTGATTTTGCTAGTAAGAATTGCAACTAAAAAAAAAAATCTTTTTCTTAAATTTATAATAATAGTAGTAATAATGACAAGTTGGCAATTAGGTTATCCATTTCTATTTATAAACTAATTAGGTTGATTAAAACTTACTATTAATAGTAATATGTTCTTAATACCTTTTTTTAGAGTAATAAACTTATATATATATATATTTATATATTTATATTTTAGAGTTATATATAAAAGTAAATTTTTTTAAAAAAATTTGAATATTGATGAAATTACATATATAAATTAAGAATTAAATATTTAATCTCATAAAGTTTTTTATATTAATTCCAACTTTTTTTTTGAAAACCTAATATTTTGCTTCCATGGATGGAACGTGGAACCAGCTGGGGAGTAATGAATAAGATGGTCATTAAAATAGAGTTTGATGATATACAGAGGTATTCATACAATAAATGCAGATGAAGAATTCGAATTCAAATTCAAATCAAACTCTAAATTTCTTTCAATTATTCTTTTTTATTTATTAAGCCAGCTCCATAGAATATATATATATATATAGCTAAAATGTGGTCACACAAGAAAATTATAAGGCATTAAATTTTGAGGTGCAATTTTAAACATTAAATATATATATATATATATATATATATATATATATAATATATATATATATAAATGTGGCTGATGTTATTACCACGACTATATATAACAGTTGAGGGCCGTTGTCATGTGTTTATATTTGTGACCTAACCCTATCCTTCATTTATTTGTCCCACATGATTTTTGCATCACAAATATCGATTATTCAATTCAAATAATGCTTAATCAGTAATTTTAAAAATTATTTAAAATTACAGGTTTGAAATAATTATTTGTAATTTAATTTTTCGTTATTGATTTAAAAAATTTCTAAATTAATAACGTATTTTAAATCAGTAAATTCTTAATTATAATATATATATATATTATATATATATATATATAATATATATATATATGATATATACATTGAAATGATAAGGAAAGTATAGTCATTGTCTGAGAGTTAAGCCAATTAGTCCAAATCAGTTCCCCCACGTATTAACTACAATTTTGATGATTTATATAAATTTTTAAGAGAAAAATAAAATAGAGGGACTTTTTGGATAGGAAAACTGATGTGGGGATTGAAGAAAAGTCGAAAGAAAACAAATAAAGATATTAATATAATTTATGTCCTTTTTTTTTTTTTAGCGTGGTTTGATAAATTTGGAGGGATTTGGGTTTCCTTTGGTTGGAGGGCAACTCTATTTACAATCTGGCTTTTGGGATATGGTCATGTCACTGCTAAGTCAATGAGCTTTGCAGTATCCGTTTTTTTTTTTTCTTTTTTTTACTTATTTAAAATGAAACTGCGTGGAATTTTCTTTTAGAAATCACAAAAATGGAAGAGGATGAATAATGGCTTTTGTGACTGGTAACTTATTTTGACCTTCAATTAAATTAGATTCGAGTTGTTTACAAAGTATAAATTTGAAAATTTAAAAGTTTAAAGGAATTGATGAGCGAATTTTTAAATATTTTTTTCAAACAGATAATTGAGAAATTAAATTTTTTTAAAACAATTAGTTTCATGTTAAAAGCTTTGGTCAGACCTTCAACCTTAAATAAGAGTTACTCTACCAACGTTCTTTAGGTCCAATCTGAATTAGTTTTACCATAAAAACCTAAAACATAAAGGTCTAAACGAAGAAAGAAGGGCCCAAATCGAACAATTATACTGCTGAAGATAAGCCCATTTTAAGAGCTTGAAACTTTGCTGTCTTATAAAGCCCATTACAGCCCATATCTTTTGTTTAGGATAACTGTAAACACCCCAAAAACAGTTTAGAAGAATTAATAATCAAATTTTTAAATTGTTGGAGAGTTTTAGATCAGACTCGGACGACGCGAGTATAAAAACAAAAGACACCAGAAATCTAATTTGGTTTTTATTAAGGAATCTAACTCAAATTTTATGAATAAAACAAAAAATATGTTATAAATATTACAAGTTTACAATACGTTTCTCATGGTACATATGCACAATCATTGGTACGTTCGCTACTGATTTGAACATAATTAATTTTTTTTCCCTAAAAAAAAATGTTCTTACGAATATACGACTCTCCGCATATGATCTTAGAGAGAGAGAGAGAGAGAAAGAACATTAAATAATTAAGTAGTTTCTGAGAGTTCATTATTGACGACTTCTTTTTGTCTTTTTGGTTGCATGCAGCATCTTTGTACGTACTTTTTGACATATTAATTACACTATATATATAAGTATATTGTTATATAGAAATTTAAAGGTATTATCTCTTATTGATTCTTGATACATTTAATTTTAATTTAAAAAAGAAGTAAAAACATAAATTGGAAGAAAAACATCTGATGAATATTATTTGTTTGGGTGGAATGGATTAATTAGTAATTAATTACTGCTGTTGATAATTAATAAGGATTTTTCCAGCATTTGTATCGGCAATGGCTGCAAATGCATCTTCCGAAAGATCAAATGTTCCACGACAATTCTTACAGTAATCCACAACTTGTACATTCACGGTTTGGCCAGTACAAGGATGTGGCGTTCCTAGGTTCGTACCGTCCGTACACGTTAAGCTGTACTGTGTTCCGCATGCTGCACCCCCGTTCCATATCTCGTCACTTGCCGCCGCAACCATACTTGTCGGTGTATTGTAACCGTAGCACGACGAAGCTACATTTATTTATATTTATAAGAAACAATATAAAAAGAAAGACAATTCTCGTTAAATGATAAAATTACTTACGGTTATATATTGTGTAGTAAGTTGCATCACCCTCATCTGCATTAGCTGATAGAATAGCTAGTAGTAGGGATACAAAAGTTATGATGATTTTTTTCATGGCTGCCATTAATTTTTTGTTCTGAATAAACTGAATTATTCAAGAAACTGATGATATGGTAATGGTTCAGTGGTGGGATTGAAATTAATTAAGGGTTTTATAGTGGAAATGAAGAAGAAGAAATCATTGGTTGATTCGCCATAAGAAATATTTTAAAAGAAAAAACCTTATTGCAGGCTGCGCTGCTGATTCGGTTGTTTTGTATTTTTTTTTTGACATGGTCGTGAAATATTAATAAATATGTTTGTTAATTAATTATGATTGTTTTCTTCCTCAAGTGACATTCTGTGAATTTTTGGATTATTTTTGTAGAGTTGGGGAATTGTTTGTAATGTAGGACATAATAATTTTAATAATAAAAATAATAAAATACAGTAATTTTTATAATTTTATAATTGTGTTATAAAGTTACAATGTGATTACAAATTTAAGTGATATTTGTGGTCAATTATTTTGTTATGATTTTCATTGTACCGAAAATATATTATGCTTCTTTTTTTTTTTTTGGTTTTGTTGTTGCTGTTCTAAGCCTACCCTGACCTAGTTTTAACTTCTTGCATTTTTTTTTGGTAAATCTTACCATACAAAGAGTTACACATATTATAAATAAATAAATAATATATATATATATATATATAATATATATATATGTGTGTGTGTGTGTATATGTAAAAAAAAAAAAATTCTTCAATTTCGTGCATTATTATTATTGGATAGATCAGGGTACACACGACTTTAATTACATATATATATATATATAAAACTACTTTGACATAATCTTCCATTACATGAAATTAAAGAAAACCCCCAACTTCTAGTGGTGTTCTTCCAAGCATTTTGGCACTACATCTCTTCTTACACCCTGGAAAAAAAAAAAAAGAAATAAAAAATGGTAGTAGTAATATATATAATAGAAAAAAGGACTTACTGATGAAACAATTTTGATTTCCCCGGCATCAGGATTTGCAATTTTGGAAAATGCTTGTTTGGAGAGATCAAGAGAAATTCCAGGGCAATCCGGACAGAAATCAACTATTCTTACAGAAACGCTGCTTCTTCCCCGGCATGGATGTGGACCTTCGTTAGTACCTCCCCTGCATTTTACTCTCAGATTTGTACCGCATGCTGCTCCTCCCCTCCATACTTTTGAACTTGCAGCAGCAATCATCACCCCTTCCTTCTTCATACCGAAACACGCTGATGCTGAACCAACAAAAATGTTCCATTAAATTTTGTTTCTTATTCTCCATCACGCCACCTGCTTTAATACTACTTATATATTGCATGTGACGTGTGTCGGCTCCATACTCCACACGATTGGGTTATCATAACTCATGTATTAGTACAACTCATGTATTAGTACGATATTGTCCGTTTTAACCTTACGTTTACAGTTTTATTTTTGGACACCTTATAAAAAATGGAATATGTTATCCCAACAACAAGATGGGATGTCACATTATTATAGTAAAAGCTCCAGAGTTCAGTACTTAATTTTTTATCGTATTTATTAATTATATTCTATAAAAATTTTGTTCTACTATAATAAACACAATTGTAATCCAATTAAATTATATATATATATATATATATTTATTTATTAGAGAAAGATTAGAAATTTGAAAGCACTTACGAAGTAATTGAGTGTAGAATGTTGCAGTTCCTTTGCTTGCATAACTGATGGAAATCAGGTTTGCAACTACAGTCGTTAATATCACAACTTTGATTAACAAAGAAGCCATTTTTTCCCACTAATTAATCACTTCTTTTGAATGTTTTTATTTATGTTGTGGGAAAGGAGTGATAGTTAACACAATTTATAGCGGTGAATTGTAATTTTGCATATTATTATTATTATTATTATTATTTGTTCTTCGATCAATGGAGTTCACAATGAGAGAAAACACCAAAATTCAGAATTACCAAAGATGTAATTTTGTTTCATTATATATATATATATATATATATGTGTGTGTGTGTGTGTGTGTGTGTGTGTGTGTGTGTGATATATATATATGTATATGTATATAAAGACATATATGAGATACTCTATGGTGTCTGGTTATGCTTTGTAGAAGTAGAGAATTTTATGAAAGATTTTCTTGGCAGATTTGAGAACTTTGGAATTTCATCCTATAATTACAAGATAACATCTAAATAACGACAATTAAGATCTAGTGATCCAATCAGTAAGCCAAATTGCCTAAGAATTTCCAAAATAATAAAAATCAGTTCATGTTATTTTTTCACACTATTTTACTGTTTCAATTAATTTAAATTTTAACGGACAAATCTAATTTTTATTCTTATTTTTTTAAAAAAATCTTATATTGATTCTTACATAAATAAGTATTAAACTGGTAAAAGTGTATATTTATAATATCCTTTTGTATTATATCAAACAAAAGGTTTTATTGCAACCATATATTATAAAGTAAATATAAATTAAAAAAAGGTATATTTATTTTAGATCCTGAAAATAACAAATAAAAAGGTTAATTAATACAATTCATAATCAAAACAATGAAAAATATAGTTATATATATATATAATCATGAGTGTCATGAAATTAGAGTACTTACGGATAATATTCAATATCAATTTTGCCATAACTTGTTGGGCTTGTGGAGGCTTGTTGTTGGCCCGACCCAATAATCTGAAACCCTAGGTTTTGTTTCCTATAAATAGATAGCTTATACTTGTAATCTTGACACCACAAGTGAAATAAACCTCCTAATTGATCCCGTGGACGTAGGTTGCAGTTGGCGACCGAACCACGTAAATTCTTGTGTGTCGTTTTGTGTTCTGTTTCTCTTTGTTCTTAGAGATTATTTGTGTGTGTTGTGTGTTTAAATCTCAACAAGTGGTATCAGAGCGAGGTTGTACAACACGAGAGCACAAATTCGGAGAAAAATTTTGTCACCTAGGATTTGGCAGCTTCTGATTTGGTAAGCCTTTTCTGGCTAGGATTTGGCAGCTTCTGATTTGGTAAGCCAGATCTGGCTAGGATTTGGTAGCTTCTAATTTGGTAAGCCTTTTCTGGCTAGGATTTGGCAGCTTCTGATTTGTGTTTTGTCCAAATTTTTTTGACAAAATTATCTAGATCTGAAATTAGTTGTACCGGGTATCTAGTCTAGTCTTTTGAGATGGCTGAAGACGGGAAGTTTCGAATTGAGAAATTCGATGGTACAGATTTCAGTTGGTGGAAGATGCAAATTGAAGATTTGCTGATTCAGAAAGATTTGGACGTGGTATTAGGTGACAAACTAGAAAAGATGTCAGATGCAGATTGGGCAGGTTTGGATCGGAAAGCAATGTCCATGATCCGTCTCTCGTTGACCAAGAATGTTGGCTTCAACATTCTGAAGGAGAAGACAGCGAAAGGCATTATGGAAGCGCTGTCTAACATGTACGAGAAGTCATCTGCAGCAAACAATGTTTTTCTGATTAGAGAGCTGGTGAACACAAGGATGAAAGAAGGCACTTCAGTTACCGAGCATATCAACAAGTTGAATTCGATTTTAACCAGACTTGCGTCAGTGAAGATTAAGTTCGATGATGAAGTTCAAGCTTTGCTACTGCTATCGTCTTTGCCTGATAGTTGGTCCGGAACGGTTACAGCGTTACCGGTTCAGTGGGACCCGATGGATTCACTTTTGATCAAATTCGAGATCTCGTTCTTGGCGAGGACGTCAGAAGAAAGAGTTCTACGGAGTCATCTGGTGAATTGTTACATGTTGGCAGAAGCAGAAGGAATAGCAGAGGTAGTGGGAGCAGGAACAGACAAAGGAGTCAGTCGAAGACTCGTGATAGCTCAGGTATAACGTGCTGGAAGTGCAAGGAGGTGGGGCATTTTAGGAATCAATGCCCGAAAGACAAAGTGAACATTGCAGAAGATTCCGCGGACGAGGATCTTTTTATTTGTTGTGCGGAGAGCAATGTGGATTCCTGGGTCATGGATTCTGGTGCTTCATTTCACACTACCCACAGCGGTGAAGCATTGCAGAATCTAGTTATTGGGAACTTTGGAAAGGTACGACTAGCGGACGATAGAGCTCTTGATGTGACGGGCATGGGTGACATGGTATTGCAGACCCCAGTCGGTTTTTGGACTTTGAAGGATGTCAGAGTGGTTCCAGCCTTGAAGAAAAGTTTGATTTCTATCAGGCAGTTGGACGAACAGGGACACGAGGTGAAGTTCAGAGACGGGCAGTGGAAGGTCGTGAAGGGAAATCATGTCATGGCCCGCGGAAGAAGAGTGGTTCGTTGTACGTGGTCAGATTACCGTCTGAGGGAGTGACCGTCCCAGTTCAGAGAAATAAAGTCCGGTTCACAGAATCTCGTGGGCAGAAGAGGGTTGTCCTTGCAAGAGGGAAACCTAGAGCCACAGTCAGATTCAGGATGAACGAGCGAGGAAGGTTCAAGGAGGCCAGTCAGAGGTATTTGTGGCAGTGGGAGCTCAGACGGTGCTTCAGCCAATATTCCTAGAAGACAGTGGGTCAGAAGAACCAGTATTCCAGCTGTTGAAACACCTTCAGAAAATTTCTTGCTGAGTATGGAGAGTGTTTGTTCTCAGGATGTTCCAGGATCCGGCAGTGCGCGTTTGCAGTGGGAGCCGGTAGGGACCGAGGACGAGTCAAGGGCAGGTTTAGCCGTGACTGATGTGTTGGAGCTTCGGGGAGCTTCGACGAGCCTTTCAGTTGTCTGATGAGAAGGCCGTTGCAACTAGGAGAGTTGATGAAGATTACTAGATGTACGAGTATTTTATATGAATGGTAGTTTGAAGTTTTTCAAGCCTCCAAGTGGGAGATTGTTGGGCTTGTGGAGGCTTGTTGTTGGCCCGACCCAATAATCTGAAACCCTAGGTTTTGTTTCCTATAAATAGATAGCTTATACTTGTAATCTTGACACCACAAGTGAAATAAACCTCCTAATTGATCTCGTGGACGTAGGTTGCAGTTGGCGACCGAACCACTTAAATTCTTGTGTGTCGTTTTGTGTTCTGTTTCTCTTTGTTCTTAGAGATTATTTGTGTGTGTTGTGTGTTTAAATCTCAACATAACTAGGATCGGAAATCATGGAAAATGCTTGTTCGGACAGCTCAATTTGATTTCTATTGCAGCCAGAGCAGAATCCTATAATCTTTACTATAATTTCTCCGTTCTTACAAGGCTGTTGGTCACCGGATCTTCCGGTACATCTCACTCTGTAAAGCTTACCACAGTCTTCTCTATCCCAATCCCATTCTTGTACGCTGATCCATGCTACCATTGTCCCCTGTTCCGGCCCGTACCCGCATGCAGTCGCTGCAAAAACAAATTAGCTAATAATTAATTTCATTTTGAATCTTTCAAAAAAATAAAAAATTTCAAAGTTAAAATAATTAGGTATAACTTACGGTAAAGAATATCGGAATTATAAGTTGCAGATCCGGAAATTGCAGAGGTGAAATTGACAAGGGTTATGGCAATTAATGCCATTAGTATAATTCTTTCTGCTCCCATAACCATTTTCATAACAAGAACAAGCTTTCTACAGATAAACAGATAATATATATAATATATATACATATGTATTTAGTTGTCGCAGTCATGACTCATCTCGACCAAAATGTTTAATTACCCGTCAAAGATGAATTCTTGAATTTTTTTTTGAAAAAGTAGTCTCCCCCTGTAGCGGAAGCTATCGTGTTGAAATTTGATTACCGGTTATATATATATATATTAAATTATAAGTTTTGTATACCAGGTGAAGAATACGTGTATTATAATATATTGAAAATATGTTTATTTCAATGTGTTGAACTAAAATTATTATTAATTAAATTACAAAATAATAATATATATATACATATAATTATCTTTATAACATGTGAATTAATTTTTTTTTATATATATATGTTTTTAAATTTGTCTTCCCAAATATTATCTGGTGATTAAATTTTCACTTGAAAAATAATAATTGTTATTTCGAACTAAACAAAATTGAAAAACATAAAAATTAGGACACAACTTTATTTCTGATTATTAATAATACATGTAACAATATTATAATGATGTTATATTGTATAATATTAAACAAGAACACATTTCCTTGACATAGTAGTCAAGAGATTTTCCTCTTATATAATCTTTTTAGACCCTGAAAATTAAACATAAAAAATGGAAAAAAAAGTTAATAAAAATCCATTATCCAAAACATGATATATATATATATATATATATATAAAGAGAGAGAGAGAGAGAGAGAGAGAGTACGGGTAATATTCAACATCAATTCTGCCAGTATCAAGCTGAGCAATCCTGGTGAAAGCTTGTATGGACAGTTGAATTTGGTTAGGTAAACATTCTGGGCAGGTTTCGATAATCTTTACCGTAATTTCTTCATTATTCTTACAAGGATGCATAGAACCGGACCTTCCGATACATCTCACCCTGTACAATTTATCGCACTCTCCCTGATTCCATATCAACGAACTGATTGCTGCTACCATCGTCCCAGTTTGTTCCGGTCTATTGTAGCCGCATTTTGTAGCTGCAACATTTATATATATAAATTATCACTTATTCTAATAATATGTAAAATGAGTTAGTTTAAAAATATAACTTACGGTAAGGAAAATCGGAATAAGTAGCAGATCCGGTAATAGCAGAGGCTACGTTAATTAGGGCTATGGATATAATTGCCATTAGTATAACTCGTTCCACCGCCATTCTTATCGAAAATCTTGGGAGTGATGACAAAAGTTTGTGTAATTATATGTATGTATGTGTGTGTTGAATTAGTAGTGGTGGAATCGTCAAATTTTAACTCGGACAAAGTTTGAAAAGTTTTTATATATATTTTAAAAAGATTTTACAAATCCCACATTGGAACTTTAGTAAATGTTCAGTAATTTTAGCACTATAAAAGCTTTGAAGATTCAAACTTTTTGATTGTTCTGATTATTCTTTTTTAGACATTTTGTCTTTACAATGACAGAACTATTAGTATTAAGTTAAAGATTAAACGTTAAAATTATTTATTTTTGTTATTGGTTCTTTCAATTTATCGAAATTAAAACAGATCAAATGTAAATCATGCATAATTGGAACAAAAACATAAAATTAATTATTTCATACCTTATTTCCAATCATATTACAGAAATCTTATAATTTATTTAGTACTTAATTTAAACTTAATCTCCACTAAGGAAATTTAAGAATATATATATATATATATACACACGAGAAGATTTCTACTGGTATGAAAGAGTAGACCGCACTGATTCTTTAGTCCCTGAAAATTAACCACATAACAAGAAAAACAATGTTAGCATTCATAAATTCTTAACATAACATATACGTAAGTAGGAATTTTTTATTTTTTTTAAAAAATTCAATATACATATATATATATATATATATATATATGTATATATATACCGGTTATAGTCAATTCTGATTCTGCCTGCAGCAGGATCTGCTATCATGGAGAAAGCTTGTTGGGAGAGATCAAACTGATTGGGACCGCATCCGGGGCAACGATCGACAATTTTAACCCTAATTTCGCCGTTCCGGCAAGGTTCGAGAACGCCTAGGTTGGTCCGTCCGGTACATCTGATTCTGTAAAACCTACCGCAAGCTCGTCCACCTTCCCACAGTGGTTCATTAACTGCTGCTATCATGACTCCTTGATCTTGAAAACCATAACACGCAGACGCTGCAATAGTAAATTTAATTAATAATAATTTCATTTATAACTAAAATATATTATACAATCAATATTATAAATAAAAATAAAAAATTTTAAATTTCAAAAATAAATTTATCAATTTAACATTATGTAAGAGAGCGGAATGTTATGAATTTAAATCTTTGCTACATCTTATTTGTTAATTATTTCATATATATATATATATAATCTAAATCATAAAGTAAAAGAATTTGAATCCGGTTTAAAAAAAAAAAAGAAGAATATTGTAACAATTTTTTTTTTTTTGGAAAAGTAAAACTTACGAACGTAAGTGGTGTAGTAGGTGGATTCTCCAGCAATTGCAGAGGCTACGTGAATTAGGGTTGTGGCCATAAAGGCAACCAAGATCACTCGTGACATAGTCATTTTCTTCTTTTTTTTTCAGTGGAGAAATAAAATAAAAATAATGAAGAAATTATTTGCTAAATTTGTTGTGAAACTATTGGTGAAATTGGTTGGTATTTATAATGTTTGTTTTCAACCTTAATTTTTTGAGAAGACGGTCCATGCACGGTAATGACATTTCTTTTTTCTTTTCTTGATTTTATTTTATTTTTTTTGAAGATTTCAGAATTAATAACTTGTACGTTAAATACTATAATTATTTATAATTTTTAGCTTGTTTTAATTTGGAAAACACAGTGGTTAGATATCATTAGTATTTGTTTAAGCTAAGGTTTGATTAAGTATTAGGACTTTTAACTGCAATTAAGTAAATCTGAAATGTCAAATTAAGACAAATTACCTTGTCTGATTAGAACGTGGCAAAAATTTGACTTTGTTTTATATATATAAGTCCATGTCATTTATCCAAAAACATGTGTAGATTAATATTTAATATTAATCTAGAAAATGTCCTCCAAAATAAATACATTCCAAATTAATGTATTAGAGCGATACAATTTTCCAATTTGGACAAAATGAAAGAGATTGCCTAATTAATTGAATTTGATGAACCATTTTATGAGAAGACTGACTATTATTTGCTTTGAATTCCATTGGATATAAGAATAACAAACCAAACAATTAAAAAAGAAAAGTCGTGCATTCTTTTTTCCTTACTTGGAATTTTCTCCAACAATTCCTGTAATATCTATTATTTATATTTTTTACATTTAATCATAAATTTTGTCCAAATATTTCTTATCGGACTTCAATTTATTGGGTCAACCTTGAAAAAAAATATTAAAAATAGTGAAGGCCCAGTATAAAAGCCCATTTAATTGTCATATAAAGCTCAATCCATATGCATTTTTTAAAATATTAATAAACAATCTATTTTTTAAAAAAAAACAAAAATAAAACTTCTTGACTAAGGATTTGGTATCTTATATTATATAAATATAAAACGGAAAGAGAAAACGGGGCACACAAAATCTAATAATTGTTAAATAAATATAGATTTGCATACTTTTTTGTACACAAAACGTTATCTCTTTTCTGACTTTATTCTTATCCCACAATAATACTATGTGCCCACTTCTCCCTTTGTCCTAATCCACCACCACCAATCATTCTTTTTTCTTTTCAATGGGCGGCCAAAATCTTTTTAATTAGTGTTATAAATAATTTAATAATATATTTTAAATAAAATTTTAAAATTTAAAATAGTTTTACATAATTTCCAACTTATTTAGTACATGTCTTACGTAAAAGAAAGTAAAATTTTATCTAAATATCCTTCAATTTCTTGTTTATTAGAAGAAAAGCCAAAGTAATATTTGTAGCATATACTTCCTTGAAATAAAACTTTAAAAAAAATAATAACAACCTGTCCAAATCCGTTACGTTTTCTTTTTTTTTGTTGTTTTTTGAAGGAAAGGAAAAAAAATATATTATATATTCCCAAGTTACGTATGAAGTTTTCGTCACCGCCATGTTCCAAAACCTACCCTTCCCCGATTCCCCCAGTCTCCTCACCCTAACCCACCTTTACCCTTTCATCTTCTTCCCATGGATCGAAGATTCATCAATTCGGTTGTTTTTCTGATATAATTTCTCAATCTTGAATATTTCGTTTGCTGAAATTCTCACTTATTTTCTTCTAGAGGGAAAAAGAGAGGAGAAATTTTTCTCGCAATTCAAATCTGTGCGGATATATCCCATATGCCAGTCCATTTACAAGAGATTGAAGAAGACCACCAACACCGCCACGATGATGCAGAAGAGGTCCGGGCAAACCCGCCGTTTCCGCGGCGGAAAGCAACTACGGAATCAAGAACCAGGAAGCTGTTTTTCATCTTATTGAAATGCATCGTTATGGGATTTGTTTTTTCTCTGTTTATCCTTTTCATAAGTTTTGCGGCCCTTGTCCTCATTCATTTTCTCCTCACTAGCACCGCCGGTCGTCGACGTCGACGACGTCGCGTTTCCAGCAAGACTCTCCTGATTATCAACAGATTCAAGCATCCACAGTTCTTATTCCATGGAAGATCTTCAACAACTTCTCCCGCATCTTTGCTACACAGAATCATCCAATCATCTGTTGACTGTGCAATTTGCTTGGATGTCGAGGATGGAGATTTTTGCAGGGAACTCCCTGATTGTAAACATCTGTTTCATGCCAATTGTATAGATAATTGGCTCACGAAGGTACCAAATTGCCCCATTTGTAGAACCCGAGTTCAGTTGGATTCTGGTGCGTCCGGTTCTATCCACCGTGATGATGAATGGAAGGTTTGGTCGCCTGTTGCCTTAGAGGATGGCAATGTTTCGATTTAGGTTTTTTAGCTGGGACGATAATGAATGGGCTAACAAGCTTTCTGTTCAGCTACTATTTGGTTTAGTTTAGTAAGTCGTCAAAATTGCTCTTCATTTGTACAGTAAATATCTCTTAATTTTACATTTGAAGAGTAGAGATGTAAACTTGAATGTTTTACATATTGTCTTCTCGCTGCAGAGTTCTTTATATAGTTATTAAATCAAAGGCATATGATTGATTATTATTGAGTTATTTTTTTGCATAGTTTGATTGATTTGGACTGTACTGCAAATTGCAATCAGATTTTCCTCTCTCTTGCTAACAAAAGAGGATGCATAGTTACTTAGAAGCCCTTTTAGAAATTTGAAGCTAAGATTTCAATTGGCTGCAAACTCCTATCAAATAGTCAATATCATGATTCTTTTCCTTTCTTGAATGAAAGGAGCACGTTTGAATACTTGAACTTGATCCAGAATACTGGTGATTTGTGAGAATTTGAATCTTGAACTGCACTGTATTGATCTTGGAGAAATTGTTAATGTTTTGTTGATCAAGATATGTATCTAGTGGAGGAGAGCTTCGAGGAGACAACTGATAGGCATGTCACCGGTATTGCTTGAGTTATGAAAATGCTTTCGAGGAACATCATTGATGATTGTAAGAGGTGAAAGACTTCATGATAGGGTGTTCTATTTCCTGGAATTATAGACAGAGACTAGATTGTCACTCTGTAGATTTTGTTGTCGGAAACTTTGAGATTGAGAAGGATGGTTACTATAAAAATTTAGACATGGTGGAAGGAAAACTTATGTTTACCTAATCTTCTGGAGATATTTAGCTCATTCATAGGTATGCTTGGGTGGAGTACTAGTCTTACTACTTCCCCTCTCTTCCTGAATTGGACCTCCTCGTACTACTGCTTAAAGTTATGTTTCCTAAATACTTGACATTTGTTTCATTCATTTTGAGGTAATTATGAATGCTTTTTTTTTTTTTTTTTTTCTTTCTTTATACTTTGTTTCCTTAATTCTAGTAATTCATGTTTCTCCAACTAGAAATGTCATACAATTAGCTTTGAGTCTGATATTTGGAATTTAAATATATTAATGCTACTACCACTCCAAGAAGTAGTAGATAATGACCAATGAATTGCTTTGGGAATCCGGACTTGTAATTTCTGCAGGAATTAGATTTGCTGTGACCAGTGATTTGTCCAGTTTCTCTTCCCTCTTGAATAAAATTTCTTGAAATGTAATTGATCAGCATCAATTTGAATCTTGGATCAGCTGTAGTTTAGAATGAAGGATAATGCAGTGTATCTACTATCTACTTAGAATCTCTACTCTCTGTACCATCCTTTTATGAAACATGTACTCTGAGGATCAAGATGGTTCAAACACCACGTCTTTTGTGGATTTTTACCCCTGATGGTTCAATAGTTTTTATGTTTCTATTATGCATATTGATATTGTAGACATTAACAAATGTGGTATTTCTGATATTTGGCAGGTTTGAAGTAAGTAATGAAGACGCAGTCCAGGCTGAAGATGAGAATGAATGAAGAGAAAACAAGGTTCATCTTAATTTTAAGTAGTTCTGTTTGTATTTCAGTAGCTTGAATTACTGAGACAACTCTTTCTCAATCTGATAATTCTCTGGAGGCTTTTAACTAATAATAATGTGTAGGAGTTTTAAACAGAATCTTGTTGTGGAGGAAGGGTTTTCTGATGCTATCTTGTTTCTCAGATAACTATGGTGTATTTTTTGATGATGTACTCTAAAAGATTTTGTGTAGTAGTTATAGGCTGTATATATATATATATATGTGATGGATTGTAGTATTTAGAATTTACACATTGGTGTCTAGGTAATGACTGAAATTTATGTTGTGTGTTGTGTCATGTGTGTATCCATTCTACGGGAGGATCAAGATGTCATCATCTTCAAGTATAATCAAATTGTGTGTATATAATATATAACTCCTTTAAGGTTCGAATAAAGCTGTAAATGAAACAAATTATTTGCAAGCTCCATTATGTTCGGGGCTTGATCATTTATTAAAGAAATAAACTTGAACAAAATTTTAAGTTTTATTAAATTTTAAGTGTAAATAAATTATAAATATTTATATATATTATAAATATTATTTTTAATAATATATAATATTTAAATTAAAGATATTTTAAAAAAATTTTCTAAAAAAATGAGTGATTTAATATTTTTATAAAAATTTATTAAATATTTAAATTAGATTGGAGTTGACAAATAACGAATAATATAGTATTAATATATATATTAATTAATAATAATTATTGAATAAATTAGATTGAAATTAGATTGGAGTTGACAAATAAGGAATTATATAGTATAATAATTATAATATAGTATTATTAAGTATAATTATTAATTATTTTTAAATTTATTAAATTAAAGTAATTAATAGTACAATAAATTACTAATACTAATTTAAGTATATGCAAGTAATGGCGCGTGGCCAGAGAATATTCCCAGAGCATATTCATTATGTTAGAATATAATAAAATTTGAAAAAAAAAATTAATATATAAATTTAAATTTGAAAATTTTTTAAATTTAATTGAGCGGCTGAGATTTAAACAATAAAAAAAATAATCGAGTTTACCGTGCGTTGTATCATTAGTTTCTCACTCCGCGGGGGGACTATGTCAAATAAGAGTAGGTGAAACTTAAAGGTGACCTTATCTCTTTTCATCTCTTGGTTGGTTCAAATATCTTCCCATTACTTAAATTTGATCCTTTCGTATGTTTCTAATATGGACTGGGCGGTACATTGGCTTTTCTAAGTTTTAGTTTTGACTAGTTCATCCAGGAGAATTTTAGAATATATGTATATATGTGTTCAAAGAGTTGAATTTGATTAGCAAAATCAGCTTGAAATGTCTAATAAATTAATTTGATCTCAGCTATACGTAATATATATATATTGAAATTTGTTTTTGTTTTTGTTAACTCATGATTTCTTTCTTACTATATTTATAACTATTTAGACGACACACAATCAAGACTTGATCAAGACTTGTAAAAGTCAAGTCTTTGAACAAGTCCCCCAATCATTTTTTTAAAAGAAATTGTGAAGAAAGCATCTTATATTTATTATCCCCTTTTGAACCAGAGAGAAGCCACTAAAATCTTCTTATCCATTAGCTATCTATCAAGCAATCTCTCGAGAAATCAATCCATGGAAATTTTCGAACATATCCGAGCATCTGCTGCAATCTTGGAAGAGTCCGTCAAACTCCTTTCTAAAAATGGAAGGTTTATGGCCTTGATAGCTCTAATTTCTGCCATTCTCTACTCTTCTCTGTTCCTACTTTTCAATTTCTCCAATGCCACTTTAATCTCCGATATGCTCTTAAAACAATACGCCGTATTAAATCCTTCTTCTACCGTCTACGGCAGCTCCTCCTTTAATAGCGCCACAGCCGCCGCGGCTGTTAACCCTTTCGAATCCATATTTAGAGACGCTCGGTTTCTCTTCCTCATCAACGTATCATTCCTCGTCGCAATTTACATCGTCTCATTTTTCTCATCAGTTCTAACGGTAGTCGTATCATCAACATCGTACAACGCCGGCGGCAAGAATTTATCCGGCAAGGAATTGATTTCAAATGTCGCCAACGCCGGAATAAGGCCGGCGTTTATTACGTCATTCTACACGCAACTTCTATCGACGGGCTACCTTTTCGTTATCTCGATTTTGGTAGGTCCTCTGTTGTCGTTTCTGATTTCATTTAGAAATATGTTCTCCGTCGCTGTGGTTTTCGGCGTAATTGCTTCCCTTTTCCTCATGTATTTGGACGTGGAATGGATTTTGGCACTGGTCGTTTCGTTGATGGAGGAAAACAATTACGGGATTCTGGGATTAGGTAGGGCTGGGGTACTAATAAGTAGGACGGAAGGGAAAAAGGTACAGGGTTTTATTTTGAACCTTTTCTTTTATGTTCTGTCTTTGATATTTTCGACGGGATTTATCGCCATTATAATGGGTAAAAACCAAACGGCGTTCTGGATATTTACATTGGTGTTGTCGTGTTTGATTAATATGTTCCGTTATGTCACTTATACGGTACTGTATTTCCACTGTAAAAAACAAATTGATGCTGAAGAAATATTACTGGAACTCGAAGCTGGCACTGTCGGCGGCTACCGGAAACTCTCTGTTGAACAGCTGGTTAGTGATGCTGCATAATTATGATGTAAATTTCTTTACAAAAATTAGTGTGTTTTTTTTTTTTTTTAAAGTTTTTGGATACTGTGTGAGTTTCTGATATACAAAAAAATGTGTATGACGTACAATTATAGAGAAAATAAATGTATTTAAGTGTAATAGATTTTAATTAGTTAATTATGGACTGATGCTACGTAATTATGAAACCAGACAATATTGAACGTGCCGTAACATTTAAACCGTCGAAATAATACTTTAAAATTTCTTAATCATAGATTAAGTTTTTTTAAAAAAATTATTACAAACATTCAAACTAAGCTGCTTGGGAATTATCTATACCAGCATATAAGTTCCTCCTGGAAATTATCAAATTTCTCCAAAAAGACAAAACCGAACCGACCCGACCCGACCCGATCCGGGTGAAAGTCTTTAAATCCTGCATTTGATATAGCAGAGACATGAAAATAAACAAGAGGAACAGAGATGGAAGAAAAAATAAATTTATCTTATTTTCTCGGAGAAGAGAAACAGCCGGCGGCTTTAGGCATACTTGGGATTCTGAAAAATTCCTTCAAGGTTACCATTAAAAATCGGAGGAACCTGATTTTCGTAACCGCCTTCATGCTCGCCTATTATTCCCTATCAGAACTCGCCGATCAATTTATACTCTCACCTGTTTCCCGCGATTTCACTTCTAAGCCCTCAAACGTCCGCCTCAGCGAACTCGATCCGTCCTCGCGCGAAGAAATTCTCAGAGATGTACGAATCATCCTCGCATATAAGCTGATCGCGTGGACTCTGTCATCGTTGATTCTGGCGAGTACGTTAGTAGCCGTCACGCATTCCACGCACAAAGCTTACTCTGCAAAAGTGATTATAAGCTTCAGAGAAATGTTGTCGAGTATTAGGCGTAGTTGGAAAAGGCCATTGATGACAACTCTCTGTATGGCTCTGGTATGTTGGGCGAGCATAACTGTCTTCCTCCTCGCTTTCGTCATTATATCCGTAATGATGAACGACTCCATTTCGATTTTCATGGCGATTGGAGTGATATTTCTAGGGTTTATTTCGTACGTTTATTTGTATTCAATTTGGAATCTGAGCCTTGTTGTTTCGGTACTAGAAGAGAATTCCTCTGGAATGAAAGCGATTGAACGAGCCAGGGAGCTAATGAAAGGGAAAAGGGCGCAGGGATGCGTTCTGATGTCGATTTATTTACTTGCTAGCTTTGAAATCTACGGGACATTCAGTCTTCTGGAAACGGAATCGAAGAAATCATCGGGATGGATCTCGTTGGCGGTGATTGTGGCATCGGATTTTTGGACGGTTTGCGTGAAGAAACTCTTTCTATTTGTTGTGTTCACAGTATTTTACCACGAATGCAGAAGAAGAGGCAGTAGCCGTAGCGATCATTTTCCGGTGGAAGGCAAAACAAGCGTCGTCGTTTATGCTCCCATTGCAGCAAATTAATCACTTTAATTAATTTCAAGTATGATAATGGAACAGTGTTATACTTATACCCTTTTATATACTGCACCGAAATCCAATAAAAATTTTATGTAACACCATTTATTTTTTTTTCTTGTTACTTATTGGTTAAAAAAAATTCAACTTTAAATAAGAAATTAATTTATTCAAATAATACTAATAAAAAATTAAATTAAACAATATCTAAGAAAGAAATCTGAATTATATGAAATGACAAATTTGCCCCAAATCTTCCCGAGTCGTCTGCATTCTTCTATCTATCTCCGTCTTGAGTGGACAGGAACGGGAACATTATTTGCTAGAAAATGCTGCGTTGAGGATCCAATCCCCATAGACGTTATTCAGTAAGCGCCTCAAAAAATTCAAGAATGATCTGTTGCTCAGCTCTTCAACAAAAGGGTCTGTTGTTTTCTGCAAAACATTTATCTGCTTCCGATTTCCATTCTTCCGCGGTTATGAGGTAACGTTGTTTTTCTTTACTGTTAGTCCTTTTTTCTTTGGGTCAGATATATATATATATATATATAGTCAGTAGTCAGCTAACACTCTAGTTCTCTTTGTTTTTGTTTTCCCCCTGTCAAATTCTTCTTTATGGGTATTTTAGCGGAAAAGATTTGGCTTTTACACCCTAAGGTCAGGGGACATGGCTTTAGCTTGATATGATTGGGAAAGATGATTTCAAATACTAAAGCTTTTAAATTGCTTCAATTGGTATCTATCAAAATACAAAGAAAAAAAAAATTTGATTCACTTTGTTAATCTCCCATGCGAGCAAGAAAATTGGAATCTTGTATTGAGGTAATTTGTAGAATAATTGGGGAAAGATGATTTGAGATCAGGATAAGGGATTGGATTGAGCTATAGTCTGGTTGTCAAATGCAGAATGTGAGAAGTGAGGCATTTGAATGAATTGAGAAGATAGCACAAGGTTTTACAAGTGAGTGTTTCACTTCTGAAAATGACTGAGAATAGGTTTAGTATTGTCTTGGAGTTCTAAATAGTCTAGTTAGGTAGTGTTCCTGTAATCACTTGTTTTCAATTAAAGTTTATGATCAATCACTGTTTATGCTCTAATTTCTAACTCGTAACTCACAGCAACGAATTTATGGAACCTAATAAACTACTAATTGAGCCTTAAAAACATGACTGATTAACTGTTTTTTAGGGAATTAAATTATGGAATTTCAGCTGATTGCTTTCCTTCTTTTGGACTTTGATGATCATGTTGATATCAAGGTTCATCCATTTTTTTTCATAGGGTGAAAGTTAGTATTATTATGATCTAAATTTTGAGGACTATACCTCAAATACGACTTAAATCTATGCTGTCTGCTTGTGCTTTATCCACTTCTATTGGATTTGTCATTAGTGATTTCTTACATTACTTTATATTTATAGTATTGGAGAATTTGGAATTTGGAATTTGGAAAGAAGGGTGGATCTAGTAATATTTATCCAATTATTTCTTGAAGTATTCTTACTGGCCTTCCAAAATTTCTAGGAAGGAGGAGAGAAAAAGGAAAGTCCAAGTTTGAAAAGGAAGATATATATATGAATGGGATTTCAAAATTTCCTCTTCAGCTATATTGTGAAAACATTGGAACCTGGAGTGATTTTGTAGTTTTCATTTCGAGGAATAGTTTGAGGTTCTTTACACATATTGTGTTGGACCATATTTAATGAAGGTTTAGATTATAACTAAAATTTTCTATTTCATATTAATAGTATTGCCTTTCTTTTTATGTTTTTCTTTTATTCTGCCCTCTTTGTAGATGGGGAGCAATGTCAGGCCAAGATCCCATATATTCTAGAAGTACAAGGAGTCAAGCATTTCAAGTTCTCGCAAACCCTAATGTATGTGTCATTCTTGGTTTCCCTTTATACTCCACTACTTATTGTTTGATAACTCTCCCACATGTTTTTGTTAAAGCCCATGGTTTTTGCTTATGCTGGTATAGTTTCCATTTTTGTTTTCAAATCGAATTTCTCTTGTTTCAATGGCTTCATTAAAATATTCATTCTAATGACTGAAGAAATTTAACAATCTAGAGGTTATTCCAAGTTTTGGAAGTTAATGAATAATCACCCAAGAGAGTGTTTAGAAGAAACCAGTGTCCATTTTGTGCCTGTCTCTTCTTACTCATTTTACTTTTATGTGAACCTGAGTTTCAGGCTTCATTTGTTCCCTTAATGTTGTTGCAAAACATTCTTGATGCAAAGGTGATGAACTCTATCTGAATATAATAGGAAGTTCTATTCATCCATCAATTTTTGAAGTTGGTGAAACCTCTCTGATGTGAAGTGGATGTTGCAAAATAGAGTGAAAATTGGACACTTTTTGCAAGTGTTCCACACTATTGAGAACATGGAAAGACAAGAACTGGTTTATTTCAATTGTTGAAATCCATTCGTGACTTGTTTTTATTAAGAAACAAGTACAGAATAATTTACATCTTGGCCACTGAATTGAGTCTAGTCAACAGCAACAGGGTCTGCTAGTAGAATGGACAGCCAAAAGGAATTAATTTTACCGGTTAAAGCTTAATCAAGAAGAACACTATATTGGTGGTCTTACTTATTTTTCATGCAAAGAGAGTCTGCACTTGTTTCTTGTCCTTAATTTCCCTTGACAAGTTTTCCCTATTTATGCATCACCAGGTGTCTTCTAGGAAAAGAAATTCAGGCAGAGAGGTGATTATGGTCGATCCATTGGAAGCCAAGAAGTTAGCTGCAAAAGAAATGGAAAGAATTAAAGCCAAGGAGAGAATTAAAGTGAGTGGATGCTGTAATCCCACTGCATGTATTAGGAATAAAATATTTAGAATAGTCTGCTGCAAATCGTTTTATAAATGCTGGTTATCACTATATCTTCTGATTTCCTTCAGAAATGCATTTAAGGACATCCCATATTTCATAACACCTCTGCAACTTCTTTACAACATCTTAACATGCTTGAACCTCTGTTGCTGAAATGTTGTTTACAGAGGCAACGTGAAATAGAAGCAGTAAACGGTGCATGGGCTATGATTGGTCTTACAGCAGGATTAGTCATTGAAGGGCACACTGGAAATAGCATTCTAGCTCAGGTAATTTCTCTCACAGAAAGAAAAAAAGGATCATTTTACATAATAACCAAAAAAAAAAAACACACTTTTCACCTCAGTTTCTTAATTTTCCTCCTGCAGTTGGCTGGATACTGGGCTGCACTTCTTGGTTTTTTCCTGAGATAGTCTTGCAGTAGTAGAAATCCTCGGTAATTCTTTATTCAACTCAGAAATTTTTTATTCTACTGTTTATAGTTCCTATATTCTCTTTGTTATTCATAGTCACAGCAGGTTAAAGGCTCATTGTAATGCGAGTAGATATTATATATGTATAGTTTTCTCATTTGGATCTTCAAACTATTTACTAAAATTACATGTGAAGAAAACTGAGGACTTTTTCTTCGTGATAAAAGATATGCAAAAGTGCAAATTTCCTTTTATATAGAGTAATTAACGTTGTTAATGATCTTATTTAAGACAAAATATGTAATCATACCGTATAAAAGACAAACAAAAAAACAGCCAAAAAAAACAAGAAAAGTCCAAAACTAAAGACAATCAAGGCTTTTGTTCATAATCGAAACTTTTAATTATCCTATCTTCTTGGCGACAAAAGATATTCAATTCAAGAAACTGAATTTCTTGTATTTTCCCTCGGAATACACCTGAAGTAGTTCGAGAATATGCCCTAATTTTAAGTTTTTCATATTCAGAATTCATAGAAAATTATAAAAATCAACTATATACTCTGGATATTCTTCTACCTACCAAATTTTTAGTGCTTCATTGATCTTCCATATAAATATATAATGCTTCAATCTTCTTTTAAAATTTTTTATCAAACCCTAATCCAGAAATTATATAGTTAAATTAATGGATAAGGCATCTGCTGACTCACAATAGCTCAACTCTCTCTCTCTCTCTCTCTCTATATATATATATATATACATTGTTTATTGCTTTCTACGAGAAAAGTACCAAATTTAGCTTCACGGGAATTCTTATTCTAGGTCAAGATTTCAGATTAGGTAGGAGGTATATGCAAAGGATTAGGAAATATCCCATTTATTTCTTGAAAGAAAAAAAAGAGGTAATCATGTGATGAAGCTGCTGAACAAACCTAAGCTAAAAGGATAAGTGCTTTGAATGCATGCATCTATTCTTGATAAACAGCCAAAACAAAATTCACAGATGCACTGTTATTTTTAGAGTTAGCAATAATATATATATATACATATATTATATCTCTAACATGAATGAGTCGAATCTATCATCTTTTGTTAATAATTACAAATATAAAGAGAATAAATGTATTATTTTTCTATTAATTTATAAATTTTTGTTAAAGATTTTATGTAATCGAAACAAGCAATAAGTTCATGTATATCCCATAATTTAGATTAATGCATTCAACTTTCTAAAAATGGAGGATGAACCAAAAACAATGAATCAATTCTTTTAAACTTTTCTTTTAAAAATTATTAGCTTGTCTTTGTTTATTACTTTCTATATATATATATATATATATTAGGTTCGTTTCCCTAAATGATGTCGATCGAGAATAAGGATATATAATTGATTATATATATAGTTCATACATGATAAAAAGAATGTCTTGTAGGATGTTGATATATATATATATATATATATCTTCACATGGAAAATATATATATATGACTTGAAGACAAAGAAATAGACATAGTGGATAAGAACTGCTCTCAAGTTCCCAAAAATAATCTAATTTTGAATCAAAGTTGAGCAGCAAATATTGATAAATTCTCAAGTTTCTTTTTACCAAAAACTGTCTGGAGAGAGGCTCCTTCTCATCCATCACCTTCTTCATAACATTACATGTGACAGCATACTGCTACATTTGATTTTCAGAATTTCCTTTTTATTATTCTTTTTTTTTATATTATAAATATAAATATATATATATCAATTTTAATATATTTCAAGTGAATTTAACGAATATTATTAAATAAGTAAGACATGGATGAATTTTATATATTATATACATGCATATAGGCCCCCAATAGAGAAGGACGCAAAAATTGACTTACCTTCGCATGAGGGAATTTGAATTAAATTAAAGAAAAAAAAAAACAAGTCGTCTGGGATTATCTTATAAGGCTTTGGTTCCCAAGCGGAAGCAGTTTCCTAGGAAAGAGCATATACCTAATTAACCCTAGTTAGTTAGAACCACCAAGAAAAGTAGTAGAAAATTGAAGATAAGGATTAGAGAGGAAAGAATATATATATATATTATATATATATATATATTCACACTATGAAAAAAAAAATAGAATACATATATTGAATTGGAATTGGAATTGAAATTGACCCAAAGTGAAAGCAAAACCATTCCAATTTCTTTCAAAAATCTTCTTCTCAATCTCATAATTATCCATGCACATAATCTCTACTACTTCTGTTCTTGTCAATCAAAACTCTCTTTTCTATTCTCCCAAGACACTTCCAACCCTAGAAACGTGGATGCCATCCGCCACCATTTGTCTTTTCATATGCATGAGCTAGACTTTTTTCAAACATATATATATATATATATATATATGTATATATAATCTTTGGAGGAGAAAAGAAAAGATCATGGTGGGCACTCACGAGATCATGAATATATATATAGTTGATGATATAGATTTGAGATATCCAAAGACTACTTTGTTGTTGAAATGAGAGGGTAATATGGCCAACTACACCTGCCCAAATGGACCAATCCAAGAACAAGAGTCAACATCTTTGTAAAGTAGAGATTACACATAAGGATCCCATATCCATCCATCCACCCCTAGATTGTGACTGTTTCCAAAAAATTGACCCTTTTTTTTTTCCCTTTACAAAAATAAATAAATAAATAAAGGAAGAGAAAGTTAGGCTGAAAATCTTTGTAAGTTTGCCATTGCGTGTTGTTTGGAACATAGACAATTTTTCAAAAACTGTATGAGAAATTTATACCTATGTTTGACAGCCACCATTCAAAAGCTCACCTCTTATATATATATATATATATATATATTTCAAGAATTATAATAAAGAAGGGCTGCTGGTGTTTGTTTCTATCAAGTTGGTAGGGGCTCACCACCACTTCCGTTTTTTTTTTTTGCCTTTCATTTTAATTTTTTTTTTTTTAAAAATAAAAGAAATTACAAGAAATGTATGGTCAGAAAATATGAAATTTCTCCACATGAAATTGCAACTAAAAGCCCGACAATTTTGATGGTAACTTCTCCGGGACAGTGCAACTTTTGTTATCTACCAATTAAATCAAAAGTTTTTCACATGGAATTGTCTAACTCCTCCTATATATACATACATACATACATACACACATACATACATATATATATATATATATATATATATGTGATATGACAGATGCATCCCATGCATTGTCATTTGAAACAACATCATACGGATATATATATATGGTTTGAGAGGTATTGGTACGGGAATTGATTACAATAAATAAATTTTGGTAAAGTGTAGATATACATACATATATATATATGTGTGTGTGTGTGGGTAACTAAATTTGGGGCATCGCCAAAAGTGGGTAAGATCATTAGATGTGATATTTTCCTTAGTACTTAAGTTGGGATCCATTTTATTAATTATTTATTTATTAAGGACCCGTTTTGCTGTTTAGTTGTCACCCATTTTAACCATATTTAACACGGTGCAACGTGTCAGTTTCTCACTTCTTCTACCAAAAACACAAGTTCACAACCAAACTATACATCATTTTTATTAAAGTTCTTCGAACAAACACACACACACACATATATATATATATTATTTTTTTTATCATAATTCTGAATAATTTACATTCATTTTGACGTCAGTTTCATAACAAATATTAAACTATTCATCTACTTATAACTTTAAATACGTGTTTTTATTAAATTGAGAATTAAGAACTTTAACAACATATAAATATGTTTAAATTGAATCATTAAAAAATGAATATGTATAGTTTAATATATATATGTTTTGAAAAATTTGGGAAGATATTGAGAAAAATAAAAGTGATGTAAAAGGAAGAAAAGTGAAGAAAGATGGTAGAAAATTATAGGAAGGAAAGAATTATTCAATGTTTGGTTCAAATTTGTAGTTTGGTTTGGATAAACATTATTAATTCATGTGGAACACATTATAGAGAAAAGTATTGGAGACCAAAGAAAACCATGTCAAAGATGATTTATATATATATATAGAATATGCTTAACTAATTCAATCTTATAATATTAGAGTGAGTCAAAAAGTAGGATTTTCTAATTCTTGAAAATGATATCTATATTTTAGCACAAAATAAGCATTCAAATAGAAGAATAATCAACTTTGGATTAGTAAAATTTTAGAATTCTTCCATCCTACTTATTTACACAAAACCCTACTAATATATATATATATATATATATATATATTATAATATATATATATATATTTGTATGTATTTCGGTTGTGGACTTCATGTGCCCATAACCAAGACATGATAACATGGATGCCATATTCAAGCTTTGACCTTTAATATCATCATTTTCTATATATTGGAGAGATAGAAGTAGATAAAGTGGGCCCCATTTCTAATCCCCCCTGTGGGTGTGGCCCTTTCTCTGGATAGTATCTAATTCCATAACCTCAACAAATAAATATAAATATATCAACAAATAAATACTGAATTTTTTTTATTATTATTGAAACATTTAATTTAAAAAAATTATTATAATTTTAATTAATTCAAATTTTTGTTATAATTAATTATATACGTTTAAATATTTTTATTATTATTTTAAAAAAAAGATATTACACGTGGCAGATAAAGGTCCACTATTACAAATATGTTTTTTGGGGGTTAGTAAACTAAAACACGTTAGTACCATTGGCTACACGTAACCAAAGGGTTGAGCAAAATACCCGATATACTAACCCGGATTTGAAGACCCGATCCGACTAATTTTATATTTGAAACCATTTTAAAAAATTTGCATTTTAATTTAATTTTTTTAAACATATACTAACCCGGATTTGAAGACCCGATCCGACTAATTTTATATTTGAAACCATTTTAAAAAATTTGCATTTTAATTTAATTTTTTTTAAAAAAAATTAATTAAAAAAATACACTTTTACTATAAAAAAGAAAAGGAAAAAGAAAAAGAGAACTAGAACATGCCACGTTTTCCTTGTAACAATAACACGTGGTTAGTTCTAGAATTGATCCATTTGTAAACATAGTTTTTTTTTAAAAAAATATGTCTTTAGACATTGATTTTGTGGATAAGTAAGAATATATAATGTTTAATATTTTAATTTAAATAAAATTTTAAATTTTAGCTCATGAAATTAAAATAGTCAACACACGGAGGGAACGCACCACCGCGTTTTCTTTTTTTTTTATTATTATTTTCCCTCTAAAAAAATATATACTAATAAATAACTTCAAAATTATAATTATGATTTTTCATAATACAGCTGGAAAGTTCAAAAACATTCCAAAATCTAAGCACGTGCTAATTACATACATACTTCTAGTGTACGTATATTATTTAGCCTCTTCCATTTCCCAATTTCTATATATATTTCAAAATTTTATTTACAATAATAATAATATAAATATAAATAATTTTACGTTGACTAACTTATAAAAAAATAAAAATAAAAATAAAAATCTCTCTCTTCTTTAAGTAGCTGTTAATTAATTAATTAGGTAATTTTCCCATACCTCAATGCTATTTATTATCACCATATCCGTTACTCTTATTATTATTATTATTATTTCCCTTTGAAACGCCACATCCTAAATCTTTTTTCTTTAAAATAAAATCGGATAATAAAGAAGATTTATTTGCCTGGATTATATTTAAAATTATTTTTAATTTTAAGGCAATTTAAGGGTTATTTGTTTATACTGTAGTTTCAAGAAGTTAGGGTAGTGGGAACTGGGAAATAGACCACGTTATATACATGTATATTTTTTAGAGAGAGAAAATGGGAAGATGAGAGAATTAAGATTCATTTAATGATTTGGTGGATAAAAAATTTCTATTTTCTTAAATAGTATTTATTATTGGTGGATAAAGATAGAATTTGGATTACTGAAAATAAATAGGAAAATTTTCTTGGAATATTTAGTCAATCTTGGCCGTCCAAAACAACTCAATTACGTAGTCCCATATTTTGGCAAGTCGGTCCTCTTCTTCGTTCTTATCCTTTGCCACCACCTCCTTCAACTCCTTTTGAATACCAAAAAAAATATATATATATAAAAAAAAAATACTAGTAGTATATCAATTACTATTACTTACCATATTTTGATCAAATAATTAAAATTTTCAAACTTTCCATATTAAAAACTTTGCGAATGCTAAATTCTTCCCATTCTCTCATGAGGTATATGCTTTTTGTTTGCAACACTCATCGATAGCCCAATATCCAGTTGTTATTTGT
Source organism: Asclepias syriaca (assembly GCA_027405835.1). Taxonomy (NCBI): domain Eukaryota; kingdom Viridiplantae; phylum Streptophyta; class Magnoliopsida; order Gentianales; family Apocynaceae; genus Asclepias; species Asclepias syriaca. Next base: position 124,329 of record CM049927.1, on the reverse strand, counting down.
TATATCCTTTCTTCCTTCCTTCTTTCTTCTTTGATTGTTGCACTTATTGGGTTCTGTGTATAAAGATTAAAGAAAAGGAGAATTTTGTTCTAGTGTGTGTGTCATTGCTGTTTCTTGGATTAAAGTTGAGATTTTTATTTTCTTGGTTTGGTTTGGGTTTGTGGGTTCTTTCTCATTATGCTGTCGAGATCTTGTTTTAATCTTCTCAATCTTGATGATTATTCATGCGTTGATCGGACTCGGATTCCGCGAGTCATGACTTTTCCGGGTATAATTTCGGATTTTGATGATGAAGAAAATAATAATGGTGACGATAAGTCCGAGTCTGAGACTGTTTCATCGGTGAATCAAGAACGAAGGATCATTGTCGCTAATCAGTTGCCAGTCAAGGCTTACAGGGACGAGGAGTCGGGCAACAAGAAATGGTGTTTTGATTGGGATAAAGACGCCTTGGTTTTACAACTCAAAGATGGTTTTCCCCCTGATGTGGAGGTCTTGTATGTCGGCTGTTTGAAGGTTGAAATTGATCCGAATGAACAAGAAGAAGTGGCTCAATTGCTTCTAGATAAGTTTAGGTGTGTACCCACTTTCTTATCATCGGATTTAATCAATAAATTTTACCATGGTTTTTGCAAGCATTATCTATGGCCTCTGTTTCACTACATGTTGCCTGTGACTCCTAGTCATGGATTGCGCTTCGATAGAAGTCTTTGGCAGGCATATCTTTCTGCTAATAAAATTTTTGCAGATAAAGTTATGGAAGTTATCAATCTTGATGAAGATTATGTCTGGGTTCACGATTATCACCTCATGGTACTTCCAACTTTCTTGAGGAAAAAATTCCATCGCATAAAGCTTGGATTTTTCCTTCATAATACATTCCCCTCTTCTGAAATTTACAGAACTTTGCCTGTTAGGGAGGAGATTTTGAGGGGTTTGTTGAATTGTGATCTTATTGGTTTCCATACTTTTGATTATGCTAGGCACTTCTTGACTTCTTGTAGTAGAATGTTAGGATTGGACTACCAGTCTAAGAGAGGTTACATTGGCCTTGATTATTACGGTAGGACTGTGAGCATCAAAATCCTCTCTGCTGGTATCCATATGGGGCAGATTGAATCTGTTATGTCTTTACCGAACACTGCTTCCAAGGTTAAGGAATTGAAGGAAAACTATGATGGCAAAATTGTTATGTTAGGTGTTGATGATTTGGACATGTTTAAAGGTATTAGCTTCAAGTTCCTTGCTATGGGACAGCTCTTAGATGAGCACCCTGATTACAGGGGAAGGGTGGTCTTGGTTCAGATCATGAACGCGGCAAGGAGTAGGGGCAATGATATCCAAGAAGTTCAGAATGAGATAAGCACAATTGCTACTGAAATTAACCAAAAGTATGGTAAACCGGGGTATCAGCCTATTGTCTGTATTTACGGACCAGTTTCTACTGAGGATAAGATAGCATACTTAACAATTGCTGAGTGTGTTGTGGTGAATGCTGTAAGGGATGGTATGAACTTGATTCCTTACAAGTACACTGTTTCCAGACAAGGCAGTCCTTTCTTGGATAAGGCCTTGGGTCTGGAGGAGGGATCAGCTACACCAAGGAGGAGTGTGATTATTGTCTCAGAATTTATTGGATGTTCTCCATCCTTAAGTGGAGCTATTCGAGTCAATCCGTGGAATATTGACAGCGTAGCTGATGCGATGAACTTGGCCATTACTATGCCAGATGCAGAAAAAGAAATGCGCCATGAAAAGCATTACAAGTATGTCATCTCTCATGATGTTGCTTATTGGGCCAGGAGTTTCAATCAGGATCTTGAAAGAGCCTGCAAGGAGCATTACCATAAGAGGTGTTGGGGGATTGGTTTTGGTTTGGGATTCAGAGTGGTTGCTTTAGGTCCTACTTTCAGGAAACTTTCAGTGGAACATATTGTTTCTGCTTATAATAAGTCTTCAAGCAGACTCATACTGCTTGATTACGACGGTACCATGATGCCACAAGACAGAGTGGATAAGAGTCCAAATGAGGAAATTATGTCAGTCTTGAATGGCCTGTGCAGTGATCCGAAGAATGTTGTGTTTATTGTGAGTGGTAGAGAGAAGGGTTCTCTGAGTAAATGGTTCTCACCATGTGAAAAACTTGGCCTGTCAGCTGAGCATGGTTGTTTTAATCGGTAAGTAATCCTTCCACCCATCAAGACTTAGCTTTCTGCTGTTGATAATGTCTTTTTCAGCTGATATAATATTTTCTTTTTGTTACCTTCTTTGGCAGATGGACAAAGGATTCGCCATGGGAATCTTGCATTTCTTTCCTTGACTTGGATTGGAAGAAAATTGCATTGCCTGTGATGGAACATTACACAGAAGCAACCGATGGTTCATCCATTGAACATAAAGAAAGTGCGTTAGTATGGCACCATCAAGAAGCTGATCCCGACTTTGGTGCGTGGCAAGCAAAAGAGCTTCTTGATCACTTAGAGAGTGTGCTAGCAAATGAGCCTGTCGTGGTTAAAAGAGGCCAGCACATTGTTGAAGTCAAACCACAGGTAAGGATTATTTTTTTCTCCATTTATGAAGTTCATTTAATGTAATGAAATTGATTTCCTTTCTAGAATAGATATTCTACTACTTCATTGCTTAACAAATGGCCATTATAAATCTGCTTAAGTTTGATGAATTGCAAAAATTATGAAATTCATGGTCATAGAAACTGAATCTTCCTGTTCTCTGCAGGGTATAAGCAAAGGCGTAGTGGTTGAGAATCTAATTGCAACCATAAGTGGGCGAGGAAAGCCTGCAGACTTTGTCTTGTGCATAGGTGATGACAGATCAGATGAGGACATGTTCGAAAGCATTGCTAGTTCAGTTGCTAAACACTCCTTGCCCGAGGTTGCAGAAGTATTTGCTTGTACTGTTGGTCAGAAACCAAGCATGGCAAAATACTATCTTGATGATACATACGAAGTCATCAAAATGCTTCAAGGCCTTTCAGCAGCATCAACACATCCTTCGCCAAAGCCTTCGCATTATCAGGTGTCGTTTGAAGGATCACTTTGAATATGAGGAACATTCTAGAGGTTTAAGGCATATTTATATACATTTGAATGTGAATTTGGCACTAGTGAGTCAGTCAGTCAGTCTGCATAATATAGAGACACAAAGCATACATCTTTGTACAGAAATACATACTTTTATAGGTCAGCCCAACAGTTGAAAAATTTAACATTACTTTAGAGAAAAAAAGAAAAAAGGTCAATTTGTTTCCCTGCTTCGCCTTTCACAGTGTAACAAACTCTGATGGTATGGATATCCAAGAAGAAATTGAAATTTCAATCTATTCTTTCCTGAAAGAGTACAGAAGTAGACATTATTTTACCAATAGTGTTCTTAGTTCATTTGGTTGCTTCTAATTAATGGTAAGAAATTTCTTTCCTTATCATTTGGTATTTATCCATATTTGGACCAAATTATCTTGTGCTTCTTTTCCTTTCCCTTTTCATATAGGATTAGATATTATCATTACTGAATATTCCCATCTTAGTGGAGTAGAATATGAAGCAAAAAGAACCGTTATACAATTGGGGGATTGTCCATGTTTTATCTGAAAGTTTGTACTCATCATGGTATAGAAGATTCTTTATCTTTTCTTTGAACATATCTGTCAGAGAATATAACTAAAGTTTTGGGTGGATTTCTTTGTTTTGCATATCTGCAGAACATTGTCTCTCCTTTGTGTAGATATATATATATATATAACAGAAAAACACAGCTCCAAAGAGTTCATCAGTAGGCAGATCTTTATCAACCAACTTCTGTGGTTAATAAAGCTGATAGCTTTAGTTGTAGTGATTGGTTATTGCTAAGGTTGACTTTTATTATATATATATATATATTCTCTCAAACTTCCAAAGCCATCAGTTTTGCAAAGAGATTAGCACGTTTGTTGAGATTATTTCAATGGTGAGAAAAAGAAAATCAAGGTCAAAGTGTTGACTTTAATTCTATGATTTAATCAGGCACATAGAATCAGGTGCTTTGGGCCAGAAATTGGGCCGTCCAAAAAGTAGGAACCAAGTTGAGGAGTGTTCTGGCTACAAGCTTTAACTATGGGCGTAAATGGGCCTAATTGGTATTATCGCTAATGAATTTTATATAAATTTTAATACAATAAAATAATTAATTAAAAGCCAATGGTATATATACATAATTCTAAACTTGACTTTTGTAACACTATATAGAATTCTTTAAAATAGATTCAATTTTTTTTTTTTTTTAAATTCATAAATTAGAGGTCAAGCTATTAATTTTGTACCACACATTTTATATATATTTCAAAAGCTTTCTCTAACATTCTTAACTCATACCACTACAATAATAAAATTTTGTATTTATTATTTAATTTGTTTATAAAAACTTTATTAATAAATTTTAAACATATATAAAATTTTAAAAAAATTAAAATAGTGGTCAACATTGGAGTGGGGCCCAGTGGTATGTGACTGCACAGAAATGCATACAACCAATTGGCAAAAGATAAAATCAATTTTTTATGAACATTTTGGTCAACTCTTCTTTGACTAATTGCAATGTTTACTGCACTAATCAATCAAAGAAGATGATAAAATACTCCAAATTAACATACTAATGGTTCTCCAATCTTTACACCACCAAACCAAGCTAAGTTTTGTTGATAAATCTTCTTTCTTACATAAATCTCCCATTTTTATAATTCTTTGGAGCCTGCAAATCTGAGTCTGACATTTCTTTCTTTTCACACACCAGAGAGAATGTCCTGCATTTGGCTGTTCTGTCCTTAGTTTTCTTATGCATTCGTACAAGCTAAAAGGCTAATTTGGGCATTTGGGGTTCTTCTTTCTCTCTGCTTTCTTGACTGCTGCAACCTACAAAGTCTTCGTCTCAAGAAGCAGCAATCCGGAGAGGGAGGCGCAGTTTTCAGCTCAATCCTACCCTGGGATTGAAGGGGAATCTGGGTTCCATACCTAAGATAGTGGGATGGAACTGAAAAAAGAAAAGCTTGTAAGGTATTTATAATCTATTTATTTCTTATGGGTTCTTACTTGTTTCTTGTTAATTTGGGAGAAATATGGAAAAGGAGGATACTTTTGAAGTTTAATTATTATTATTATTTCGAGGGGGTGGGAATTATTGACTTTCCTGCATCTGAGAATCTAAAGACTGGATTTTGTTACTGTTGAAATGTTAAAGAAAAGGTTGGATTTCGTATTCTGTTTGTTTTGGTTTAAACGCATTTCTTGTTCTGGATACAAATCAATTAAAGATAGGAAGCCCATAGCTTTACTTTTCCTCTTTGAGGTTTCTGCCCCCTTCAATTGCTGCACGTTAAGACTGTAATAGACACTATAAGTGTTTAGTTTTGTATTTTCTTTCTTTCTTTAGCTCTGTTTATCTTGGAATTTAGAATATTTAGTTGGAAGAAATTGCTGATTTTTACTCTGATCTGTTGTTGGCTTTAGGTTCTATTCTGATGTCAAGCAACAAAAGAATGCATTTTGGGGAGGAAGAACTCATCCATCCAAAGTAGAGGACTCATCTTCTGGGTACAAGTTTTCATCACACTTATTGAATAACAATGGTAAAAGTAAAATTACGGAAAGCCTTAAATTTGGGAGGTCCAAGGTATTTCCTGAGGATCATGAACCTTGGCAAAAGCGAATACTTGATCCAGGCAGTGACATTGTGCTAAATTGGAATAGGATTTTTATTGTTTCTTGCTTGGTGGCCTTGTTTGTAGACCCTCTATTTTTTCTTACCTAGTATAGGGGGTGATGAGAAGGCATGGTGTGTGAAAACAGATTTGAAGTTGCGGATTATAGTAACCCTTTTTCGCACTATTGCCGATCTATTCTATTTATTGCATGTTGTAATTAAGTTTAGGACAGCTTATGTTGCTCCAAGTTCAAGGGTGTTTGGGAGGGGTGAGCTTGTCATGGATCCCAAGAAGATTGCGAAAAAATATCTGACATCTGACTTTTTCATTGATCTGATTGCAACATTACCTCTGCCACAGGTACTTCTCTTTGTCATCTTGGGTTGCAGTTTTCTTCTGCTAATCCATTCCTTTTAATGGAAAATGATATTTGGTTCTGACATTTTCTGTTAATGAATGTATTTTCTCTTCATGGTTCTCTCTTCACCTGTTGAAACTACATGGATTAAATTGTTGATTGACAATTTTATGCAGATTGTTATCTGGTTTATCATACCAGCAACACGGAATCAGCGAGCAAATCACAATAACAATGCCCTTGCACTCATTGTCCTCATCCAGTATGTTCCTCGGCTGTATCTTATATTTCCTTTAAGCTCACAAATCATTAAAGCAACTGGATTAGTCACTAAAACCGCTTGGGCCGGTGCTGCTTACAATCTGCTACTTTACATGCTGGCCAGTCATGTAAGTATCTCTTTGTTGCATGTCTATATCCTAACAGCTTATAATTTCAGTTTACAAACAGACTTACAATTGTTCAATAAGATAATGCTACTGTCTATGCTACATGTGCAATAGGATTGGTGTTTTAGACTTTCGATTATGATATAAGGAATAACTTGAAAGTTCGAGTACTCCATACTCAGTTAACAGCACATGCTTGTGCTTTCAGGTCATAGGGGCAGCATGGTATGTATTGTCTGTTGATCGTTACACTTCTTGCTGGAAATCAGTTTGCAGAAGAGAAAAGAGTCCAATAAAGTGCTTGCTTCAGTATTTGGATTGTCAGGATGCTGATCTTGATGTTCGCAAGAGTTGGGCAAATAGCACCAATGTGTTTAGTGGTTGTGATCCAAATGAAAATTCAACCTTCAAGTATGGCATTTTTGAAAATGCAGTCACCAAAAACGTTGTCTCTGCAAATTTTGTGGAGAAGTACTTTTATTGTTTATGGTGGGGCTTACAGCAGTTAAGGTATTCCTTCTCTAAATATCCATGTTTTTATATTTTACATTCATAAATTAGTTTTGCAGTCTCGCAGTTTACCTGCATAATTAGGTAATTTAATTATCGGATTAAGTAGAGAAGTCAACATCTAATTACTGGCTTATTCTAGTTCACTTTTCTGCTCCAACAGTTCTTTTTCACAAACCCTTGTTATGATATGTTTTTCCATGAGAGAAGTGTGCCAAATTTGTAAATCTTACCAACTCAAGGATGCCGAGTCCATCTACAAACTTGAAAGCCAATTTTCTGAAGTTTTTCATGTTAAGCTTGTCTTGTTGTGCTTGTGCTCTTAGTCCATTGTGGTGATCCTCCATGGTATTCTACTGTTTCACAATGAGGTTACTGAAAGATAATTCTAATTTCCTACCACATATGTGCATAACCTTATTACTTCCTATTCTGAGTACCAAAATGATTTCACTGTTTTTCTTTAATCTTTTTCATTCAAGTTCAATTGATGAATTTAAGAAACAGCAAATCTCAGTTTGGTGTTCCTTACAGGGGATCCATATGCGTTACTACTTTTGAGTATAGATATTAATGTTGATGCATATATACGGAGTAAGGAAACCTGTGCGTTCTTTATCTTTAACTTTTGATGTTAGCATACTTCATTACCTGCCTACCTTCTCTTTGTTTACAGTTCTTATGGACAGAACTTGTCAACAAGTACATTCATTGGGGAAACAGCCTTTGCTATACTGATTGCCATTGTGGGTCTTGTTTTATTCGCACACCTTATTGGGAATATGCAGGTATTGGAATAGCCTTGCTGTTTTTCAGTTTTTAGTTACTAATCTTGTCGCTTCTTCTGCCTGCCTGCAAAAGTTAGCAAAATAATTCTTTAATATTTGTACATGTAGACATACCTTCAATCATTGACAGTACGACTGGAGGAATGGAGACTTAAGCGAAGAGATACTGAAGAATGGATGTGGCATCGCCAACTCCCTGACAATTTGAGACGCCGTGTTCGACGTTTTGTCCAATACAAGTGGGTAGCTACTCGAGGAGTAGATGAAGACACAATTCTCCGTGGCTTACCTGTTGATCTTCGTCGTGATATCCAGCGTCACCTCTGCTTGGACCTTGTTCGACGAGTATGGTTCCTTGAAACTAACCTGTCTGTTGGTTTTGCTAAAATTTCCTTGTTACTTAGTTAGAATTCATTTGCTAATAGGTTCCATTTTTCTCACAAATGGATGATCAATTGCTGGATGCAATATGTGAGCGTCTCATCTCCTCTTTGAGCACAGAGGGCACTTATATTGTACGAGAAGGTGACCCTGTGACAGAGATGCTTTTCATCATCAGAGGGCGACTCGAGAGTTCAACTACAAATGGTGGCAGAACAGGGTTTTTCAATTCCATTATGTTGAGACCTGGAGATTTTTGTGGAGAGGAACTACTTGCCTGGGCTTTGCTTCCAAAATCAACCACAAACTTGCCTTCTTCAACGAGAACTGTCAGAGCATTAGTCCAAGTGGAAGCTTTTGCCTTACGAGCTGAGGATCTGAAGTTTGTGGCTAATCAATTCAGAAGACTTCACAGCAAGAAGTTGCAGCATACATTCCGATTCTATTCTCACCATTGGAGAACATGGGCTGCTTGCTTCATACAGGCAGCTTGGAGACGATACAAGAGAAGAAGAATGGCTAAAGATCTCATGGCAATCGAGTCCTTTGCATTGGATGAGACGGTTGCTGATGAAACTGATCCGGATGAAACTGCTGGTAGTTCAAATCCCTCTCAGCCAAAATCAAATCTTGGGGTTACTATATTAGCTTCAAGATTTGCTGCAAACACAAGGAGAGGAGCTCAAAAGCTTAAAGGTGTAGGTTTGTCTAAGTTGCAGAAACCTGAAGAACCTGACTTTTCAGCTGAACCTGAAGACTAAACAGACACACATCATTGGCTAATTTTTACCATTATTCAAAGACTAATGGCCAAAAAAACCTCCTGCTCCTGCTGCTGCGCTGTTGATGTTTCACTTTGCTTCCTATCTCTCCAGAAATGCATAAGATAAGTATTTGCTGGAGAGAAATGTGATGCAAGTGCTGGGATGGTTGTAATTTTATATCGAATCCATAGTTCTTGCATGTAGCAAGAAAAAAGTGTCTTCTGTCATGTATCATATACAAAGTAAGAACTTAGAAACATATGTCAAATTTAACAGGGTGGTGAAGCATATATAAACAAATATTGTAAATTCATATTTTTCTCTGATTATCTGGATTATTATAACTGTTTTTGAAGATCTTGGTAAGAAGAATGAGCCATGGAGTAATGATAAACTAATGCAGCTGTTCAACTTGTGTGTACAAGAAAGTAGTTGTTTTTTCTGTATAAACAAGGGAATGTCATCCTGTCCTGCAGTAAATTCATTCTGTCTTGTTGGTTTGCTTTTCTAAGATCAGTACTTGTCAATGTCATATATCTCTATGTTCCTGTACTTCTGGGATATAATTTCTGCTTGAACTTTTCTTGCTGTGTCTGTTGCGCAACCAACAAGAATAAGAACTGATGTCCCTGCGAATCCCCGGAAAGCAGTCAGGTGTGTAGTTTGTTCAATTACAGCAGGACCAGCAGCCAAGATTGCCAAGAAGGCAGAGCCCAGAACTGATATCCGGCCAAGAACCTGACATTCCAATAACAATGTAAATATTACAGACAACAATCATTCTGATATACAAAGAGTGTTAAATTCTAGGATGCTTTTCAAGATAAAATTAGCAACTGTGGGAATCTCCAAGTATCATATAATAATCTAATACTATAAAGATTAAATGGTTAAAGTATTACCGTCTTGATGAACGTTGCAGTACTTTTACCAGGTCGGACAAGTGGGATTGAAGCTCCTTGTCGCTTTAATTGTTCACTGACATCATCAGGATCCAACTGTAGGAAAGTGTAGTAGTAGTTGAAGAAAGCAATCAAAAGAACATTTGTTGGGAGGTAAAAGGAACCTGGAACAAATGAATCTGGTTAGTGGTCTAAGATAATTCGCAGTTTGGAATTTGACTAATTAATATTGCCATCTTACCTCCAGGGTTTAAAGCAACTGCTGCTTTCTTCAACAAACCTAATCCAGTGAAACGAGCGAGAGTGCCTGGAAGAGATAATGAAGAGGTGGAGAAGATGATCGGCATCACTCCAGAGCTATTCACCTGTACATTAATTTCAGCTGATGTTGAGTTAATACTAATATATAGCTCAAATCCGAACACAGGAACCAAGGGACAAGATAAATAGTAAATAGAAAACAGTTTGTGAAACAACAATATTATTAACACAAACCTTAAAGGGCAAGTAGGCAGATTTTTGAAGTCCCCCAGCTCTGCTAGTATATCTGGAGGCATAATTTATAGGAATTTTTCTCTCTGCTTCCTGGAATCCGTTTTTGAGAACAACGTTAGAAATCTTTGCTGCGCTACTCAACCTCAACTAGAACAAAAACAAATCTTTTACAGGAAGAAAGAATATACCTGGACATACACAATGCCAAGGACTAATAGGGAGAAGGAAATAATGATGGCAACAAGACCCACGTAGTTACCATCTTGATAGGCTTCAGCAACGGTCCTTCCAAATGACGCTGGAAGGTAAGAGATGATATTTGTGAAGATTAAAAGCGATGTACCATTTCCAAGTTTTAGGTCAGTGATCCTTTCTCCAATGTAAGTTGTAAATACTGAACCAAGAGTCAATAATATAACAGAAGAAACAGCCCATTGAGTACTGAAGTCACTGACATAAGGGCGCAGGAGTAGTACCTGGCCAATTGCCTGCAAAAGATATTAGAATTATGTGAGAAAGATAATGCAAAACAGAAAATGGAAAAGAGAGATCAAAATAACTACTACACTGGAAGATGCAAGTTACGCCATGCACCTGGCCTTGGTAAATCTATATCACCTGTACTATGGCAAATCCAACTGAAGCATAACGAGTATACTGCAGAACTTTCTTTCTTCCTGCTTCCCCTTCTCGTTTCTGGAGTTCTTGTAATTTTGGATAGACCTGAGTGAGAAGCTGAAACACAATTTGTGCATTGATAAATGGAACAATTCCAAGGGATCCTATTCCAAGTCGACCAATACCTCCTCCAGAAAACGAATCTAAAGTGCCCAAAAAGCTGTTTTGATCCAAATTACCAACAAAAGCCTCTCGGTTTACTCCACCCAGAGGTACATATATTCCAAGACGTGAGAGTGCCAAATATCCTAACAGTTTGAGAAACTTCCCAGGCAATGGACCTTTGAAAAAATCTCCAAAATCAATGCTAGTATCCTCAATTGCAGCTGGAAATTACAAAGAAACCTAATCATGGGCTAAGATCTGCAGGTTTTATTTTTATCATCGGAAGATATTGAATATTGGACAATCAAGTAAAAAACATACCTGCGACCCCTTTTGATGATGGTCTCTCCTTTCTTGTACCTGAAGCACTCTCAAAAGTTTGATGAAACAAATCCAGAAAATTGTCCCAAGCAGTACTTAATTCTGAAAATTTGTCTGGATTGATGCCCAATGGATCAAACACAGAGTCCCCACTGCAAGCATAAGCAAATTATACTTGAAATAAATTATTCAATCTATCAGGACATTCACAGAAAAGCAATGGACTTAAAATTCAAGATAATATCTACTGAGAACCTATCAATCAAAATGCAGCATTCTTCTATAAACATACTTATTTCACTATTACTACTTTTTACCAATGATTTCATTCCAAATTTTGATGCAATGCACTCTCTAAATATCCAGTCCATGCTATCTTTGACTGTGAATCACATACCTAAGTCTTACAAATAATTTTTCTAACCAGGGTATGCAGCAGCACTATCCCAAAAGGATAAAAAACTGATCTTGGAAGATAAAAACGTAAAAGAAATGGAAGGAAAAGAAAAAATTAAACCTTGATGAGTTGTTAGTTTTGATGGGTTTTCTTGGGACAGTGAGAGCAGCTCTGCATATCGAAATGGGTTTCTTCCTCAGAATCTTCTTGTTCTTATTATTATTATTACTGAAACAAGAAACAATAGGATGCGGAGAATGGTGGTACTGGTATTTGGAGATGGGAGTTTGAGCTGTGAAACAAAGACTAGAAACTTCTCTCCCGATTATCAACATTATCCCCTTTCCCTTTCCGCTTCAACTCAAGAATCAAGAAATTTAAAGTCCAGTTCCCTCAATCCTTGCCCATTAAATTTGCTCCACAATTTTCTTCTCTCTTCTCCCTTCTTTCCTTTTGGGCAAAAAAAAAAAAAGCCCCTAGTTTGGATAATCCCCAAATTATATACAAGCGGATTTTTTTTTCAATCAAACTAAACAAATGCAAGACATTAAAACGATTAATTTGAATTCTGACAGCACAGTGAAATCCAAATATTTAACTTTAATTCTTACATTAAAATGAACAAAGTGTCGAACTTTAATCTTTTCTTATTGTATCGAAAATAGAAAATTTAAAATAGATTTTTAAAAAAATTTGGCAATTAAAAAATAAAAAGTGCACCTTCTTGGGCTTCTTAACAATGGGCCGAAAATAGATATCCATGACCCATGTTATATTGGACCAAAATTCTCAATATAGCCCAATTGATTATTTGTGGTGCGAATTAAGGGGGAAAGGGGTCCGAAGCCCAAGCCCATCATCAGGAATCGGGCCCAAGTCACATGGTACGAATGTCAAAAGTAGGTAAACAAGGTACCAAAAAAAAGAAAAAGAAAAAAAAAAAGGGAAAAAAGTAAATAATGTTTAGTTAACATTGTCGGAGATTTTGTCGTCATTTTCAATGTAAAGACAAAGGCCCCAAAAGAAAAGAAGATTATAAAGTGGGAAAAACACTAATAATGTAACAGCTTTTATGACCGTGCATGGATTCAGAAAGGTAATGAATCCGCTGCATGAAAAATGTGGTGTCCATTACCTTGCTAGCCCACAATATATATGTATATATATTTTTATTTATTTATTTATTTATTTATTTAATTTTTTTTTTATGAATGTACTTTATATGTGTGTGTATGCGTATATACATACATATATATATATATGTATATTGAGAATATGGATGGACAAAATAAGATCATATCTAATCTGAAACTGTCTTTAGCATCCAATGCTGCTGGACTGGTGGATCAATCAACTTGATTCAAAGCAAATAATCATTTATGGGACAACTTGACAAGTGAATCCAAACCTTTGCCAGCTCTCTCTCTCTCTCTCTCTCTCTCTCTCTATATATATATATATATATATATATATATATATGTATCTTTATGATTGGTATATATTTCAACAAAGAGTAGGGTTCCTCTTAACCCATGCATACATGCATGCCACAACATATCATAATACATACATACATATATAAATTATCCATTAATTGAATCAAACTTTTTTTTTTAATTTCTTCATTCAGAAGATTTGATCAAATTCAAGATTTTATTTATGAAAAAATTAATATATATATATATATATATATATATATATATGGATGAAATCATTACTTAAAGGATAAGGGTTTTGATGAGTAGGGACTGGTGCATTAGTGCATCATGGTTTAGATCTCTGCTACTTTTTTTTTTTTTTTTTTTTTTTGAGGAGGGGGGGGGGGAGGGTTTGAATTAATGAAGGTTAATTTTGTATTTATACATTTTCTTGATTTCTTTATTTGACATCTTTTTCAAGGGATCCTTATTTATATATATATATATATATATGTATATGTACATTCTTTTAGATATATTCATGATCACCACCTGCTCCTCTCTCTCTCTCCTCTTCTCTCTCTCTATATATATATATATATATATATATATATAGATATTATATAATATATATATATACTGGAGAAGTAGTTGAGAAACTTTCAGTTGAAGTAGTATTTTAAAAAAAATCTGAGTGAGATCAGCGCAATGATCTACACAAAGTTTTAGGTGAAAAGGTGAAGTTGGACATGTAAGGAGAATCAAATTTCAGTTTGACTATATCCTTCATCTATCATCATCAATTCAATATTTATTTATATATATATAATATTATCCAAGATTTGGACACTTTAAACCTAATTAATTAATTCCAAAATTAAGTCTTTACACAATTCAACTCCATTTTTTTTTTTTATTCTGTTTGTGTACCAAGAAAAATACATACTTGAAATATACAATTAGTGTATATATATATATTATTATATATATATATATATATATATTATATATATATATTGCCATGATTGAATTGAAAGTGCACAGCTTCACATGGGATGAGAAGGGATTGGAAATTGCAAATAATATATATATATATATCACTAATGGAAGCAATCGTGGAGAGAGGGAACAAGAGATGATGGTGGTGCTCCAAAAAGCCTGCAATTTTGTACTAAAAATATGAACAGAAGAAAGGTTTGTTTTGATTTGTCATCTACTTGTTCAACGCCTTCTGTTTGCAAAACTTCTATATAAACGAATATCTTCTCTTTTATATATAATATATATATATTATAATATTATATCAATTGAATTAAATCCTCGTTATTTTTTATAAAATTAAAAATTGTAGGTAGCCAAAAGTCATAAGCACGGGACTTGTTTGTTAAAGGAAAAAAAGAGGGGGGAAGTTGAAAAGTACTTTTAGGGCACATCAAATTGGGAAATCATCTTTACAAAAAAAAAAAAAAAAAAGTCTTTGCTTACTTGATTGAGCAAAACTTTTTTTGAAAAAAAAAATTTTGGCTTTTATTTTGGAAAAAAAAAAAGGTAAAAACACATGCATGCATGTTCCAAAGAGTGTGGTCATTGCCTTGTAAGATCCCAGATTGATTCGATACGTATATTGTATCTCTCCTCGAATAAGTTCACTTGAACTCTCCTACAAACCAATCATGCATCAATTTCATGCCAACACACATATATATATATATATAAGTTTTTAGAAAGACTTATAATTTATTTTGAACAGTGACTAAATTTTAATATCGTTGCTATTAGTACCAATGTTTTTAGCGATAATCATATCTTTATTGTAAATCTCTTGCAAAATAACATTTGTAACTGAATTTCGAGAAATATGATTATCACTAAAATTAAATTTTGAAATATTTAAATTGTAATATTGTTGTGGTTATTAAAATAAAATGAAATAAAAGGTAAGTAAAAAGGGCAGTGGTTGGGGTTGGTTTGTCTTTTATTGCAAAAAGGTTGAATAGATAAAGGGCAAAGACAAGTAGTATAAAAGTTGTAAAGTATTGATTATTATATATGATGCAAGGTTGGAGAGGAAACAGCCAAAAATCTATGTTGCTTTCTGCTTCTAGACAAAACTATTGCACCTTTCTTTCATTACTCATCTAAACCACAACCTCATTCTTCAATTATATATAAATATATATATATTATATTTTGATAATATTACTCTTGCATATGCAATAAGAATAGGATTGTTATAAATTTTAGGATTAGCACAATAAAAAAACGTATTATAAATATTATATGAAATTAAAGATTTTTTGTATTTGAGTGTCACGTGGAAGTTAGAATTAAATTTTTTTTAAGGTAGAATTAAATTATGTGAACAGGACTGAATTAGTTAGAAAAATAAAATAATTAGATTATTGTGGAAGTGGTTTGGTTGGTCTAACAAATGCTTTTGTTGTCACTTTTTGTGCAAAAAGTTGGAAACTTTTTTCCCTTAATATATATAATGAAAGGAAAGAAAGGTTGATGGTTGAAGCATTGTTTTCATAATTTATTGATCAGATTAGATCAGATTATATAATATTGCTTACTCAGAAATTCACTTCATTCCTTTTTTTATGTTAAAGACAAACACCTCAGCATCAATTACAAGATATACTCATCACCCTATATATATAGATAATGTGCAAATCAACTTGATTATAAGGATATGGTCAAATTGATTTCTTAAATTATTTAAAATTCTTTAAATTATCAAAAGTTAGATTTTAGCTTTTTGATTCTTGCCACCAATTTGCTTTTACATTTATATATATATTTCAACATATTATTTACTTCATACTATATTAATTTTAATTTTTATATACACAAAATTTAAATAATTCTTAAATAAAGAATTCACAGTGAAATCTTATATTGTTTTACAATATATCTTTTTATTACACAAAATCAAGAATATGTATATTACGATATTGTATATATATTGGTTTTTATATGGAGTTCACACTAAATGTCAAATTCTTAATTTTATATAATTTTACTGTTATTATTATTTAATAATTTTGTAATAATTAAGTTTAAATATATATATATATATATATATAATTATTTAAATTTTGTTCGAATTAAAAAAAATAAAATGAGAGCCGGTCGTACTTCTTTCTATTTCGACGGTGCAAAGTATATATAAAAGGAAACGAAATCGCAATAAAATCTTGCATGATCCTTATACGTTTTAGGATTTCTTTTACAATCCCAACAGTTAAAAGAGATTTCTCGTTATCAAGATTACGTGTCTCTCAAAATATACTTACCCTATCTTCCTTACCAACCTATAATACGTGTGTATATATATATATATATATATATATATATATATATATATATATATCAATCATAACCGATTAAACCATAATTGGGAAAATCTCTAACACTTTTTTTTAATTCGATATTTAATGATAAAAAATTAAGAATTTAATTCATATTAGAGAGGAAAGAATTTCGATATATATATATATATATAATTTATTTAAATCTATGATAATTATCTTAAATTGTATGAATGTAATCAAAGTCAAATGCATTGGCATGGTCGGTTGAACATGCAGTTAATCTAGTCGCACCGTGAATTGTTTTTCAACTGTATGTCTTTTCATCTTTAGTTTTTCCTTGAGTTTCAGGTGATTATATATATATATAAAAGAAATTCTACACCAACTTTTGTTAAAAGTCAATCACAAAACTTTCGACCAAATATTTATGAAATTTCTACCTCTTTTATTATTCAATTTATATTTATATTATAAAAATATTATAAAATAGTAACACAACATGAAAAAATTTATATTTGACTTATTTTAATTGTTTGAAGAATTAAATTCCAACTAATTCTTTGTGTATCATTATTTAAAAAATATATATATATATATAAATGTTGACATTCAAACGTGCCGAGAAAAAGATATGTAATCTCATGAATATGATAGAAAAAGATAAGATAATAAGATTTTTTTCCCTTTGCCCCTTTTTTGAAGAAACAATGGATTACTTTATACGTCTCTTTATTGAGTTAATAAATCAACGACAATTTTAGTCAAATACAGTTAATTAAAGTAAGATCAAATTGAAATATTAATTTTAAACACAGAATAATGTTAAAAACAATCAGCGACAAATTACGAGTAATAATGTTTGGATTGAATTGACGCCAAAAAAAAGAAAAAGAGCCAAAATTGCAACTTTTTTTTTTCTTTATTTGATATAAATTAGCTTTTCTTTTTTTTTTTTTTTTGTTTGTTTGACTATTTCCTTTTAATTTGGTGTCTAGATTCAGTGGAAATGTCAAATTTTGCTTCTGGATACAAAAGACAGAATTAAGCTTCATCGTCTCCATGGCAGCCTCCACGGACGTTCCAACCAATAAAAGGACCACACGTTTTCTTTTCTTTTCTTGAAATTGATTCTTGATTTCATTAATTTTGATCTATAATCTTTTTAATTTATTAAAATAATCTATCATCTTACTATATATTTAGAGAGTAATAAATTACAATATAACAACACAAATCAAATAAATAAGAGGATAAATAAAATTTAAATTTTTAAGTTAACTATTATAGGTACGATATCATGATATATATATATATATATATATATATATATATATATATATACACATTATTAATAAATGTAGAAATGGTGATGAGTGGTGCAAGAGGAAGTAAGTTGGCAGCAGCATTGATGATGGGGAGAGTTGGCAATGGAGTTGGTCTTTAATTTCGGCCAATGGCAATGGCAATGGCAATGGTAATGGCAATTCCGGTCGATGTCTAGCAGCGCCATTAAAGAGGTCGGTTGTCTCCATGCTAGGTGTTGTTTTTCTAATTAGGGCAATCACTGTCTTTCTTTTCCAACCATGTTTAGGGTTTTCGTTCTTATGTGTATATACACACATCACTCTATTTATTTCACATTCATACTTGTATATATATATATATATATATATATATTGTGTGGATCATATTTTTGCCCTCTCCAAAACTCCATTCACATGATAACTAGCTACAACTTTAAATATATATATATATATATATATATATATATTATATATATATCTTATATTTATTTATTTATTTATTTATTTATTTATTTATAATGTATTAACTAATATAATATAGAAATAACAATATATTTTTCCAGGAAATATATATATATATCAATTGTAAAGCTTATTTAAAAGAGTTATAATAGAGGAAATAGTAAGGAATACATATTACTGTCCCTTAATTGAACTAATTTAAGAAATGGCTAGTTTAGTCATTTTCACAAACTATATATTTAATAATAAAGATTACTTAAATCATTTTAGTCTCAAATTCCATAAATTCTCAATAATTATAACTACAAATTCTTAATTATCGAAATTTTACTTTATGCATTTGTAGCCGGCCTATATAAAATCAAATGATATCAAAAGGCAGACATTTTGACTTGGTATGAATATATATATATAATTAGACATTGACTGAAGTAGAAGTAAAGCACAAAAAAGAAATAAAAAAAAATAAAAGAAATTGAGAAATTGGTGGTGTAAAGGGAAAAATATGATAAAAAGTAAAGACTTCTCTAGAGTTTACTTTGTAAATGGGAAAGGTATCTTTGAATCCAAGCAATCACCTTTTTTAATTATTTGTCCTCCTAACATTTTATATATATATATCTAAATCTTAATATCATTTATTTTAGACAAGAATAACCTCAAAAATAAAAAGAGTACAAATCGCATGGTGGACAAATACTATCCAATAATATATATATATATATATATATATATATGTAATAGAAATAAGAAACGTAAAAGAATATGATTGGTAGGATTCAAAAGAAAAAAACAAATAAAAAGGTAAAGAGTAAAACGACATTAGAAAAAAGAAAAAGAAAAAAGAAATGAAATCTAATTGGGAAAGTTTGTGTGTGGTGTGGTCCACATGGTTTACGGTAGCGCAGAAGACTCTAAAAGGTAGTGGTGACACGTTGAACATGCAAAAACGTGTCGGCTTAACAATCCGCCTTTTTTCTTGTAGGTCCCACTTCCCTCCCCGCTACTGTTTACTTTACCAATCCAAATCTATCAAACCAAAAAGTCCATTTTTGACCGTCCAATTTTGTACCTCTCTTTTACCACCACCACGCACCTATCTTCAGATTCTCCCTCATATATAATATTATCCGATGTGGGATTTAAATAATAGTAAAAAATTGGCAAAAAAAATTTAATAATAATAAAAGGAGGAATGCCTCATCTTATTGATCGAGTTTACTAATGATAAAGGTAATAAATATTTGTAATGAAATTCTTAATAAGAAAAATTTTAGTATGACAAAACCAAGAAATAGAGAACTAATAAATAATTTTAAGAAAAAAAAAAGAAAAAGGTAAGAGCTGTCTGTTGCATCTCACTCTCTTTCTTATTTTTTTCGTCTAACGGTTTTTTTTTTTTTCTTTCTGCTTTACCCACCCCTTTTTTTTCTTTTTTTCTTTTTTTTTTCTCTAACCAATTTTACACCCGCCAAAATAGCTCTCTTTTCGTATTTACATCTATACCCTTCCAACAACAGAGATGAATAGAACACGAAACGACAACATAATGTCTGAAAAAGCTCAATCTACCGTGATTGAGATTGTGCTGGGAAGCCAATCCGAGTTGCTCCGTATGTCCAAAATAGGATTAACTGCTAGCCGGAGCTGAACTACCGTCGTTTTCTCACCGGAAGACGGTATCCGGGACTTGATTTCCTCGAATTTTGGAGTTAAAGCCTTCTCTACCCACTCTTCTAAGCTTGACCTTCCGTGCCATAGTCCTCCAATGATTTTCTCTACTGCATCTTCTTCTACTTGTATGGAGACCCTCTTCCTCTTTTCATCATCATCGTCTACTACCAGTGTGGAAAATTTTGCAGATATTGTTTTCTTTATTTCCCTTCGAATGAATCCAAAATCAACTGGTTTGAACACTATGGTGTCATCCACTAAACTCACTAGCTCATGTGGCACTGATGTAATGGAAAACTGTCTTGTGTCAAGTCCCAGTTCTTCCTCGTGATCAATGGTTAAGTCACTTGAAGAATTGTGAGAACCATCAGTTCTATCATCTTCCGTGTCTGCTGCAAGATTAAGGTCAAATGAAATACCAAAGTTTGCATCTTTTCTTGCTTTTCTTGATCTTTCTTCATCTTGCAACCAATTTGCTCTGCGCTTTGCATTCTTTTCCTCCACTGTTAACTTTAATTGCCAATTACCACCAGCTGCGGAAGCAAGCCTCTTCTCGTCTACCAAATGGGCATTACCAACGGAAGACCAATTCCCAGTTAGAATGAATATGACATTTCCAAGACTGATCTCACGTCCATGAGAATCTGCGAGCCTACCCCTGTCGATTGCCCTTCTAATGTTGCCCCGTAATAGCATATCAGCTTCATCGATGTCCTCCAGCACAATAACTGAGAATGGATTCCTCCGAACTGCCTCAGCAATCCGATCCAATGCTGTTTTACCACGGATGTTAGTGTTGGTATCTGGTTCGGCATCATCGCGTCGTGAGCCAAGCGATATAGTTACTGGATTAGTCCCACATATTTGCTCCGAGAGAACAGATGCCATCTTTCTCTTCCCAATTCTGTCAGGACCTGTAAATAATAACCATATGTCACCTCTTGATCCTGAACCCCTACGTTTCCCATTGCCTAGTCGGCACTTTGTCACAGAGGAAGCCACAGCAGAGGCTGCTTCAGACTGCCACCAAGCTTTCTCCATGAGTCCCTTGAGCAGCTTCTTGAACGTATCGGCATCCAAAGCATTAGCAAACTTTTCAAGGAACTTTGTTTGAGATTCAGCTGATATACAGCTCAAAAAGTCTTTAACATGATTTTCTTGAGTCTCATTAGTCTTCTCAGGGCATGTTTCAGAAACTTTTCGTCCCAAAGCAAGCTCTGTTCTCACGGGGCTAGCAGGCGGAGTGCCAGCACGTTGCAAAGCTTGGGCAGAATTTTGGTTTGTGTTCAGTGATAGTGTCACACCAAAATTACAAGTTTCTGCCAACTTGGGCTGCATCGGTTGATGAGCTAGCAGCTTCGGATTGTACAAGCTCATAGCGGGAAGTGCAGGAGGAGCAACTCTATCAAGACTAACATTTTTATGAAAGTTAGGATGTAGATTCAAGCAACTATCATTCCATTTCTTCTGTAATTCTTGAGTTTTTAGCTTTAGAAGCAATTCTGACTTCTTCCCCTACAAATACATGAACTATGAAATCAATCATCTGATTCTGTAATTTAAACCCTTGATTTTTAGCCTTACAATTTAAGGTTACCTGCATCGGATTCATTTCATTGGCTTCACCACTATGGAGTTTGGCATTCTGCAACCACATTGGCAAGGGTGGTTTAGCAGCTTCTGATTTTTTTTCAGAAGAGACATTCTCAAACTCCTTGGTCAGAAGTTTAAGCTCTTCTTCATATTTATCCAAACATTGTGGACAACACGAAGTTCTTCTCGGAGGATCCACGTTCTCTGGTATACGTCTTGGAAAAGCAGGCACCATAGATGGGAAGCTCTTTAGTGGGTTCAGAGGATCCATACTGCTGCCCAACCTACATGATCAAGAAGTGTCAAACTACAAATGACCACCAATACAGACATGACAAGTTATATTCAAAACATTAGTCCAAGGACCTCCTCTCTAGAAAATTTGAGTAATTCTGACATCAATATTACAGAGGGGAAGAAAAAAAACAGATCATGAACTTATAACAAACAAAAGCAAAAGATTGGATCTTGTTCTTGTCAGCTTCAGAACTAGGGCAATTTAGAGAACAGGTTTCCACTTATGAAAAATATATATATATAAAGCAAAAAACTTCCACTTGTGAAACAAGAATAAAATTTTTGAAGGAAATTATCATCATCCTACGATCAGCAGTTCAGAAAATTTGTATGGCATGGTGAAAGCTAATTGTTATAGGAACTGATAATACATACCTTGGAAACATCCCAGGCATAGGTGATCTTGAAGCAATAGGCACTGCCTGCAGATCCCAATCATTTTCCATTGAAGAATGATAAATTTGACACCTCAAATAAGTCTCGCATGTTGCAGTGCCAATCAACCAAAACTTACTAATACTGTTATTTTCTGAGAACCTGGCTAACAATTTCCCCATTTCCACAACGGCTGTCTTCCCCGTCTCCGAAATCATCTGTTGTTGCTGCGGCACGCTACCGGAACCACCGAAATTGACAGGTTGTTCAACAAGCCATTTCAAATCGCCCAGGTCAAGAATTACTCCACCACCATTATCATTGATCCTACTTTCGATTAGGCTTCCCAATTCATTAATCTTTGCTGCTATCTGACTTTTATCGCAAAGAAGTTCCTTATCAACTGATATCACCTGGACATTCTTAAGCGGCCCATCAAGACCGAAATCTCCTTTCTCTATCCTCCTGAGTAACTCCTTCACGACGGCCTCTGGTTCGGATTCCCCAACCAAAACTGGGTTCCTTTTCTTGGACCTCATCAAAATGTCCAATACGTTTTTAACATCCTCGTTCCTCTGGTTCCCCAATGGTCCTGAAATTCCTTGTTTCAGCTTCGGATTCACATACATATTCCTATTAGGTAAGGGAACGGCAGTAGATGGCGTCGTAGTGGGGCTCGGAGATGCGATTGGAGATGTGAGCATCCTAGGTCCAATTCCTCCAAACGTTCCCAAACTAACATTCCCAGGATGATGATGATGGTGATGGTGATTATGAGAAGTGGAATTCAATGATTGTTCTATGGTAGCCTTAACAGCCGGACTAGAGAAACTAGCTTCACGCATCACTCTACTTACACTTGGATCATCCAAGATCGAAATTATAAGCTGTTCAAGCTCAACTTTAACAGCCAAGAGCGGTTGTTGTTGTTGTTCAGGGCATCCTCGCCTCTGATGCGCTTGAGCCCGCTTTAAAGCAGCCATAAGCGCATTAGAAATCGGAGGTTCCATTCCTGGAGCCATATTCTGAGCTGTTGGCAACCGCTCTAAAGCGACGCTAAAACAGAGCTCCAAAGCGCGACACTGAAGTGGATGAGAAGAATTAGGATGAGAACGAATGCAAGCTTGTCTAAGAAACCCAGATGGAGCCGACAAAAGCGTCGCCGCCACATGCAGCGGTGTAGTTTGGCCGTGATTTCGCCGTCCGGCCTCTGCTATCGAGTGGTTAAGGACGCTGGCCGCTTCCGGCGTCAGAGTCTGCTGAATAGTACTTAACCCTGCCCTCATAGCTTTTATCTCCAAACCAATTCAAATTAAACCCCAAAAAAATTTCCTTAACAAATCCCACCAAAGGGAGATGAATTCCCTGTTCCGGACAACAAAATTCAAATAGACTCTATCAAATGAATGAATCCAAGTGGCTATGTTCTCCAAAAAAACCAAAAACGAAAGGAAGAAACAGAACCCAATAACTGAAGAAAAAAAAGAATTAAGAAAATTCTATCCCTTTCTTCCTATATTTCTACATAACAAAGAAAAAAATATATAGAAAAGAATTAAAAAGATGTACAGAGAAAGTTATGGGTATATAGTTTGATTTATTTATTTCTTCACTCGGAGTTGTGAAAAAAATAAAGGAGTATTGGAATTCAACGCGAAAAGGATAGATCAGAACCCCTCCTCCTTCACACACACATGGCACAACTTCCTCCTTCTCCTTCTCCTTCTCCTCCTCCTCCTCTCCTTATTCTCCCCATTTTTGCCTCTTTTCTTTTCTTCTCTCTCTCTCCTTTCTTTCTCTCTCTAAAAAAACTCACATATATGGGCCTTCTTCTTCTCCTTCTCCTTCTCCTTCTTCTTCTTGATGATGATGATGATGATGATAAAAGCAATGAAACCACACTCACCGTCTTTCACATTCAATATAAACTCAAAAAAGAAATTAATAATAATAAAGAAAATATCAACACAAAACAAATATATATATATATAGATATATATATATTAATACTAATAATAATATATGGGAACAAAAACCCCAACCAAAAAGCTGTGAGAAAGAAGGTTTATAACTAATGTGTGTAGTGTGTAGTGTGTGAGAGAGAAATAAAAAATAATAGAGTATAAAAACAACTTTTTTGGGCCTGCAAGAAGAACAGAAAAAGCCAAGAGAGGTAAATTTTAGTTGAGGTGGCAGAGAAAGGGGAGCATGCAGTGTTGGTTGTCTTTTATTTAGAGAGAGAAAGTTATGTTCTTCTTTTTTTTTTTTTTTTTTCTAAATAATTTCTTCTTTTGAGAGAGAGAGAGAGAAGAATTTATGGAAAATAGGAAAGATTAAAGAAGGGATGGAAGTACTTTCAGTTGCAAGGATTTCTGGAAAATGCTTTCTGGCCAGAGCAAAACCTGCCTCCTTCTCATCCTCTTTCTTTCTATATTTTTTCATATAATTTTAATCTTTTAAAATTATAAATAAAATTTTTATCAAATTAATATTAATAATAATATTTATTTATGCTGTTTTGTCTTTACCATTATTTTATTTGCTTTGTGAAGATAATGAACCTTTTTTTTTTTCTTTTGTCAAAAAAAGAGAGAGAGAGAGAGAGATTCATGAGTAGATTACTTTACCTTTTTGAGTCACACTCTCTTTTCTCATGACTAAAGATTGACTGCCTTTTTAGCCCCTTATTTGTTTTGCATTAAAAGTATATCTTTTATTTTATTTTATTTTTTAATTTATAAATTTTTAAAATTATAAATAAAATTATTATTAATTGAATTATCAACTAAAAGTGATTTGAAACCGACCAAAGAAGTGGTTTGATTGATAAGCGAGTTGGGGAAATTTCAAAAGGGGCTTAAAAAGTACAGTTTGTTTTCGCGTGGGGAAGCTACTTTTCTTTTTCTTTTTTTTTTGGCCTTTAAACCCCAAGGAAAAAGAAAATTCTGCTTTTCACACGCAACTACTGCCAAACCTTCCTTTTATTTCTGCAATCCAAACACAGATTATTTATTTATTTATTTATTTATTTATTTATTTATTTATATGGTAAATTATAAATTTTTTTAAAAAAAATTAAGAATGGGACAAAGAGAAGCCGAAACGGTATCAAACGAATATTATGGAAATTAGCAAAATGAATAATCCAAATTCCATAGGGAAACTTCAAAAAAGCATGAGATTGAGAATAGAATAGAAACAAAGGAATTTTTACTAACTTCAAAGTTTAAAAAAAATAATTAAAAAAGTTTACTAGTAATAGTAAAATAATTAATGGAGACCAACTAAAAATATAATAATTATAATTATTATTATATTGTGATAGTAGTAAAAGGGGTTGAGGGCGGCAGGGGAGGGGAGGGACCCACCTAACTTTCGAGTAGAATATTTATATTATTATTAAAAAACAGTACCAAATGAATACAAATTAACTTTTCTTTTAATTTCTTAAATTTTTTCTTTGCTTTACACAACCTTTTGTGAAAGACTTTGAGAAGCAAAAATCATCATCATATTCCCTTTTGGTAACGCACGCTCTCTCTTTCCTTTTACGCGTTTTTCGAGTCTAAATTTTACCTTTTCACCCCCCCTTTGTCCCCTCCTTCCTTTTCTTTCCTTTTCACTTCATCCTCACACAATAAAATTTCTAAGTTCAAATTTTATATATATATATTTTGTATATAAAAAATTAAATATTACAAAAAAATTTATATATATATATATATGTGTGTGTTGCTTTTTTGACTAGGTCATTCTTGACCTTGAAGGGATGGTGGTGCATAGTGATAGTGATGAAAGTGTAAGGAATCCTCAACCTAACAATAGATCATTTGATTCCTCTAACTACAAGACAAGAATAGATGTTACTATTCATGTTTTAATGACTTTTATATCATAATTGATAATCTTTCAAAACCATGTTTTTACATTTTTGTACAATTCTTTTTCTACTTTTTGTTCTAATTCTTAACATTCTTTTGTCACTATGTTTTATAATATATAGATTAACTTCTTGCAAGCAAACACTAATAAAAAAAACTAAGCAAAATGTTCAACATCAAATGTCCCATTTGATAAATTTGGTTAAGAGATTTTGTATTGAGTCCCATATTGATTTTTCTTCTTTTAACTTAAAGTTAATTTTAATACATTATTAATTTAACTTTATGTATATATATATATATATCTTTGACCAATCAATAATAATAAAAATGGAGGTGGTAAAAACTAAAAAGGGTAAAGAAAGGAAGGGAAGAAGAAAAAGGGAGGTGCCGGTTTGATGTAGAAATTGTTGGGGGCAAAATTCCCTACCCTTCATCAGTTGCATGTCCCCAAAGCAGGTAAATTCACTGACATGCAGAGAATCTAGCGGTTAGATGCTCATGTCAGATGATCTTGACCGTTAATTCCCCTTTTTCCCTTTTCTTTTTTTTTCTTTTTTTATTTCCTATTCCTTTCTGTACGTACTTTCACTTTTATTCTTCCCCTTTTCAAATTATCCCGATATATTCGCATTTCTCTTATGCGTTCAAACTAATATACATTTTTTCATTTATTTTAATATATATATTTTCAATTATTAAATTTTTAATATATATATATATATATATATATACATACGAAATAAATTTAAGACATGAGAATAAATTTATAATTTTAAAAGAAATTATCGCGAGAGAAAGGGGATAAAGAATAAGGCGTGAAACTAAACTTTTTCAGTGGCGAAGAAAAAGGAAGTGTTAAAAAAGTTGAAAAGTAAGAGAGAGAAAGAGATGGTGACTTTCAACTTTCCACATTTATTACCATTCACGTATCTTTTTTTTTGCATTTTTTGTTCCCTCTTTCTCTCTCTACATATACATACACATACATATATACATATGAATTCTAAAAGCTGTTAAAAGTTGAGATGATTAATGACCTTTCACCCAGGCATTTCGCAATTACCAAAAAGGAACCCTTTTTTCTTCTTTTCTCTTCTTCTTCTAATGACGTTTATGCCCTATCCTTCTTTTGAAATGACAAATACACCCTTCACATTCTTTATCCCACATCGTTCTTCTAAATAGATCTTTCACAATTATATTTGACGACCAATTTTAATTTTATGATATTTACATGAAATATGAAACAATATCTTTTCTTATAGGAGTTTAAAAAAGAATAGGTCAAAAACAAGTTGGATAAAAAATTCAAAATTTTTGGTTGAATCTTGATTATCATTACACATGTTTTGTTTGGTTTGTTCAAAAATCAAAATCATATCCTCTGACTTTGAAAATATTTTAATGAAGGAAAAAATATAACTCTTTTTTTTTCTTTTTTTGTTGACAAAAATGTAATGTGAAAACTTTTACTACTAAATCCATGAACACTATTTAATCAAGTAGATTAAATTCTTTACAATGATTATAAGAAGAGAAAATATGGAAGTACTTTTTTTTTTTTTCTAAAGGTATTACTTTTCACATTGGAAGGTATATGATCCAATTTTCCATTAATTCTTATATGTAGTCAATATATATATATATATATATCTATATATATATATATATATAATATATATATATCTATATAATAATTTATGATAATAATATTAAAAATAAACACATTTAATAAATAAATATAAATAAAAAGGGAAAGTCTTTATAAGTTTTTTCTTCTTGCCATTATTCTCAAGAATTCCAACTCTCTACTTTCAAATGCAACCTTTACATCAAATCTCTTTTCCCATCACTTCATAATATTTTCTTCCTACACCAATGATCCACCAATTTAATTCCTCTCTCTTCTCTCTCTCTCTCTCTCTCTATATATATATATATATATATATATACAACATGTATGTATATATTTAAAGAAAATATATAAAAGAAAAGAATCCCACACCCACGGCTAGCTGTTTCTTTGTAGTTGGATAATCCATAAGAGAAAACTTTATTTCCACTACAAATAAAATCCCTTTGCCATCTCTCTCTCTCTCTCTATATATATATATATATAACCTTCCTTCCCAATAATGGAGGAACATGATTTTTTTTGTAATACTACAATTCTTTTCCATCCCAAGAGAAAAAGAAAGAAAGATTACTAATTAAAGATTTTTCCTATCTTCTTCTTAATATATAAACAAATCTCTTCATATATATATATTTGAAAAGAAAGAAAGAAAGAAAAAAAAAAAGGTTTCCCACTTGGAGAGTTTCAAAATATTAATCGATGATGGATTTATTATGATCGTTAAAAAGCTCTCATCTCTAAAGGCTAATTGATGGAATATTATGAGACAAAAGGGCCCAAAAACTCTTTTATTTTCACTAGAGTGCAAGCCAAACCCCACTTCACTTCATTCATCACCTTTTAATACATACATATATATATATATATATATATATATAATCATCATGGCATCTAAGGTCAAACTTTAAGCAAACACAAAACAACAACTTACTCACAGCTGGGAGAGATTAATTGTGAAAGAAAGAAGAAGAAAAAAGGGTTTCTCTCTCTCTCTCTCTCTTTCTTTCTCTCTCCTCAAAAGGTTTTGGTAGCTTCTTCTTGTACTCAAAGCAAGTAGACTTTGAACTCCATATCCTTTTCCTTTTCCTTTTCATTACCACATCCCTCTCTCTATATATGCACCTTCTTTATTTGTGATGATCATTTGAAATAGTAGTTTAGAATATTAGAAAGTGCCCTTGCTTTTTTTTTTCCTTTCCTTTTCTTTGATCGATCAAAGATGAATTAGGCAGAGAGAGAGAAAGAAAGAAAGACGCACCAATCAAGCAAAAGAAGACCATTGGTTTCCCCTTTTATTTATTATTTTTCTTTCTTTATTTTCACAATAGAAGAATTGTGTCATCATTGCTCTAAAGAATTAAATCAAAAGTTTTGGACCAAAAGATGTACACCACCTTTGCTTCTTTCCTCTCTATATTTACACATTACTTCTCATCTTATTATTATAATTATTTTGTATGGGACTCCACACACACATATATATAAACATCATTGATATAGTTTATAACAAATAATTTTATCTTTTAGAACACTCGTGCTTTTACTTTTTTTTTTATCTCATTTTTTACACTTTGCAAAAGTTTCCTTCCTTCCTCTTAATTGAGAATTGACATTGGAACTTATTTATTTGTTTATTTTTCTAATAAAATTTAACTATACATATGCATATATGTATATCATATCATATTTTCCAATTAGTTAGTTTCAAAAGCTAGATGGATCTCTAGTAGTATAATCTCATAATCATGATCGTCCCCAATTAGATTGAAGTTTCAAGTTGAAGTTACGTGTATGCAAACATATGTCATTCTAGATCATATATATATATATATATATCTTCATGATCAATGCTTTTAACAAAGATTCAACTCTATGATTTAGCAACAAGTGTTTGTGTTATATTTATATATACATATATCTTTCTCTCTCTATATATATATATATACACATATGTCATTGCTTTCATGGTGGAGGCACCGGCCCATCATTTATATATATATATATATATATGTATATATCTTCAAGTTCCTTTTCAATCCCATTTGCTAGGGACAATGAAGAGATGCCAAAAGCTTTGCTTAAAAAGATCCCATTGGCATCTTACTTTACTTCTTTTTAGTCTCTATAAAAGAATCCTTAAGAGTTACTAACAATAGCAACAAAAATCAAAATGATATATATATATATTATATCCAAAGGCAAAAAGCTACTTTGAATAATTTTCTCCACTAATTTAATGATGTTGAAAAATTAGAGTTTCTTTTTAATTAATTAGCTAGGCTAAATCTAATCATATATATGCTTTACACACAAGCATTCAACTTTTGTAGGAGAAATTAAGAATATATATATATATAAACCACTAATTAATCCCACCCCTTCTCCTTTGGATGGACATGTAAATAAAAGGAACACAAATTATACCCAAACGTAATACACTTTATCCCTACATCATTACCATTTCTTTTTTTCCTTTCAAAAGTTAAGTTTAACCTTTAATTAACTTTATATATCTTTTAAATTACATCTTTCAAATGGCAAAAGATGTAATTATTATGATAATTAAAGATTTTTTTTTTCATTTTTATTTTTTTTAAAAAAATTCTTCCTTTCTCTTTTATATGATATACGAGTTCCTTAAATAGTATAACAGAAATCCTTCAACTACATTTAAATAAATAGATATTATAATATATGCATTTCACATATTTAACAGTAATATAAAAGTAATAATATTATTTTTTAAAATTTTATTATATAAAAAAAAAGGAAAAAACAAGAGATAGTTAATTTAAGGTTAAAGAAGTGGATGCTTCCAAATCAAGATTTATATTTCCTTTCGGTTTCTTTTCTTTTCATGTTTGCATTACAAGATAAAAGTGAAAGCTAGCGTCTCTTATGTTTATAAGAATGTCGGCACATATTAGATACATTTATACCTCTCTCTCTCTCTCTCTCTCTCTCTCTCTCTCTATATATATATATATATATATATATGCATGGTTCGTTCAATGTTGTCATCTCATCCATAACAAGACATGCATAAAACCCGATCCCTCATCACCTAAAATTTATTTCTATTATTAATATTACATATAATATATAAAAACAAAGATTTAGGTTCTTAATATATATATATATATATATATATATATATATATATATAATTGTCCTCAGTCAACTAAAATTAATAAATGTGTTATTTATCAAAATTTAAAGTAATAATAATAATAAAACACTAAGAAAATTTGAACAAACAAACGTGATTTCTGCTTTGTATGTTTTGGTTTAGAAAATGGAAAAAAAAGAAAAAAGAAAAGGAAAAGAAAAGTATTTTAATAATTAAACACGCCCAAAAATTAATAATTTATTTTAAAAATAAAAATAAAAATTGATGCTTGTTTTTCCTTGAAGAGAAAGAGATTATTATTACAACAGAGGTCCTCACGTGTGTAAGCTTTTAGCTGGGGGGACACCAAAAATTGATTGATAAATTTTTACTCCTTCATCATTGATTTTTTTTTTCCTTTTCTAATTTTGCACATATATATTAGGTGTGTATGTAAACAATTGATAGTTCAATTATATTCTCATTCTAATAAATAATTCGATAATTCGAAGATATTGTTCATTTTAACTTACGTAAAATAAATCTCACGAATTTAAAATTTGTTATTGAATAAAAAGAGTTAAATTTTTTTTTTTTACAGTAGATCTCCAACAATATGAAATTTGAGATTGCAATAATTATATATATAAGAATTGTATTTGAAGAGAGAATTTTAGTGTTTTTAATTTGAAAATCATATGAAATAAATACTTGTAAGAATTTAAGAAGTAAAAATTGACAATAATTCTAGGAGTATATAGAAAGAAATTCAATTCATTAAATAAATGCATTTAATTGAGTAGGAGAGAAGTCCATCATTAATGTTGCAAGTTCTATTGCAGACTGGTCCTCCCTTCTTTTTTCCTCTTCTTCTTATCCTCAACTTTCAACTTGTTTAAATATTAGGTGTAAATTCAATGCTATTCCCACTTCTTATAATATATATACATATATATTTATTGTGATTTAAAATCTCATATTACTCAATGTAAAAGTCAATTATTAATCATAAACTTAAAATTATTTATTCTATTATACGTTTTATACGTATTCACCTTAAAACATTTAATATTATTGCATTGTGTAGAAGAATATTTCTTTATATCCAATTATGTCATCTAATGTAATCTAAGTATCATTCATTACACATTTTCCTCAACATTTTGTACTTTCGAACATTTTTTTTTGTTACATAAATAAAAACTGAACCAATTAAAATTCGAAAAAAAAAAATTTAACTCATAATAAAAAAAAATATTAAGTTACAAGATGTTAAGATTTCGACATTTACTATAATGGTTATAAGAACAATTGAGACATTTTTTAAATAAAAATTGAATTTTGTGAATATAATATAAACAGAATATAAATTTTGAAATCAAATAATTTAATTTAAAAAAAAACTTTAATCCAAATAAAAAGTTTTCTTCTTATATAATATTAAAATTATACGTAATATTCTTTGAAAATAATCAAATTTTCTTTTGTAGGAAAAAAAGGGTAAAAGATTGAAAACGTGTTTGGCCAGCATTTTAATGTGATACGGGCCGCCATAATGCAACTACAATTATTATTATTATATATATTTTTTGAAGGTGGGCAGTGCAACTACAATGATTTAAAGTACTTGAAACTGACACTATATATCATACTTATCTTCATATTTTAATTCACTAATTCAAAGATTTGTAGATTTAAAGAATATTTACAATGAATTTTGATGTTAAAATTGTATAATTATTGTGGGTTTATTTTGTTTAAACAAACAACGTATTGTTGGTTCTTTTTGTTGGAGTTGGTAAATATTTTGAAGACAGTTTGGGGGCAAAGCCTCCGAGTCGGGTCTCGCTGACCGGACAGTGAGCGGGGGTTCCGCTCCCCGGTGAGCGGACGACATTATGTACTCTAACGGGTTTAGACCTAATATTATGTACTCTTATAATAACTTATATATAGTGATATAATTATAACGAGTTGAAAGGAGAAAATAAAAATATAATAATAGTGAATTTCTTTTGCAGGACGTAGCCCTAAATTGAGATAAATTTGGATAAATCGTGTGTTCTTATTTTATTATCTTATTATTTATTTATTTCGTCTATCAAATTTATATTCTGCATCGTTGAAATCATATATTCCCATATTTCAAAATCTCAATAGCAGAAAAGTGAAAAGAAGAAAGAAATAATGTAAGAAAGAAAAGGTGGGAGACAAACATATCTTTTCCACTGAAAAATTATGAACATAATAAATAAATTAACAGAGAAAGCTTTTAGAAGTTGCTCGTGTTTTGTTTTTCTTCTCCAAGAAAATGTATAATATATATATACACATACTGGTGGTCTCTGTGTGTGGATTGTCTTCTTCCTGTGTTGTCGGATAAGAATCCAAAACTTCCCCTTATTAGAATCTGTTGTAATCAACTACCATGTGAGTACCCTATTATTACCATTAATATTGTTTTTGGAAATTCCCTTCCCTCCTTTAAACCCTATTTATATCTTGAGATAAAAAATGTTCACAGTGTCTTTAAATAATTCATCAATTTGAAGACGCAGTTAAATTGATAAGAAGAAGTTTGCGTAGTTTAAATTATGTCAAAAGTTCAAAACATTTACTGCTTAATGGAAATATTTAGACCTAATCAGATTCGAATATAAATTAATCTGAATATAATTTAATACTCGTTTAGACAATTAAAATAAAGTATCTTGAAATCATAATTATGCAAAACCTTACAATAAACACTAGTATCCATGAAAGCCAAAAGAGGCAATACAAAGGTATATTTTGTATATGAGTATGTCTCCCTCTTTTCCTTTAATTAGTTTGAAAACCTTCTACTATGTTTATTATATATGTATATATGTATGTATATATGTATATACATACATATATGTTTGTAGTAGAATTTTCAACTTCAAATTGAATTTGAAATATGCAAGTTTAATAGTTAAGATTGAACTTACCTTTTTTGACTTCTTCATTGCATGTGATGATCACCACTTCCAACTACTCCCAACTCCATTCTTAAATACTCATCACATTAATTATATAATATACATACATATATATATATATAATATTAATTTACTAACATTCTTCTCAATTTGAATATTACATCTTGTATTATTAACATATTTATAAATGCATAAGAGAATTTTCATTAATATATATATTACTTTTTCGTATTTATTAATATTATTTTAATACTTTTATAATTAATATTTTACAACTTATACTTATTAATTTATATATATATATATTATGAGTGAAGGAGAGAGAAAGAGAGAGAGAGAGGAGAGAGAAAGTAATAGGAGAGCAGTAGTATATATAGCAAGATGACAAGACATCAATGTTTTTCCTCTAAAAAATCTTCTTCATTAAATGCTTAAGACATGCAATAAATGTATAGCAATTTCATAACATTGTCTCTCTTTATTTATTTATTTACTCTCATCTAACATGGAAGACCGAACTACGTTAAATTAATTATTATATATATATATATATATTTATTAAAATGATAATTTCATCTTTTAATTATAAAATTATTATTTTTTTGTAAAAAATGGAAAAAAGTATATAAATAGTATTTCTATATACTTTTGTGGTCAAAGGAACACCCCTCATTTAATGCAAAAAAGCGTATGTTTATTTATTTATTTTTTAAAAATGAAAAATCCTTTGGGGGGTGTTGAGGGGTGGGGGTGGGTGGAAAGTAAACTATTGTCCATAAAACATGCATATATATAATATATAAATCCATCCCCAAAGTTCTGGTGAGTCATAGTTTTTGAGCTGTAAAATTTTGGATTATCATGTGTTGGAGGAGGAGAAGACGACATACTAACCATCTTCTTCTATATTGGAACTCTCCCTCCTCTCTCTCTCTCTTCTCTCTCTCTCTCTCTCTATATATATATATATATATATATATATATATATTATATTAATATATATATGTATAGTAGCTTTCTCTCTCAAGGTCAAGTCAATACCTCTTTCATATGCAATAATAGTAAATGTTAATTTTGTTTTTTAGTTATGACTCTTACTAATTGATTAGTAAACTTTAGAAATTTAGTTCAGACAAAGATTAATCTGGATATAAGTTAAATATATCTTTTCATAGTTCGAAACTCATCTAAAATATTTTGTGTTTCATATTTTTTTCCAAAAAAAAATCACTTCATTTATGTATATATATATATATATATATATTATATACACACATATGTAGATCCGTTAACACCAATTCTTGGTACTATCAATTTTCCAATTCATATACAAATAATTATTTATGTAAAGACATTTAGGTTAGCAATAAAAATATTTTTGTCTATAACAAAAAATAATTTAGAACAAATATAAATATACTCAAGCAAATTTTAAGACCACAAAATAAATTCCTAAACTATTTAAATAGAAATATTAGGCTTAGAATATAAATAATTTAGTCATAACTAAAATAATTAATAATAATAATTAAAAAACAACATTTAGGCATTATTCACACCACAAAATAAAAGTTAAAATAATTTAATACTTTTTATAAAATTATATATATATATATATATATATATATATATATATATTGATGTTAATTGAAATTCTTTATAAATTTTATTTTTATCATGTTTCATGTTTTAAACGACGAAATGAGGTGTTTATCAATGCTTTCTTACAACTGATTTTATATTTATATTACAACATTAAAACCTATGATTATTATTTATTTTATATATATATATATATATATATATATTAAAAGAATGATTATAATTCAATTAGTAATATACTCAGTTTTAATTAAATACCAATAAATTAATATTGTTACAAAATAAATAGACTAAATGGACGACATTCATTGTAACAATATTAATTTATTGGTATTTAATTAAAAGTAAGCTGATTTGAAATAATTTTTCATTACATTTAACTTATTTCCTATATAAACACATACTAGATAATATAAGAACCATAAAGTTCCTTCCTTCAGTCTTTCTCTACCACCCTGCTGCTATCATCTGAGAAACCAGAGATGACATCACTATGTGGAGTTTTGGTGAATGGCAGCAGTTTTCTGCCATTGATAAATCTTCAAGATACTCTTTCTTCTTCATCTCTGTTACCTTCCAACACCACCATTTCTACTCTCATCACTACCAACAGAAAGGTTCTTTTCATACCTTTTCTTTCTCTTTCTCTTTTAAATCATATTCATATTCAAACTGATTTCTAATATTAATTTATTGGATTAATAGTAGCTTCGGTAAATAAGAAAAAATATAATTACTGAAAATGATATCGTCTTTGTGAAACAAGACAACAAAATTACTAGCCAATTCTCTAAAGAGAAACCGATTACTCCAATTCATAATACAATTAACTTTCCTATTCACGTGAAAAATCTCTCTCTCTCTATATATATAAGATACATTATATATAACTTCCAATATAAATAGTTTATTTTGTGGAATTCTTATATATGTATTGGTATATTATTGTCAACAACTTGACAAACGTACTTAGAGAAGAAATTGTGTTTACAGTGTCTACAACAGGTGGTCATTTGAGTTCAAGCCTTGGAGTGGTTGAGCTCACATTTGCTCTTCATCACTGAAGATAAGATTATTTGGGATGTCGGTACTATTTACTACTAATTAAACCTCAATATATATATAGTTATTGATAACAGTTTTATTTATAACTATATAAAATAATAATTCGAGACAAATTTTTAATACATAAAAAAAATTAAAAAAATAATTTAATTGATTAGCAATTTTATTTATGAGATTTATTGTGTAAGTATATGCGCATAAAATATTAACAGGAAGGAAGTCAGGGATGCAAACGATTCGACAGACTAATGGACTTGCAGGATTTCCTAAAAGATATGAAAGTTTGCATGATGCTTTTGGTGCTGGTCACAGTTCTAATAGTATTTCTGCTGGTTTAGGTATATAAAACTTCTTTTATGTAATAGTTTGTAGTTGGATCATTGTTTTTTTGGATTTAAATAATTTTGAATTTTACATTTAAGTATGAACATAATTATTATATTTATAGAGGGTGCCTTATTTTGTTTTCCTGAAATGAAATGATTAGGGATGGCAGTTGGTAGGGATTTATTAGGGAAGAACAACCATGTCATATCCGAAATAGGAGATGGAGCCATGACAGCGAGCCAAACATATGAAGCAATTAATAACACTGGCTTTCTTGATTCTAATCTTATAATAATCTTGAATGATAACAGACAATGTCTCTCCGTATAGCTAACGTTTATGGTTCAACTCCGCCCATTAGAGCACTTAGCAAATCTTAAGTAGACTTTATTCAATCTCTAAATTTTACTTGGATGATGGTGGAAAAGTAAGTAATTTTCTCATATATATAATATGGGATGCTAATATATATATATATATATATATATATATATATATATATATAGTTGGAGGGACATAGAAATTTGGGAGTTATCTATTTGAAGAGTTAGGATTAACTACATCAGTCTAGTTGATGGTCATAATATGACAAATCTTGTACAAGTTTTGAAACACGTAAAATTATGGCACGAAAAGGGCTTCCTTACATTCTTACAAAGAAAGGAAAAGTTATCCTCCTGAAATTACTGCTGATAAAATACACGGTACATATATACATATATATTATTTTTTACGTTTAATATGTATCAAATAAAATTATTATTAATTGAGTTACATTTTCTTGACTATTTGCATATAGGGGTGGTGAAATTTTATCCTAAGACTGGAAAACAATTCAAAGCAAAGACGGATACAAAACCATACACAAATTATTTTGTTGATTCCTTGATTGCTGAAGTTAAGGAAGATGATGGCATTGTTGCTATTCATGCTGTCATGGGAGGAGGAACTCGTCTTAATTTATTTGCAAAGCACTTTCCTCATTGGTGTTTTGATGTTGGAATAGTAGAGCAACATGCTTTTACTTTTGCTGCTAGTTTAGCTACGGAAGGTCTCAAACCCCTTTGTGCTATTTACTCCTCTTTTCTACAAAGAGGTTATGATCAGGTGAAATATTTACTCCTCTTTTTTTTATCACTTAACTCATTTTTAAGTAGGTGACACTTATATCACTACTTTATTTATTGATTATTATTTACGTGTTGAATGTTTTAATTGGAGCAGGTAATTCATGATGTTGATCTTCAGAAGTTACCAGTGAGATTTGTCGTGGATAGAGTAGGACTTGTGGGAGCAGATGGTCCGACCCATTGTGGTGCATTTGGCACTACTTTTATGGCTTGTTTACCGAATATGGTTGTAATGGCTCCAACCGATGAAGCTGAGCTGATGCATATGATTGCCACAGCAAGTGATATATATGTAATGTACATCCTTTTACTTAAAGGTAATTTAGAAAATTTATATTATTCTATTATTTATTTATTATTTAAAATAGATTATTATATCGAAAAGAAAATTATAATTTAAGATAATGCTAAGCTTATAAATAGTCCTTCTTTGATAGAAGAGGGGAATGAGTTTTGGAATTCAAGATCCTTAGAACAGTATTGAGAAAAATAATTTGAAAAATCTTTAATCCGACAACATCAGCAGCAAAGGAATTCCTTTCAAGGTGAATCAAGTTTATGATTCCAAAATACGTCCATAATTATAAAAAAGATTTTTTCTTTTTTTTGACATGAAATTTGAAAAAATAGATTGGAAAAAGGAAGAATACTAGTGGAAGGAACAAGAGTGGTAATTCTTGAATACGAAACAATGGTGCAGAACTGTTTAGCTGCATCTAAGCTTCTTCAAGATGTCAGAATATCAACTACAGTAGCTGATGCAAGATTCTATAAACCACTTGATGGAGATTTGACCAAACATTTAGTTCTAGAACATGAAGTTCTTGTAATTATTGAAGAAGGATCTATTGGAGGATTTAACTCCCACGTCTCATAATTCTAAACCTTGAATGAATTACTTGATATAAAATTAAAAATAATTATTTTTTAAAATGTATCTCGATTGACAATAAATATCCTTGTATTACGTATATATGATTTTATGTCAATCGAAAAATATTAATTATATGTATAATGTTGCAGTGGAGACCAATGATATATTGAACATGGAGCACAAAAGGATCAAATGGAAAAAGTTGGCTTGACACCAAAGCATATTGCAAGCACTGTGTTATCGGTGATAAGAGGAAACAAGGATCGCCTTTCTTCATCTTATAAAGAATTAATTCTACTTATAAGTACTAGATAGTTTTGATATTATAAGTATGTCTAATATAAAAGGACAAAATAAAGTGACTTGTTGGCCTTAAAATGTCAAATTTAAAGTGTTGACAAAGTTTGAAGCATGTTTATTGAATTCCACGTCAATACAAAATAAAAATTCTCAAAAATAAAAAATTAAATAATACCTATTTTCTTTCCTCATCAATTATATATATATATTTTAAAATTTTTTTTATTAGTGACAAGTTATATTTATGAATTTTAGATACCTAAAACCTTCAAAATTTATATTTTTATTATATATAAAAATTTAATTAAATTAAAAATAATTATTTATTAGAAGATACAAACATAAGAAATGTATATCTTAATTTGTGATTATTAATTGTCAAGAATTAGAGTCCCAAAACTTTCAAAATTTTAAATATTCTCTTTTATGAAAAAGGCAAAGAATATATACACAAATTAGTAAGAATCTTTTATATAAGCATTTTTTAATCACTAGAAATTTGTAATTAAATTACTAACAAATTTGTAACAAATTTATATAAGTGTGAAAAGTCTTAAATTCAAATATTCCTAAATTTTTAAGTGGAAAGTTATAATTCTGTGTTTGTAAAATAGCAAAAATCATTTCTTCCCCTCCCTTATATAAAGGTAAACATTTTTTAATTCAATGAATAACAAATTTGTATCAAGTGTGAAAAGTCTTGAATTAAAATATTCCTGAAATTTTAAGTGGAAAGTTATAATTCTGTGTTTGTAAAATAGCAAAAAAACACTTCTTCCCCCACTCTTATATAAAGGTAAATATTTTTTAATTACTAAAAATGTGTAATTCAATCAGTAAAAAATTTATATCAAGTGTGAAAAATTCTGAATTCAAATATTCCAATTTTTTTTAATGAAAAATTATGATTCTATGTTTGTAAAATGGCAAAAAACACTTCTTCCCCGACCCTTATATAAAGGTAAACAAATGCCACTCTCAACTCACTACAACAATACATACAAACCAATAGAAAGAAAAACAAACGAAAAACATCAATGGCCTTTCGAGGAGCACTTGTCATGGAGATCTGTTTTCTGCCTAAGCTCTCTTCTTCTTCGCAAGAACATCTTCCTTCTTCTCCCCGTCACCTCCCCGTTTCGCTGGCGTTCAATAAAAGTCCTAAAAGAAAGGTTCTTCTCTTCTCTCTCTCTCTTTCTTTCTCTCTCTTCGTGTTCTACTTAGGATTGATCGGTTTTTGACTTTTTTTTTTTTTAGTTTGGATCAGCAGTAGCAGTAGCAGCCGGAAATGACGATGTGTCAATTGAGAAACCATTGACACCCATTCTCGATACTATCAGTTTTCCGATTCATATGAAGAACCTCACTTTAAAGGTAAAATTAATAAATAAATAAAAAAGGAAATTAGAGGATCCCAAAGTTACGTCTTTAAAATCTTGTCAAAAAGATATATTTTTTTCCCTGAAAATTAGTAGATTTTGTCCTAAATTAAATCTAGTTTCTTACATCTTCATGTCAGTTTGATTACTTCTTTTGAAATGTTTCGAAGGTAACAAAATTCAATTGATTTGGTTTGTTAAAATTGGAAAATATTTTGTGAGCCAAGAATCTAAATTAATGAAAATAATAAATACTAAATATTATTTATTGGTGTTTACTATTATCAGGAATTGGAAAGTTTGACCAACGAACTTAGAGAAGAAATTGTATACACGGTATCAAAAACAGGTGGTCATCTGAGTTCAAGTTTGGGAGTAGCTGAACTCACTGTTGCACTTCATCACGTGTTCGATACACCTGAAGATAAGATCATCTGGGATGTTGGTCACCAGGTAAAAACATATAATTATTATTTTTATATAATTCGAGTCGAATTTAAATACATATATATTGTGCAGGCATACGGGCATAAAATTTTGACAGGAAGGAGGTCGATGATGCATACAATTCGACAGACTAATGGACTTGCGGGATTCCCGAAAAGGGCTGAAAGTTTGCACGATGCTTTTGGAGCGGGTCACAGTTCTAATAGTATTTCTGCTGGTTTAGGTTTGTTAAATATATATTTGTTATATTATTATACGGGTAATTATGTGTTACGTGCTAATTAATTATTAAAATCAATTTTTAAGGTATGGCATTGGGTAGGGATTTACTAGGAAAAAACAACCATGTCATTTGTGTAATTGGCGATGGAGCAATGACGGCAGGCCAAGCATATGAAGCTATTAATAATGCTGGCTCTTAATTCGAATCTTATAATAATATTAAACGATAACAGTCAAGTTTCACTTCCTACTGCTACTGTGGATGGTCCGGCACCACCAGTCGGAGCACTAAGCAGAAACTTAAGTAGGATTCAGGCAAGTGGAAAAGTAAATTTGTACAATTTCCAGTTCATTGTTATGCACATTTTATATCTATATATATATATATATAATAATTGTACAATTGATTGAAAATTAGCAGATTGGAGAGCAAGATGCACATAATTTGAGAGAGATGGTTGATGAGCATGGGAATCTTCTTTTTGAAGAACTAGGGTTACATTATATCGGTCCAATCAATGGACACAATATGGAAAGTCTTCTACGGACTTTGAAGGAAGTGAAGTCAACGCCACGACAAAGACCAGTCCTAATTCATATCCGTACCGAAAAAGGAAAAGGTTACCTCCCAGCTGAAATGGCGGCTGATAAAATGCACGGTATATATTATTTTTCTATATTTAAGAGTGTATTAAATAAAATTGGTATTAATTGAGCTAAGTTTTTTTTGTATACAGGGGTAGTGAAATTTGACCTCAAGACTGGAAAACAATTCAAGGCAAAAACGGATACAAAAGCATACACTAACTATTTTGCTGATGCATTGATTGCTGAAGCTAAGGAAGATGATGACATTGTTGCTGTACATGCTGCCATGGGGGGAGGAACCGGTCTTAACTTGTTTGCAAAACACTTTCCTGATCGGTGTTTTGATGTTGGAATAGCAGAACAACATGCTGTTACTTTTTCTGCCGGTTTAGCTACCGAAGGTCTTAAACCCTTTTGTACTATTTACTCCTCTTTTCTACAAAGAGGTTACGATCAGGTGAAATATATATATATAATCGTGAATCTATAATTCTTAAAACGCATTTTTAAGTAGGTGACACTTGTGTGACTACTTTATTTATTGATTATTGTTTACCTGTGGATGTTTTAATTGGAGTAGGTAATTCATGACGTTGATCTTCAAAAGTTACCAGTGAGATTTGCAGTTGATAGAGCAGGACTTGTCGGAGCAGATGGTCCGACTCACTGTGGTGCATTTGACACCACTTATATGGCTTGTTTGCCTAACATGATTGTCATGGCTCCAGCTGATGAAGCTGAGCTGATACACATGGTTGCTACAGCAGCCGCCATTGATGATCAACCTTGCTGCTTTAGATACCCTAGAGGAAATGGCATTGGTGCCACCATTCCCCTAAATAATAAAGGAATCCCTTTAGAGGTTAAAGTTTATAATTCTCATATTTACTTTACTTTTCTTTCAACTTAAATTTTACTGTCACTTTTCTATGGCTGACTTCTTGAGTTTTGAAAATGTATAAAAACAGATTGGGAAAGGAAGAATATTAATGGAGGGAACAAGAGTTGCTATTTTGGGATACGGAACAATGGTGCAAAGCTGTTTAGCAGCTGCTAAGCTTCTTCAAAATGTCGGAATATCAGCCACAGTAGCTGATGCTAGATTCTGTAAACCACTGGATGGAGATTTAATCAAACGTTTGGCTCAAGAACACGAAGTTCTTGTGACTGTCGAGGAAGGATCCATTGGAGGATTCGGCTCCCATGTCTCACATTTTTTTGCTATGAATGATATACTCAATACCAAATTAAAGGTAATTATTTATAAAAAGATATCGAGTTTGACAATAAATATTTCAGAAATAATTATTGTATATATAATAATGTTGCAGTGGAGACCAATGATGCTTCCCGACAAATACATAGAACATGGAGCGCAGAAGGACCAGATTGCAGAAGCTGGCCTAACACCAAAGGATATTGCTGACACAGTGTTATGGATGATTGAGGGGAAACAAAGCTACCATTTTTGATAATATTTTGTGATATTGAAAAAGATGAACAATTTAAGCAAAGAAATTCAACCATTGTGTTTTTGAATTTGTGGGTTATATTCCTTCACTTTTCCTTTGTAACAAAACAAGAAGTAGTATTTACTTGAGAAAGTTCAGTATCAGAATATATGTATCTATATATATAGAATCTTGAAAAGTTTTCCAATTATGAAATTTATATATATATAGAGCCATGCATGAGCAGAATTCAACAGTAGCCGGAAATTCTTCACTTATATATATATATATATATATATATATATGGATAAATCACTCGTGTTTGTATATATATACATACATATTTGTAAGGCCTACTATTTTTCTAGGGAAAATAGAAAAGGCTTAGGTTTAAAGTACACCCAAAACGTAGTTCATATACAGAAATAGAATATTATCAATTGGTCCAAATGGAAGTTTTTTTTTTTTTTTTATTACCATTTAGTTATCATTCAAAAATATTTCCAGATAAGAAGTGAAAATTATAGTTTTAGTTAAGGTTATAAATGGTAAAAAACAAAAAGAAATAGAATAATTTGTCTGTTGGTGGTGGAGACTCAAGTGGGAAAAAAGATGTTTGCTTTTAGCTTGGCCTACTGATGTATTCTTTT
Source organism: Asclepias syriaca (assembly GCA_027405835.1). Taxonomy (NCBI): domain Eukaryota; kingdom Viridiplantae; phylum Streptophyta; class Magnoliopsida; order Gentianales; family Apocynaceae; genus Asclepias; species Asclepias syriaca. The sequence goes on along the minus strand of CM049927.1, from coordinate 80,485 downwards.
CTCATTTGTTCCAGTTCTACTACTATTACTAATGCAACACTCCAAATATCTCATATGATATTATATTATATTTTGTTTGAACAGAAAAATCACATAGAAGGAAAGCAACTGACTGGTCTTGCCAATTTCTTTTTTTTTTTTGTTTTTTTTCTTTCCCCCTTCTTTTGTCATTTATCCATTTTGAAATATTTTGCTTACATGATACTTGTAATACATACATAATACATACATACATAATCTTTTTCCTTCCTTTCTTTTGAGCTTAGGTACAATGATTCAATTCTTCAAAAAAAGAAAAACAAAGATAATCATAAAGGTTTAATTTTTACTTAACAATAGCTCATAGATTTTTTTACACGAATTATTGATATGTGTGTTATTATACGCCTTTATTTATTTAAGCAAATAATATGATATTTCAAGTCATAATATTATTAATATTATTATTTTCCCCTTTTTAAAATGGAAAATTTAATTTTATAGCAATCATATATAATTGAAACATAAGTTTAGTATTTTTTCTTTTTTTAAGATTGGAAATTTGTTTTCCCTCTTTTTTTTATTATGGGAAATTTGATTTTATAACAATCATATCTAATTAAAACATTAGTTTAATATTTTTTCCTTTTTTAAGATTGGAAATTTGATTTAGTAGCAGTCACATATAAAAGAATATTATTTGTTATATTTTAAATTAATTTTAAAGCGTTAATAAATTAATAAGAAATTTTTAAAATTTAAATGTAGTTGGTGATTTAAATATTTAATTAATATATAAAATTATTTAAAATCTTAAAATCGTTATATTATAAAAGTGTTTTCTTGAAGTTTTTTTTTTCATAATCAACTAAGTTAACCGTCAGTTTCAAAATTTTATTTATAAAGAATTTTATTGATTTAAATGTAAGTTGATAATTGGAATATTAAGATACAAATATTTGGTACAACAACCAATGTAGCCAATCTTTTTTTAATAAAGTATTTGACATATTTACGATATATAATATTTTAATATTTTTTAAAAATATTAATATTATTATACAAATAATTATCTATATAAGACATTTAGGTTAGAAATAAAGATATTTTTGTCTATAACCAAAATAATTTATAAAAATATAATATACTCAACCAAATTTTAAGACCACAAAATAATTCCTAAGCTATTTAAATAGAAACATTAGGCTTTAAATATAAATATATATTATAATATACTCATAAAGGTAAACATTTTTTAAATATTTAATAAGTATTTTTTAATTACTAAAAAGTGTAATTCAATTAGTAACAAATTTATATCAAGTGTAAAAAGTTTTAAATTCAAATATTCGTAATTTTTAAGTGGAAAGTTATAATTATGTGTTTGTAAAATAGCAAAAAAAAAACACTTCTTCCCCGCCTTTATATAAAGGTAAACATTTTTTAATTACAAAAAAAGTGTAATTCAATCAGTAACAAATTTATATCAAGTGTGAAAAGTCTTAAATTCAAATATTCCTAAATTTTTAAGTGAGAAGTTATAATTATGTGTTTGTAAAATAGCAAAAAAAAAACACTTCTTCCCCCGCCTTTATATAAAGGTAAACATTTTTTAATTACCAAAAAAGTGTAATTCAATCAGTAACAATTTATATCAAGTGTGAAAGTCTTAAATTCAATATTCCTAAATTTTTAAGTGAGAAGTTATAATTATGTGTTTGTAAAATAGCAAAAAAAAAAACACTTCTTCCCCCGCCTTTATATAAAGGTAAACATTTTTTAATTACAAAAAAAGTGTAATTCAATCAGTAACAAATTTATATCAAGTGTGAAAAGTTTTGAATTCAAACATTCCTAAATTTGTAAGTATAAAGTTATAATTCCGTGTTTGTAAAATAGCAAAAAACACTTCTTCCCCCGCCCTTATATAAAGGTAAACATTTTTTACTTACTAAAAAAGTGTAATTCAATCAGTAACAAATTTAAATCAAATGTGAAAAGTCTTGAATTTAAATATTTCTAAATTTTTAAGTGGAAAATTATAATTATGTGTTTGTAAAATAACAAAAGAAAAATACTTCTTCCCCGACCCTTATATAAAGGTAAATAATTTTTAAATATTTATATAAGTATTTTTTAATTACTAAAAAAGTTTAATTCAATCAGTAACAAATTTATATCAAATAAGAAAAGTTCTGAATTCAAATATCTCAAATTTTTTATTGGAAAATTATGATTCTGTGTTTGTAAAATAGCAAAAAAAATACTTCTTCCCCTACCCTTATATAAAGGTAAAGAAATGGCACTCTCAACTCACTGCAACAATACATACAAACCAACAGAAATAAAAGCAAACAAAAAACATCAATGGCTTTTCGTTGAGCACTTGTCATGCAGACCAGTTTTCTGCCTAAGCTCTCTTCTTTCAAAGAACCTATTCCTTCTTCTCCCAGCCACCACCCATTTTCATTGGCTTTCAATAAAAATATCCTCAAAGAAAGGTTCTTCTCATCTCTCTCTTTCTTTCTCTCTCTTCGTGTTCTCATCGTCATTTCCTGCTACTACTAATCCAAATAAAATTTAGAGATTGAATGAAGTCTACTTAAGGTTCTGCTAAGTACTCCAACAGGCGGAATTGGACTATCAACATTGGTTGTAGGGAGAAACACTTAATCCGTTATCATTCAAGATTATTATAAGATTAGAATCAAGAAAACTAGCGTTGTTAATTGCTTCGTATGCTTGGCCCGCTGTCATGGCTCCATCTCCTATTACGGATATGACATGGTTGTTCTTCCCTAATAAATCCCCACCAACTGCCATCCCTAATCATTTCATTTCATGAAAACAAAATAAGACACCCTCTATAAATATAATAATTATGTCCATACTTAAATGTAAAATTCAAAATTATTTAAACCAAAAAGAAAAAAAGAGAGAAAGAAAGAGAGAGATGAGAAGAACCTTTCTTTGAGGGTATTTTTATTGAAAGCCAATGAAAAGGGGTGGTGACGGGGAGAAGAAGGAACGGGTTCATTGGAAGAAGAGAGCTTAGGTAGAAAACTGGTCTGCATGACAAGTGCTCAACGGAAAGCCATTGATGTTTTTTGTTTGCTTTTCTTTCTGTTGATTTGTATGTATTGTTGCAGTGAGTTGAGAGTGCCATTTCTTTACCTTTATATAAGGGTGGGGGAAGAAGTGTTTTTTGCTATTTACAAACACAAAATCATAATTTTCCAATAAAAGATTTGGGATATTTGAATTTAGAACTTTTCTCACTTGATATAAGTTTGTTACTGATTGAATTAAACTTTTTTAGTAATTAAAAAATACTTATATAAATATTTAAAAAATATTTACCTCTGTATAAGGGCCTGGCAAGAAGTATTTTTTTTTTCTATTTTACAAACACAAAATTATAACTTTTCACTTAAAAATTTATAAATATTTGAATTCAAGAATTTTCACACTTGATATAAATTTGTTACTGATTGAATTACACTTTTTTGTAATTAAAAAATATTTACCTTTATATAAGGGCGGGGGAAGAAGTTTTTTTTTTTTTTTTTTGCTATTTTACAAACACAAAATTATAACTTTCCACTTAAAAATTTAGAAATATTTGAATTCAAGACTTCTAACACTTGATATAAATTTGTTACTGATTGAATTACACTTTTTTAGTAATTAAAAAATGTTTACCCTTATATAAGGGCAGAGGAAGAAGTGTTTTTTTTTTTTTTGCTATTTTACAAACATAAAATTATAACCTTCCACTTAAAAATTTTGGTATATTTGAATTGAAGACTTTTCACAGTTGATATAAATTTGTTACTGATTGAAATAGACTTTTAAAGTAATTAAAAAATGTTTACCTTTATATACGGGCTGGGGAAGAAGTATTTTTTTGTTATTTTACAAACACAGAATCATAACTTTCCACTTAAAAATATAGGAATATTTGGATTGAAGACTTTTCACATTTGATATAAATTTGTTACTGATTGAATTACACTTTAATTACTAAAAAAATATAATTTAATCAGTAACAAATTTATATAAGTGTGAAAAGTTTTGAATATAAAATTTTTAGTGAAAAATTATAATTGTGTGTTTGTAAAATAGCAAAAAACACACTTCTTCCCCGCCCTTATATAAAGGTAAACATTTTTTAAATATTTATATAAGTATTTTTAATTACTAAAAAAGTTGTGTAATTCAATCAATAACAAATTTATATCAAGTGTGAAAAGTCATGAATTCAAATATTCTTAAATTTTTAAGTTAAAAATTATAATTCTGTATTTGTAAAATAGCAAAAAAAAACATTTCTTTCTCCGCCCTTATATGAAGGTAAACATTTTGTAAATATTTATATAAGCATTTTTTAATTACTAGAAAAGTATAATTCAATCAGTAACAAATTTATATCAAGTGTGAAAAGTCCTAAATTCAAATATTCCTAAATTTTTAAGTGGAAAGTTATGATTCTGTGTTTGTAAAATAGCAAAAAACACTTCTTCCCCCACCCTTATATAAAGGTAAACATTTTTTAAAAATTTATATAAGTATTTTTTAATTACTAAAAAAGTGTAATTCAATCACAAATAAATTTATATCAAGTGTGAAAAGTCGTGAATTCAAATATTCCTACATTTTTAAATAAAAAATTATAATTTTGTGTTTGTAAAATAGCAAAAAACGCTTCTTCCTCCGCCCTTATATAAAGGTAAACAAATGTCACTCTCAACTCACTACAACAATACATACAAACCAACATAAAGAAAAGCGAACAAAAAACATCAACGGCTTTCCGTTGAGCACTTGTCATGTAGACCACTTTTCTGCCTAAGCTCTCTTCTTTCAAAGAACATGTTCCTTCTTCTCCCAGCTACCACCCATTTTCATTGGCTTTCAATAAAAATACCCTCAAAGAAAGGTTTTTCTCATCTCTCTTTCTTTCTCTCTCTTCGTGTTCTATGTAGGATTGATCGGTTTTTGACTTTTTTTTTTAGTTTGGATAAGTAGCAGCAGAAAATGACGATGTATCAATTGAGAAACCGTTAACACCAATTCTTGGTACTATCAAATAATTATTTATGTAAAGACATTTAGGTTAGAAATAAAAATATTTTTGTCCATAACCAAAAATAATTTAGAACAAATATAAATATACTCAAGCAAATTTTAAGACCACAAAATAAATTCCTAAACTATTTAAATAGAAACATTAGGCTTAAAATATAAATAATTTAGTCATAACTAAAATAATTAATAATAAAAAAACAACATTTAGGTATTATTCACACCACAAAATAAAAGTTAAAAATAATTTAATAATCTCTATAAATATGATTTTATATACTCATAATTTTAAAAAGTCATAAATTAAAAAACAAAAATTCTAACAAAATAAAATAGACTAAATGGACGACATTCATTCTAACGATATTAATTTATTGGTATTTAATTAAAACTAAGTTGATTTGAAATAATTTTTCATTACATTTAACTTATTTCCTATATAAACACATAGATAATACAAGTACCATAAACTTCCTTCCTTCTTTCTTTCTCTACGACCCTGCTGCAATCATCTGAGAAACCAGAGATGACATAACTATGTGGAGTTTTGGTGAATGGCAGCAGTTTTCTGCCATTGATAAATCTTCAAGATACTCTTTCTTCTTCATTTCTGTTACCTTCCAACACCACCATTTCTACTCCCATCACTACCAAGAGAAAGGTTCTTTTCATACTTTTTCTTTCTCTTTTTTGTTGTTTTAAATCATATTCATATTCAAACTAATTTCTAATATTAATTATTTAATATTAAGATATTTTTTGGCTAACTTTTAATAATCTTTTTTAATTTATTGGATTAATAGTTGCTTCTGTAAATAAAAAAAATGTAATTGCTGAAAACGGTGTCGTCTTACTGAAACAAGACAACAAAATTACTAGCCAATTCTCAGGAGAAAAACCCATTACTCCAATTCTTGATATAATATATATATATATATATATATATATAATAAAAGATACATTATATATAACTTCCAATATAAATAGTTTATTTCGTGGAATTCTTATATATGTATTGGTATATTATTGTCTGGAAAATTTGACAAATGAACTTAGAGAAGAAATTGTGTATAAAGTGTCTACAACATGTGGTCATTTGAGTTCAAGCCTTGGAGTGGTTGAGCTCACAGTTGCTCTTCATCACGTCTTCAACTCCTTAAGATAAGATTATTTGGGATGTCGGTACCAGGTAAAATTATTTACTACTAATTAAACCAATATATATATATATATATATATATATATATATATATAGTTATGAGATAATAGTTTGAGACAAATTTTTAATAAATAAAAAGAAAATTAAAAAAATATTTTAGTTGATAACAATTTTATTTATGAGATTTATTGTGTAAGCATATGCCCATAAAATATTAACAGGAAGGAAGTCAAGGATGCATACGATTCGACAGACTAATGGATTTGCAGGATTTCCTAAAAGAGATGAAAGTTTGCATGATGCTTTTGGTGCTGTTCACAGTTCTAATAGTATTTATGCGGGTTTAGGTATATAAAATCTTTTTTTATGTAATAGTTTTGAGTTCGATCATTGTCTTTCTTTTCGGTTTAAATAATTTTGAATTTTATATTTAAGTATGAACACAATTATTATATTTAATAGAGAGTGTCTTATTTTGTTTTCGTGAAGTGAAATCATTAGGATGGTAGTCGGTAGGGATTTATTAGGGAAGAACAACCATGTCATATCTGTAATAGGAGATGGAGCCATGACAACGGGCCAAGCAATTAACAACTATGGCTTTCTTGATTCTAATCTTATAATAATCATGAATGATAATGGACAAGTGTCTCTCCCTACACCCAACGTTGATGGTCCAGCTCCGCCTGTTGGAGCACTTAGCAGAACCTTAAGTGGACTTCATTCAATCTCAAAATTTTACTTGGATGATGGTGTAAAAGTAAGTCATTTTCTCATTTTTCAATTCTAAACTTAATTCATATATATATATATATATATATATATAGTGGGGGGGGGGGGGGACACAGAAATTTGGGAGTTATTTATTTGAAGAGTTAGGATTGAACTATACCGGTCCGATTGATGGCCATAATATGACAAATCTTGTACAAGTTTTGAAACACGTAAAAATTATGGCACGAAAAGGACCCATCCTTATTCACATTCTTACATAGAAAAGAAAAGGTTATCATACTGCTGAAATTGTTGCTGACAAAATGCAACTTACATATATACATATATATTATTTTTCTATGTTTAATATGTATCAAATAAAATTATTATTAATTGAGTTACGTTTTCTTGACTATTTGCATATAAAGGTGGTGAAACTTGATCCTAAGACTGGAAAACAATTCAAAGCAAAGACGGATACAAAACCATACACTAATTATTTTGTTGATTCCTTGATTGCTGAAGCTGAGGAAGATGATGGCATTGTTTCTATTCATGCTATCATGGGAGGAGGAACTCGTCTTAATTTATTTGCAAAGCACTTTCTTCATCGGTGTTTTGATGTTGGAATAGCATAGCAACATGCTGTTAATTTTGCTGCTAGTTTAGCTACGGAAGGTCTCAAACCCCTTTGTGCTATTTACTCCTCTTTTCTACAAAGAGGTTATGATCAGGTGAAATATGTACTCCTCTTTTTTTTTATCATTTAACGCATTTTTAAGTAAGTGACACTTCCATCACTACTTTATTTATTGATTATTATTATTAACGTGTTGAATGTTTTAATTGGAGCAGGTAATTCATGATGTTGATCTTCAGAAGTTACCAGTCAGGTTTGCCGTGGATAGAGCAGGACTTGTGGGAGCAGATGGTCCGACCCATTGTGGTGCATTTGGCACTACTTTTATGGCTTGTTTACCGAATATGGTTGTAATGGCTCCAGCCGATGAAGCTGAGCTGATGCACATGATTGCCACATCAACTGGTATATATGTAATGTACATTCTTTTACTTAAAGGTAATTTAGAAAATTTATATTATTCTATTATTTATTTATTATTTAAAATAGATTATTATATCGAAAAGAAAATTATAATTTAAGATAATGCTAAGCTTATAAATAGCCCTCCTTTGATAGAAGAGTGGAATGAGTTTTGATATTCAAGAGTTCTAGAAACAGTTCTGAAAAAAATAATTTGAAAAATCTCTAATCTGACAACATCAGCAACCTTCATTGATGACAGACCTAGCTGTTTTAGATTCCCTAAAGGAAATGGAATTGGTGTCAATCTTCTTCCAAACAACGAAGGAATTCCTTTGGAGGTGAATCAAGTTTATGATTCCAAAATACATCCATAATTATAAAAAAGAATTTTTCTTTTTTTGCCTTGAAATTTGAAAAAAATAGATTGGAAAAGGAAGAATACTAGTGGAAGGAACAAGAGTGGTAATTCTTGAATACGAAACAATGGTGCAGAACTGTTTAGCGGCAGCTAAGCTTCTTCAAGATGTCAAAATATCAGCTACAGTAGCTGACGCAAGATTCTATAAACCACTTGATGGAGATTTGACCAAACATTTAGTTCGAGAACATGAAGTTCTTGTAACTGTTGAAGAAGGATCTATGGGAGGATTTAACTCTCGCGTCTCATAATTCTTAGGCTTGAATAGATTACTTAATGAAAAAATTAAAAGTAATTATTTTTTAAAAAGTATCTCGATTGACAATAAATATCCTTGTATTACATAGATATGATTTTATGTTAATCGAAAAATATTAATTATATGTATAATGTTGCAGTGGAGACCAATGATGCTTCGGGATAGATATATTGAACATGGAGCACAAAAGGATCAAATTGAAAAAGTTGGCTTGACACCAGAGCATATTGCAAGCATTGTGTTATCGGTGATAAGAGGAAACAAGGATCGCCTTTCTTCATCTCATAAAAAATTAATTCTACTTATAAGTACCAGATAGTTTTGATAAACTTTTGTTGGAGAAATTGATAAAAACTCGAGTTATATATATATATTTTTATTTATTTATTTATTTTCTATTGATATTATAAGTAAGTCAAATATAAAAAGATAAAATAAAGTGATTTGTTGACCTTAAAATGTCAAATTTAAAGTGTTGACAAAGTTTGAAGCACGTTTATTCAATTCCACATCAATACAAAATAAAAATCTCAAAAATAAAAAATTAAATAATACCTATTTTCTCTCCTCATCAATTATATATTTTTAAAAAAAAAAATTATTAGTGACAAGTTATATTTATGAATTTTAGATACCTAAAAACTTCAAAATTTATATTTTTATTATATATAAAATTTTAATTAAATTAAAAATAATTATTTATTAGAAGATACAAACATAATAAATGTATATGAAATTTATTAGTGATTATTAATTGTCAAGAATTAGAGTCCCAAAAATTTTAAAATTTCAAATATCCTCTTTTATGAAAAAGGCAAAGAATATAAACACAAATTAATAAGAATCTTTTATATAAACATTTTTTTTAATTACTAGAAATTTGTAATTCAATTGGTAACAAATTTATAACAAATTTATATAAGTGTGAAAAGTCTTAAATTCAAATATTCCTAAACTTTTACGTGGAAAGTTATAATTCTGTGTTTGTAAAATAGCAAAAATCACTTCTTCCCCGCCCTTATATAAAGGTAAACATTTTTTAACTCAATCAGTAACAAATTTATATCTAGTGTGAAAAGTGCTGAATTCATATATTCCTAAAATTTTAAGTGGAAAGTTATAATTTTGTGTTTGTAAAATAGCAAAAAAACACTTATTCCCTTGCTCTTATATAAAGGTAAACATTTTTTAATTACTAAAAATGTGTAATTCAATTAGTAACAAATTTGTAACAAATTTATATAAGTGTGAAAAGTCTTGAATTCAAATATTCCTAAAATTTTAAATGGAAAGTTATAATTCTGTGTTTGTAAAATAGCAAAAAACACTTCTTCCCCCGCTCTTATATAAAGGTAAACATTTTTTAATTACTAAAAATATGTAATTCAATCAATAAGAAATTTATATCAAGTGTGAAAAGTCCTGAATTCAAATATTCCAAAAAAATTTAATGGAAAATATGATTCTATGTTTGTAAAATGGCAAAAAAACACTTCTTCCCCAACCCTTATATAAAGGTAAACAAATGTCACTCTCAACTCACTACAACAATACATACAAACCAAAGAGAAAGAAAAATAAACGAAAAACATAAATGGCTTTTCGAGGAGCTCTTGTCATGCAGATCTATTTTCTGCCTAAGCTCTCTTCTTCTTCGCAAGAACATCTTCCTTCTTCTCCCCGCCACCTCCCCATTTCATTGGTGTTCAATAAAAGTCCTAAAAGAAAGGTTCTTCTCTTCTCTCTCTCTCTCTTTCTTTCTCTCTCTTCGTGTTCTACGTAGGATTGATCGGTTTTTTACTTTTTTTTTGTTTTAGTTTGGATCAGCAGTAGCAGTAGCAGCCGGAAATGACGATGTGTCAATTGAGAAACCATTGACACCCATTCTCGATATTATCAATTTTCCGATTCATATGAAGAACCTCACTTTAAAGGTAAAATTCATTAAAAAAAAGAAAATTGGAGGATCCCAAAGTTACGTCTTTAAAATCTTGTCAAAAAGATATATTTTATTCCCTGAAAATTTGTAGATTTTGTCCTAAATTAAATATAGTTTCTTACATCTTCATGTCAGTTTGATTACTTCTTTTGAAATGTTTCAAAGGTAACAAAATTCAATTGATTTGGTTTGTCAAAATTGGAAAATATTTTGTGAGCCACGAAGAATCTAAATTAATGAAAATAATAAATACTAAATATTATTTATTGGTGTTTATTATTATCAGGAATTGGAAAGTTTGACCAACGAACTTAGAGAAGAAATTGTATACACGGTATCAAAAATAGGTGGTCATCTGAGTTCAAGTTTGGGAGTAGTTGAACTCACTGTTGCACTTCATCACGTGTTCGATACACCTGAAGATAAGATGAGAAGAACCTTTCATTGAGGGTATTTTTATTGAAAGCCAATGAAAAGGGGTGGTGGCGGGGAGAAGAAGGAACAGGTTCATTGGAAGAAGAAAGCTTAGGCAAAAAACTGGTCTGCATGACAAGTGCTCAACGGAAAGCCATTGATGTTTTTTGTTTGCTTTTCTTTCTGTTGGTTTGTATGTATTGTTGCAGTGAGTTGAGAGTGCCATTTCTTTACCTTTATATAAAGGTGGGGGAAGAAGTATTTTTTTGCTATTTTATAAACACAATCATAATTTTTCACAAAAGAAATTGAGATATTTGAATTCAAAACTTTTCTCACTTGATGTAAATTTGTTACTAATTGAATTAAACTTTTTTAGTAATTAAAAAGTACTTATATAAATATTTAAAAATATATACCTTTATATAAGGGTCTGGGAAGAAGTATTTTTTGCTATTTTACAAACACGGAATTATAAAACTTTTCACTTAAAAATTTTAGAATATTCAAATTCAAAACTTTTCACACTTATATAAATTTTTTATTGATTGAATTACACTTTTTTAATAATTAAAAAAATTTACCTTTATATAGGGGGAGGAATAAGTATTTTTTGCTATTTTACAAACACAAAATTATAATTTTACACTTAAAAATTTAAAAACATTTGAATTCAGGACTTTTACACTTAATATAAATTTGTTACTGATTGAATTACATAAGCTTTTTTAGTAATTAAAATTTTTGTACCTTTATATAAGGGAGTGGGAAGAAGTGTTTTTTGCTATTTTACAAACACCGAATTATAACTTTTCACTTAAAAATTTAGGAATATTTGAATTCAAGACTTTTCATATTTGATATAAATTTGTTACTGATTGAATTATACTTTTTTAATAATTAAAAAATGTTTACCTTTATATAAGGACGGGGAATAAGTGTTTTTTGCAATTTTACAAACACGGAATTATAACTTTTCACTTAAAAATTTAGGAATATTTAAATTCAAGACTTTTCACACTTGATATAAATTTGTTACTCATTGAATTACACTTTTTTAGTAATTAAAAAATGTTTACCTTTATATAAGGACGGGTGAATAAGTGTTTTTTGCTATTTTACAAACACAAAATCATAACTTTCCACTTAAGAATTTAGGAATATTTGAATTCAAGACTTTTCACACTTGATATAAATTAGTTACTGATTGAATTACATTTTTTTAGTAATTAAAAAATGTTTACCTTTATATAAGGACGGGGGAATAAGTGTTTTTTGCAAATTTACAAACACAGAATCATAATTTTCCACTTAAAAATTTAGGAATAATTAAATTCAAGACTTTTCACACTTGATATAAATTTTTTACTAATTGAATTACACTTTTTTAGTAATTAAAAAATGTTTACCTTTATATAAGGACGGGGGAATAAGTGTTTTTTGCTATTTTACAAACACAGAATCATAACTTTCCACTTAAGAATTTAGGAATATTTGAATTCAAGACTTTTCACACTTGATATAAATTTATTACTGATTGAATTACATTTTTTTAGTAATTAAAAAATGTTTACCTTTATATAAAGACGGGGGAATAAGTGTTTTTTGCAATTTTACAAACACAGAATCATAACTTTCCACTTAAAAATTTAGGAATATTTAAATTCAAGACTTTTCACACTTGATATAAATTTGTTACTGAGTGAATTACATTTTTTTTAGTAATTAAAAAATGTTTACCTTTATATAAGGACGAGGGAATAAGTGTTTTTTGCTATTTTACAAACACAAAATCATAACTTTCCACTTAAGAATTTAGGAATATTTGAATTCAAGACTTTTCACACTTGATATAAATTTATTACTGATTGAATTACATTTTTTTAGTAATTAAAAAATGTTTACCTTTATATAAGGACGGGGGAATAAGTGTTTTTTGCAATTTTACAAACACAGAATCATAACTTTCCACTTAAAAATTTAGGAATATTTAAATTCAACACTTTTTACACTTGATATAAATTTGTTACTGATTGAATTACATTTTTTTTTAGTAATTAAAAAATGTTTACCTTTATATAAGGACGGGGGAATAAGTGTTTTTTGCCATTTTACAAACACGTAATCATAACTTTCCACTTAAAAATTTAAGAATATTTGAATTCAAGACTTTTCACACTTGATATAAATTTGTTACTGATTGAATTACACTTTTTTAGTAATAATAAAAAATGTTTACCTTTATATAAGGACGGGAGAATAAGTGTTTTTTGCTATTTTACAAACACAAAATCATAACTTTCCACTTAAAGATTTAGGAATATTTGAATTCAGTATTTTCCACACTTGATATAAATTTGTTACTGATTGAATTACACTTTTTTAGTAAATAAAAAATGTTTACCTTTATATAAGGACGGGGAATAAGTGTTTTTTGCTATTTTACAAACACAAAATGATAACTTACCATTTAAAAATTTAGGAATATTTGAATTCAAGACTTTTCACACTTGATATAATTTTATTACTGATTGAATTAAATTTTTTTTAATACTTAAAAAATGTTTACCTTTATATAAGGGCGGAGGAAGAAGTGTTTTTTATTATTTTACAAACACAGAATCATAACTTTTCTCTTAAAAATTTAGGAATATTTGAATTCAGTACTTTCCACACTTGATATAATTTTGTTACTGATTGAATTACATTTTTTTAGTAATTAAAAAATATTTACCTTTATATAAGGATGGAGAATAAGTGTTTTTTTTTTTTTTTTTGCTATTTTACAAACACAAAATCATAACTTTCCACTTAAAATTTAGGAATATTTGAATTCAAAACTTTTCACACTTGATATAAATTTATTACTGATTGAATTACATTTTTTTAGTAATTAAAAAATGTTTACCTTTGTATAAGGGCGGGGAAGAAGTGTTTTTTGCTAGTTTACAAATACAGAATTATAACTTTCCACTTAAAATTTTAGGAATATTTGAATTCAAGACTTTTCACATTTGATATAAATTTGTTACTGATTGAATTACACTTTTTAGTAATTAAAAAATGTTTACCTTTAAATAAGGGCGGGGAAGAAATGTTTTTTTGTTATTTTACAAACACGAAATTATAACTTTCCATTTAAAAATTTTGGAATATTTGAATTCAGAATTTTTCACACTTATATATTACAAATTTGTTACTGTTGAATTACAAATTTTTAGTGATTAAAAAAATGTCTATATAAAAGATATTTACTAATTTGTGTAAATATTCTTTGCCTTTTTCATAAATAAGAATATTTGAAAATTTGAGATTTCTAGAAACTCTAATTCTTGACAATTAATAATCATTGATTAAGATATACATTTCATATGTTTGTATCTTTTAATAAATAATTATTTTTTATTTAATTAAATTTTATATATAATAAAAATATAAATTTTGAAATTTTTAGTTATCTAAAATTCATAAATAAACTTGTCACTATTAAAAAATTTTAATATATATATATATATATATATATATATATATATATATAATTGATGAGGAAAGAAAATAGGTATTATTTAATTTTTTATTTTGTATTGATGTGAAATTGAATAAAAGTGCTTCAAACTTTGTCAACATTTTAAATTTGACATTTTAAAGTCAAAGTTGACTTTATTTTGTCCTTTTATATTTGAAATACTTATTATCAATTTCTACTTGTAAGTAGAAGTTAGTTTTGATAAAATTTTATTGCAGAAATTGATAAAAACTTATGTTATATATATATATATATATAACATAAGTTTTTATCAATTTCTCCAATAAAATTTTATCAAAACTAACTTCTACTTACAAGTAGAAATTAATTTTCTATAAGATAATGAAAAGTCATTCTTGTTTCCTCTTATTACCGATAACACAGTGCTTGCAACATCCTTTGGTGTCAAGCAAGCTTCTTCAATTTGATCCTTTTGTGCTCCATGTTCAATGTATCTGTCTGGAAGCATCATTGGTCTCTACTGCAACATTATACATATAATTAATATTTTTCGATTGAAATAAAATCAAATGTATATAATACAAAAATATTTATCGTGAATCAAAATATTCTTTTTAAATAAATAATTATTTTTAATTTTGTATTAAATAATTCATTCAACTTCAAGCATAGTGAAACGTAAGAACTAAATCTTTTAATAGATCATTTTTCAACAGTTACAAGAACTTTATTTTCTCGAACTAAATGTTTGATCAAATTTCCATCAAGTGGTTTACAGAATCTTGCATCAGCTACTATAACTGATATTTCGACATCTTGATGAAGCTTAGCTGCTGCTAAACAATTCTGCACCATTGTTCCGTATCCAAGAATTGCTACTCTTGTTCCTTCCACTAGTATTCTTCCCTTCCCAATCCCAACTCAGTGCAACAATACATACAAATCAACAGTAGCAGCAGGAAATGACTGTATCAATTGAAAAACCGTTAACACCAATTCTTGGTACTATCAATTTTTTGATTCATATACAAATAATTATTTATGTAAAGACATTTAGGTTAGCAATAAAGATATTTTTGCATATAACCAAAAATAATTTAGAACAAATATAAATATACTCAAGCAAATTTTAAGACCACAAAATAAATTCCTAAACTATTTAAATAGAAACATTAGGCTTAGAATATAAATAATTTAGTCATAACTAAAATAATTAATAATAAAAAAAAAACAACATTTAGGTATTATTCACACCACAAAATAAAAGTTAAAAATAATTTAATACTTTTTATAAAATTATATATATATTGATGTTAATTGAAATTCTTTATAAATTTTATTTTTTATCATGTTTCATGTTTTAAACGACGAAATGAGGTGTTTATCAATGCTTTCTTACAACTGAATTTATATTTATATTACAACATTAAAACCTATGATTATTATTTGTTTTATTATATATATATATATATATTAAAAAAATGATTATAATTCAATTAGTAATATACTCAGTTATAATTTTAAAAATATTTTAAAAAAATTTTAAAAAAAAAATTCTAACAAAATAAATAGACTAAATGGACGACATTCATTGTAACATATTATTTATTGGTATTTAATTAAAGTAAGCTGATTTGAAATAATTTTTCATTCATTTAACTTATTCCTATAAAACCATACTAGATAATAGAAGTACCCTGCTGCTATCATCTGAGAAACCAGAGATGACATAACTTTGTGGAGTTTTGGTGAATGGCAGCAGTTTTCTGCGCCATTGATAAATCTTCAAGATACTCTTTCTTCTTCATCTCTGTTACCTTCCACACCACCACTTTCTACTCTCTCATCACTACCAAAGAAAGGTTCTTTTCATACCTTTTCTTTCTCTTTCTCTTTTAATCATATCATATTCAAACTTATTTCTAATATTAATTTTTGGATTAATAGTAGCTTCGGTAAATAAGAAAAAAGATGTAATTGCTGAAAATGATATCGTCTTTGTGAAACAAGACAACAAAATTACTAGCCAATTCTCTAAAGAGAACCGATTACTCCATTCTTGATACAATTAACTTTCCTATTCACGTGGAAAAATCTCTTTATTGAGGTATATATATATAAAAGATACTTATATATAACTTCCAATATAAAGTTTATTTTGTGGAATTCTTATATATGTACTGGTATATTATTGTCAACAACTGGAAAATTTGACAAACGAACTTAGAGAAGAAATTGTGTTTACAGTGTCTACAACAGGTGGTCATTTGAATTCAAGCCTTGGAGTGGTTGAGCTCACATTGCTCTTCATCACTGAAGATAAGATTATTTGGGATTCGGTACTATTTACTACTAATTAAACCTCAATATATATATATTATATATATATATTATATATATATATATATATATATATATAGTTATTAGTAACAGTTTTATTTAATTATATAAAATAATAATTCGAGACAAATTTTTAATAAATTAAAAAAATAATTTAGTTAATACAATTTTATTTATGAGATTTATTGTGTAAGCATATGCGCATAAAATATTAACAGGAAGAAAGTCAAGGATGCATACGATTCGACAGACTAATGGACTTGCGGATTTCCTAAAAGATATGAAAGTTTGCATGATGCTTTTGGTGCTCGTCACAGTTCTAATAGTATTTCTGCTGGTTTAAGTATATAAAACTTCTTTTGTAATAGTTTGTAGTTGGATCATTGTTTTTTTTCGATTTAAATATTTTTAATTTTATATTTAAGTATGAACATAATTATTATATTTATAGAGGGTGCCTTATTTTGTTTTCCTGAAATGAAATGATTAGGGATGGCAGTTGTTAGGGATTTATTAGGGAAGAACAACCATGTCATATCCGTAATAGGAGATGGAGCCATGACAGCGGGCCAAACATATGAAGCAATTAACAACACTGGCTTTCTTGATTCTAATCTTATAATAATCTTGAATGATAACAGACAAGTGTCTCTCGGTACAGTTAACGTTTATGGTTCAACTCCGCCCATTGGAGCACTTAGCAAAACCTTAAGTAGACTTTATTCAATCTCTAAATTTTACTTGGATGATGGTGGAAAAGTAAGTAATTTTCTCATATATATATATATACATGGGATGCTAATATATATATATATATATATATATATATATATATATATATATATATAGTTGGAGGGACATAGAAATTTGGGAGTTATCTATTTGAAGAGTTAGGATTGAACTATATCGATCTAATTGATGGTCATAATATGACAAATCTTGTACAAGTTTTGAAACACGTAAAAATTATGGCACGAAAAGAACCGGTCCTTACTCACGTTCTTACAAAGAAAGGAAAAGGTTATCTTCTTGAAATTACTGCTGACAAAATACACGGTACAGATATACATATATATTATTTTTTTACCTTTAACGCGTATCAAATAAAATTATTATTAATTGAGTTACGTTTTCTTAACTATTTACATATAGGGGTGGTAAAATTTGATCCTAAGACTGGAAAACAAATCAAAGCAAAGATGGATACAAAACCATACACTAATTATTTTGTTGATTCCTTGATTGCTGAAGCTGAAGAAGATGATGGCATTGTTGCTAGTCATGCTGTCATGGGAGGAGGAACTCGTCTTAATTTATTTGCAAAGCACTTTCCTCATTGGTGTTTTGATGTGGGAATAGCGGAGCAGCATGCTTTTACTTTTGCTGCTAGCTACAGAAGGTCTCAAACCCCTTTGTGCTATTTACTCCTCTTTTCTACAAAGAGGTTATGATCAGGTGAAATATTTACTCCTCTTTTTTTATCACTTAACGCATTTTTAAGTAGGCTTCTATCACTACTTTACTTATTAATTATTATTTACGTGTTGAATGTTTTAATTGGAGCAGGTAATTCATGATGTTGATCTTCAGAAGTTACCAGTGAAGTTTGCCGTGGATAGAGCAGGACTTGTGGGAGCAGATGGTCCGACCCATTGTGGTGCATTTGGCACTACTTTTATGGCTTATTTACCGAATATGGTTGTAATGGCTCCAGCCGATGAAGCTGAGCTGATGCACATGATTGCCACAGCAACTGGTATATATGTAATGTATTATGGCTTGTTTACCGAATATGGTTGTAATGGCTCCAGCCGATGAAGCTGAGCTGATGCACATGATTGCCACAGCAACTGGTATATATGTAATGTATTATGGCTTGTTTACCGAATATGGTTGTAATGGCTCCAGCCGATGAAGCTGAGCTGATGCACACGATTGCCACAGCAACTGGTATATATGTAATGTACATCCTTTTACTTAAATGGTAATTTAGAAAATTTATATTATTCTATTATTTATTTATTATTTAAAATATATTATTATATCGAAAAGAAAATTATAATTTAAGATAATGCTAAGCTTATAAATAGCCCTCCTTTGATAGAAGAGGGGAATGAGTTTTGAAATTTAAGAACCTTAGAACAGTATTGACAAAAATAATTTGAAAAATCTCTAATCCGACAACATCAGCAGCCTTCATTAATGACAAACCTAGTTGTTTTAGATTCCCTAAAGGAAATGGAATTGGTGTCAATCTTCTTCCAAACAATAAAGGAATTTCTTTCAAGGTGAATCAAGTTTATGATTCTAAAATACGTCCATAATTATAAAAAAAGATTTTTTCTTTTTTTGACATGAAATTTGAAAAAATAGATTGAAAAAAAGGAAGAATACTAGTGGAAGAAACAAGAGTGGTAATTCTTGAATACGAAACAATGGTGCAGAACTGTTTAGCTGCAGCTAAACTTCTTCAAGATGTCAGAATATCAGCTAGAGTAACTGATACAAGGTTCTATAAACCACTTGATGGAGATTTGATCAAACATTTAGTTCGAGAACATGAAGTTCTTGTAACTATTGAAGAAGGATCTATTGGATGATTTAACTCTCACATCTCATAATTCTAAGCCTTAAATGGATTACTTGATATAAAATTAAAAGTAATTATTTTTTAAAAAATATCTCGATTGACAATAAATATTACATATGATTTTATTTCAATTGAAAAATATTAATTATATGTATAATGTTGCAGTGGAGACCAATGATGCTTCGGGATAGATATATTGAACATGGAGCACAAAAGGATCAAATTGAAAAAGGTGGCTTGACACCAAAGCATATTGCAAGCAATGTGTTATCGGTGATAAGAGGAAACAAGGATCGCCTTTCTTCATCTTGTAAAGAATTAATTCTACTTATAAGTACTAGATAGTTTTGATAAAATTTTGTTGGAGAAATTGATAAAAACTCAAGTTTTATATATATATATATATATTTATTTATTTATTTATTTATTTATTTATTTATTTATTTATTTATTTATTTATTTATTTATTTTCAATTGATATTATAAGTATGTCAAATATAAAAGGACAAAATAAAGTGACTTATTGACCTTAAAATATCAAATTTAAAGTGTTGACAAAGTTTGAAGCACGTTTATTCAATTCCACATCAATACAAAATAAAAATTCTCAAAAATAAAAAATTAAATAATACCTATTTTCTTTCTTCATCAATTATATTTTTTTTTTTTTTTTAAAAAAAATTATTAGTGACAATTTATATTTATGAATTTATAGATACCTAAACGCTTCAAAATTTATATTTTTATTATATATAAAAATTTAATTAAATTAAAAATAATGATTTATTAGAAGATACAAACATAAGAAATGTATATCTTAATTAGTGATTATTAATTGTCAAGAATTAGAGTCCCAAAAATTTCAAAATTTCAAATATCCTCTTTTATGAAAAAGGCAAAGAATATATACACAAATTAGTAAGAATCTTTTATATAAGCATTTTTTTTAATCACTAGAAATTTGTAATTGAATTAGTAACAAATTTGTAACAAATTTATATAAGTGTGAAAAGTTTTAAATTCAAATATTCCTAAAATTTTAAGTGGAAAGTTATAA
Organism: Asclepias syriaca; assembly: GCA_027405835.1. Taxonomy (NCBI): domain Eukaryota; kingdom Viridiplantae; phylum Streptophyta; class Magnoliopsida; order Gentianales; family Apocynaceae; genus Asclepias; species Asclepias syriaca. The sequence goes on along the minus strand of CM049927.1, from coordinate 59,999 downwards.
TTCTGTATTTGTAAAATAGCAAAAATCACTTCTTCCCCACCCTTATATAAAGGTAAATATTTTTTAATTCAATCAGTGAAAAATTTATATCAAGTGTGAAAAGTTTTGAATTCAAATATTCCAAATTTTTTTAATGAAAAATTATGATTCTATGTTTGTAAAATGGCAAAAAACACTTCTTCCCCAACCCTTATATAAAGTAAACAAATGCCACTCTCAACTCACTACAACAATACATACAAACCAAGAGAAAGAAAAACAAACGAAAAATATCAATGGCTTTTGGAGGAGCACTTGTCATGGAGATCTCTTTTCTGCCTAAGCTCTCTTCTTCTTCGCAAGAACATCTTCCTTCTTCTCCCCGTCACCTCCCCGTTTCATTGGCGTTCAATAAAAGTCCTAAAAGAAAGGTTCTTCTCTTCTCTCTCTCTCTCTCTCTTTCTTTCTCTCTCTTCTTGTTCTACGTAGGATTGATCGATTTTTTACTTTTTTTTTTAGTTTGGATCAGCAGTAGCAGTAGCAGCCGGAAATGACGATGTGTCAATTGAGAAACCATTGACACCCATTCTCGATACTATCAGTTTTCCGATTCATATGAAGAACCTCACTTTAAAAGTAAAATTAATAAATAAAAAAAAAGAAAATTAGAGGATCCCAAAGTTACGTCTTTAAAATCTTGTCAAAAAGATATATTTTTTTCCCTGAAAATTAGTAGATTTTGTCCTAAATTAAATCTAGTTTCTTACATCTTCATGTCAGTTTGATTACTTCTTTTGAAATGTTTCGAAGGTAACAAAATTCAATTGATTTGGTTTGTCAAAATTGGAAAATATTTTGTGAGCCGAAAATCTAAATTAATGAAAATAATAAATACTAAATATTATTTATTGGTGTTTACTATTATCAGGAATTGGAAAGTTTGACCAACGAACTTAGAGAAGAAATTGTATACACGGTATCAAAAACAGGTGGTCATCTGAGTTCAAGTTTGGGAGTAGCTGAACTCACTGTTGCACTTCATCACGTGTTCGATACACCTGAAGATAAGATCATCTGGGATGTTGGTCACCAGGTAAAAACATAATCTAATTATTATTATATAATTCGAGTCGAATTTAAATACATATATATTGTGCAGGCATACGGGCATAAAATTTTGACAGGAAGGAGGTCGATGATGCATACAATTCGACAGACTAATGGACTTGCGGGATTCCCGAAAAGGGCTGAAAGTTTGCACGATGCTTTTGGAGCGGGTCACAGTTCTAATAGTATTTCTGCTGGTTTAGGTTTGTTAAAATATATATATTGTTATATTTATACGGTAATTATGTGTTACGAGCTAATTAATTATTAAAATCAATTTTTAAGGTATGGCATTGGGTAGGGATTTACTAGGAAAAAACAACCATGTCATTTGTGTAATTGGCGATGGAGCAATGACGGCAGGCCAAGCATATGAAGCTATTAATAATGCTGGTGCTCTTAATTCGAATCTTATAATAATATTAAACGATAACAGTCAAGTTTCACTTCCTACTGCTACTGTGGATGGTCCGGCACCACCAGTCGGAGCACTAAGCAGAAACTTAAGTAGGATTCAGGCAAGTGGAAAAGTAAATTCGTACAATTTCCAGTTCATTGTTATGCACATTTTATATCTATATATATATATATATATATATATATATATTAAAATTGTACAATTGATTGAAAATTAGCAGATTGGAGAGCAAGATGCACATAATTTGAGAGAGATGGTTGATGAGCATGGGAATCTTCTTTTTGAAGAACTAGGGTTACATTATATCGGTCCAATCAATGGACACAATATGGAAAGTCTTCTACGGACTTTGAAGGAAGTGAAGTCAACGCCACGACAAAGACCAGTCCTAATTCACATCCGTACGGAAAAAGGAAAAGGTTACCTCCCAGCTGAAATGGCGGCTGATAAAATGCACGGTATATATTATTTTTCTATATTTAAGAGTGTATTAAATAAAATTGGTATTAATTGAGCTACGTGTTTTTTTTGTATACAGGGGTAGTGAAATTTGACCTCAAGACTGGAAAACAATTCAAAGCAAAAACGGATACAAAAGCATACACTAACTATTTTGCTGATGCATTGATTGCTGAAGCTAAGGAAGATGATGACATTGTTGCTGTACATGCTGCCATGGGGGGAGGAACCGGTCTTAACTTGTTTGCAAAACACTTTCCTGATCGGTGTTTTGATGTTGGAATAGCAGAACAACATGCTGTTACTTTTTCTGCCGGTTTAGCTACCGAAGGTCTTAAACCCTTTTGTACTATTTACTCCTCTTTTCTACAAAGAGGTTACGATCAGGTGAAATATATATATAATCGTGAATCTATAGTTTTTAAACTACATTTTTAAGTAGGTGACACTTCTGTGAGTCCTTTATTTATTGATTATTGTTTACCTGTGGATGTTTTAATTGGAGTAGGTAATTCATGATGTTGATCTTCAAAAGTTACCAGTGAGATTTGCGGTTGATAGAGCAGGACTTGTGGGAGCAGATGGTCCGACTCACTGTGGTGCATTTGACACCACTTATATGGCTTGTTTGCCTAACATGATTGTCATGGCTCCAGCTGATGAAGCTGAGCTGATACACATGGTTGCTACAGCAGCCGCCATTGATGATCAACCTTGCTGCTTTAGATACCCTAGAGGAAATGGCATTGGTGCCACCATTCCCCTAAATAATAAAGGAATCCCTTTAGAGGTTAAAGTTTATAATTCTCATATTTACTTTACTTTCCTTTCAACTTAAATTTTACTGTCACTTTTCTATGGCTGACTTCTTGAGTTTTGAAAATGTATAAAAACAGATTGGGAAAGGAAGAATATTAATGGAGGGAACAAGAGTTGCTATTTTGGGATACGGAACAATGGTGCAAAGCTGTTTAGCAGCTGCTAAGCTTCTTCAAAATGTCGGAATATCAGCCACAGTAGCTGATGCTAGATTCTGTAAACCATTGGATGGAGATTTAATCAAATGTTTGGCTCAAGAACACGAAGTTCTTGTGACCGTCGAGGAAGGATCCATTGGAGGATTCGGCTCCCATGTCTCACATTTTTTGGCTATGAATGATATACTCAATACCAAATTAAAGGTAATTATTTAAAACAATATCTGGAGATGAAAATAAATATTTCAGAAATAATTATTGTATATATAATGTTGCAGTGGAGACCAATGATGCTTCCCGACAAATACATAGAACATGGAGCGCAGAAGGACCAGATTGCAGAAGCTGGCCTAACACCAAAGGATATTGCTGACACTGTGTTATGGATGATTGAGGGGAAACAAAGCTACCATTTTTGATAATATTTTGTGATATTGAAAAAGATGAACAATTTAAGCAAAGAAATTCAACCATTTTGTTTTTGAATTTGTGGGTTATATTCTTTCACTTTTCCTTTGTAACAAAACAAGAAGTAATATTTACTTGAGAAAGTTCAGTACCAGAATATATGTATATATATATATATATATATATAGAATCTTGAAAAGTTTTCCAATTATGAAATTTATATATATATAGAGCCATGCATGAGCAGAATTCAACTGTAACCGGAATTCACTTATATATATATATATATATATATATATATATATATATATATATGGATAAATCACTCGTGTGTGTATATATATATATACATACATATTTGTAAGGCCTGCTATTTTTCTAGGGAAAGCCCAATGACTAAAAATAGAAAAGGCGTAGGTTTAAAGTACACCCAAAACGTAGTTCATATACAGAAATAGAATTTTATCAATTGGTCCAAATGGAAGTTTTTTTTTTTTTTTATTACCATTTAGTTATCATTCAAAAATATTTCCAGATAAGAAGTGAAAATTATAGTTTTAGTTAAGGTTATAAATGGTAAAAAACAAAAAGAAATAAAAAAAAGAAAATCTTTCAATAATCAAAGAAGTATTTTATATATATTTATTTATTTATTAATAAACAATTTTATAAAAAAAAAAGAGATATTATATATGTTTCTTGAAATAGCATTAAAAAGTCCTTTTTTTCTATTTTTAAGAAAAAGAAAGTGTTAAATATAAGAAGATTATTGGATGCATGTGGGCCCCAGTTATCGCGAAAGTCTACAAACAGAAAATCTGGTGTGCACATGCCTTCATCACTACTATGTTACATATCCCCAAGACACATTGAGGGCCCACAAACTCTTTCCATTTCCAAAATTATCCACTTCTTCCTCCACAATCCCAATATACTTATATATATATATATATAGAATACAAAATTCTTTATATAAGAATTATAGTGACTTTGAAAATCGATTGATCTAACAATATATAGATATATATTATTGTGTAAATAATAGTCCCTCCTTTTTTGTATTATGGAATAATAATATTTACTTAACAAAAAATATGTAAGAAAGGGGAGACAAGAATCATGGTTGGCCGTCGATTCCACATAAGGTAGAGGTGAGATGATGAATTTTCTTGCATGGATTTCAGAGCCAAACGTATTATTTTCTTGAGAAGGGTATATTTGACTTTTCAACAAATCCAAATTCAAGGTCAAGCTGACGCAAAGGATGACGTCTCTAACTGCAATCATTCCTTTTTTTTTAATAGTTGTTTGCAGTATTTTTTCCATTTCTCAAAAGCCGATCTTTCATTACTTCCAAACATCTTTTCCTTTTTCTCTTATTTCCTTTAATTAATTTTTAACTCTTATTTTAAAATTTTATTTAATACCACTTTTTTTTTAAAAAAATTATATTTAAATTACATTTGCTCGCAAAAATATATGGTATTTAATAAGTTACCCAAAAATAAGGGTACCATATTTATGTAGGAATTTTGACACTGATAGATCGTACTTCTCCTTAGTCCAACATTTACTTTGAAATAAGGTATTAATTATGATTTTTTTTTTGTACAAAAATTATTGAATTAAATTCAGCCGACTATTTAATAGAACTACCGACTTTCTTTAGTCCCACAAAATCATACTTATATATTAATTTTTGTATAATTTTTTTATTTATAACGAGTAATAAAAAAAAAGAAAAAGAGAAGGGGAATATTTGTTTAATTAAAATGGGACAAAAGTAAAGGATAAAAAAGATGTTGTATGTGGAAAAAGACATTCTCCACTTTTTTTTTTTTTTTAACATCTTTATCATGTTGAATTATACAATGAATTAGTGCACAAATCTATTTTAAGTTGGCAAATTAGAAGTATATTATAGGCTATGAATGGCAAGTAGTAGTAGTTGGAATATTCTAGAATGTTTTTGGTAATATATTTATGTTAACCAATGGGATTATCTAATGAAGAAAAGTTAACCAATGTTTTCATCCAAAAGTTTTTATCTAACACGAATTAACTATTTTTTAATAACACTATATTATACGAAAAAATAATACAATAAATTAAATTTTGTTTAGATGATGTGACTGAATGGGAAAATATCTTCCAAAATTAATTAAGAATCACTCCCTTTGGATTAATGGTTTGGATAACTTTGATGGCATTGCACAATACATACATACATATATATATATATATATATATATAGAAACAAATTCAAGAGTGGAGATTTGCCAATAAATCCTTTTCAACTTTTTGGTCGGGAGATGAGACTAACGCATTTAACCAATGCGGACCCAAGTTTTTATATTGCATTTTCACTCATATATATATATATATATATATTCCTCTTACCTATCATATATTTAAATAATTTCTAATATTATTATATATAATTCCATTTAAAAAAGATATGACTAAATATAATTTTTATATCAGATTTATAATTTTGTATAATAATCAGTTTATTAAAAGAAAGAAAGACAAGGAAGAAGATGAAGAAGAAAACCTTAGAACTTAGACAAGACATTCATGGCTATAAATTGGTAAATTTTCTTTATAAGGAAAGTTTGAGTTGGATTTGCATAGTGGAGTCATCATGTCTTAGCTTATCAAAGTAAAAGACTGACATATATATATATAATATATACATTTTGGGATAAACACTTCCTCCTTTTTCCTACTTTCATAGTTGACTTTTGATTAATTTAGATTAATTTAAAATCATGTTAATTTTTTTTTATTTCTTTTAAAAGAATTAAATAAACTTTAAAAAATTATATTGAATTCAAAACCTTGCTCCAAAGTTGTATTTAAACTCATTTTATAACTCCACTCTTCACCTAATTTACTCCCACCTTTCTTATTTTATTTGTCATGATCTTCCCAACTTTCATGAACTTTAATAAAATTAATGCTAACTTTATTATTTTTTTAATTTATATTTTAAATTCATAATTTTTTAAATTAATAATAAATTAATTTTAATATAAATTTTTAAAATTATATTATATATAATTACTATTTCAACTTATAATTACTATTTCAACTAATTTAAATTGTGAACAAAAACTAAAAGTAAGAAACACGGATTTTTGGTGGATGAGCCAGCACGAGTGCTTTCCACCAGTACCCGGATAAAGACTTCGTCCCCATACAACACAGCTCCTTAACTAGTCTACTTTTTCCTACCCTTCAATTAACTCCAAGAGCCAACTTTCGTGTACTTTTTCTGCTGTAAAAAATACAAAAAACAACCCAAAAAAAAAGTGTATCCTAAACTGACTAACTTCTCGTGATTTATAGCACTCTTTTTTAAACTAAAAAATCATAATAATTTTTTATTTTTTTAAATAAAAAGAGTTAAGACTTTAAGAAAATAATATTTTATTTTCTTTAAGATTAACACTAAACCGTCCGCCGCACCAGGCTGTCAGGTTCCAGCTTCTCACCACCACCCTTCGTTTACAGATGGGCCCTACGTCGGCACAGACAAATGACAACTACTTAACATAAAATATCACTTGTATGTTATGAAATCTTTTTTATGGCCAAAATGGTATCCACGTGTCACTTGACCTTGAGGCAACAATTAGATTTCCTTTCATCCTCCCATCCCCTCCCACCTATAGATTCAGATAAAGATGCAATATTTTTCTTATTCAAAATACACACCACTAGTAACAAATAAGCCTAGTCATCACCAGTACTCTCTGTGCGCGTGTAGGAAAATTATTATGGGGATACACGAACCTGCCGCTGCTGGTGGTGGTGGTGGTGGTGGAGGAGGTGGTAATAATAATAATAACAAGACGGGTTTCTCTGCGGGGTGGGGATTGGTGGCGAAATTGTGTGACTACTGTAATTGTGCGGCGGCGTTGCTATTTTGCCGGACGGATTCGGCGTTCATGTGCATGGCATGTGACTCCAAGTTTCATGATCCTAACAACAAATTGGGATCGAAACACGAGCGTGTTTGGATGTGTGAAGTGTGTGAACAAGCTCCAGCGAGTGTCACGTGCAAGGCGGACGCTGCTGCTCTTTGCGTCACGTGCGACCGTGATATTCACTCGGCGAATCCACTTGCTCAACGGCACGAGAGGTCTCCGGTGGTTCCTTTTTACGAAACCGCCGAGTCCGTGGTTAAATCCACTGCTTCCGTCGCTTCTTTTTTAGTTCCGCCTATGAGCAGTAGTTCAGATACTGACGTGGTAGCCATGACTTGTAACCTCGACCACCATGATATAAAGCTCGGTACGCGCCTTGCGCACGATACTTACGTCACTGATTCGTGGATCTCGTCGATGGATCCGACGCCTCCCAAAGTTCCGGCGGATGCTCCGGACCTCAAGTCCATGGAGTTTCTGTTTTCCGATTCCGACAATTATCTGGATTTCGATTACCCAATTAATTCGTCCGAAACTCGATTTCAACAACAAGATTACGGTTCTGGAACAGACGGCGTCGTTCCGGTCCAGTCAATCAAACCCCCAATTCCTGCTCAATTACCAGGTCATTCCACCGAAAAACAATTCGAGATTGATTTCACAAAATCCCAAATCAGTTCTTACAACAACAGCTACAATCCCCAATCCATAAGCCACAGTGTAAGTTGTATCTATTATTCGTAATTTCTTCATCAATTAAACCTAATTTCCGCTCGCTGCGGTTGTTTTTTTTAGTTTGAGTAAATTAAAAAACGGTGTTGCGATTAATTTTTCAGGTTTCATCTTCGTCGTTGGATGTCGGAGTTGTGCCGGACGGAAGCTGTATGTCAGACATCTCCTACCCATACGGCGGTCGGAGTATGAGTAGTAGCAACGGCCTTGATTTGAGCGGATCAACGGGCGGGATTAATCAAGGAAGTCAAATGGTGGGAATGGACAGAGAAGCAAGAGTTTTGAGATACAGAGAGAAGAGGAAGAACAGGAAATTTGAGAAGACAATAAGGTATGCTTCGAGAAAAGCGTACGCTGAAACAAGGCCGAGAATCAAAGGACGATTCGCAAAAAGAAGTGATCAAATTGAATCTGATATTCGTTCCATTGATAGGATGTTCAATCCGCCTTCTTCTTCCTCCTCTGCTTTCTTCACCGAATCCAGATTCGGAGTTGTTCCATCTTTCTGACAGTTCCAACTTCCAATTCGTTATAGATTGGAATTAAATTGTGTAATAGTAATAGAATTTCGCCCAAAAATTATATATATTATAATATATTATTAATCCAATTTACTTTCCTCCTGTGCAATAATTCATCTCGAGTATAATTAATTTCGTTATAAATTTATAGTTAAAATTTTACACCCGACTTTATCAAATCAAAACTTGCAAAACCCTGAATTTTGATAGCACAACTACTTTTTCATTTTTAAGATGGTTAGTTTTGTTGTGAAGTTGACTATTCAAATCGTTAATAGATATATATAATTCAGTATGTATTTTTAAAATGATAAGATTTATATGGAAAAATTGAATATCTTAATCGATATCATAATGAAACGGTACCGTATCAGCAATGTCATCTGTCTGTGTTATTTTTTTTTCCTGAGTTTCATTATGATTGATTGGGATATGGATAATGGAAAGGAAACGTCTGCTATAGTTTTGTGCACTTCTAAAAATAGTTGCTTCCGGCTTGCATTTATAGTGGCAAAGGAAGCAAGAAGAATATATCTCTATATCTATCTATCTATATATATATTATTTTCTTAAGGAATAAAATTCTTTTTAATTTTTTTCATAAAAACATATTTGAAGCAAATTGATAGCAGAAAAGGGCTTTGTTCCTCCAATAGATATCTATTTCTTGATTCTTGAGAATGATTGGCTAAGAAAAAACCTTGTTTTCCATGAACAATAACGTACGATAAATGCAAAAGGGTTTTTGGAAGTACTAGTATAAAAGTAATTAAAAAAATGAAAGAGGAAGAAAAGTTGGATTTTTTCTTTTCATGAGAAACAAAATTAATTAATTAATTCTTTAACTATATATATTTATTTTAAACAAAAATAATTGAAAGGATAGAAAGAAGTGGAATGCGGGAATCAAAATCAATCATGGTCAATAAAGAAAAACTTTCCCATTGTTCTGGAACTTTCTTCTAAGGTCAAAATATGCAGAGGTATTTTTTTTCAACTTTTACGGCAGGACTTCAACTTTGAAAACCCTAATATATATATATATATATATATATGTTACTTTCCCATTGCTAAACAGGAACTTAATATTACTTGATTGGATTAAGTAGTTGGCTCATAAACTATTAATTTTTCAATTTATAAATTTTGTTAATAATTTTTTCAAGTTCCTTTCATTTTGGCCAACTTATGTTTGGTTTGAAAATGATTTGAGATATTTAATTTACTAATATGACTTTACTTTAATATACAAAGTTTATCTAAAACATTATTACAATTTAATGTTCAATAAATATTTTAAAATATCATACTATTTTTTGGAATCCTCCCTTTATACTTTTTTTTTAAACCCTAATTCCTTCCTTAAATTTTAAGATAAAAATTAAGGATATCGGAAATGTTCCTTTCACTTTGTCCAACTTATGTTTGGTTTAAAATAATTTAAAATATTTTGGAGATATTATACAAAATTTACGAAACTTCTAAAAATATCATACTATTTTCATAATCTTTCTCAATTACCTCCCTTCACCTGGCATTTTCTCTTTCCAAAAAAGGAAAAAATAAAAAAAAATTTATTAGTTAAATAAATAAAATTTTAATTCAAGAATGAGAAAGTGTTCCTTTCATTTTACCAAACTTATGTTTGGTTTATAATAAATTTATTATATATAATTTATCAAAATACGCTGTCATATTATTTTCGAATCCTTCCCTTACCACCTCTCAGCCTAACCCCTCATTTCTTTCCAAATATAAGGAAAACTTCAAAAAACAATTTTATATATATATATATATATATATATATATGGAGTAAGAATATTTTGGTAGTTTTGTATGCAATATTGAAATTGAAATTTGTCTCATAATAATATTTTTGCCTAATTAGACAATTGGTTAGGTTTGTGATTGGATCATTCTTAATCAGGAAATATATATATATAATATTGCTGAATTTCTTACACATCTTTCCTCATCTAAGTGGTGCTTTTTTTCTTCTTTTTTTTTTTGGGTGTTCTTTTCTCTTTAATTAGAATAAATCATTAAACATTTTCCTTTTTTTTTTGTCTTCTTATTTTATTATTTCTTAGAGTCATAAAATAAAATAAAATTTCAACTCTTCGGGACACGCAAGAGCTGAAATTGATTGGCTAGCATTCTTCTTCCCTTTTCTAGTTTGAGTTTTCCACGAAATTTATAAAATAAATAAAGAAACTAAAATATATACATACATACATATATGTATATATATATATATATATATATATATATTATATATATATATAATTGAATATGATGGTAAACTATATATATTATTTTAAATATATAAAAAAACCCTAATATATAAAAAGGCAAAAACACAATAAAAAATGTTTAAACAACCATATAATATGAATCACATTATTATGATTAATTCGTAAATTTAATAGTAATAATTCGTGGTTTTGTATCACTTAATCTAATCAGAATCAATGAAAATAATAAACAACAACCATGTATTATTATTACCTTAATTGGGTATTAGTCCTTATGATATACCACTTGTGATTTAGGTTTGTGTATGGGACATTTTTTAGCTACAAAACAATCTTATGAAATAATGTGAGACAAAGACAGGTGAAGAAGACAATATTATTTTCTAATTTTACTTCAATTCATTACTCTTATTTATACTATAATTTTCTTTTGTAAAATTTTTTTTATCAATCTCACATTTGAATTATAATAGAAAATTAAAGATGATTTGCTAGTTCATACCGTGACAAAAAAAAAAAAAATAAAAGATAAAGAAAGAGTCATGTCAAAATGGATGACTATGGTCCAGGAGCGCATGAAGTTCACGTGGTACCATCGCCCCACACAGTTCTATTGCTAAAGATGGTGACTTTTTGTCGTGGAAATAAATCATCCAAAATCTTATTGTGTCCTTTTTTTTTTGGCTTAGATATATTGCTTAATCAGTCAACTTTGCAATATATCTAATCAATATATATATATATATATATATATATATATATCCACCAAGTATTTATTTCATTTGTCCACTTGCTTGTTTTCCAAATGTGTGTTTGTGTGTATTAAAACTTAAAAGTAAATGACACTAACACAAAATATCTTTAGTCATTTGCTCATTCACATCTACCCAATGCTTGTGCAAAATCTTGTTTGTTGTAGTGAAAAGTACTTATATTAACTTTTTTTTAGCATTTTTTTTGTAGTTTTATTTCTTTATAAATAAAATTCAAACTCAAAATCTTGAAATTTTTTTGAATTTCTTTTCATCCCATTAAACCAAAGAGCTTCTTTCTAGCTCATTTCACTTAAATTTAGAGGTAAGGACAACCTGGCTCGAACGGAAATTAATTTAAAAGTTAAAGGTTCAATTTTAAAATTTATGGGTAAGGATCAATGTGGCTGTAATGGAGACTAGTTTGAAGATTAAAGGTTCAATCTTTAAATTTAAGAGCAAAGATTCAATCTTTAAATTTAGGGGTAAAGACCAATCCCGTTGCAACGGAGATCAGTTTAAAGATCAAAGGTTCAATCTTTAAGTTTAGGGGAAAGACCAACCCGGCTCTAACGAAAATCAATTTAGATGTAGATACCCTCCAACAGTTAGAATACCTGGTGTACCCTAGGTGGAAAAAAAAAGGTTTGGGCTGGGTTCTTATACCAAGTTTGGGCTCAGTTTTAATGCAGAGATGTTTAAGAAAGTCTGGTTGGAAATAGTGAGTAAATATAATAATGAATTTGATGGCATTGGGGAATTCTGATTTTGTTGGCCTTATTCTGTGGATCAAACTTCAGTACATGGTACAGTCATCTATGTTCCTACATTTTTATGCTTTAGACAACATAGTTACTTCTCTCTCTATAATATATATATATATATATATATATATATATATATATATATATATATGAGGGAAAATGGGAAGAATAAAGAATGAGAATGCTAAGAAGAGATACTCCTAGTAATAATGAACATGTTAAAGATCATCTAAAGTAATATGAGATGGAAGTTCATAGCCATAAATCATGGAGTAATCATTCATTTCATCACTTGTGAATTTGGGTATTCTCCAACTTCTTGTTAATTTAGAGTAGTCATTTCCATTTGTCAGCATTTCCAGTACCTGCATTCAGAATTACAAGCCTGCTTAGCTTATATAAATTCATGGTGTTTAATCAACTTAAGAAGCAAAGATTCAAAAGATTTACATACTTGAGTCATTGATGGGCGAGAAACTGAGGTTTGTCTGATACAATATGATGCAGTTAGCACCAGTCTATGCAGTTGATCCATATCATATTTATCTTCCAGTTTTGGATCCACCAGTTCATTTAGCTTTCCAGATTCCATTAAGGGCTTCACCTGTTTCGATACAAAAAATAGTTTAATCTTTTCGTCGTCATAATTTCAAGAAATACGGTACTATCTGTTTCTAACATTACCCAAAGAAGTAGATGTCGTTTGGATGAATCGACAGGCAACCTCCCTGTTATGATCTCCAGAAGGAGAATCCCAAATGCAAAGACATCTGTTTTCTCATCAACTATTCCATTGATGAAGTATTCTGGAGCTAAGTACCCAAATGTACCTTCTATTGGAATCACAGCATGATGTGTCCATTTGTTAGGTAACCATTTTGCAAGTCCAAAATCTGAAATCTGATGTTGAAACATGAACAGATTTGAAGCCTGAAAAAAGACTCTATCTTGAACAACTAATTTGCAAGAAACTATGTGTTGTTTGTACCTGTGGTTCATAATCTGGACCTAAGAGAACATTCGATGCTTTTATGTCACGGTGTATTATTCGATGTTTGCAACATTTATGTAAGTAATGTAAACCTCTAGCAATTCCGAGGGCTATTCTGTATCTAACTGGCCATTCAAGTAAGTTGCTGGGATCACCTGACAAAAAAAAAAACAGAAAGGCCATGGTCAATAGCTGTGTTATATAGAAAGAAAAGGTTTTTCCAAGCTTCTGAATTCATCTGTCATATACCATGGAGAGCAGAGTCTAGGGTTCCATTTGGATAGAATTTGAAGATCAAATAGAGACCATTTTCCACACAGCAACCGAGCAGGCTAGCCGTGTTAGGGTGGTTGACATGCCCTATAATGCCTAGCTCCATAAGGAATTCTTTTTCCTTCTCTGCATTTGTACTATCCCTTGTTAGACACTTGACTGCAATGGTGCTTCCATCGTTAAGGTTACCTCGATACACTTCTGAGTAGCCTCCTTGTCCCACCAAATTATCTACGTATATTGCAAAAAAATGGCTACCACTCAAAAGAGGAATAGGAAAGAAGGGATTTTTAAAAGGAAATATTAGTTGTATCACTAACCTTGGTGGAAATGTTTGGTAGCATTTGCTATTTGTTCATACTTGAAACACTTGAATCCGGACTGATACTTTTCTTTGTTGTAGAAGACATCATTTCGTTTCCTTGCATTCATATCGAATGATGAAAACAAGAAAGAGAAGCGTTTCAGTGGTGACATTGGTTTACTGGATACTTGTCCTTTCAGTTCAGGAGCAACAGGAGATTTCGTGTTGATGGATTCGTCGAAGCTAGAAGCATCATCCTCTGTACTTTGTGATTCTCTTTCACAAGCCTCAAGCACTGTTCTTGGCGAACCTTTTTCTCTATCAGATTTTGAAACAGATTCATTATCAGATGAAGCAAAATTGCTAATTTGACTATCCTTTTCTAACCAACTTGAGCTTGACTGATGGATTTCTGCCAAATTTAAACAGATCAAAAAATGTGCAATCAAGAAAGCTATCACAATTTTCAGGTTTACAGTATCACAAACCTCTGTGTACAGAATTGGACATAATTCTTGTTCCAACCGTCTGTTTTTACCAACCAGCACTAGTGAACAGCCTTCTGGAACATGCTCGCAACAAAATTTTCTAATTCTGCAAGATAACCTAATTGTGGAAAGAAAGTATGTTACTTTTGTTACTAAACCACCATGGAAATTTTAATATATGAGAAATTTCCTTACTTGTTAGAGTGGTTTCTTTTTCCACTTATGAGAAGAAAATCAGCAGGAATGTTTTTTTTCCTTAATCAGACCTTTTCCAATACTGGTACTAAAACCAACTCTAGCCTCCAAATTCACCTAAATATGTGAGTTATGTTGTTGTTAATATGAACATCAGAAATATCTTGACAGAGTTTAAGAGGTTATTTAAAGGTGTGCACCTGCTTAGATTGACAGGTCTCCACAAATTCACCCATTATCGATATGGCAAAGGCTTTTGCCTGACGAATTTTCTTTTGATATTTGGGAATCGATAGCCATTTGTCGTTCTCCTCTTTCTTTCTTTCGACAGGTTTCTTGTTGATCTCTGCTGCTGCTTCACCAAATTTCAAAACATACATACATAAGAACCAAATTCCAAAACATATATACTGATAGAAAAATGCATACTGACCAAGAACATGTAAGGCTACCACAGTGTCATTTGGCTGAGCCAAAACATTGATAGCCCAAAACAGCAATTCTTTGCTTTCTTCAGCATTCAGAGATATACCAACAAGAATTTTAGTAGGCACAGGAGGGATCATTTCAAATTTCAATACAAGTTTAAAAAAAGGAACAGGGATTTCGATTGGAATTGAGTAGTATGTTCTTTATGTCTTCTTGCACACAACAAAATGATACACTCATCAAATATATATATATATATATATATAATGTGTGTGTACTGAAGAAACATAAATTATTATGACTACTAGACAAGTGAGACCACCTTAGCTCATTCAAATATTCTTGTTTAAGAAGCATAATGTAACTTTTACTGTTGCAAGTGAAGAACTGCCTTACACACACACACACACACACTTTCTCTCTCTATAAAAGTATGGTACTTTTGGGATGACAATTAAGTGTTTCTGGTTGGGGTGCTTTGAGGGATAAGCAAAGGTAGTGACATCTATTTCAAATTGTCTTGTTACATAAGCCAAGAGAACCCTCCTCTCTGAACTGCAGCATTTCTTAAGTTTGGTAGAAGAGGTTGTGTGCTGCCACAGCCACCCCCACAAAACAATCTTTCCCCCACCCAAAGGGAATCTTCCATTTGAGACTTTTGTGCGTGTGTGAGAGAGTGGCTGATAATTACATGACCATATTGCCAAATGATGATCATCAAGATTGAAGCATAATCTTTCAATAATCAAATGGAGCTAACTGAAATTCTTTCTGAACCAAATAGAAAGAGCAGAACAAATTTGGTAATATCACAATCATTGCTGAAGAAAAAAAAGAGGGGAAAGAGATCTATCAAGATTTCAAATACAAACCCTCGTTTCTTGTAAATCATACATCACTGCAGAAGCTAAATAACTTCAAGAAACGCAGGGGGAAACAAAAAAAAATTCAAACTTTGCAGACAATTCATGAAAATCACAGAATTCAAGCAAAATAGAAAATCACATCAAAATCAAATATAACCAACCCCAACCCAGTTTACAAACTTAATTATCAGTTCGTGAATCGATTTAGCATGCCAGATCAAGTCTTCAGTGAACCTCTGAAGCCGCTACATCATTGGAATCCGTACAAGAAATTTCTGGAAACTCTCTCAAGAATCAAGAATCAAGAATCAAGATTTGACAGCTAGCTTTGTTACATTATACGGGTTCAGAATCCCCTCTTTTTTTTTTTTATCTTTATAATAACAAAATTAAACTTCATTTTCTCCATATTTTTCTGATTGGTTGATCAGAAGACATGGAATTGGAAGATGTTCTTGAAACTTTGAATATTTGATTGATGATTAGGTGGGTTCATGTTTACATCACTAAATCATATTATCACTACTTTATGCCAACTAACAAATGATTAATTGCTAGCATTTGTCATACTAAAAATGCAACAAAATTATCCCTTCAAAAGACAAACAAATTCTTGGAAGTATTAAATATTATTAAAAAATAGACAAATTATTTCATCACTTTTAACTTGAATTGAATTTGAATTTGCCAAATGGTAATACTGCCTCAAAAGTCTTCCGGATGAATCACTGTGGCTTGGAGCTTCATCTTTCGCAGTCCTTGCCTAATGTCCAATTTCAGAAACAAACAATTTTACTATTATTATTATTATTTATTGAAGAAAACTTCAAGAAATTAAGTGAGCATTAATCTGCCAAAAGGCTTCAAATGAACCCTTTTTTTTTTTTTTTTAAATCCTTCTTTTTCCCTAAAAAGAATTAAAATTTTGACTTAGACAATTTGCATATATATATATATATATATATATATTTATTGTTGGAATGAGTATTTTGTTTGTAAAATTCAATTCTTACTAAAAAAAAGTTTTATTGAAACTCTTATATAATGTTTATAATAATAGATTCCATGGTCATTATTATATTTTCTTTGGAGATTAAGGCAAATGGTTAATTTCAAGGATTTAAATGTGTACATATTTAAGTATCGTCCAAAATGGTATTACATAAGAAATTGTTTAATTAGTCAATTTTCATGCATTAAGTTTAATATAGATTTTTATATACAGCAGAAACTGTTAGCTGGATGTTGAAAATCTATGAATCTATATATATATTTTATACCAAAATTACAACATTTTCTGCACAAAGTAAATGACAAACGTCATCTTTTAGCAAAGAAAAATTCCAAACCATAACCAGCTAATGGAAGAAACAAAAGAAGTCTTTGAGTCACCACCCTCCATAATATAATTTTTATATATATTATATTTCTTTTAGGGTTCCTGACAAAAGAACATAAATTGAAAACTACAACATATATATCAAAAAAAAAAAAAAAGGGCTTTTGATTTTAAGTTCATCATGACATGCAAACAATCCTGAATTTATATTATCAAATCTTTCTTTCTCCAAAACGCTTGTATGGATCCTTCATTCTCTGAACATCCATGGCTCCAAACACACCATATGCACTACTTTCATCTTCTTCTGCTTCTTTTTTATGATGATGATGATGGTCATCATCATCATCATCATCATCGTCATCATCAAGGGCTAACAAATCATCTCCATACTTAATGCTCTCAAGTCTATGTTGCATCATCCCATTCCCACCATAATTATTATTTTTATTATGATCATAGCCTTTAAGCAAAGCCACCACTTGTTTCATATTAGGCCTTTTTTCCGGTTCACTTTGAACACACAATGCAGCCACATTAATGGCTTGCTTAAGCTGATTTTCATCTATGTTGTTGTTTTTCAGTTTTGGATCAATAAGTTCTTTAAATCTGCCTTGAGATATGAATGGTTCAGCCCATTCAGTAATGGTTCTTTTTACACCACCTGGAAGTTTCTCTATTGGTTTTCTTCCTGTTATTATTTCTAATAGAAGAATTCCAAAGCTGTAAACATCACAACTTTCTGATACTTTTCCCCACATTGCATATTCTGGTGCTAAATAACCTAATGTGCCTTTCACCCTAGTTGTCATATGGCTTACTCCTTCTGGAATCAGCTTTGCAAACCCGAAATCGGCTACCAATGGCTCAAAATCGGAGTCTAGTAACACATTACTAGCCTTTATGTCTCTATGAATGATATGGGGGGTAACTTCATGGTGCAAATACCTAAATACATATATATTATACACACACACAAATCATAGTGAGAATTGAAGTCTTACATTCCAATCATGTATTTGTGAGAATTGGAAGAATGAGAAATAAGAGTATATATATAGAAAACAATATAAAAATACTAAGTGAACAAAAAGACAATTCTACTCTTATAAGAAATATATATACTGTAACAGTGTAATTTAACTCGATTAATTAAGGTAGTAATGATTTGAGAAAACTTACAATAAGCCTTCAGCAGATCCAAGGGCAATTTTCATTCTTTTTTTCCAATCTAAACGAACTTCTCCGGCAAATTGGCCATGGAGATGAGAAAGCAAACTGAGATTAGGCATGTAATCGTAGACAATAAGTCTTTGATCAGTGGCTGCACAGTATCCTCTCAGTCCAAGAAGATTCTTGTGTCTTACCCTTCCAAGAACTTCAACTTCCACAGCAAATTCCATCTCAGCTTTTGAATTCATAGATTTCAACTTCTTAACTGCTATCTGCACACACGCACATACATATACATATTATTTAGTGTATTTTCGAATATCAATACAAGTCACATATCTAAAAATAATGTTAAAGTTATCTAACAACAACGCTTCACTTACAAAAAAAACGTACATACCTGGAGACCATCAGAGGTTTTACCCCAATAAACACTTCCGAATCCACCTTCACCAAGCTTGTTATCCTCACTGAAGCCATTAGTGGCAGTGTGCAATTCTTTGTACGTAAAAATTCGCCACGATGTAGCAGTGTTTCCACCACCTGCTGGTGGCGATGACAACCTGCAAGATATAAATGCAATCCGACGGTCGAAATTGAATAATCACAAGATCAATTGATCAATCGGAACCGTTGATGAATATATGTATATATATATATACACACATATATATATGTACGTACCCTTGTTCAACCTTCTCCGGACCACAGCAACTGAGAATTGAACCCATAGAGGTGCATGCACGTACTGCAAAGACAATAATTATGGTTAATAAATATATATATATATGTATATATATATAATCTGCAAGAAACGTTCTGCTTTTAAACCTTCAAAAAATGTTCTAAACTTGGTGGTTTCTCTCTATCATGAGATAGCCGTCCGTTGCCGGCTAAAATATATAAGAGCGTTGATGAAATAATACATACATATATATATATATTGAATATACCAAGAATAATGAAAATGACATTTTTATTTACATATACTATGAATTCATAATACATACACTAAGTAGTATGCATAGCTTCCATTTGTTTTAAGTAGTGGAATTCCAAGTTTAATATTGAAAGTATAGTCATTGTCGTTTTTATCTTTCTGGTTAGAAGTTTTAGGACACGAACTAAAATCAAAGGTAATCCGTACTATTTTTGGAAAACAAAGGTAAAATTGAATTGACACAAAACAAAATAAAAGAAAAGACACTTTTTCTCTACGTAAAATCTGAGGAAAAAACTTAGATAAGAAAGGCTTACAATATTATTATGTTATAACAAAAGGGCAGAAAAAAAAAGAATGGAATATTTAGATTTGTCTACTTCTCTTAATAATTTATATTCAAAATTAATGAGTGGAAGATTCAATTATTTTGCTAAAAATATTATTATTATTTCTTTAAGGCTTGGATCTTCTATAAAATAAAACATTTTGAAAAAAACAATTATTCTAGTTTTATTTTGGTGGACAGCTATCTGGACTCAGTTGGATTGGGCCACGTATTAATATTGGCGGCCCAAATTCATTTCAGCTTATAACAGTGACAAACTATATTATCTTATCTTTTGTTATATATATATATATTTAAATTATTATTTTGATTAATCAAAATTTATTTCAGATTGTTTTAATAGAGTTTAAGTCATATTTGAATATGTGAAGTTATTGCTTATATTAAATTTTGAATGCATTTTTTTATTACGTGAAAACCATAGAATGTGATCCTCAACCTTTCATTCATTTTCTGTATAACAATATATATAGTATTGAATTGTTATATAAATGAAAAGAGAATATTTAGAAATATTTTTGAAATCCACAAAAAATTGTAATTGATGTATAAAATTATAAAATATAAAACATATCAAAAATATTATAATAGCTTACAAAAAATGTCTAATACAAAAAAGTTTATGCAAATATCTATATATATATATATATATATATATTATATATATATATATTATATATATATTATGTATGTATGTATGTATGTATTATAAGAGTACAAACTTCCATCCATGGTTGCGAGTTGTAGTTTTCAAACTTTTTTTTAATGGAAAAGGGGAAAAAACACCATTCCAACACTCAACTCCACAGTTTCTCCTTTTTTTTTCTTCTAAAATGATGAATTGATATAATTTCTTTCTTTCTTTTGTTTTTATTTTCTTTTGTCCTTTAATAAAATAATAATAAAAAAAATTGCCCATACAATTCAACAATCATTGGCTAATAATTCCTCTTCAATGAATTTATATATTGTAGTCTTTAAAGTCTACTCTAATCCTTCACCAATTACTTAATAAAAATATGAAGTCATAAAAAAATAATAAGATTTAAATTTTACAATTAATTTTAATTATATTTAATATTGAGTATGATTAGACCTTAGATTCATATATATATATATTATATATCTATATTATTTATTATTTATTATTTATTTATTTTGTATTTGTTTGTCTTTGTCCTATCTTAAAATTATGATTTTTTAATCATAAGGAAGGTGTTTATTATCAACACACTTTTATTAACGTTGATATATATATCTATATATATATTATATATATCTATATCTATATATTTATTTATTTATTTATTTTATATTTTTCTATATACAAGAATAAAGATGAGGAAGAGAGTTGTTGGATCAATTTATAAATAGGAAGAATACTCGTATTGTTGTTCTCACAATAACTTGCACTATTTGTGGATTGTTTGACCCCTCATTCTCTTAGTGCACCTTGCTATAACTTCCACTTCCTTTCATGCTTCAACCTGTTCATCTACCATAATATATTATATATATATATATATATTAATTAGTAAAATTATCAATTATTTTAAAAGTTTTTGATAATATTTATTTTATACTTAAATTTAACCTAATATTTACATTTGAATTTTAACTATTATACTATTTTGTTGACGAATTTAAGTATTTTATTTATATAAATTTGTTCTCTTTTATGAGGGGAAAGAAAAAAATGGTGACCACATATATTTCTGCACCTACAAAAACATTTGATGAGATCATCAATGTATTATTATTATTATAAGATACGTGGCTAAACGACAATAGAATTAATGAAGCTTTTTGATCAATGACCTTCCTGTTCATCTTAATGGAAGTCAATTATACTTCCATAAATTTATCTTGACTTCATCATGCCATACACTACACAACATACATACTATATATATATCTAGCACTTTTAGAGTTTCTCCGTAATACTTTGAAGAGGATATCTAACACGTAATTAATATATATATATATATATATATAGTGGATAGATCGATACATACATATATGTATGTATGTATGTATGGATGAGGTTGCAGATACTCTATCTCTCTCTCTCTCTTCTCTATATATTATCTATATATATTGATTTTGTAGGTTTTCTTAATCAAAGAATTTTTTTTTTCTTCAGATGCCAGAAGATTAAAGAAGGAGAAATGGAAAAAAGGACGATTGGTTCTTACTTGGACGTTTTTTTAATGATTGATGGAATGCGGTAAAAGAAGTGGTCTTTTCTATCTCTATCTAAATATACTTAGATTTGCGGCCATTCTCCGTGGCTAGAGAGAGGAAACTATATATATATATGATTAGTATATAGATTTTTTTAAAGAGAATAATAGCAAATTCTTAGCTTAAAAAAAAATGGACGGACAATAGAAACTCATAAAGCAAGATGTTCAGAAGCAGAACATGCAAAATGGATAGAATATAAACTCCAAAAAAAAAAAAAAAAACCCAAGAAAAATTGATTAATAAAATCTTAATATCGGTATTAATCAAATTAAGCATGCATGCATGCATGCATGATCGAAAATCGAGATAGATTAGAAACACTATATATATAAGCAACGTTACAACTTCTGATAAATTAGGTTAATTAATTTTGATTTATTTATTTATTGCATGTTGGAGGATTAAGTTGTAATAAACTTATGAAAAATTAGAATAATTTTCTTTTAATAGATGTTTTATGTGGGGGAATATAGGAAAAGGAAAAAAGAAATGATGTCTTTTACGAGGAAAATTGCATAAGTTACTTTTAACAAGTATATATATATATATAATATTTTATCTTGTATTGTCTCATCATGTCTGAATTTTTTACAAATGTACATTACATATATAATAATCAATATAAATTGTTTATTATCATCTTATCTAAAATTATAATTCTCGTTCAATTAGTCGAATATAAAGTTTCTCATTTCTTAATTTAATTTAAATTCTCACCCCATTTGTTTCATTTCTTTGTGTAATCTTCATCTTAAGAAATTCTGGGGAAAAAATGTGACAAGCAATATATATATTATATATATATAATAATATATATATTAATAATATATATAATATATATATATATATATAATGGTAGGAATATAATGTCTAAACGTCATCTGATGTATTCCTAGTAAGGAATCCATTTATTTCATTATCCTCTCTCTATGTATACATTAAAAAATTTCAATATATTACACTTGTAGTTAGCAAGAAAACATAGGAATTTATATATACATATATACATACATATATTATATAAAAGAAACAAAACGGAGGGACGATAAGAAAAGCAAGAGTGGAGTATGACTCCTATACTCGTCATGTCATATATATATATATATATATATATTATATATATATAGAGAGAGAGAGAGAGAGAGGGATGTTATAAAAATAGTAATATATATGTATATATATATATATATAGGCATTGCGTTTTCTGAATGCCGCATATATACTCTCTCGGATCATGATTGATATCCAATATTTTTTCTTCTATTTTTTTCTACAAAAAAGAGTGAAAGTAGAAATTTTGTTGTTATTTAATCAGATGCTTGGTTGCTTTTTTTTTTTTTTTTTTTAGTTTAGATTTTATATTCTTTCTAATATTAGAAGGAAAAAATTCTGAGGCTCATGTATTTACACAACAAAAGTTAAAGACGGGAAAAAGAACTGAATTTCCTATAATTAAAGTGTAATTTAATTAATTTAATGGGGGGAAAAAGATTACAATTAGATTGTTCTGTACGTACTATAATTTTTAAAAAATAATATTTATTTTATCACAAAGTTTTCTTTTTTGCATTCTCCAATTTGTTTATATTTTCTTTCGATTATTTTATTATATTATTAAAATTAAATTGAATTGAAATTCTAGCTACTAATCACAAATTAATTATTAGAATTTCTTTCAAAAAAAAAAAAGAAGAAAATACATAATATGTTACTTCATTTTATAAAGAAACTTTTGACATAGGCAATACTTTTATATATATATATATATATATATATAATATGATGAAAGAAATTAAAGTGGTGCATTATTATGTAAGAAAAGCATCATGACCTCTTCTTTTTTCTTACAATGATTGTCCTAAGGCAATACAGACATTAACATCTTGTTATTGATAAAAAAAAAAAAAAATTAAAAAAAAAAAAAATATATATATATATATACTTATATATTATTTTTAAAATTTGTATAAATTTGTGAAAGAGTAAAATATTAAAAAAATATTGATAAAATCTTTCAATAATTATATTATATATATATAAATATAATATTATATTATTTAATGTGGGGTGGGGGGGGGGGGGGCAAAGTTTATGCAACCCACTGAAGAAGACAATGCGTGCTGTTGTGTACCACTCTCTAAAAAAAGCTAATCATTCATTTTTCTTCTAATCCTTAATAGTCTCTTCCATATATATTCTTCATCATCCAATGTTATTTTCCCGTTCCAACCTTTCATATATATATATATATAAATCTATAAATCAAACTGTTAATAAAGCAAAAAAGTAATCACAAAAAATAATATATAAAATTAAATTAATTAGATTAATTATTTTTATATTAAATAAGACATTTAAATAAAATAAATTATCAAATCAATTAAATTATTATATTTTTGTTATTTCGGTTCAAAAAAAAAGAATTCAAAAAAGAAAATAAGATAGATCATTACATAGGTTGTACCATGTAAATGTTCAAAGAAGAAAAAGTGAGATAGTTATTTCAAGTTTTCTTTTTTCAAGGATAGCGACCAAGAAACTTAAGTGAAAGATTGTTACATCTCTCATTCAAAACTAATTCTTTTATATGTGTATATATATATATAATAAAATTTAACAGGTAATTAATAATTAATGAATAAAAAATAAAATTTATGAAAAAAATATTTGAATTAGTTTGTATTACAAGTAACTATCACATTATAATCAAATACTTAATGATGAAAGGTATTTCTTTATATACAATAAAATATATATATATATATATATAAAGAAGAGAGAGATCAAGTCGCCGCATCAAAGTGCACGGAGATGCTTTACTCATACACGTGTTAATCCCCAAGTGTCACGTGACACACCCAACTAAACCAGGCGATCCCTTCATTCAATGTCTCTCATTGTCTTCTAATAATATATATTTCAGCTAATTGAGGGGTAAATTTGTAATTTAACAGAGATGAAAAGAAAAATGGTAAATCAAGAAGATGGAAGTGTACTTCTTTCCATTAAATCTCCTTCAAAATTATATACATTTCCGGAAAACTGCAACCAAAATTAAAATTCCCAAATACCCCACAAAAAGGGTTTTTTTTTTTTTTTCTTTTTCGTTGAAATCTAAGCTAACTCTGCATCTTTTTTCTTCTGGGCAGTTTTCTTGAAAAATTGTTGGACACATCACACATGTCGACAAAGGCATGTTTCCCATTTCTTGAAGGACTCAACGTATCAATCAGAATCAGAAGAAGAAAGACAGCACCATATCAAAGATTAATTTGCAGAACCCGCTTTAAATATTAAATTAATATATAATTTAATTAAAATTTTATTGAACCTCGGCTGCCATGTCACGGTCATGGTCATGATTGATAGTCTCCATGGATAAACTTGTCATTTCCAACTGCTGGGTGTGTCTGACAGTATGAGTAGTACTATTTTCATCTTGCTTTTTCTGATCTTCATTTTCTTCACCGTCCGATGAGACTGATTTATCGGTGCCGTCGTGGGTGCTGCTACTACCGAAAGATGATGCTCGGCTTGACGTCATTGGTGTAGCTAAACAAGTGGGTTTTTCTTGGCCAGGCATGATTACCAGAAACTGGGGTGGGGTTAATTTTTGTTTCTGCTTTTCAGATTCATCGCCATTAATGGATTCACCGGCTTCGAGATCTTGGTCGTTGTTATTTCCTCCTTCAAGATAACCCGAAAGTCTCCAATAAGAGCAAGCAAGAATCAAGAGAGCAAAAGCAATTAATCCCAACATGGCTGCTAATCCTCCGAAGAGGTACGGCACCGGTGAGTGCCACGGTGACCGCGGTGCCGCCGGCGCTGTCGGTGTTTCTACTATTGTCATTGTCTTCTCAGCTGATGTGTGTATTATGTATCTCAACCCACCCATAATTTTTACCCTTTTTCTTGGTTACAATATAAAGAAAAGAAATTATGATCAAAGGAGGGAGCTTTCTTGGAGGTGTGATTGTTTCTTGAGGAGGGAGAGAGAGAGAGAAGTTCAGGTGTTCATTTATAGAGGAAAAGAAAGTTGGCTATTAGCAATGGATGAAGGGGGTGGGGGTGAGGGTGGGGGTGGGAGGTGGATTTTTGTTTTCTGGTGAAATATGTCGTCATCTGGTGGTGCATTGGAGTAAAATTGGGGGGGTGGGGTTCTACATTGTTTATGCTTTTTGTATCTAAGCATACACACAATGGAATGCACTTTGAAAAAGAAACATAAACAAATTAAAATGATGTGATGAGATCAGAGAATCCCAATGGTGGGAATTGGCATTCATGTTGTGGGAATTTGTTTTTTTTTTTTTTTTTTTTTTTTACATTTTCTTTAACAAAGAGTATCGAATATAATGATTTTAACCATGTTTTGAGAATCAAGATTTATGTATTAGGATTTCTTTTTTTTCTTTCTTTAGATATATATTTGGAGTTGGGGGATTAATTAATTATAGGAATGAAATAGAAGCATGCCTATAAATAACCCTTTCCACTATTCTTCTTTTTTCAAGAAAATTTAGTTAATGAAAAGAAGAAAAATATATATTTATGTTGGTTCATTTTAGTTCATCAAACTTATATCTACAACAAAGATAATGCATCTTCTATTTGTTTTTTTATTAATATGTTTTATCAATCTCTATTATAAATATATTATTAAGAGTTAAATTTAAATATATTTATATCGACTTAATTTTTTATAATATATATATTATATTAGAATTAAAGTTCAACAATTCATATTGATTTGATAGTTAATATATATACATATTTTTAACAAAATTCACCTTAAACATTAATGAGAATCATAATAAAGAAACAAGGAGAAGAAGATTTGGATATTTTGTGAAAAAACAACATTGGTTAATATTCTTTGTCACCACTAATTAAGGCAGATATATATATATATAGGTTTGTTATTTTCAAAAGAATAATTGATGTTAAGGCACTCTATTCCCAGAGTTTCCATTAATTTCATTGTCGGATCATATGTCAATTACATATAAGATCACAAAAATGTTTGATTCTCTTCCTTCCATTTTATTACATTCTATTCCAAAATCTTGTTTTTCTTTTAAAGAAAAAAAATAAATTGTCAACTCCTCTCTGTATATACATACATACATAAATATATATATATATATATATACACATATAAATACACACTTCTTTCCCATGTTAAAAGATTAGGTCAATAACTAGTACATCATACATTTTAGTTAGGATGATAATAGTAAATATCCTATGCAAAATATGAAAAATTAGATTAATTAAATTATTATATCCAATAAAATTTGAGATCATAATTATTTCTAACAAATAATTTATATGATTCAAATCACGATCAATTTGAAATTGAATTATAGTTATATAAAAGATATATATATATATATATATATATGACATCAGCCCCATTTAGATGTGTATTAATGATGTCCGGTGGATATCTAAATATCATCCACTCATCATATATATATATATATATACATTTTCTTTTGGGGTAAATGCTCATCATATATATACTACTTTTGGAGACACACACCTTGATGGAATTAGTACACTTTTGTACACTATATATATATATATATATATATATATATATATATATATATATATATATAATGTATATATAAATAAAGAATGGTGTCCAAAGGCAAAAAGCCCTTTTGAGGGGCCGTTACTACTGAAACGAAGAATACAGTTAACATTGAGGAAGTGTTTTTATTGCAGCAATTGAAGTAACAATATATATATATATATATATATATGAATGAGGTCAAATTCTTTATTTGTTGGCATGACACATGATTAGTAAAAAAAGCTGATGAATTTTAGCGGTTTCTATAATTCTTCAAAATCTCTCTCACTTTGTATTCCTTTTTCTTATTCTGTCCTTTCTGTTTATCTTTCTTAATTATAACTTTTTCTCGTAAATTACAAAATGTAACGTAGTGATTATTCGTATTATCTGTTAATTAATTATCAAAATTGAGAAAATATTTTAAAAAATATACTTAATTAGTAAAAGTCATTTTCTTATATATACTATATATTAGAAGTAAAAGATTTCGAGATGAAATATATATATTTACACAATTAAAAGAAAAAACATTACCAAAAAGAAGAAAGGAAAAATAAAACTTCTTTGGCTTGTTTCCATAAACCTCTTTCATGACTATATTTGTTAGGATTTTTTTGTTTGTCGTTAATTATTGACTATTCTTAAAATTATCAATGTAATTTGTAAAATTTTAATTAAAAGTGTAAGAAATATGATATATCAATTTTCTAAATTTATTATTTATTTTTGTTTTATAATTGCTCGTATTTGTATTTTCATTCTAATATATATATATATTATCTCTCCTCGAGTAATAATTATATCCACATAAATAAAATATCTTAATACTCAGAAGCATCTTCTTCCTTTTTTCATATTCCTATAAATATATATATATATATATCAATCACCATTAAGGAACTGATACCGGCCATATTAGAACAGTATCTCAAACCAAAGCAAATAAGAAATCTAATGCAGATATTCTAAACATAAAAGAAAAAAGAGAAAACATATAATATATATCCTTATCGATCGATCTACCAAAATCTTAGGTAATTTACACAACCTGAAAAAAAAAAAATTCAACTTCTCACCATCAAGTTGGACAGCCACATCACATGAATAATTTTCATGTTAGTTTTAGACAACACCACTTGTAAAAATTAAAGTAAAGGGATAATCCTAAACAATATATATATATATATATATATATATATATATATACTTGGAATGTCCACTCCACACTATATATGAAAAAATTTCATCTTTCCGACAATAAATACTATGAGCAATATATGTTACCACCTCAAGATACCTTATCTCTTTCATCAATTTGCTGCTCTCTCTCTCTCTCTCTATATATATATATATACATATATACACTCATTTGTCAACTCCAATCCTCACCTATAATAATACATATATGTATATATATATATATATATACTTACAAGTGAATCTTGATATTCAGGCGAATTTTTAATTAATTTATGGTTAAAAATGACTATTATGTTTCAAAATTATTTATACATAATTTACCCTTATATATATACTTTCTTCATGTTATTCCTTTTTATCTAATTTTATTTATTATTTATTTTGAAATTTTCAAAAAGTAAAAAAAAATAAAAAAATAAAATTGTGTTTCTCCCATAGTTATCAAACTAATTAAGTACTATTAATTTTCTAGGTCCAATAATATTATTCATTTTGATATATTTCAGGTAAATTTCACAAATTTAAATACATATTTGAGTAAAAGATTTAAAATCTTATTTAATAAGCATTCAGAAATTTATTTAAATGAATAATGTGAAACTTTCACGATAAAAATAATAAATAAATCAGTATTTCAGATAAAAATCATTAAAACACAAAAATTACAAGTAATATTAATTAGAATGTGAAGTTATATATATATATATAATATGCAAATATAATAATGTGTACTTAAGAAATCAAATGGCTATAATAAATTAATGAAAGAAATTCCCACAAGTCATCTTCATCTTCCTTTAGTGGTGGTGGCCGCCGCCGCCGCCGCCACCACCACCACCAGGAGGAGGAGGAGGAGGAGCTTATAGCAACCCCTACGTACACGCCAAGAACAATTGGATATTCCTTCACCTATAATATGTCCAACCCGAAGAGTACATTCACACAGAAGCCCTCCTTTTATAAACTACGGCACCTTTTTCTTTTTCCAACTTTTTTAAAGCCAGCTATTTTTATAGTAATATATATATATATATACATAAACATTATGAAATTGTTATGAATTAAAATACAATATATGTATATTTGTGGAATTTAATCTTTTTTATTGATATGAAAAGAAAAGAAAGAAGATAATAAATTTAAATCTATATGTTAATTATATAATTAAAAGGTTTTAGATAACATTTGATGTGACTAAATTTAAGATAAATTTAGTTGTGGGCTATAACACTTGTAAACTTTAGATTACGTATAATTTAAAGTTAGATATATATATATATATATATATATACTTCATTTATAATCTCGTAGCCTAAAAGCATTATACCGTTTAACTTTTCTTTTTTTAAGATTAATTTATTACAAGTATTTTGTCTTAATCTGGGAAGTGGATTCGTTTGAAAAATAAGAAAAGAAAAATCGTATAGCGATGTAACACTTCTAATATATATATAATATATATATATATATATTATATATATATTATGAAAAGAACGATTCTCCCAGAGCGAGAAAGTATTTTTTAATTTTTTTATTTGGAATCAATTTTAGTATCAGTTTGCACCATTTTTTGACATTTAATTCGTAGGTTTGAAGTTATAGAAACTTCTTACACTTAATTATAATTAAAAGTTAAAATTTAGATATTATATATATATATATATAATATAATTTTATTTATTTTTTAAATTATAAGTTGTTTCTGCTTCCTGTCTTTTCATTTGTATAGTTTTTTGCAAGAGAAAATGATTCTCTTACAAAAGAATCCAACAATTATTACCAATTTGTAGTGGATTATCTTGTAGGAAAAGGAGGAAAAAACAAAAAAATTAAATAAAATATACAATTATATTATCAAATCTGATTTATTTCAGATGTATTTCATAATTTAAAATGTGTAATTATTATAAATAATAATTGTGAAGCAAATTTTTACTTGCTCGAAAAATGAATTGACGTAGCTTCACTAGGAACAAATTACATTATTTTATGCTAATTAGTGGGATTTCCACCAACTAATTAATTAATTAAATTAACTAAACATATGAATAATTGTGGGTTACCACCACAAATTATTGCTTCTAATTATCTGCAGCATTTTAGACATTTTTAGTGCTTATTATATTTAAACCAGACAGTCATTCATTATTACCATTACTAAATTAACTGATTAAAATTAAAAAAAAGATCATCAATTTTCTTATTTTAGGATATCATCCACTTAATTAAACTATAAATATATATTGGGACATTATCCAATTAATTTAAACCTAGTAATTTGAAACACTTATCCAAGAGTTCATCATTGAGACATATGGTGGAGAGAGCACTACAAATTTTGAGTTATATATTTTTGTCAATATATATATATATATATATATTCTTGATCATCATCATGTCTTTTGAAGATCACAAGTGAATTACTGAAGTACAAAGTGAAGAAAAAAGGGATAATGTTGGAATCTATAAGCACAATATGGAATGCTTAAAGAAAGAGAAAATTAGAAGAAAAGAATTCACACACACACACACCACAACACATATATATATATATATATATATATATATATATTATATATATATATAATGGTCTTATTATATTAGTTGATGAGAGTTAAAATTAATCACATTGAATGTTAATATATATATATAGAGAGAGATAGAGAGAGAGGTAGCTAATTTAGCTAGAGAATCATGTAGTGGAAGAGGCACCATGCAAAAATTACTAAAAGAAAATATGCCAAATATTCTTACCTTGATTATGATGAATCTTGATAATGAGTAGTTTGGAATGTAAAGATTTGTTCATAACTATTCTTTTTAAGTTCTAAAAAAAGCAAAATCTAATAACTAATTACCTAAAATTTGATGCTTGAATCTTGTTCTTCAACATGTGATATTAATTAACTCTTTTATCTAAATTCAATTCAAATTGTATTCGTAAAGTTTAATTATTATTTTATCGTAGTATTTATCATTACTTTTGTACCGAAAGTAACAATATATATGTATATATATTATAATTAGTGAGAATAGAAGAATGATAAGTCATTTTTTAATGAAGAGCATTATAGTAAAAGATAGAAAGGAATTCCTTGTGAATAAAATAAAAAGTCTTCTTCTTTTTTTATGCACAAAGATGTAGATTGAAACCAAACCAAATTAAAGTTGATACGAATTCATCTAAATTTTTTTATAAACTTTTGATTGAATATAGAAAATTTGCAATCAAAATAATTAAATATGGAAATTGATTCGGGAAAGGGATATAAAATGAATCATTACTTTAGAGAAATTAATTTAAAAGAAGGTAGTAGATACTTGATTTTTGAATTAAATAGGAAAAAATGATAATGACTCCTTCATTCGTCATGTTTCTAGCATAATTTAAAGATAATTTTGAAATGACTTGTCTAGGCATGACATATAAATATAATATATAATATATATATATATATATATTTCATTGCATGTATTATATACGGCACTATCATTGTCAATTTCTTTTTCTAATCACATAAAGTTTCGATAAATTTCAATTATAAATACTATCATTTAAATTAGATTTATATTTAAACTAATTAATTAATGTTCAATTTAAATTTAATTCTTCATTAAAAAAAGATAAACTTTATCTCAAATTTTATATGATTATATATATATATATATATATATATATATATAATAAATAAAGACAATCAATAAATATGATTTATATATATATATATATAAATATAAATAAAGACAATCAATAAATATGTTTTTTTTTCGTGGGAGGGAAAAAGTTATCATCTTTTTTTCTTCATCAACTAATATATATATATATATATATATATATATATATATATAAAGACAATCAATAAATGTGATTTTTTTTTTCGTGGGAGGGAAAAAGTTATCATTTTTTCTTCATCAACTAAAAGTGCTTTATAGGTGACGTTTCAACTAATTTTGGTCATTGATTATAAGTTTCTTTGCTTAAATTTCTTGCTATAATTGAAATACTTTCTACCATCTTTTTGACTTAACTAATTTAAATAGACTTCTAATTTAAAAGCTAAAAGATAAATATTCTAAAAAAATTAACAAAAAAAATAATTATAAATATCACATAAAATTGATACTTATCTTCGAAGAAGAGTAAGACTTCATCAGCACAATTTGAGTTAAATCAATAATTATTTACATATAATATTAAATATATATATATATATATTATATAATATATATATATATATATTATATATATATAGCTTCTCAATTAAATTTGTATATATATATTTTTTTAAAAAGGAAAATCCAAAAAAGGAAAGAGGGAAGTGTACACTTCTTGGCAAACTTTTGTAAGTGATTTCTTTTTGGTGATAACAACTTCGTTTGATTGCTAAATCCAACTCAAGAAAAACAACAATAAAGAAAAAGGATAAGAAGAAGAAGAAGAAGAAGAAGAAGAATTCAAGATTAGGAAGAGTTAAATTGTTCCTCTCAATGGGTTTCCAATAGATTTTTCAGAATTAAAAGTTTGAAAAAGCTATTTCTATGATCAAGACACAACATCTCATACACAATTATATATATATATATATATACACACACTTCTTCAAATAGCCACATCTCTTTGATTAATTATTTACCCTTATCCATATGGGACATTTTTTTGACCAACATTTATCTATTTATGAAAACAATATATATATTATATATATATATATATATATATATATATATATATATATATTTTGTTGGTCCAAACATAAAGTGAACAAAAATGTTATTATCATAAAAATTGATCACAATTTATCATTACAATAATAATAATAATAATAATTTGAGTATTTAAGAGAATGTATTAAAATATTTTGTAAGATATGTTTGTGCCAACCATATGAATTAAATTATATGAGGCTAGAGAAAAAGGTGTTTCCCAAATTTCAAGTTTGTAAAGGAAAAGGTGTGATTTTGATAGTGTTGGCAGACGAATACATGAGATAACATGTGGTTTGTCCAAAGTTGTAATGGAAACACAACATTTCTCGTGAATCCACAAAAGAGAAAAGTATTTGCTTGATTTGTTAATTCACTTTCTTTGGAGTTTGCTCAAACATGGATTTTTATATTGTTTAGCAAAAACAACAACAACAACAATACATTCCATGGTGATAAATTATATCTTTCATCAACTAACAATATATTAAACTAAACAACACTCTACCAAACCTAATCCCAATAACATGGATTTCTTTAAATAATAGTTTGGCAGAGACATTTAATTGACCCATCATCAATTGTTTCACTATTTTCTATCTCTCTCTCTTTCAACGTGTGTGAGAGAATATATTACCATCCAAATCTAAATCCGTGCTGCTATTATAAGTTCACAATACTTACTAGTTTAATATACATACAAAACACAAAAGGGTCCGAAGAATATAACTGTAGCTTGAAGAGCACAACTGAGAAGAAACAGCAAACGTGTATAAATGCAGACAACAAAGAATAGGGTAGCATTTGTATTTTTCTGTCTTGGTTGGTTCTTCTATACCTTATTATTCCCTTGCTATGGATGGGGTAATCTTGTAAGATTTGACATATCATTATGACTTTCATGTAAAGAAATATTCTCCATATTTTAAAATTACACAAAAAAAGATATTCTCACTCCATCTTTCTCTCTCACATACAGATAGGCAGAGAAACACACAGTCACACACTAATTGATGATGGATGAAGTATGGAATGTGAGTCACTCACCAGTATCCTTGGTGAAATACAGAAAAGAGAGAAGCCAAAGCACTCATCACTCCCCTCCAATCTTAGCATCACTGTAATATTTCATCCCACATGGTAAACACATAAAAATATATACTAATATATAAAAATCGACTTAAAAACTCTAGTATAGTAAGTTAATCTTGGATACCATTAGATTAATCCAATGCTTGTGCTTCCCCTGCAGTAGACAATTTGGGTCCCTACCACAAGCATAAACCTGGGTCTATCATAGTCCTTCAATATCACTTTCTTCATGCATCCAGGGCAGCTGCAGCAATCACAGCAAAACTTTTTTCTTTCTCTTTCTTTTTTTTTTCTTTCTTTCTTTTACAACCCACCACTATTCCTAGTGGATAGAGTCTCTTTCTGCCCCTGTTGTCAAAGCAATTATCACTTTGAATTTCTTTTAACAGAGTGAGAACATTTAAAATTTACTTCTTTTCCTTTCTTTGTGAAAAGAAGATAAATGCAGAAATCACTAAAAACTTTTCCTTTTACTTTGTCCCTCTTTCTTTCTCTCTCATTCTCAAAACAATCAAGAAAATGTTACAAAAGTAATAAAGAGTCCTAAAGTTTGAGACTTTCTTAAAAACTCAAACTTTATAAACGTAATTTTAATATTGTATTCTATCTTATATTATAAATATATAAAAGTTAAATATATAAAAGTGTAATTGTGTCGGAATATCTTTTTAGTACAATACAATATGAATAGTACTAAGTAATTAAATTTGGGTGTTGATAAGTTAATAATCATATATATAATATAATATATTATATATAATATGAAGAGGTAGTAGAGCAAGTGCCAGCATAATACAATCTTTCATGAGTGCGTGAATCTTAGCAATGATTGTAAAATACAAAGGCAAACCATTACTATTCACTATACTGTGCTGATTTGATTTGCAAGTTGAACAAGGGCAACTGCAGGTTATATATCTCAAAGCGCATAAAGATAAATATAAGATATGTTAGATTTGTGTCTGCCTAATGTTGGGATAACAAATGCAATATTCTAGCACCATGCTATGTCTTACTGAATAGACAAATTAACATTCAATACAAATTTAGCAATTGAAAATCATGTAAAATCATACATTCCATCAAGAAATGAGCAGCAGCACTACTAGAGAATGTAGTTTTCCCAACATCAGCCTAGGTGTGGTTGTTGGCCAATCACATGTGAGTTTATTTATACAAGATCTGGATCTGGTGGTAGTGATTGAAACCTAAAACCATTTCATGGATTCACCAGGACAAGTTTAGTATATGGTATTATAGAATATATGAACCAACCCGAATTCAAGTTTCAAGCATCTTGTATTCTCACTTACTGTTACGATCCAAGTCCACAAGTCAGTGCTGTAATTATGGGCCTGACGGCACCAACCATCAACTATCATAAGCAGAGTATTCTCTGTCTCCTCCATTAGTAGAAGACTGTAGCAACAGCAGAAAACTCACCATTCTGAATGTTGTATCCTTCAGGTAATAAACTTAAAATGGTGCATCTCAGAGTTCACCCAAAAAAGGAAAAGAAAGATGCAGGTAAGAGTTTGGCTTTAAAAGGAAAGTTAATAAGATAAATCTGTTTTTCAAAAGAAAGTGAGGAAACATATGGAATCAATATGTTAGTTTGTATTTGAACTCCACTTTCTTTCCATTATTACAAGCAAGAAATAGAGGAGGGAAGTGATTTAGAGAAAATATAGCAGATGCAACTAGAAGCTTGGGTGGATAACCAATGGCAAAGCAAGTTTTTAATCAGAATAGAGCCTTGCAGACATGTTCTAAAACTTGAGGCAAAGAGAACAGGCTTTACTTGATTATGCATCATGGGGTGCAGATTAAGATAAAAGATTTCTGATATTTATGTCATCAAAAAGATAGGAATTGTTCTAAAGAAGGAACAAAACGAATTTCTAGGATATTGGCTGATCTTTTGCCAGGAAACACAAACATCTTCAAACAGAGTATGCAAATTTACAGCAATCTCACTAAAAAACTAGGAGAGAATAGTTAGATTCTATAGACGTGTTCAAATGAAGCAACTCTTCGTCGTCCAAAACGAAGGGAAATTAAGAGTATTTTATACCCGTCACTACATGAAATTGCAGACACAGAAACATATATATATATATATATATATATATATACATATTTCTGAAACTCATAGTAATCTGCCCTCCAATCACCTTAAAGAAATAATCTTTTTCAATTCAAATTTATAGGAAGCAACAAAAAATCAATAAAATCCAACAAAAGAGCACATGAAAGAACATTAATACCAAACCCAGATGAGAACATGCAAGATTTTTACCATTTCGAGAAATTGGTTATGATCTCTAGGTTTCGTATTTTGCCCATTGCACGACATCAAGAAGTTTTCTTTCTTTTTTTTTTCTTCTTTCTTTTTCCCTCTTTCTTTTTAAACCTTACTTCTGCAGATAAACTACAAGAATTGAAACCCATGTATGAAATCTTGAATGTAGGATTTAGCTTCAGTTTTCTCCAGCAGATAGTAGAAGGTGATCCATTACAGTACCATCTCTGTTTTCTTCTTTTTCTTTTTCTAATAAAATACCTATTTCATCCTTAAAAGCTTTGATCATTCTAAGGATTAAATAGATCATTTTCTAATATAGAGAACGAATTTTCTTCTCTTTATAATTTAGTCATCAAAAATTATACCAGAATAAATATTTATTAGAAATCTTATTAATCATAGACTGTTAATAACAGTTACATATGACAAGCAGAAACTTACTGCTAATTCCCTTAATTGTCCAATCAAAGAATATGAATTAGAACCTGGTATTTCAAAAATCATACAATTTGAACAAGGAATTGCTACTGTCGGTAGCAGACATGTGCAGAACATGTTTTTTACATGTACAATCATACCTGCATTGTCCAAGTCCATAAAAAAGGTTCTCATCTGCTATGTTTCAGTTGATACTTCAGGCTGATGAGCTTCACTAGTTCCAACTGGAATGGAACTTGCATTTGTAGGAGGATTGGAATCAGGAACTTCATCTTGTGTAGCTGAAACAATTGGTGCATCATTCCGAGTTTCAAGAACTTCCCCTGCAATAATCTCCCCAGGAGGTACGTTGTTAACTTCTTCAGGGGATGATTCTCCATTGGCATCATTACAATGGACTCTAGATTCACTGCCATTGAAAGTCAAAAAGGTATAAAACCAATGAACATAAGAAGTTGCCATTTGAGTACATTTTTGTCCAGTTGAGGTCAAAGAGCAGAACAGTGCAATTAGGGTAACTGATCCTATGATGATGAATAGTCCACCAAAATTATAAGTAGTGAGACCATGGTTATCTTGGTTGATTGAATCCGAGTCCAATAATAATCAGGTCCAAAGTTTGCCTTCTCAATTGCAGCCATGTTTGGACCTTGTGTTACATTAAGAATTGCCCTTGAAAAGTAACTAACCAGTGGACTTCCCATGGGAAATGCCTGAATAAATATGTAAAACCACTATCAATTTTAACCTAAGTACTTTGTCTGAAGAGAAGAATGCAAGAAAAGAAACTTACAAATCCAAGACCATCTGGTTTGTATGTCGGTCCACGCATTCTGTATTCTGAATCATATCGATTGATGAACAGCTTCATGTAAGGGATCTCACCGAAAATAACATCAATACCACCTTTTCTGCTTCCTCTAGTCATAGCATCATGGAATTCCTCAATTCTAGAGTAGTTCCTTAGCTTTGACGATTTTAATCCAAGATCAGTAATCAAGAAATCCTTGACAAAAGAACGGTGTTGGAACCCCACGTAATATTCTTTAGATAGTGAAAAGTTCAACTGATTTACTGTGAAAATTGAAGACAATTTTGCAGTGTAACTTTGCATTAAAGTATACGCCACAAATATCCAGATAACCAACACAAACCTGGACCATTTGTTGGTCACTATGTTTCCTGTCAAAAGACATAGGATTTCAATGTCATGAACTAAACCAGAAAGAAAGGAATGAAGAAATCATAAAAGGTTCGCATCAGTTGGCTTACTATCAGGCAAAGCAAGGACTGTAACTGGAAACCAAAAGAAGGACCTAAACTCCTGCCCACGATGTTCTGTGAGTTCACCACTGCTGTTTTTTCTTTGTTGCTCCAATATACTTAAAACAGTTCCAATGAAAAAGCAGGATAAGAATATTGTCAGCCAAAGATCCCATTTTAGAGGTTTCAAAAAGGTCCACATACTGGCCTTGTTTTCATTTTTAACAACCATAGTTATTCCTGATGCAGTGTAAGGAAGAGTAAAATCCAGATAGGTTAATCGATCAGCCAAAATCGTTGTATCTCCCACCACAAAATCATAAGTCTGCCTTATTCAAAAGAAATAGAGAAACAAAACATATCAGATTGATTGATATTAGCACAAAGGTAGAGAAACTAAGAGATTAGACTAACCTTGTCCAGTATTTTTCGAAGCATATCAGTGTAATTCCCATCACTAGTTTTACTCACTGTATAAGGAATAAACTCGTAGTCAAGATTGAAAGGTAACAGTTTCAAAGAAGCCTTAAATATATCTATGGAAAATCCCCTGCAAGTAGTTTCATTGGTTAAAGGATTGATTTCCACACTCACAAATTCAGAATATTCATCCCTGTTTGGAACTCCTACTTTAAGCTTCCCTGATGAAGGAATAGCCCAACCTATTGGCTTTACAAATGTATCACCCGGCCATAAAATCTTCTTGAGATCTTTTGTAGAAGTCGAGTAGGTTGTTGCAGTTAATTTTGAGGATATTCCTTTGTCTGGAATCCAGTAACCAACTGTTTTACGTCCTGTCCCAATCATGTTGAAAATCTCAAATGCTGAAGGCTGCAAATTCCTGTTTACCAGTTCAAATTCTCCAGTGAAGCCGTGGAATTTAGTAAGTAAGAGTTCACTCAGAAGCCTTGGACCAAATTGGGAGAACTCACTTCTAGTCTGGCTTAAGTTTGACAAGTCTGAGTTGGTTGGCAGACTCTTTTCTGCAGCTAATCCCAAGGCCCAAACTGTGTCATATGCCCACAAACCATAGACATTTAAGTCTATAGCTATATCAGGTCTCATCTGAAGTGCATTCTTTTTCCACCAGTCCTTAAATTTATCTAGCTTCTTTGACCTAGGAACATGAGGCATTATTCCAAGAACACCTTCCATGGATTCTGTGCAAGTCAAATCCATATTAGGTAAAAAGTTTGATAAACTATCAGTAATGAGCCATACATATCCCTCACTCATCATTCCAGCTTTTCTTAATTGGACAAAGAGCTTACACCCAAGTGATGTGTTCATATGCACCAAGAACACCCGGGTTTGAAGTGTCTTCAACTTATTGAGTTGTTTTATCAAATCAGAGTTGTTAACTGTTGTACGTATAGCGCTCATGTATGCTATCCGAATACCATATTCTTGGAGAGCCTTATTTACTTTAGAAACAAATTGACTTCCGTACTCACTATCTTCATACAAAATCACTAATTCATGCCATTCAAATCCTTGGCAGATGGCTGCAATAGCTTTTGTTTGATGTGCATCATCCGGTGTTGTACGAAGGAAATAGGTGCTTGCTCTTGGAGAAAAAGATTGGCTCTTTGCTGTAAAGGAAATAACAGGCACCTGAGCTTTCTCTCCCACTTCTGAAACAAATGTAGATTCAGTCGACAATTCTGGTCCCAGAACACTGTGTACCTCCTTATTCTTCACCAATTCTAGAGCTGCATTTCAATTCAATGAAGAGAACATTGTCAAACACAAATTGACTCGAAAACTAACTTCTTTCTGTCATCTACTCCAGGGAAGAGAAATACATGAGCATAAACATCATCAGGTTCAGGTAATTCTCGGAGAATTTTAGTTTCAAGTTAAATCATTACTCTTCTTATTATGTTTTCGTTTGTTATCTAGGTTATCTTTTTCTCATTTTTATGATAAGGCAGAAAGATATCCCAAGCAATTTACACATAATTTCTCAGCCTGTCAAATTAATAGTATGAGTATATTCTATGGAAAAACTGCAAATTTGTCCCAGATATCCTTGAAAAACATTAAAATGCTTGATAAAACTTGTAGAAAACCAGTTGGTCAGGTTAGGAAACTAGTTTTTGTTATTCGTAATGATGTAATAGAAATGAGTCAAAAACAGAAACACATGAACATCACCTGCAAAAGCCAAGTCCAACTCCCCCTCACCACTCTTGGTGTGGAGAAGTAGCCTTGTTTTGTAATCAGAATGCTCTGTATAGAAATCCGAATGTGCCTTAGACAAACATATATCTGCCATTGCACCCATTGGTGAATTCAGATCCAGAATTACACCAATGTGGATGGAAGCATAAGGTAGCTGGGAAGTCAAATTAACTACATTACTTGCATAAACTGAGTCAACTCTGAATAAAAGGGGCAAGGAAACAAAAAGGGCAGTGAAAAGAAAGTATCTGTCAGTGTTCCATTTGATTTGCACTTCTAATTGCTACTCAAATGTCCATTAGCATAAATAGAAGCCATATCTATATATATATATATATATATATACAAGAAGTCAACTTTTTTATATACGTCAGCTGCTAACTTATGTAATGCTCTATATATATATATATATACAAGAAGTCAACTTTTTTATATACGTCAGCTGCTAACTTATGTAATGCTGCTTAAATCACAGCAGAATTTTTAATTTCTTTACGGAACTTTGCATCATAACATTGATAAAACAAAGGGTCCCAAATATATATATATTATCTCCTGAGCTATGGCATGAGCTTCTGATGAATATTCGAGTAGACAATAATTACTTACATTTGTTCTTGTATTAGGTAGTCGGTTCTTATGTGGAATTTCTGGTAGCAAACCAGGTCAATGTTGAAAATTCAAATTAAATGTAGTTAGTTATGGTAGAAAAACAAAGGAACTTGGAGTTTAAGAAAGATTCAAAGAATAGTACCTTATGCTCATTGAATTTCAAGAATTCATCTTTGAAGAACTATATTTAAAAAAAGAAAAGAAAATTCATAATTCAACAAGTTATACAGTCTACTGATTAAAAACACAGTCAAAGATTGAATCTTGAAGCAAAAGGAAATAGCCCGCATGAGAAAATTAAAGGAATGCTGAAGATGAAGTCCTTGTCATTTTGTTGTGCAAGGAGCAGTTCATGGTACACAATTTTTTCTGTCGGTTTTTCATTTTTTTCATATAATAAATATTCTAGAAAGAAGTTAGAAATTTAAAAGCCAAACAAAAGAAAATTCTTTAAATAGAAAGAAAAACATAAATTAAGAACATACGAAAGACTTGAAAAAGTCCTTGCATGCTATATATGTATATATATATAATATATAAAAAGAATTAACTTTTATCTTTCTTCATTTATCAATTAAGTATACTACTAAATATCCACTATCACTATAATTGCATTAAAATCTTTGAGAAATGTCCATTCCAAAGCAGTTTCTTAGTAACTTCCCCACTTATCAAATTAATAATAAAAAATGTCAGAAGTCTAACAAACTGTCATTCAATTCAAGAAGAAGAAGAAAAAAAAATAATTAAAGATTCTGATTCATTTATTGGTTTGAACAAGCAAAAGCAGCTTAGATTCTCTTGTAATTTCACTGAAAATCCCGAATCCAAAGCGTCATGCACAAGAAACTGACAACAGCACAATCTTGACTTAATCAAACATTTCAAGAAAAATTATAATTTTTGATACTTTTCGTTTCATGTAAGATTGGATACCATATGTGTATACATATATATATATATATGCTATTATGTGGTGTCTTTTAAGGTCAGCAATTGGCGGATGACAACTAGTTCTTGTGGTAGAAAATAAATGGAAGGAAAAAGTCTTTAAACCTTAATTGGCACCAAACATTTCTGGGCTTAAATTTGTAATGGTTTAACTTTTGATGTGAAATGATATATCAGAAAAATGTCAAATTTTTAACACAAGGATACAATTACGAGATTCTTTATAAGAAATGTAGGATTCTGCTTTTTGTGGGAAGTTATAATTAAGACAAGGAAAAATGATACTTCATGTTTTAAACAAAGAGAACAGAAGAAAAATGGACAGGTTTTTATACAAACAATATATACATTATGTACCCAAGATTTGTTCTTTATCAATGATATCATGAATAAAAACTTGAAAGAAATCATTGAACCACATGATCAAATCCCCTTTCCTTATATGTCACTAATTTACCAAGCTGGAAGATCAGTATCTTCCAGGCTCAATTCTGAATTTGTGCACTTCTGTTGTTCTGATCTTATCCACTAACACTATAATCTTCTTGCCCTGATCCATGATCTCTGTGTGGCAGGGCCGGATCGGTTCCAATAGTATCCTGTCTTGACATTTGAACTTCTTGTTCGCTGGAAGAATGGTTACTGTCCATTCCAGGATGCACCATTGAACTAGACCTCAAATTACTGCCACAAAATGGCAGAAATGAGAAGCATTTATAAGTGTAATCTGTAGCCATGCCAAAGAATTTTGGTCCAACTGAAGGAACTGCACAGAATAGTGCAAATAACATAGCTGATCCAATTATAATGAATAGCCCTCCAAAGTTATATGCTGTGAGATTATTCTTCTTGTTAATGGAGTTTGTTAGATTATCAGAAGAATATCCTGGTCCAAAATTTTTTTGTTCAATTCTAGTCATGTCTGGACTTTCGGTTACATTTAAGATTGCCCTTGAGAAATAAACAGCTAATCGAGAATCTTTTGGAAAAGCCTGAAAAAAGAAAAAGATAAGCAATTGTAAATATGCTTGAGGCCTGAAACAAATAACAGAACACAGAGAAAAAAGGGAACTTACAAAGCCAAAGCCATCTGTTCTGTATCTTGGCCCGAGTATTTTGTACTTGGAACTGTATTTATTCAGGAGGACATTCATGTAAGGAATTTCATCAACAATGGCGTCAATTCCTCCATTTTTACCACCTTTTTCCATGGCCTCATGGTACTGTTCAATAGATGAGTAGTTCCTCAGCTTTGTTTCACTGATATGCTGTTGATTTATAAGATAGTCTTTGACAAAAGAACCGACTTGGTACCCGATATAGTAATCTTGTGAATATGTGAAGTCTAGCTGATCTAAAGTAAACATTGCTGATAAATTTGCTGTGTAGCTCTGCATCAGTATGTAAGACATGAATAACCATACAACCAAAACAAATCTTGACCAGTTGTTGGCCACCATGTTCCCTGTTGGCAACAAAAGAAACAATTTTTAATGGACTGAAAGGAGAAAAAAAGGACCAAATAGGCAATAATTGCTTGATGTCTGGTGGGTTTTGGTTAGAATGAAGAAAACTTACTTTCTGGGAAGGCAAGAACAGCAATTGGGAACCATAAAAGTAAGCCAAGTTGCAGTTTTTTATCTGGCCTTGGAGGAGAACCTGAATTGTAGTTTGCTTGATACTCCAATATTCTAAGGACTGCTCCAATAAATATGCAGGTAGCAAGAATTGTTAACCATAGATCCCATCTAAAAGGTTCTATGAAAATCCACATACTCTTTTCTTGTTTATTTTTCACCACCCAAACAACACCTGACTCTGAATATGGAAGTGAAAAATCAACCCGTGTAGCTCGATCAGCCAAAATTGTAGTGTCCCCTACCATAATGCTGAAATCCTACTTCATCAACAAAACAGAAAGGAAGATGAAAAGGGATCAATTAGTTCTTTAATTTCTTGATTCCACCTTACTTAACTTTGAGAATTAGGAGAAAAACGTACCTTGTTTGGTAGAGAATTGATAAAATCAGTGTATGAAGTTCCCTCTGGATCAAAAAAAATGTACTCAGGTTCAACCTCGAAAGGAAGAAGCTTCAATGTGGATAGAAAAATATCTATACAAAATCCAGTAACATTAAGAGTCTTGTTAGTCACAGGATCAACTGTAACATTTACAAATTCAGGGAAACCAGATTTTTTAGGGATCCCTACTTTTAGTTTCCCTGTTGCAGGAATGGACCAACCTAGTGGTTTTCTCACTGAATCTCCAGGCCAGACAATGGTTTTCAGTTCTTCCCTGGAAGCTGTATAACTAGTTGATTCCAAATTCCGAGTAATTCCCACATCAGCTTTCCAGTAACCAATTGTTCTTCCTCCTGTTTCAATGACATTAAATATCTCCAGTGCTGAAGATTTTAGCTGTCCATCTACCAATTGGAAGTCTCCACATAAACCTGCAAAAGTTGTGTTCTTGATTTCATCAAGAAGTTTTGGACCAAATTGGGACAATCCGAGGTTAGAAATAAAGCTTCCATTTTCTCCATTGCTCAACTTTGAGAAGCTAGAGTTATTAGGTCCAAGCTTTTCTACTGCCATTGCTAATGCCCAAACTGTATCATAAG
Source organism: Asclepias syriaca (assembly GCA_027405835.1). NCBI lineage: Eukaryota > Viridiplantae > Streptophyta > Magnoliopsida > Gentianales > Apocynaceae > Asclepias > Asclepias syriaca. The sequence continues at coordinate 15,147 of CM049927.1, read as the reverse complement.
CCCACAAACCATACACATTTAATTCCACCTTTGTACTTGCCGATTTTTTTAGTATCATATTCTTCTTCCATCTTTCTTTGAAATTTTCAAGTTTCTGTGACTTTGGTACATAAGGCCTTACTCCCAAAACACCTTCCATGGATTCAAGTGCAGAAGAATCAATGGAATTCAGAAAATTACCAATGGAATCAGTAACGAGCCAAGCGTAATCTTCACTCATCATTCCAGCCTTTCTTGCAAGAAGAAAGAATCTGCTCCCAAGCAAAACATTCATATGCACTATAAATACTCTAGTTTGAATAGTAGTCAGATTCCTGAGTTGTCCATTAATCTGATGATCTGCAGCTGAGATAGATACAGCAATCATGTATGCCAGATGAATTTGTTCCCTTAAGAATTTCCTGTTCAGCTCAGAGGCAAATTGGTTACCATTTTGACTATCTTCATACAAAATAACCACTTCATGCCACTCAAATCTTTTGCAGATTGCAGCAAGAGCTTTGACTTGGTTCGAGTTGTCTGATGTTGTCCGAATGAAGTATGGGTTTTTAGCAATTGAAGAAGGTTGACTTCTTGAAGTAAAGGATATAACAGGTACTTGTGCTTTTCTCCCAAGCTCTGCAGCAAATGTATCTTCTGTCAATGTTTGTGGACCAAGAATACCATGAATATCTTCATTCTTCAGCAACTCCACCACTGCAATTATTCACAAAGAAGAAAAAGAAAAAAGATCCAAACTTTGAATAACATTGACTAATTAAAAAAAGAAAAAAAAGATCAAGAACCAATAAAAAATAAATAAATAAAGAAGAGATTTTTATCTGACCTTCAGATACAACATCCAAGTCTTCTTGAGCATCCTTAGTATGAAGAACCAATCCCGTCTTATAATCTGAATGGGCAGAGTAGAAATCCTCAATCGCCATGGAAATACAGACATCAGCCATGGCGCCCATGTCAGAATTCAGATTTAGAACCACGCCTAAATGAACAGGGATATAATTATTATTATCTCTTCCATTTCCAGCATCACGTGTCGCCCCAACATTCCAAAATATGGATGTCATAATAATAAAATAGTGAAATTGCAAAAGAAAGATTTTGATTATGGCCATTTAATTAAATTGCTCACTTTTTAATTTAGCTTTTTGCACTTTTTCGCTTACAAGAGAAAAAAAAAAAAAGCAGGATTCTGATACTCTGCAACTGATTCCACGTCTATATATAGTTTTAAAAAAACCTCTCTGGTAGATGACGTGGTATTCGACATTTCCACGGTCAGAGAAAAGGTTTGGAGAAGAAGAAACTCAAATTTTGTACTATTGTTTTCTGTAGGAGAGTTGACTTTGACACGGTAAAACCAATTGTATAAAATGTACACACAAAATACAATAGAAAAATGCTGTTTACAAATTTAATGTTTTGTGATTAATATTATATAAGAGTTATTGTAAAATTATGTCAAATTAATTATTTGAAAAAAAACAAAAAAGCTGATACTGTACATGGAAGAAGTTGCAGGGAACATTCGGAGAAATTAATACCACATAATATAAATTATATTACATCACTGTGTCAATTTCTGGTGACTAGATTTTATTTTTAATTTTTTTTTTAAATGTATAAAGATACTGTCACAATTTTCCAGGTTAATGGGATAATGAAAGAGGTGCGATGATATAATATTAATGTATTTTTTTTAAAAAATAAAATAAATAATTGTACAAAATTATTATATAAAGTTATATATATATATAGATTCAATATTAATAAAAAAAATCTCGAAATTAATAATATATTTTAATTCCTTTCACACGAGTACCTCTTGCTTGTTACGTGGAGAATTTATTATTATTACTATTTTCATATTTCTCAAATATTTGATTTTGACATTGACATTTATTATACCGCATCTTCCCCATTTTTGTTCTTCACGATTCAGACTTTTATTTTATTTTTAAAATAATACTAAACTTTAAAACTTTTAATGTATCTATTATAATATTTTGTATAATTTTTAAAAAATAATAATATAAAATTTAAATTAACAATCGACAATAATAATAATAATGGATGTGGTGGAAAACCTATTTCAGCCCAAACAAGCAACAATGTATGACCGGTGAATTGAAGGTGTACAGAAATTTTGTTCTTTTCTCACCAATCAATTGAAAAATGTGCGGACCAAAGAAGTCGGATTTCCGGCAGCAATTTTTGAAGACCTTTTCCAAGTCGAGAACGGTCAAGTGGACATTAATTCCCATTTAGTAAATTCCCAAACGTAAAAGATAAAAAATTGGGTCATTTAGTAGCCGACTTACCCAAAATAATAATAATATTCTAAATTAACAATTCCAATATTCCAATACATTTGGATTCTTTTATATTTTAATAAAACTTCTTACTAATATTTTAGACAAAGTGAATATTTGTTTTATAAAAATCATAACACATGAATCTAGTATTTAAAAACGATAAAATTTTAAAATTTTAGAGTTTATGAAGTATCAAGAAAATAAAATTCACTATTATATTTACTAATTAAATTTACTGTACGTAAGAGAAGGAAAAAGAAAAGAAAAAAAAAATCTTTAACAACTAAATTTACATTAGCCCCGCAACATTTGGATTAATTATGGTTGTTTGGCAAGGGTGATCACAAGTTTCGTTTAATGGATGATTTCGCCATTGTTATTGATCTGATCAGCTTCATTACCTTCTGTAACAGCAACTACAATATCATTTACACTGTTCTGCACCAATTGATTATTAATATTATGATTGTCCACGAATAATGAGTTGGTAATCATCTGAACTCCATCGGTTGCTGCTTGTCCTGCTGGCGTAGTAGTATTTCTTGAATCATCATCAAATGGGATAAAATCTTTGGCCATGGCAATGAGTTTTTTTCCAACTTTTGTATTAAAGAATACAGCAATTATCATAGCTAAACCAGTAAAAATGAAAAGCGCTCCAAAATCAAAGGTTGTGACTTGAGATTCCTTTTGTGCACAATCCAATTGGTTCCAAGAACCATATCCAGTTCCAAAGTTCCTTTCCTCAATCTTGCTCATGTTTTTACCATCTTTCACTGTTAAGATTGCACTTGAAAAACTCGACACTAATTCAGAGTCTTTAGGAAAGGCCTGCAGACAAGACAAGACAAGACAAGAGAAGAGAAAAAAAACACTTCCTTAGTTAATGTAAAACTCTGGTTTGCAACATTGATGATACACAGAAAAAACAGAGGAGGGACTCACGAAGCTAAAACCATCAGTTCTGTATATTTGTTCAAGCATTTTGTACTTGCAACCATACTGATTGAGTAGCAGCTTCATGTAAGGAATCTCATCAACAATGACATCAATTCCTCCATTTTTGCCACCTTTAGTCATTGCAGCATCGTATTCCTCAACACTCGCGTATTGTCTCAGTTTAGACTCTCTAATATGCCAATCATTTATTAAAATTTCTCTGACAAAAGAACCTTCTTGATAGCCAATATAGTTATCCCGAGAAAACTTACAGGGGGACTGATGATCATCCGTAGATTTTGATGGAAAGTTTGCACTGTATCCCTGAGACAAGATGTAAGACATAAAAACACACACAGCCAACACAAACTTTGACCAACTGTTTGCCACAACGTACTCTGTGCTTACCAAAAGAACCAGTGTTAGCGAAAGAAACTACCTTTTAGAATTATTAGTATATGTTTAAACTCTTTAACTTACTTTCAGGGTATACAAAAACTGCAATTGGAAGCCATAAGAACATGCCAAGCTGTCTATGTAGTGGTTGCCCAGAATCTGAATTTTCAAACTCCAATTTCCAAAGGACTGCTCCGGTTAATGGGTAGGAAGCAAAAATTGTTATCCAAAGATCCCATTGGAAAGGTGTTAGAAAGCTCCATATACTCTTTCTTTTTTTATTTTTAACCACACAAACAACTTTTGAATCCATATACGGAAGGGGAAAGTCAGCAGATCTTGCTCGATCAGCCAGAACTGTTGTATCTCCCACCATTATACTGAAATCCTATTTCAGATATAAGATAAAAATGGACTCATTCATTTACTTCTTTTAACCAACAATGCATCATATTGAACAAAAGAGAAAGATGGAAGAGGAGCAACCAACCTTGTTTGGCAGAGAACGAATAATATCACCGTATGTAGTCTGCTTTGGATCAAAAGAATGAAACTCAAGATCAAACTTAGTAGGCAAGAGCTCCAAGGTAGAAAGGAAAACATCCATACAAAACCCGGTAGGATGAATCTGCTTTGTCAGGGGATCTATTGTAACATTTACAAATTCAGTGAAACCAATTTTCTTGGGGACGATTACTTTCAGCTTTGGCATCACAGTAACAGAATGTCGACCTACAGGCTTTTCGTATGAATCTCCAGGCCATACAGTACTTTTGAGTCCTCTTCTGGAATCATCAGGTGAAGCCAATTCTTCAGTTATTCTTCCATCAGGCCTCCAGTAACCAACTGGTTTCCCACTTCCAGATATGCTACCACCTGTTCCAACGATGTTAAATATCTCCAAAGGGGAAGATTTCAATTTCCCATCTATCAATTGGAACTTCCCACTCAAACCAGAAAAACTAATGTTATGGAGTTCATTGAGAAGTTTGGGGCCGAATTTGGACAATCTGAGACTAGATATATCACTTCCATTTTCTCCATTGTTCAACTTCAAGAAACTACTGTTATCTGCTCTAATTTTCTCCACTGCCATTGCTAGTGCCCAAACTGTGTCATATGCCCATAACCCATACACATTCAATTCCACCTTTGTACTTGCAGATTTTGATAGTATCATATTCTTCTTCCATCGTTCTCTGAAGCTTTCTAGTTTTTCTGACTTGGGTACATGAGGCCTAATGCCTAAAACACCTTCCATGGAATCAAAAGCAGTGGAATCAATATGATTCAGAAAGTTACCTAGGCTATCAGTGATCAGCCAAGCGTAACCTTTACTCATCATTCCAACCCTTTTTGCAAGAACAAAAAGCCTACCTCCAAGAACAGCATCCATATGCACTATGAATACCCTAGTTTGAATATTCATGAGGTTTTCCAGTTCTTTCTTAATATGATGGTCTGTAGCTGAAGCAGATAAGGCAATCATGTCTGCCAACAGAATATCTGCCGACAGAAATTTTCTGTACAGCTCATAAGTAAATTTATTACCATGGTCTGTCTCTTCATACAAAATGACCACTTCAGACCATTCATATCCTTTAAAGACTTCAGTAAGAGCTTTCAATTGATTTGAGCTATCAGTTGTGGTCCGAATGAAGTAAGGGTTTTTACCATGTAACAGAGATTGACTTCTTGAAGTAAAGGAAATAAGAGGTACTTGAGCTTTTCTTCCAAGTTCTGCTGCAAATGTGTCTTCTGTCAATGTTTGTGGGCCTAGAATGCCATGCACATCTTCATTCTTCAGCAACTCTAGAACTACATTGCATTCAGAAAAAGACAGCTCTCAGTCTTATTATTCCATCATTGTAAATTATTCATAACTTATGAGCTTCCTATCTTGTCAATCATGGGAATAGTGTAGTCTTTTAATTGTTTCCAAAATTTCTATATAGATTTATCAAAGCAGAAACTTGTGGATCTAAAAATATGGTGAGCAACAGATAGAGAAAAAAAAACACATACCTATTTCTGCAACTCTAGTATTGTTATTCCAAGCTAATCATACACTAATCACGAAGTTCTTAGCAAAAAAAGGCTAGCTAGTCAAAAAGATCTGATTATAGAAAAAACTATTTTAGGATGAGTTTGGCATGTATTTGCGCTAGCGAGTTGGATATGACTAGATGATGGTATGAACATTTAAAAAAATCAGATGATGACATGAACATTGAAAAGTCTACATTGAAGTAATCAACAATTCAAAAGCAATGAATATGCTCATGTCCATTAGAGAAGAATTTGAGTCTAACCTAATCTTGATTCCCATTCACACTTCAAGAAATATTTGGATGACAAATAAGTGCAATGTGACAACACAAGAATTCATCTTTTTGTAAGCCTGTAGAAAACTGAGAGCTAAAAGAAGATTACTTGACACTAAGAAGCAGCAATATTTTGAATGTCAAAAAGCATGTTGACCCGACCTTGAGAAACCACTTCCAGTTCTTCCTGAGCATCCTTATTGTGGAGAACTAATCGCGTTTGATAATCAGAGTGCTGTGAATAGAAATCTTGGAGTGCCATGGATATGCAGACATCAGCCATGGTGCCTATGGTTGAATTTAGATTGAGAACCACACCAATGTGGACCGGCACGAAAGTTGGTTCTCCAGTTCCATTGGTCCCATCTCTTCCTGCTGCAGCCTGAAAATTCCAAGCAAGGAATTGAATACTGTGAAAAAACAAAAGAAAACTTTTGACCATGATCATTCTGAACATTAGTGGCTCCTAAACTGCTGGTTTCTTGTTAGCTTGTACATTTGCTCAAATGCCCCACAAATTCTTTTTTAACACTAATATTCCCATTTGTATAGAAACTGGAATGATGTTTAGTCAGACAAAATGCTAAAATGAAACAACCATCATATATGTATATATATATATATATATATATATATATATATATTAAAGGGCAGGAATGAACCTAAAAGTCTACATTTCTTGTTCTGCATAAGACGGTTGATTTGGACAAACTAAACTAATATTATTTTGAGAGTCGGATATAATGTAGAACTACACATTCTCAACCTAATTGGACAAATGTAAAAGGAGTACATGGACCAAGAAATTGCTTGGAACATTCTAGGAAAACCAGCATTATATTCCTTGTAAAAATTAGGAAAACCAAATACCGGAATGGTCTTGAAGTTGAAAATTCTAAATAACAAAAGGACATGTCCAAACAACGGCTATGGATATTCAAGAAATTAAGCATAATATGGTTTTTTTTAACTCTTTTTTACATGATAGTTAAAAAAGAAACACATTATTCCGTGTAGTTACTAAAGGCACTTCATCATTCTAGAGTGATTATATATGAACTTTTATGATATTAAGAGATCCATCAAAATCCCAGTAAAGAATTTTCTTGTTATTTGTTTAGCACTTCTTCTTCCAAATCACCAATACATATATATACATATATATATATATAAGGTCAACCATTGCTAAAACAAATTGGTGCAGGAAACAGAACTTGAACAGCTGTTCTTATGTAAGTGAAGACTTAGATTAGTTCTACATTTCTTAGAGATTTAAAATTAAATACAAAGAAAACAAAATTTAAAGATTCTATTATATCAGAGAACAAATAAAATAATCTTACAAGAAACATAGAAAACAATTTGGGAATAGAAGTCAAAACGTCCCAATCAATATTTCTACTCTACCCACCGGCCTGAGAAATCAAGTGGCCCATTGATAACTACGGGAGGAGAAAAAATAAGGGTTTTTATTATTATATATATATATTTTTTTGATTCTTAACATTTACTCTGTTTTTGATTGATGAGGAAATAGGAAACTTACTAGTATTTGTCAAACATCAATCAGTTGAAATTTCTGCCAGTTGAAGAACATGGGCGCGGAGTCTAATTGAAATCACTGCCCCATTTTCCCAGCATTGTTCTAGAATAATAGTCATCAGAAATCCATCATTAAAGAACTCCTGCAATGCTGGAAAACCCACGTTCATCATTCCAATATCGAATCTAAGCCCGAATTCTTAGGAATAGAGAATTTTTCCAAATCCCACAAAGGGACCTGTTCTTGTCATTTATGCCCTTTCGTCATTTGTCAACTCTCCAAATAGTTAAAAAATTAATCAACAGTTTTCTTTCTGTCTTCCCAAGTCCTTCCTCCATCCGTTTCTTTCTTTTAAACATTTTTTCTTGACCATTATGCAACCAAAAAGAGAATCTTTAACCATCCCCCAAAAAAAAAAAATTCTCTTTTCTTCATCTTTGGGGGATTCAAATGAAGAAATAGAGAAATCAGTACTTTTTCTTTTTTTTGTAAGCATAGAGAAATCAGAACTTAGTTTAGTTTGATAATGAACAAGTAATATTCTAAATATCTTTTTAAATAAAAAAATAAAAATTCTATTTTGGCAACTTATTGAAAGGGTAAAACTGTAAAAAAAAGATACTAGTTTGTTGCTGGATTTCTCTCACGGAAGCGTTCCAAGAACTTTCTTGTTCCTGGGCTACTCTTACCCTTCAAGATAGTAAATCGAAAAAATATTAGTTTGCCTTGTCCAAATCAACCATTGTTTACAGTTCAACAATTGTATGACTTTGAGGTACAACTTCATCCATGCTCGTTGTCTGTATATATGTATACATATATATACAAAATATAAATATGTATGTATTATATAGATTGAAACGGTCATCTAATTTTAACAATCTTCTTTAAACCTTTCTAAAGATCGAACCTTGTCAAGTTTGAAATTTTAGGATTAAATTAAAGAAGTATATTTGTGGGATCATTTCAAAATCAAGAAGCTAGCTGCTGAAGAAGAAGAAGAAGAAAAACAAGTGAAGAAGCTTAATATTCAAGATGATGATTATCAAAGGGTTTGTTTTGTTTCTGTACAGTATTCAATTTCTTGTTTGGAATGTTGAGGCAGGAGAAGGAAGAGACGGACAAACTTATGTCCCGGTTAATATTGGGCTGGTTCTCGACTTGAATTCAACCATGGGTACCATGGCTGACGTCTGCATTTCAATGGCACTTGAAGATTTCTATTCTGAGAATTCTGGTTATCGTACGCGAGTAGTTCTCCACACTAAGGATGCCCAGAACGAATTGGATGTGGTTTCTCAAGGTTAGGTCCTTTTACATTCAAATTATTGGTCCTGCTTGGTATTATATTAGATATAAATATATACACACACACATTCAAATATTATATATATATTTGAATTATTTTTTCATCTTCTATGAGTCAAGAACCAATTTATTCAGAGTTTGAAAATTTCTTGCTTGATCAGTTTTTCTGAATTAGTTACCCTATTTTTCCCCAAATTTGATTTATAGGAATTTTCAAGTTTGGTGTATGATTAGCTTGCTGTTGCTATACTGGATAACTGGTATAAAGTAGGAAAATGATTTTGAAGATCTATAAAGAAACAGATAAAATTTTCACATGTTTGACCAGATAGGAAGCTTAGGTATTTTGAGTAGTTCTTAATGTTGGAATGATACAAAGATGAAGTTGTCCTTTGCTGAATGACATTGCAGTTCTGGAGTTGCTGAGGATGAAGAAGCTGTTCATGGCATTCTATGCCCACAAACATTGACTGAAGGTGCATTTGTTGCAGAACTAGGAAGAAAAGCTCAAGTACCTCTTATCTCCTTTACTTCTGCAAGTCAATCTTTCACATACTAAAAACCCTTACTTCATTCACACTACACCAGATAACTCGAACCAGGTTAAAGCTCTTGCTACAATTTGCAAAGGATTTGAATGGAATGAAGTGGCCATTTTGTATGAAGATACCAACTACGGCTACCAATTTACTTCTGAGCTATATAGGGAATTCCTAGTTTGGGATATTCGGTTTGCACAAATGATAGCCATACCTGCATCAGCTACAGACCATCACATCAACAAAGAATTAGAAAATTTGATGACTACTTCACGAGGACATTAATAGTGCATATGGAAGCTGGGCTTGGGGGAGGCTATTTGTTCTTGCAGAAAAAGCTGGAATGATGAGCGAAGGCGATGCTTGGCTTGTTACTGATACCATAGGTAATTTTCTTCATTCTATTGTTCTACTGCCTTAGATTCCATGGAAGGTGTGTTTAGCTTAAGACATCATGTTCCCAAGTCAGAAAAACTAGAAAGTTTCAAAGAAAGATGGAAGAAGAATATGATACTATCAAAATCTGCAAGCACAAGGACGGACTTGAATGTGTATGGTTTGTGGGCCTACGATACAATTTGGGCATTAGCAACTGCAGCAGAAAATATTAGATCAGTTAACAAAAGCTTCTTGAAGAAGGATAATGCAGAAAATGGAAGCAGTATTGCTGATCTCGCAGTATCCCCATTTAGCACAAATCTTCTTGATGAACTCTATAAATCAAGTTTTTTAGGCTTGAGCGGGGAGTACCAATTGTTAGATGGGCAACTGAAATCCTCAAACTTTGAGATATTCAATGTCGTCGTAACAGGAGATAGAATTATTGGCTACTGGACACCTAATGCTGGAGTAACTGGGAAGTTAGCTCCAGCTTACAATAGAACGTACAAAACTTCCACAAAAGAACTTAAAATGATTTTATGGCCTGGAGGTTCATTGAAAAAGCCCAAAGGTTGGGCTCTACCAACAACACTGAAGCTTAAAGTAATGATCCCTAATAAAACTGGTTTCTCTGAATTTGTGAATGTCACTAGAGATCCCCTGACAATGCAGATTCATCCTTCTGGATTTTGTATAGATGTTTTCAAAGCTGCACTGCAGCTCTTACCTTTTAAGGTTGATCCTGAGTTCCTTGCTGTTGACGCATATAATGATCATCTCCATTGCTTATCAAACGAGGTTGGTTACTTCTCTTTTTCGCCTTCTTAGTTATTGATACTCTTTTATTTTTGGGAAGAAAATAAAGAAAAAAAGGAAGTAATCAACCTAACATGTCATTTTATCTTTCTTTTCATGATGAAGTAGACTTGTGATATGGTAGTTGGAGATACAACAATCTTGGCTGATCGAGCACAGTATGCTGATTTTTCACTTCCATATTCTGAATCAGGAGTTGTTTGGGTGGTGAGAAATAAACCAGAAAGAAGAAGCATGTGGGTTTTTATGAAACCTTTTACATGGGATCTCTGGGTGACAATTCTTGCTTCCTGCATATTTATTGGAGTTGTCATTCAAATATTGGAGCATCGCTTAAACTACAGTTCAGATTTCTCACAACCTCACAAACAGCAAGTTGGCATGCTCTTTTGGTTTCCAATTGCAGCTCTTGCTTTTCCAGAAAGTAAGTTATCAACTAAAACATACTAATTTTATTTCATAGTTAGACAACGAATAATTGCTTCTGCAATACATAAAATTGGTTTCTTCTGCTGCCAACAGGGAAGATTGTGTCAAGTAGCTGGTCGAGATTTGTGTTGATTGTATGGTTGTTCACAGTTTTGGTTGTGACTCAAAGCTACACTGCACAGTTATTGACATTGTTGACTGTAGAAAATTAGATTTCAAATTTTCTCAGGATTACTATATAGGCCACCAAAAGGGTTCCTTTGTCAGAACATTTTTAATAGAACATCTAAATATCAGTGAGACGAAGCTGAGGCAGTACTCGAGTATCGAGCAATACAATGACGCATTGAGTAAAGGGGGCAAAAATGGAGGAATTGATGTCATTGTTGATGAGATCCCTTATATGAAGCTCTTCCTCAGTCGATATGGTTCCAAATACACAATGCTCAGACAAAGATACAAGACAGAAGGTTTAGGCTTTGTAAGTTCTCTGTTTTCCTTGTTTTACTGTGATTGCACACACACTTATAAATAGAGCTAAGAAGCCTGTTTGAACTATTTGTCCAGGCTTTCCCAAAGGACTCTCCATTAGTGGTTCACTTTTCAAGAGCAATATTAGCCATTACAGAAAGTCCAAACATGAGTAGGATTGAGGAAATGAATTTTGGACATGGATATTCTTCTGAAGATGAGTTGGATTCTACAAACAAGCAAAGTAGCCTTGCAGTCTCGAGTTTTATGGGGCTTTTTTCGATCCTGGTATTAGCTGCAACTTTAGCACTATGCTTCTCTGTGACCTCAGTTGGATCAAAGCTCATTTATTTTTCAGCAGCATACAGTTCCAGATGTTTCTCTTTTCTGCAACTCATTCACAAGTATTCCAGAGGTAATTCAATGGCATGTATGTATGGTGAACGAGATTTCCTACCGCCCGAGCAGATTGATCCGAATGATTCAGTGTCAAGCATTACTCCTGAGGTTGATCTTCAATCAGATGAGAATAGTGACAAGTCATCAGATAAATCAGTTGATGGTGGTAAGTATCATTTCTGTTACATGCAGCAATGCACACTGCACAGAAGTGAAAAATGGATTTAATCAGTTGCTGAAAAAGATGTTTTTCCATACTTTTATACTTGTTTCCCTTATCTTGGACCTTTTTTTAGGACAATAATATAGTTTCTTTGTACTAATCTTGTGTGTATATTATGTACAAGAAGTATATTATTGTATAAAAACCTTCTATACAAAACTTTTTCTTTAAAGAAAATATATGACTAAGACAAAATCTGAATGAATAATATAAAGGAAAAGTATAGTGTATATACAACAATTACATATAAGATTCCCTAATATTCTTCTCCTAATGTGGAGATGGATTCATTGTTTTGATACTGCAAAACCTAAAGAGATCTTAATGAGAGTGGCAATTCATGAATAACTTTGGCCTTCCCTTAAATTAAATCATTTGCTGAACTGAGTTCATCGACCTGCAACATCAACATTCCCGAGGAGGTTTGGACTGGAAAGGAGGTAACGCTATCACACCTTAAAGTTTTTGGTTGTGTAGCATATGTTCATATCAGTGATCAAGGGAGGAATAAGCTTGATCCCAAGTCAAAGAAGTGCACATTCCTTGGCTATGGTGAGGATGAATTCGGCTATCGCTTATGGGATGACCAAAACAAGAAGATTATTCGCAGCAGAGATGTGATCTTCAATGAGAGAGTAATGCACAATGAGAGGCATAGTATTGATGCCCAAAACACAGAGCAAGGCGAGCCTATGTTCGTTGAAGTGGACGATGCTCTTGATGAGACGAAGGTGTCGGGAAAGGAGCATGCTGGACAGAGCAGTCGACTAGATGAGTCTGGGTAGAATACACAACAAGAAGTTAGACGAAGCAGTCGACTGGCCAGTGGAAGCAGTCGACTTAACGATGCTGGACAGAGCAGCGGACAATAGGATTCTGGAGAATCCAGTCGACTTGGTATACAGGGCAGTCGACTACCTGGGGCAGAACCTGAATTAAGAAGGACTTCAAAGATTCATGTGCCAAACCGAAAATACATGAATTACTTATTGCTAACAGATGGAGGAGAACCTGAAAGCTATGACGAAGCTCGTCAAATCCATGATTCGAGCAAGTGGGGGAAAGCCATGAAAGATGAGATGGAGTCTCAAATGGTCAATCACACGTGGGAGTTGGCAAAATTACCCATGGGCAAGAAGGCACTTCAAAACAAATGGGTGTATCGTTTGAAAGACGAGCATGATGGCTCTAAGAGATACAAAGCCCGACTTGTTGTCAAAAGGATTTCAGCAAAAGGAAGGAGTTGACTTCACTGAAATCTTTGCCCCTGTTGTGAAACTCAACACCATCAGAACCGTGTTGAGTATTGTTGCTGTTGAATATCTTCATCTTGAACAGGTAGATGTGAAGACAGCATTTCTTCATGGAGATTTGGATGAAGAAATCTATATGTACCAACCAGAGGGTTTCCTAGAGAAAGGGAAGGAAAACATGGTGTGCCGGTTAAGGAAAAGCTTGTATGGTTTGAAGCAAGCTCCTAGACAATGGTACAAGAAGTTCGACAGCTTCATGCACAAAGAAGAGTTTAAGAAGTGCAATGCTGATTACTGCTGCTACTTCAAGAGGTACGAGTCCAGCTATATCATTTTGCTACTCTATGTGGATGACATACTAGTAGCCGGTTCAGACATGAATGCTATTAGAAGCTTGAAGCAGAAATTGTCAAAGGAGTTTGACATGAAGGATCTAGGCCCAGCAAAGAAGATCCTTGGAATGCAAATCACAAGAGATAGGCATAGAGGAGTTCTGCAGCTATCTCAATCGGAGTACATCAATCGTGTTTTGCAACATTTCAGCATGAGTGATGCCAAACCAGTAAGTACACCTTTGGCAAGTCACTTTCGATTATCTAAAGATCAGTCTCCTCAAACAGAGAAGGAGAAAGAGCACATGGCTAAGGTTCCCAACGCCTCAGCCGTTGGAAGTTTGATGTACGCAATGGTTTGTACGAGACCATATATTGGCCATGCAGTGGGAGTCGTTAGTAGATTCATGTCAAATCCGAGGAAAGCTCATTGGGAAGCTGTGAAATGGATTTTGAGGTATCTCAAAGGCTCCACAGAAAAATGCCTACATTTTGGCAAGGGTGAGTTGCAGGTGCAAGGTTATGTAGATGCCGACTTTGGAGGAGAAGTTGATCACAAGAAAAGCACCACTGGCTATGTGTTCACCGTAGGGAGTGCAGCTGTTAGTTGGATATCACAACTGCAGAAAATCGTCACGCTATCTACAACAGAAGCTGAATATATAGCTGTAACTGAAGCTAGCAAAGAGTTGGTGTGGCTTCAAGGTTTGTTAACTGAGCTGGGATTCAATCAAGTGAAAAATGTCTTGCATAGTGACAGTCAAAGTGCAATACATTTGGCGAAAAATTCAGCGTTCCATTCCAGAACCAAGCACATTGGACTGCGCTACCACTTCATCAAATCTTTGTTGGAGGATGAGGTGTTGACACTTGAGAAAATTCAAGGAAGCAAGAACCCGGCGGACATGTTGACAAAGACGGTGACGATCGACAAACTGAAGTTGTGAAGGAATGAAGGTGTGAAGACTGATTGAAATCAGACTTCAAGTGGGAGATTGTAAAGGAAGAAGCCGAAAGCAATGTGCAATCAATTGTTTGCACCCTTTTGTATATATATATATTATATATATATATATATATATATATAGGCTGTAAGGAAGAAGACGCCGAAAGCAATGAGCAATCAATTGTTTGCACCCTTTTCTATATATATATAAGCAAGGAGCTCTCGACTATATAAGGTAGGAGCTCTTGGAAACATTTGTATCTTCATATTCTACAAAACTTGTAAAAATCCTCCTCCTTTCAATACAAATTGACCTGCAGCAGGTCCGGAGACATAGGCAAGATTAGCCGAACTCCGTAATCAAATCGATTGTGTCCTGATTTCGATCCTAACATGTGAAACACGTCTGCTTTCAAAGGCTTCGTGAAGATATTTGCTAACTGGTCTTCAGTGCGACAATAAACTAACTCCACTGTCTTATTCTTCACTTGCTCACGGATAAAATAATACTTTGTATCAATGTTCTTGCTCCG